>JAKEEE010000002.1:0-625000 GCA_021498325.1 Bactrocera minax
GGAATTGAATACAAACAAATTGTGCAATTACAGACAGCATTTCGCCTCATATCGTTATGTAATAAATATAAATGCATAAATACAAGCATAAGTTAAAATCTGTTATATTATCTGTTATCCAAGCCACATGCCTACAAGAATGTCTGTATGTATGTCTGTATTTATTATATTCACTTTAGGCAATTTCTGTGAATTTCGCGCCATGATGCGCATGATTTCGCGCCAACATGCGTTTTATGTGGTTTTACAAATGATATTCTTGGCAGCAGCTGTGCATAAAGTGGAGATTCATATGAAAGTGCACAACCTAAGACTTCTAGCGTACATGCAACTCTTATTATGCTGTCTACTATTATAGGAAACAAAGTTTTCTTTGAGGTTTTCTCTTCGATGTCGTTACATAATTTGAGAAAGCCACGGCATATGAACGATGCGCATAATGTTTTTTTATCTCTTTAAATATTTGTATATTTACCTAATGTTAGGTATAAAAAAAAATATTTAAATATTATACGATAATACTTCAAACATTTTTTTCTAATAAGCTGTATTCAACTTCTTACTACGTGTACTTTATATTTTTCAAATGAAGCTTATGCAGTCTCTGCTGCCAAATTTAGCAATTGGTTAAATAAAAGGTTTTGGAGTACTTGTTCATTCTTCAATGCTGCAATCTATACATTCCATAGTCGATATATTCGAGATTTCTCTTTTCAATTTGATTTTTTGATTTATGTACAATTTCTTGCAGTGTTTGGTCTAATAGTTGGGTGTTTGGTTGGGTAAAAATTCATTCATAAGAGGTGAGAACCAAAAACACTTCTCCAACAGTGAAATCGTATTATGAAACACGTACAGAATAAGACAAAAACACGAAAAAGTATTTAGACAATTGCTGTGTGAAAAACATGTGGGCGTGTGAGCGTATGCCCAAAAAGAAGGAAGGAAACAAATAATTCAAACAATAGAAAAAATTAGTGCACTAAATTCAAATAAATTGTGCTGAAAATGTAATTGGAAAAGACTTTGGATTTCTTTACAAATATCGGTGTACTATAAATATCATATGCTTTCGGTAAATTTAATTCAGAAATTTAAATTTGATAAGGAAAAAATATTTAGTATTAGTATCCACGCTGTCGAAGTGGATAAATAAACTTGTTAAGCCATTTAATTGAAATTTAGGCAATAGAGTTTGCTGCTGAAAGGACTTTAAATTTGCAAAGTAAACAGTTGTTAGTGACAGAAAGCAATTAAATATTTTCAATTTGGATTATGTATCCCACGGCTTCGCTAAGTATTTTGTTTTATTTCAGTGAAAGAGCAGCGAGCTGCTTTTACAACAAAAGATGGCCAAAGTATAAGGAAAGTGGAAATAAAAGAAGAATATTTAACCATGCAGGTAGACAATGCCACAGGCCGATCCCATGAAACTTGGATCCAAGGTACTGGAATGGAGAGTTCGTTGGCACAGCTTTTCCTCATAGGAAGCTTGGTTGGTGTGACGTTTGTGTTAAAGAGGGATTGGAAAAATTCAAAGTTGTTTCCTCTGTATTGTAGTTGTTCCGCATATTAACCAATAAAATTTTCAACTATTCAATTTAACTTTACAAAGCGAATCTTCCCACATATATATATATACGGTCATGTGTTATCTAAATCAACACCATTTTATTAATATGTGATTTATTTAAACGTTATTGACTCTTTCATTCACAAAATAAACGCAACATGTTCAATTAAGCTCAATATCTCTCCCTCTCTGATATGTCCTTTACAACAAAATTGTTCATTATTTCAATACATTTTATTGGAAATAATTTCTTTTCATTCTGCAAAACAGCTCATATATAAATTTTTTGTAATAACATTGCATTGTTGAAGTTTAACAGAAAAGAAATTGAGCGTGAATTATTTTAATAAATACCTTATAATAATTATTTTGAGGAAATTCGATTCAAAAAAATCACAAAATTAGAAATTTCCGTAGAACAAAAAGGATATTAAATTCATTTACCATATTATTTTGCTTGTTTATTAGTTATTAGCTATTTATTAGTTGTAGTCTTTTTGAAATTTTACTTCAGATTAATTGAAGAAAAATTACACACATTTTCATATAAAATAGATTTTATGATGATGAAATTTGTTCATTTTGCAACACCTTGTTTCAAAGTCTAATTCTTTAGGTTTCAATAACATCTGCAGAGCCAAGAAAGATGCGGGTTCTTCAATGATTTTCGCTTATATTGCATTATCCACACTACCCTTCCGCTTTGTAAAAAAAAAAAATCCACTACATCTCACCGTTACATATTTTACATCGTTATAATGGAGATTTAGACACTTTTCTGCCTTCAAGCAAAAGGCATAAGCCTCTTAAATTTGCGCACGTAAAATCTTAGTAACAGCTGCGAAAGTAAAATTTAAAAGTTTCCATATGTGTTTGGGGACAGGAGCCCTTTCTAAGGTAGCAATTTGTGACGTTTTACACATTTTAAGTTATGTCAAATGGTTCTCAAATGGAAAAAAATGCGCAAGAAGGTGCCACAAACTCGACTAGATGTTTGTGCCAATTTATAAAATGGTTAAGGAGTTAACAATAACATGTGTAAGTTTTCCTTTCAAGCCTGTTGTTGCGCAACCGCTCAGTAAAAACAAATATCGAAGCAAAGGGTTCTATACAAGCTATAGACTTCGGATAATTCACGGGAATAAGACTTATTTATGTACCACTGGATTCAGTACACGCATACATACACATACATACACACATACATAGATTGGTGTGATTCTCATAGTACTTTACTCGTTTGTCCAGCGTAGAACAGCTCTTCATTGAGGAAATAAAGAACGACCCAAATATATGAGAGACCTTTATGGCCACTTTATATAATACAAAAACAGTATAACATAATAAAGTACTATTTTTATCTTGAGCAAGCCAAAAGTTAATGTGTATGCACGTAAAAAAATGTGGTTGATAAATTAATTTCAAGTATCTCTATCGAAAGCAACTCTCTACAGCAAAAATATTGAAAATTTTTGAAACGAAATATCAACTGATACAAATTACTTTAACTTTTTTTCCTTCGTAGTGCTCAGTGAGTAGTCATTGTCATAACTAGCACCAATTAGGGTTTGAATGAAAAACTTGTGTATATTTGCCCAGTACTAGTATTAAATTCACTTCGGAGGCAGCTGAGCAAAGAAGAGGTCTGTCCACATGCGTGTGTATGTGTGTCAAATCATATATACTTTTATATTTTCGTCTATTTCCAGTGGATGGTACGAAAATTGGAATTTCACAAATTATATACGAAACAAATCCTTTGTAATACACACGGTATGTGTTTGAAGCGTAGTGGGCGGCGAGTAAATGTTGAGTACAGGACTCGGTTGAAAAACGGCTGAACGCTTAGCATAGAACGCAGTCATGTAAACTGGTACATTGTTCAAATGCATTTAGATACTTAATTGGGTAGAATGACAAAGACAATTCTATTTGGTTAGATATACTTATAAATTCCCAGCATTTAAAAATAATAAAATAAAATGTTTTCTACTTAATTTTCGAATTCGAATATAGCTAGGCTTCTGAATATATTATATAACATAACTTTCGATATTCACCTTGGTCTATTCACAGCTTACCTAGCCTGTAGATCGGGTTTAAATTTGCAAATAAAACCTGAGGAATATTGTATTTATTTAACATACAAAAGAGATACTTAATCCTTTCCATTAATAATTAAATAGGTTGTGATAATTATCAATGATAACAATGTAATTGATGGTGGAAATATAAAATGTTTTTTCTGAACTTAATTAATTTCGCTCAAGCAGTAGAGTGTGGAGTGATCTACGTTAGGTCAGTGTCTTGCAGAAGTATTATCCTTACATAATTTTCGATTGCAGCATTTATGATAAAGCTTTATCATCGCAATCGCCAAGCAAGTCGTCCGTTAACTTTACGGACTTCGCAAAATCAATTTGGCTCGATATTCTAATACACACGATTTTATCTACTTCTATAAACATATATTTCCCTCGATTATTTTAAGGTCTTCCCTCCGAAATATGTTACGAAAGTATGAAAAAAAAAATTAATTGTAGCTATTGAAGCACTAGAATTCATTTTAGTCTTGTGCAAACTAAAATCTCAAATCACAAATATATTTGCAGAATTCTTTTGTACACTTATTGTAACCATACCATGCGCATACATAAATATCTACACAATTATGTGGAAAAATGTGAAAACTAGCTTTTGTTCGTTTGTAATAAAATGTAGGGAAAATTCGCTTACGATTCTTTTGTATTGTTGGTTCAGTTAACAATAGCATCCAGTGGTTGGCATGAGTACTAAAAGGCTGTTAAAAGCCAATTTCACAGACAATAATAGATACTCGAGGCGCACAAAGAAACGCCGACGATTTTTGTTGGTCACCATTAGCATTTAATTTAGACTTAAATCGACCATTAAATAAGTAGAAATATGTGTTGTGGAATCATTAGATGTTGAAAACAATAAACTTGTTAAGATTTCTCAACGACATGAATACATATGAATGAAAATTCACATGGACTCCTCTAATTTATTTGAAATTTTTAAATTTTTTAATATTTATTTATTTCTTGTATTAAATTCCCTACTGAAAATAAGCAGCAATTACAAGTCATGTTTATGGCTTCACATATAATTATTTTTCTTAGCTTAAAAGTTATGCGTGTCCAACTCAATACTGTAGTAGTATTTAGTAGCCTATCACCAATGGCAACTTAAGCACACTAAATAGCTTAAAGTAAAGCTGTAAAGCTGTAAAGGTGTAACTTCAATTCCCATCGAAATGACAAGGACATAGGCGCACAGCTGTAGGCGTGAGCACTCCACTATTTCACCGCTGTCTACTTTTTAAAAATAAAATCTCATGTCTGTACGATTGCGGTTATGCAAATATATACACACTTGAGCATAGGCAGTGATTTATAAGACAGACAGGAAGGAAGATTGAAGATTCCACCCTTTTTGGTGTTAACTTTCCCTATTCTGATTTCCCTAATATGTAAGCGGGAAGTATCAAGGTAAAAGACTTCCAAATCAGTTTGCAAACTAAACTTGCTTTTCTAAACATACAAGTACTCACGAACCACCACTACCCTATTCTCACGTTTAAGAAGGTATGTATCTGAAACTGTCAGAAAATCATTGTCACTATGCTATCTCAACTTTCGCTTGTCACATTGTCATTTAGCTTTTGCAACTGTAGAAACTGCCGATATACGAGTGTGAAGTATGCAGACTTTTAATAAAAATTTGCTGTGCGATCAATTGTTCGTGCAAATGAAATCATTGCTTTGAATCTCTCTAACGGATATGTCACTCAAGCTGAGCAAAATTACTAAAATCATTTAAGAGTAGAGTAGAGAAAAAATCAAAAAAATTAATGGTCGAAAAGACTGACTTCGGCTTACACCCTCCAATTTCGTGAGTTGGCATACAGGCGTAAAAATAGATTGCATTTCTTGCGGCTGATTGTGTGATCTATGACCGTTTTCAAACAATTTGAATTACTTCGAGGAATTTAGGCCGGCAATTGACTGTCTAGCAAATTGACGCTAAAAAATGTAATAAGGCTGTTAACTGGTCCAAGCGCATGTACACACACGCACATGCATACAATCCGATTCATGTGTGTGCATTTTCTGTAGGGAATGTGGGAAAGTCAAACAATGTGATCACTTGTTCACCGTAAACTCTTTTACTAAAATACACAAACATACTTGGAAGCTTCTCAAAAATTTTGTAGATGCCATGTGCACATACAAATACTGCCACTTTTCTATAGTTGGCTTTGATAGAGTTCGACATGAAGGTTTATAGCGCTTTGTATGAAGAAAGAGGAAGCACAAAGTGGGGAGGCATCAGCGAAAAGTCTGAAAATTGTTGCTGAACTAAAATTTGTTAAAAATTCTTTCTTTTGCGCAGACATCCGAATGGGATGCCGGTGTCCAATACTTACCCACCCGCAGGCAGGCACAGACCACCACATGTGGTAACCACAAGTGTAGAAAGTGCAGAACAGATGATGTAATGTGAGTAACTCTTGTAGAAGTGTTTTAAGCTTTTATATTTAAAGTAACGCTAAAGTGTGAGAAAACTGTTGGTGCATTATAGCACATGATCAGCAGAAATATTAAAAAAATTTTGCCGTAATATTGGGTTGTTCGGAAAGTCATTTCGTTTTTTTTGGGGAACATGAAAGACAGTTTTCGTATAATGAATAAATATTTGTTATATATATTTATAATCATTCAATTTGTCCAGCTGATGACAATAGACTTCTGAATTAATCGTTGTATTGTCCGGCAAAAGCTCAAGAAAAACGATTCCTTTGACATCCCACCAAACGGAGAGCATCACCTTTTTTTGGTGAATGTTGGCTTTTGACACGCTTTGAGCCGGTTCATCTTTTCTGCTCCATGACCTCTTGCGTTTAACATTGTTGTATACAACCCATTTTTCGTCCCCAGTAATAATCCGCTTCAAAAATGGATCATTTTCTAGACGTTTGAGGAGCGAATCACACGCGTCAACACGACGACACAAATTTCGCTCGGTAAGGACATGGGGCACCCACACATCGAGCTTCGAGGTTAAGTCCATGCCTTTCAAATGGCCATAAACAGTTGAATTCGACAAATTTAACCTCTCACCGATCTCTCGTGTGGTGATTCGCCGATTTGCATCAACTAATGCCTTTATCGCATCTTTGTCAGCTTCGACCGGCCTTCCAGACCGTGGTGCATCTTCGACATCAAAATTGCCGGATCGAAATTTTGCAAACCAGTTCTGGCACTGGCGTACTGTTAACACGCCTTCTCCATACACATCCGTCAATTTTTTTTCTCGCTTGGACAGCATTTTTACCTTTTCTGAAGTTAAAAAGTAAAATATGACGAAAATGCTGCTTATTGCTCTCCATATTTAAAAAGGCACCAACCAAAAACTACTGGGTAGAATTAATAGAACTTTTTCACACACAAGCCTTGCAATATCAGCTCTCATGACATATAATGGTTATGGGGCTTAAGTGTGAAGTTAGTTTCGAAAAAACGTAATTAAGTCCTCTGGCGGGAAAAAACGAAATGACTTTCCGAACAACCCAATAGATAAACCAAAGTATGAGATAATTTAAATAAATATAATTTAAAAGATAAAAGACCGTCTGCTATAACACAAAAAAAAAAAACAATGGTGAGAACCAAATGAAGTTTAATATAGTTTTGTGTGTCAATTTATATTTACTGAAATACGTAAAGGGAATTTTTTTGCAAAATTTCATATTAGCCTTCCGCAACCAAAAGGCATTTGTGCCATTAAAATTAAAATTTTAGTTGAGATTTAGGCAATTTTAGAATAAAAAAAATATGTTTATATAACTTTAAACAATAATTATGGTGATTTGAGAAATTTAATATATTATACAAACGCTTGTTTACGGTATTAGATTCTTTCAATACGTTCGATCCTTTGCCATAACCGCGTACCGATCTATGCACAAGAAATTTAGAATTGTGTGTTATCAAACGTAGGCGCAGCGTAAATATAAGTGAACTGCGGTATATCACGAAACTCATACCCATAAAATTGATGTAATTTACTTTGGCCAATAACAACAACACGGATGTTTGTGTACATAAAATTAGATGTTCCCGAGCGCAAAGTTTGTTAAATTGCACAGCAGGATGTCGATATATAAGAACGAGTAGGATACTAACTGGATACTGTTTTGTGTATGTGTGTGTTGCTTTGTTAACGGTGAAATGTTTGGAGCCATAAATTACTAAACAGGGCATAAAAGTCAAACACAAAGCCTGTTTCATCAATTTTGCTAGAAAAAACTTTTAGATTAAATTCGGCTTAAGCCAAAGTCTACACAAATAAGTATATGCATGATATATAAAATGACCATTTGTTATAATGCGTTTCTATTGCAAATTTTCATTTTTATTTTAACGATAACAAGGCATCCAACTGTAATCCATGTGCCAATTTTTCCGGAATTTTCTGAGCTTATGTGAGACGTTGCAACAGATAAAGTAACGATCAACAATAATTTGAAGTAAATACGCAAATTGCAAATTGCGTTCATTCAAGCTTATGCAGCAAATTTTAAAAGTGAGTAGACTAAGCTTTAAAGGCCACAATATGATTATAGTTACGTATTTCCAAACAAATCTTTCAGTGCGGCACCACTCGCTGACTCGCATGCATATGTATGGAGCACTTGTACTCAGGTGGGTGCAGTACTTGTACATAACGTGCAGGCCAATTATTTTTCTGCTAAGTAATCTGGCAGCGATACTACAAAGTGTGTAGTTAAATCCCACATGAAAATATACTCATTTGTGTGTGTGTGTGTTTGTTGAAAACTTTTTTATTACGAGTATTTAGATGTGCCTCATACCGGCAGCGAGTGCAAAATGAGTACAATGTGAAAAACTAGCACATTACCAACTCGTTTTCCATTTGCCATGACTTCTCAGTACGTTCGCTAAGCCACATAGATGTATTAATGTGGCAAAGTAGTAGACCAAAGTTCAGCATGAGTGTGGTTAAGTAGCAAGTAAAGTAGCGCGAGTGCTTATCTCTAGAATACTATGAAATTGGCGCAATTATTTAAGCCAGAGGATTATAACAAATTATGCGAGCAGGTGTGCAAATATAAACATATGTGAGTGCACTTAAGCATAAGGCTTAGCTAAACATGAGTGGAAAAAATATTCGCGCAATTACAAATGGAATATGAAACTGAGACATTAGAGTTATCTTTTTTAGTTATTTAAAAGTGGTTCTCCAAATTTAAATTATCTAAATCTTTTAGTTCTGTTCTGTTCTACCAGAACATTTGGCCCGGAACTGATACGGAATTTGACTAAGTTTGAATATCACTACCGCTTTTGTGGTTTCGGGCAACTAAAGTTTATTTAAATTTTCCTTTCATTTGCCTTCCTTTCATAATTTAAGTTCTAAACTCTTTGAATTAACTGCACAACAACCCCATTTTCGTCGTGCATATGTGGCCCCTGGCGTTTCATAACTCTCTAACTCTTCTGCCTTCGCTAAGGAAATTCATAATTTCTCCAATCGACCTTACATCTACCTCCATTTGGGTTGGTATTTGGGTTAATAAGCAAAAAATCAATTTCACATTGTTCATGTGTGGCCAATAGAAAGCGGTTTTGAAGTAAATAAAAGTAAAAGAAAAAATCGTTCAATCGCTCAAAGGCACATCTTTAAAAAAAATTTAAATAAATGTCGAAATATGATTGCTTCAAGAACACCAGACTCTGCAAATGTGCCAATGTGGAAAATAATTAAGTTTTCCGTCGAAAACTCTTTACTCAAACATTTGGATATTAACTCAAAATCATTAAAAGCTTATAACAAATATACTAGGAAAAAGTCTATAGCATCTGTCTATAGCACTGTACTTTTTATTTAGAAACCGCACAAAACTCAAAATTATTGCACATGCACACGACATCCTTTTAGCGCACACAAACTGTAATTTTGCAGGGAATTTTGCAAAGCTTGTTAAACACTTTTTCATTATTTCATTGAAACCTGAACAAGTACTTATGTATGTACATTCATACACACATGTTCTTTAAAGCAATTCAATTTGAAATTCCACGCAGCCAGACCCGCAGGGATTTTATTTTTTATACACTCAAACTTTAACTCACCAACAAATGATTAAACATTTAACTGCCAAACGTTCCGTAAACTATGAAAGCACCACCGGCAATAGAGTAAACAAAATGTGTTCTCCTGTTTAAGTGCAATCAGCAACAACAATAAATGAAAAGACTATTTTATAACATACATAATAAAGTAGTATATCCAATGTCTGAGTAATGGCCCAAAAGCGCTAGTATATAAATTATTAAAATTTAATATATTCAAAGAATTCAAAATTAATTTCAACAAAAAAAATAAATATATATATATATAAAATATTATATATAATATGCGAATTGAAAAGAAAAATTTTTTTTAATGGACTAAGATCAAAAATTCACGTTTTTGTATACAAGGGAGGAGGAAAGTGACATTGAAACCGCAAAATACGATTTTTAGTACGTCCATCAAAACTTTGCGAAAGCACTTACCGGGATAATGTACACATCTAATTACTAATATTTTAATCAATTAGTGAAATTAACGACAAACTCGGTTCCTTTTAATGATTTGAGAAATCCTTTGATTAGTTATGAAAATATGAAAATGTAAAATTTTTCGGAAATTATTTTGAAAATCAAATGTATATATTAACTGTAGAGAATTATGAAGGCTGCCATTAAAATCCAATTGCTGTTTGAAGTTGGAAGCAATTGAAATAAAAGGAATTTGACTAAAATGGACAAAATTATTATTCAGATGTAATTGGCGAGACGAAGATAAAACGGATAGAAATTTCAAAATAAATTTTTAACCAAAAATACGTATAAAGGCGAACATATTAAATACGCAAATGATTATATACACATATCTACATATACATAAGCACTTTTGCGACTTTTCGTTAACGAACGGCCCCGCCATTAAATTGCTTGAAGACAACGAAATTGGCGACCACCCAAAATGTTTTAATTTGATGAATTACTAACATACGGAAATATATGTTTATATACTAGTATATATATATATATACAAGTATATATATATATACTTAGGACTATGCGCTTATGTGCAAGACGCACATACATTACATTGTTGGCTTAAAGCAAGTGTCTAATTGTAATTAATTTAATCAGATCTATTTCAGCTGAGGGTCTCAAAATAGCTAAAGGGTGTGTCAAGCATATCTATAAAGCATATTTTGATAATACGTATGAGCGTTTATGGTTTCATGAAGTAAAGCGTTCAACAAAATTTAAGATCTACTGACTATAAAAATATTACATACAATGAAACATAACAGCCAGAATAACATTTGCTTATCAATAATTACATTTTAATATATTAAAGGATTAAATTAATTATTAAATTACATGATAGTACATATTACATATATATATAGTACATATATGATATTTATGGTGTTAAATGTGTGTTAAATGTTAAATGTGTGTCAAATTAAATAACAAACAACAGTGGCAATCATATCGGCTTACAACAACCGTAAACCCAAGTACCACATATTGCTTCCAAATTTTTAACTGTAATCCTCTGCAAATTTGTAACTGCAATATTAAAGACGATTAAGGCGAAAACATGACAAAAATGTCTGGTATATATATGAGTATTTATATTTCCAAGTAAGCTGCAACGTTAAACATACAAGGGTACTTATTCTGGAATAAAAATGGCACAACTTAATATTTCTTTTTTGCCTTATATGAGCTCTGAAGTAGATATATTTTTGTTATCAAAGTTTTAACTAAAATAAGTAACAGAAATAAGTAAAAATATTTTATTTATGTTCTCAGTCCTCTCTGTGTTCTCAGTCCTCTCTGGTTCCGAAATTGCAACTACAAATATCAACATATCATCCAACTACAAAAATATATTTTGCACATTTTTGATAATTTATAAGATGATGGCCTAAATAGTCATAAATAATATAGCAACTATAATGATGAAGTGCTGAGCTATGAGGACAACGATCAAGGACAATCAAGAATGCCTTCGCACCTCACATATAACTCAGTCTCAGGCTCAGTATATACTCAGTATACGATGTCACCACTTTGGCACCTACTAGAAGTCGAACAAATCCTCATGAATGTCAAGAAGTATATCTTGTATATAAATTGACCAACCGTAGATAGAATATGCATCAAATACAATCGAAAACCTTTTGCAAATAAAAAACTCAATTTAACAGTATTTGAGACTGTAGTACAATGCAATACGCTGCATTTGTGTTACTTTAGTATAGTAACATATGGGAATACCGTAGAAAGTGTTTAAACTCTCCATTTCAGAGTTAACTCATTTTATTACTAAATCTACCTATACGATTTATAGGATCGCAGTGTGAAAAAGTTATAACCGAAGTATACAGATTCATGTCGAAAAGCCAGAAATACATCGGATGTGCTTTTTTGTTGTTGATTGTAGTCTCGATGTGATTGCTTGGTTTGCGTAGTCGTTTCAGACTGTTGATTTTCATTTTACTTTGTTGACTTACTCATGGCTTTCGTTCAACTTTCACTTTCAATCGCTTAACTATTGCTGCAATTGACATCAATACTGATTAACACATATTTAAAGACAACAACAACAACAAGACTAATTAACCTAACAACCTAATGTAAACAATTTATATAAGCTCATTATTACAAATGCGCCACAATTTTATGTTACAAAGACGAAAATTAATTTAAAATTCTCTTTTCTATATTGTAATCCCTTCGCTTGAAAAGTCCATTAATTATTAAATAACAATGTTAAAATTACTTTAACCACAAACCATTGTCCGGCTTTGGAAGTCAGAAAATTACTGCATGCGGATAATTAAAAAATAAATAAATACACAAACAAAGTGCAAAACATAGTTGTGCCTTCATTTGTTGTTTCTTTTTTATTAAATATAGTGTGGCACATGTAATTAAAATTAATTGTATCAAATAAAATATAAATAAAGATAAATACTGTGATACAATGCAAAAAGACATAAATAAAAAAAAAAAATTTTATATTTTATCGCATACGCTCGCTAATACTAATCAACTCACATAGCGCTAAAAAAAAATGTGTTAAAAAAATATCATAGTTTTTTTGAATTATACAGCTGCAATGAGATATTCACAAAAGAATTCGCTTAAAAAGTGACTTCAAAGTCGTACCGCAAGTACGTAAATAATTTCCATTTAGTTCACCGGAATGCGGAATGTGTCGCCAACAGCTAAAGCTGTGAAATAGATAAAAGGATAAGAATGTGGCAAATTTTACAATTATGCAAATTGACTGTGGTTGCATGCCACAAGTATTTTAAAACACATGTCATTTATTTTACACATGTAGATTTGTATGCATGTATGTACATACAGTATACCAACAAGCGCTTAAAATTCTTTTACTTATTATGCAAAATAGTTAAAAATCTGCTCCTCACATCTTCCACACCACATACATATATTATATGTATTAATGGCAGAAAAGCATTTATATTTATATTTCAAGAGTGTAGGTTAGTAGGATTTATTCTCGAGTATTATTACATAAATTATTTACATTATTATAGAGAAACGAAAGGAATAAAATTTATATTTTATCTTTTATGTAACTTGAAAAGAAAATAATATGATTATTACAATTGCTGCTATTATGATGCATTACCACGAAAGCAAGTATGTTTTAATTGAAATTCTCATGTAATAATGATAAAAAAAAGAAGGCTATTTATCTGCGAAGTTTGCTTAACAAGTAGCACTTTTTGAAAAAAGAAAAGGAGTCGATGTAAGGGAACGTTAAACATATACACACCAAAAGCAGGAAATGAATTGCCGGCGTATGAAAAGTAATTATTTCTGCGTAAAAGTATGCTGTAAGTAAAATAGTGTACATACAGTAAGAATAAATCATAAATTTCAAAGAAATTATTCTTTAATAGGAAAACCTAAAACCGTCTTTAGTTCAATTAAGCAAACAAATTTTATATTTGCATACTCCTCCAGAGGTTACGTATACGCTACGGTATCTCTTTGCTGTCCAATATATAATATGAATATTTCTAAACACATTTCGTAATAAAATTAAAATTAATATAAAAATAAAATAATAATAAATAATAATAACAATAATAATAATAATAATAATAATAAATAATAATAAAATTAATAAAAAAAAAATTGAATTAAAATGAAAATATAAAACATATTTCGTAATAAAATCGGTAAAATAAATTATATTCAATGATTTTGAGTGTAACAAATTATGATTCAAAGAAGAAATATGTTTAAGAAATAAACTGAGTGTACAAAGTTGGCTTTTGTATTAAGTATGTGCACACATGTGGTAGCGTGAAAATATATAAAAATACATTGCACACGCTCTTAAATACAATCTTCCATTGCCGCTTGCAGATTGTGTTCATTAAACAAATTCGCAACGTAACTCTTCTTCCGAGAATAATTAGCGGCAATTAGTAATTAGTGCAGCCAAAGTAAGTAACCTGTCAGGGAAACATTAATCGACGCATGCCTTTCCTTTGCCTGTTGAGAGGTTCCTGCATTATATTTATAGCATAAAATTTCGCTTAAATATATATTTAAGAGTGGAAAATATGTAGCATAAAATTGAAAATAATAACAGTAGTTGTTGAAACATAAACTTGAATGAGTGATCAATGTTTAATTAATGATTAATAAGGGCTACTAGAGAAGAGTTTTGAACTTTGACGCTAAACCAATGTGGCTCGGTAATTAATTACCATATTTTTTTGGTGTTTCACACACTTTGAATTTAATATTGGAAACAACTTTTGCAACCAGCAATAATGCGCCAAACTATACACTTTTTGTCTGAAAATCTCTACTTATATAACCACATATTTTGTTTTTAGTTAAAGATGTTAATAGAAGCTACAGCTAAAACTATCAGCTGAAACATATAAAAAACTTACATATATTTAAATGTCATGTTATGCAAGAATTTGATATACTAACTATTATATAATTTAATTAGTCATACAATTTGCAAGCAGTCGCCTCATTGCAGTAAATTGTGGATATTTAGTAGTCTTCATCTACAAGCTCTTGTGTTTGCGTAACTCGTAAAGTAGCTTGCGGAGCTTTAATATTGTTACATTGATTAATTGTGCTGAAAATCTACTTCCGACGCCTACGGGCAACACTTAATTAAGTTTCGTATTTAATTGATCTTGCTAAATACATTTGTAGAAATTAATTACCCGCAATTCAGGTGGATAACCGTATTCAGCTAGATGGAAGGCAACTTATGTAGTTTTAAATTACGATTTGCGGTTTGCCATAGCAGCAGATACTCCTGACATACACTAATTAAAACTATGGTTGAAAGGTGTGCGAAACTCTCAACATTTATAACCGTATATGTAGTTGGCATTTCATAAGCGCTGGATAATTATACACTTACTAATGAGCTGTTTAGATGTCGCTCTTATGCTCTTGCTCTTATTATATCGTCACTGGCCGTTTTCTAATGACGCATCTCAACTAATGACGTCAACAACTTGTCAAATTGATTGATTGGTTGAGACGAGATGTCAATTTTATTCCAAATGTTTGGCTGCGCAATTAATTTTAATTGCTATAAATAAAGTTACCTATCCACTGATTCAACTGGGTGTGCGACTCAGTTTATGCTGAAAAATATTTGTTCAATTTATTTTAGTAATTCAGAATATTTAAAGAGCAATTTTAGTTGGAATTTTTAAATTTTTCATCGAGATTATTTATGGGTCGCAGAACTGCCATTATTCAAAAGTATTAAACTACATTGAGTTAGGGACATTAGCTAAAATTGATTTTCTTTTTTTTTTTTTGCAAATAAAGAATAAAAAATTTTGCAAATAAAATAAAGAACCAATTAAAATTTTTTCTAGGTTGTGATTAGTCTAAAATACTATCAACTTGAAAAATTGTAACTGCTTTAAGCAGGCTGTAAAACTTCAGTTTCCGTATTGGCAAAAATTTTCTACATAATGCAATGCTTTTCTACCCACCAGCGATCTACCTTATAAGAAAAGCGCTTGTAAAAACAATCACATACAAATTTAAAAGTACTTTTCTCCTCGCTTTGTTCATTCTTCAAAGAAATTCTTAACTCTTTTAGTTTTCAACGCTAATGTGCAACATCACGCAGCTTCAATTATCATCACCCAACTCGTAATTAGTTTGAGCAAAAAGTATCCAACATGTAATCTGAGAAACCGGTCGACATCAGTTGCGATTATGTGAGAGGATTAAATGAGTCACAATGTAAAGTATGTGCATTTATAACAAAGAAAAGAGCACCTACATTCATGACAACGAATGATAAATCTTGACTACGTCAGGGTTTGTAGTGAAAAAGTGAAATTGTAATGCCATTTTAATTGGAAAGCGTTAACGCAGCAGTTGTTTGAAACATAAAGCACAGAGGGAAATTTATTGCATGCTGCACAGCTGATGTGTGCACGTACATGTAAATGATAATTGAAGAAACCGGAAACTTTTTCGCAAGCGCGTGAAAAATATTCGCTTAAAATAGAGAAGCACGTGAGGTACCACAGTGGAGATAAATAATCAAAAGTGAAACAGAAGATGGGCTTATTAAAATTTAAACTTGAGCAGGTCGTGATACTTTTAAACATCGATGGAATTCTTATAATTATGTTTAATTTTCAGTGCATGAAAATATGGCTCCTGTTAGAGGTATCTTAAATGTTCGAACAATTAACGTGAAAGTGTCTTAGATTCTGCACTCAACACAAATTGGTGCGTTTGATCATCAAGGCAAGCAATGTATTGTATTTTTGTTTATAATCGAAATAATGTTTATACCATTCGCCGAATTGCTAAAATTAATACATATTTTCAAAAAGTACAAATACATGAGATGAATAACTAATTAGTTTGGAAAAATATTAAACTCAACTTATTGGAAATCTAAAGCTTACACAAAAGCTAGCACTAATTTTTGGCAAAGAAGCTTCCTCAAAAGTCATATTGGACCAAACTGAATGTACAAAATATGTGAGAATTGCTTAGCAATATGAGGCACTTAGAATTTCTCATCTCTCCCTTGGATTTATCGCTTCTGTTGCTTTCTTTTTTTATTTCTAATGTTTCTTCATTAATTTGCTTCCACTCAACATAGAGTTTGCTGCTCTTTGAAGTATTTTCCTTTTCAATTACTCTAGTACAAACGCTCTTAATCCATGCGATTTAAATTCCACTCCAAAGCAGAGTTACAATTGTTTTTGTGAAAACAATTCTGAGATTCGCTTAACTGTAGCCTCTTAATGACTTCTGCCTTAATTTACTAGTTTATCGAAAGAACAAAAGCTTCACGAATTGCAAATAATAGAAGAAATGTTGCAGAATCTTAAGACATTTTGTTTTAAGAATTTTTCAAGAACTAAATATTTATATTTTTAAGGAAATGTTTAAAAAAGTAAATATCTTTAAATGAAATATTGAAGCCTTAAAAGTGAGGGAATTGCGGCTACATGTGTTGAAGGTGAAAGATATCATGTTGAACTATTAAATACACAGCACGTGTCGAGGTCGGATATTCAGTCAGTATTCATGAATACTTGCATACGTATGTACAAACTTGGAACATTCTCCTACATCCTTCTTCCACTTTGCTTGCAAATAAAAAGCAATGAGAATGAGCCTTACTAAGAGGTCGGCTATACGATTTATGGTAATGGACACTTGAAGCCAATAAAGAAAGCAACGCATCACAGCTTAAAAGCTTCTAAGCTTATTTGACTTATTATATTATAACTAAGCTTATTAAAAGTAATCATATTCCTACTTTGTAAAGGTTAATTATTTACACTTCAAAAAGTAGTGAATAAAATATTTTAAAAAATATATTTTAATTTAAAAAAATATTTTTAAAAATATTGTACTAAATTTGTGAAGTGTAGTGGCACTCAATTCTATCACACCCACTTTTACTCAGTTTATTTCATAAGTCAGCAAACGCTGCTGCTATTTTTACTTAGCACGAAAACGTCGAAACTTTTTCCAATGATAGCAGTTAAATATCTCAGTTAGATTTACTTTTAATATAGATATGCACATTATGCAGGACTCTCAACTGCAGGTCATTCATTTAATCATCCTTATATTTTATTATTATATTTATAACATATTTCGATTATTAATGATTTATTGACAAAAGTTTCGGTATATGGATCTCTAGTATCGATTTGTTCTCAGTTCAGAAATTTTCAAACAACTTTTCGAAATCAATGATAACCCAACATAACTTAAATCAATTTCCACAACAGGTTACGAAGAATTGCAAAAATTAAAATGAGTAGCAAAAAGTTTTAATCGGCACCCCTCGATAGATTTACACAACAGGTGAAGAAGATTTGCATATTTTCTGATTTGGAAAATCACTTGGATACAATATGAAGGTAATACAAGTCAATCAATATGCAAAACTGATCAAGAAGTTTGCCTTTTTATTTAAGCTCGTACTCAAGAGATTTAAAGTTTCACGCTAACATTTTGACAAGAGACAAATTTTATATTTAATGCGTAATTTATTATTTCGGTCCCATTTGGCAAGGATCTAATTCAATATGAATTGAGTCTAAGAAATCAGCATAACAATTATTTAAAGATATTGAAATATTATATTTCCAAAAGATATGCATAAGCATTTTCGTGGGACTCTTTAGTTGCGTAGACGCTGCAACAATAGCAGCAACAATGATGTTTATGATTTGTACAGCAACTTGTCTCTGTACTTTTCCCACGTTGAAGTAAAAAAACACATGTAATGATAAATAAATCAACTAAGCCATCTTATATTGAAAAAATGGAGTTTCTGCTGATTTCTTTTTTTATAAAATGCGGAAATTAAATTTTTGTAACTTATAGAGGGAATAGTCTAATTACCTATATAAACGGATGTATACGGATATAAATGTATGTTCGGATAAATAAATAAACCTTTTGTAGAAATTATATGCAATGAAATTACCATTTTTTTTTTTGGTTTTGTAGAAACCACCATTCACTTTGGAAGAAACACAACCAGCGGCCGCATAAAAAAATATTAAATAATAATTGGAAACCAAAGGAACCTCAATCACCTATGTGTGATTAATCCCAGAGAGAAGGAAGATAAGGTATAGTGAACGTTATGTAATTTTAAACAAGTTTCTTTAAACATATTCAATTTAATTTTAACTACAAAAGTGGTAAGGTGGCAGACACTTTAAAAAAGCTGCAATGAAATATAAAATATTTCAACAAAGAAATGCTTACAAAGGTATTCACAAATTAAAACACATGCATAAGTGTGCATAAAGAGTATCTTTTTCAGTCTTTATGCCTCCAGTGTTGAGTAATTAAAAAACACCTTCATTTTTGCTTTCCCATAACCTTGCTTTTCCTAATGCTTTGCTACTAATTACGGTTAATTACCAACCCACAGGCAAAGAGAAGTAAGGGAGGCGAATAAAAAAGTGAACTAGCAAAAATAGCAACAAAACCACGATGGTGTTAAGCTGTGGGAAGGCAAAAAAAAAACATTCAACGATTACTAATCTCAAACAGTGTCAACACAATTAAACAAAAAATAAACGCACGACAAATAAATCTGGAATATAATTAATAAAAATGAATAATTTTCCAAATATCCTTGAAAGAATATTTTTTTTATTAAAATACAACAGAGGAATTGAATAAAGTAGCCTCGGAAAAGCAATTAAAGTAAAACTTTAAAACAAATAAAACATGTTCACAAATATACGAAAAGACAAAGTCGCATACTATGTATGAATATAACCATAATCAACTTTTTTATACGAAATTTTCATATATGAAAATTTTATTAAAATTAGCAGAGACACAAACCAATTGTTGCTATGCTTGCTTGAAGCTATGAAATTTAGCAACCGCAATCAAATATAATTCGACTATAAATAAAGCGTGCTCGAAAAACAAGAAAATTGGTATTGTGTGGTACTTTTGAAATATTGATTTGATGGACCGGTCAAAATCCGCACCAAAAAATAACTATGAAAATCGCCTAAAAAACAAAGGTCTTCTTTGCTTATTATTCAATTATTTTTAATATTACCCTTCAGGCTTCCGCATAATTCGCATATTATGCAACAACTTGCTTTCATGTTCTACTTATATCTTCATGATATTTCAAAAATTAGTTTTCTTTTGCTTTTATCTTCACACACTACATTTGCATAGTTTGCACAGAATAGAATTCACCCCCGGGATATAAGAGTTAATGTCGTGAAATGCTAACAGTTTTCGCTTTAACATATTTTTATATTCTATTCTTTTTTATACCATTACATATTTTTTGTTCAAGCTTAAAACTGCGAGAAATGTCCAGCTTTATTTGTCTTGTGCAAGGGTTAGTAGTGGAAAGTTTAATTTGATACGAATAGCATAGAATACCACAGAAACATTATGTGAAAAGACATTTTTATGTCCGTCACATTATTCAACTAGGGAAATGAACTTGAGTTAATGGAAGCCACATGTGTTCATGTTGAATGTTAATTGTCTTAATGTCACTTCAAGTTACTGTTAGCTTTTGTCCAATGGGATAAACTGATGTCACGGGGTCGCTAGAGCGGAGATATATTTTCGGGTGCTGGCATAACTTCATATTAAAAAATGTTGAGGAAGAACTCAACACTTCATTCTCACTCACACAGTAACTCACGCAGTGACCGACATATTCGGCATAGTATATGGGCATGTAGTATATGGGAGCTGGGATAATTCGTAGACCGATTTCACTTATTTTCGGGAGTAAACTATGGTATATTCGACAATACATGTTCACTTAATTTTGCTAAGATATCTTCCATATTGACCGAAATATATGGTATAAAGTCTACAGCAAGGTTGAAAATCTTTATATAACGTATATGGAGGCTAGGGGAAGTATATATCCGATTTTCGCCATTTTAGCACAAGAGCGCACTATTACCATAATAATAGCGAAAAGATAATCCTATAATTTCATTACAATATCTTACAGATTTCCCGATATTTTCGATAAAAAGTCAGATATAGGCACTGAACTCCTGACTGGGTATCTAGGGGCTTGAAAAGTTTTAATCCAATTTCGTCTATTTTTACGCATAAGATGACATATGATGAAGGGACAATTTGTGAAAAGTTTGTTTTTCATGCCTTAATTGCTGCTCGATTTATCTACTTTAAAGTGAAAGAATCAGATGAAACTTAAAATTGTGTTAAAAGAGAAATAGGCGTGGTTTTTATCCAATTTCGTCAATTTTCACAGTGTGACATAAAAATTCAAATATAATGTCATGTGCCAAATTTTGTTGAAATTGGCTAAGGAGTTCTTGAGATAGGGGATGTCTCCTCCAAGTGGGCGGTGCCACGCCCATCATCCAAACTTTACCCGGATTCGTATCATATTTGCTGCAAGTTTTTAGGCCGTACCGAATAACAAGTTTATGTTTTAATTTACTGCTTACTTATAGCACATTATCAGTTTTCGGTTAATGGCATTTTGTGAGCGTGGCAGATGTCTAATTACGCTCATCTGAAATTCCAACTGTCTTACGGAGACAAAGAACACGTGTACCAAGTTTCATCAAGATATTATAATTTTTACTCAAGTTATCGCTTGCACGGGCGGACGGACAGACAGTCACTTGGATTTCAACTCGTCTTTTCATCCTGATTATTTACATATATATATATATATATGTCCATATCTAACTCGTTTAGTTTTAGGTGTTACAAACAACCGTTAGGTGAATAAAACTAATATACTCTGTAACATCATGTTGCGAGAGTATAAAAATGTTACAATACATAAGAATTTAGTATTTGTCATTCTACGCAATTGTGGGAAGGTACATCGACGTCACTAATTTTTACATACACACATTTTTGCCAGAAAAAGACATTATCTGAGTTTCATTAATATATCTAACAGAATGACCGATATTTCTTTAAAAATTCAGCCATAGGCATCGAGGTCAACATATTCGGAATATGGGGAATTGAAAAGACAATTGTGTTCTGTAAAACTGAAAAACAGTGAAAGAGTCAGATTTCCATTTTCGAGTTCAATGACCTTTAGCAAATTTACTTTTAGCAAGGTCCACAAATTTAAACGAAGTCAATAACCTAGCATAATTTTGAAAATGCTGCCAAAGAAGCTTTTGCCGAGATAAAGTTATCAATATAAAACAATAAATCAAATGAATTACTTATTGAGAATCTTATTGAAATTGAAGCGAACTTTATGGTATCAAAATGAGTTTAAACCAAACACTTTTAAAAATTTTTCAACCACAGACGTAGACGAATGAATAAATGTTTTTCTCAAAAAAACGAAAATTCCTGTTATTTTTTGAACACACCACGTATATATAATTTGTAAATATATGACCACATACCCTCATATATAATGGTTTACATTAATGGATTATCCCATAATCGTTTAGAAATAATATAAATTTTAGAAAATAAGCATTAACCACATACTTCGATTACTACCTACCACCTTCGATTAATGTGCTCTCTTCAGAAGGCTCTGCCTAACATGTTTTACAAATATTTGCTTTTAATATATCCTGACAAAATAATAATTTAATTCAGAGTTTCAATAGCATTTTAAACTAAAGCCAAATGTTTATTTTATTGCTCATTATATTTAATATAATATAAGTTTGAAAGGGTTTCGTTTACTTAGGATTGCAAGTTTGAATTGTACAAAAAGATATATGTATATACATACGTGCACGTATAGTGTACTGTACTCACACTTCTTTATTATATGAAATTATTTAATTTTTTTAATGTGCAATCAAGTTAAGTTTGAAATAATTTTAATCAAATTGTTGTTTTTTTTAACTTATCGTATAAATTTAAAGTCCTCAAAATAACTTCTACTTAACACAGTATGTCATGAAAGAAATCAGAAATATCGAAATTAATTTAAATTGAACTGGAAATAAAAAACTTTTAAATTTCAGGTTCAAATTAAATTTCATACATACACGCATTTTCACCAAGTGGAAAATATTTTGGATAAAGTACATAAGTGACGTATTCCTACAGGAAGTACTAAGCAAAAAAAAATGTTTTAACTAAATAACCACCCTGTATGTGCCTGTATGAGTAATGAAAAAAAGTTGACTATCAGCTGATTCATTTCAGCTTCTACTGGGAGAGAAAAAAACTCACACCAGTTATTTCATTCATTAAAATAATGAAAGTGTTGTGGATGGTAAAAGCGCATGCGCTCGTAATCAAAGAGACGCGTAACGTATACGTAGATACATATGAACCCGAACTACTCCTCAAACCATATTTTCGACGAAACTCAACATGCAACAAGTGATTGTTGCACGATGTGATTTGTATATAATGTTATGGTTAATGTTGCCAGCAACATGTTTCTAAGCAACCTATGGTATGAATGAATGAGAACTTTCAGTTTCCTTTTTTGCGAAAAAATCCAGTTTGGAAACAACAGAAATATTTTTTTTAACATATTTTTAATGTATACTCAAATCAGGCATCATAGTGGCATCGTATAAAAAAAATTGCAAATTTCATTGCTTAATATGATAACATATTTAGTCAATAGATAATACTCTGAATAGAGTTACGAAAAAAAGTATGTATAAAATCTAAATTTTTTATATCACGCGAAATAAAATTATATTAACATCAACTACCATACATGCTACTAAAGTAATATTATTTTTGTTACAATTGCCATTTTGGTGGATATATAAAGTAATGAAGCAATTTAATTTGCAAAACTCTAAGCAATCTTGCTCAATATCAATAGCAATGGCAGTTAATTGGTTAAAAAACTTGAAAATAAACTAAACAACTGGAGGTGTCATCTGATTATTTCAAATTAAATAAAATTTAACACGAAAGGAATAAATTAGCTCTTAAAGTATTAAATGAAAGCTCCAATAAAATAAATAGTATTTCACATATATTGTTAGTGACTTCTAAAAAAATACATAAATTTTAAAACGGACTAGGGAAAATCTTGATTAAAATACACCATTCACCATTTTTGGTCAAAAGATATCGTACTTTCATAAAAAATATGCCATCAAAGTCAACTCTCATTAGCTGATAAAGACTTATAAATCATACATAAATTTGTAGGAAAATATTGAAGGCAAAACAATGAGGGATATAGATGTCAAAGAACCAGTTGCATCCTTGCTTGAGTGTGAAAACCAAACCATTCGTTTTTCTTTTGCTTTTCTTTTAAGACTGAGTTAACTTTACGCATTAGAAATAAGACAAAGTCTACTCATCGCTCTCCATACACATCAAACGTTGAGTATACTAGCTTTGACTCGTTTCACACTCGCAAGTGTAGAATTTCTCAGCACAGTTGGCACTCAAGTGTTCTCTGTCCCAAAGGATATGTGGAAGTCATGCGCGTTCCAATTGGACTCATTTGGACTCGTAGTCGTTAGCTTCGCTGTTTTTCTACTGCATTATTTAGTTTCTTTTCGTTTGTCTCACTAAGCGGATGTGCAAGTACCAGTGAACGGTAAAATTTATATCACATTAATTAAAAACTCGCGGAAGTGACTAATGTTCACAGAAAAAAAAAAAACATAAAACCTTTCAAATGACACTTTGTAACGCGCGTGTTGACTTGACAATGCGCAAGTGAATATCTTGAAGGCACTGTAAAAGAAATGGAAAGCCTTTTAAAATAAAAAATATTTATATTAAATTGTGAAAAAATAACGGAAATTTTAAGAATTGTTGGAGTGAATGTTTAAATGTGAATAATTAGTGAAAGTTAGTGAAGTTTAAAATCTCAACACAAAAAAAAAAAAGAAAAAAGGAAAATCAAACAGTCAAACAGTCAAAAACGGAATTTACTTTAAAGAATTTACTCTAAACTTGTGAGACAGTTCAACTTTAATTTAGCATTCGAAAACTGCTTTCGAATCTTTGCTGCTGTGCAGACATTACAGTTTTTAGGTAATGACAGTTTTAAAGTATCAAAGCAATAACACCAAGTGCAAATAAATCCAGGTTCAAAATAATCCAAGAACACTTTAAAAGCTGAATAATAATTATTTTTTACTAATTTAATAAACTCGGTTCTAAAGCAAATATTGAAATTTTTATTACTTACATCCAATTCTTAAGCAATTAGATTTTCAAAAATTTAAAGCTAAATTAAAATATTTAAAAAAATATTTACTTTTATGAAAATGTCACAATTTTTTAAAAAATAAATATTCATCGAAATCGTAATTGTGTTTAAATTTCCATTAGACCAAACAAACTTTTTCATTAGTGCTTACTTTATTTATATTGCCGCGCTTGGCTTCCTTCCCGCTGGCAATTGGTTTTCTTGTGTAACCAATACTAACCAAAATATGGCGCCCATGCAGAGATTTGCCAAACTTTCTACTATATTTCAGCCGCGGTGTGAATGTATGTACATATGTAAGAGCCATGTTAAAATTCTTATTATTTACAAACGGTTTAGCAAGGGTATTTAGAAGAAGGCATTCAGAGAGAGAGAGGGAGATGTGTCGTAGTAGAAATCAAGAAAGTTGTGCTAAACTTGCAGTTTACTAATTTTTTTTTAAGAGGAGTGGCACATGGACTTTAATGACACATGTACAAAAACATTTTTGCTCAAAAAGAGCTTCCTATCAAATAAGTCAATCAATCGGAGCCGTCTTAAAACGACCCCATATTGTCATTTAAAAAAGATATCGAAATCTTTCCAAAAAATTGTAATAGAAAATCATTCAGCTCACATATTGGTTGATGTATTAGTCTTAAAAGTTATCAGATTGACCAAAATGCATGTATTTTTTAAAGGAAATTAGCTCATTTTCAAAACAAACGTGCAGTTTTCATATAAAATGTTGAATTTAAATACACATGCACACCCCCACATACTCTAATGCTTCTAGTGATGTGAATATTTTCATCACACTATTATCTTTATATGCATATTGTATAAACTTTCATCACCATTTAAAAATTTTCACAAACATTTCTTCTCTCCTCATTACTTAAGCGAAATAAAATCCATAAAACTTATATATCCAAGCATAGCTTTAAATTATTAACCAACACATTAAACTAAACGACTTGGCTCTATAGCTCTTAAGATACTTGGCAATTACTTATAAATTGCTTAAGTCGTTATACCAAAGTGAAGAGATTTAGTGAGTGAAGAAGATGGTATGATAATAAGATCATAAAAATAAGGAAATAGCTTATAAAACTAACGGAATATTAAAACCAAAAAAATATATATTTATATATATATAACGTTAAGTCAAGCTGACGAGCCTAGTACGCTTATATTGGCATATAGTAGATGTCGAAAATTTATTGTAGCGGTAAAGTTTTTATATATTTAGTTAATCTTTGCTGGCGGCGATAACTTTTGTGTGTGAAAGTTAATGCCAAAAGAATGGCATGTATATGTCTCCATCGAACAAAGAATTTAATTATTACGTAAATAAACTCATTGTATTTCGATATCATTTGAAATGAAATGAAATCTTCTCTTCTTCTTCATCTATCTCTTCTGTCTTTGAAAATTTAAACTAACTGTTAACGACATAATGTCAATCTGGTACTTATATTTTCTAAATTATTTTATAAACTTTTTACATATAATAATACTTTCTTAAAACAATCGCACTTATTTATTAAACTAAATAAATCTTATTTATAACTTGCTTAAATGCTAATTAAGAAAAATTCTATAAGTGGCAACACAGCTCCAACGCATATTAAAAGGGAAACTTAAAAAAGCCTCGTAAGGGCTTATACCCACTCCTAATTGCAAACGTTTCACTTTTTTCAAAAAAATTTTCCTTAGTCGGTTGTCAGCGACGTGATTTTTGAAAAAAAACAATGACCAAATATCCTTTTCTCTATTTTTAATTTTAGTATACGTTTTGAGCCATTTGCAATTTTTATCTAAGTTTTTTCAAATTGATTGGCTTGAGAGTTTGTTTAAACAATTTAGATCACGTTTTGCGCAGAAAAGCAGCACTGTACTTAAGTTACAAATAACATATCCGCTTTATTCTTTAAAATACACACACATAAATATATATACATATATATATAATGCACACACATATAAATATACGCGAATACACATACTGGCCAAGCTTTTTATTGGATATACACAGAGCCAGTGTGTCTACTCGAATAATATAGGCATTAAGAATATATAAAAATTGTTGAATAATTTTAGATTAAATATAAAATTGATTTCATTTTGCAATGAATGCTAAATTGCGTTAGAATATTGCATAATGAAACAGTTTGTCAGCTTTTGTTAAATGCTCTAGTGAGCAAACATAATATTGTAAGAAAAGTTAAATAATAAAAATCTTAAAACAAAAAAGTTCAAAGATAAACATTCTTGCTGTATTTCAAGGTCTACTAGATTCCACAAAATTATCAATCATATTTTCAAATTTATTTTTATACTTAGCATTAATTGTATTTCATACAGTACGGGAATACTCTGTGTCCATATTAGATGATATTTCATTACTTTCGCTGAATTTAAATCACTTTTGCTCTTTTTGCTTTGGTTTTTTGTGTCCATTGTTTTACTTTTTGTCATATAAATTGCTAAGCAAAAGGAGCCACAGTGAATCATTCTCATCGTCATTCACTCTGATATAATATAAGTGTGTTTGTAACCAAATATTTCTGAAATCAAAATACACTCTGTATGAATTATTTAGTTAGTTAGAATTAGTTAGTTGAGGAAAAATTTTAAATAGGTTATTGTTTACAAAAATATGATTTTCATAATAAGAACTTTATACAAAAATATTTCCTCGTAAATATATGCAAGTTAGTGTACAAGTTTGACAATCAGTATTATTATAATTATAAAACTTTTTCAGGAACTCTTATTCTCAGCAATTTAACTACTTTTTATATATGATAACGTTTTTGTTATTTTTTGGCTTTTAACTCCGGTTCTATGGGTGATTTTTAATAGAGTGATTTTAAACAGTATTTAAATTTACCTTCTTTCAGTTTTTCCCCAAACAAACGCCATTGTGTGAACATTCGAATATATGAGTATAGAGTATTTTATATGAATATGCATGAGTTAATGGCGAGCACCAGCTAGCCAGTGTGCCCATGCAAATTAGTTCAAATAAATTTAATTGCATCTACGCCACACAAATGTTTGCCCTCTGCATATACAGGGAGACATATTTAAATGAAGCAGTGAAATAAAATATAAAAGTAAGCATGGAAAATCTAAAGAATTATAATCAAATGTCAAGAAACTATGAATTTGAATAAATGGAATTTATCCAACGAAATCATTGCAAGATATTAATGAAATTCTAAAGGGGTTTTTTCAGTTCTGAGGAAACACTGAACGAAATCAGCGACTTTTCCAAGCTACCACTCTTAAAAAATTTTGTTTTACAATTAGAATTCTATCAAAGTTTTTTAGTGTCACCTATCATTTCTATTTACTTTTTGGTTGTGGATGATTGAACCATGCTTATTGGCAAGCTTTGCATTTAAAATATTTGCATAGATTTAAACAAGCATACATTAGACTGCTAATTCACTGAAAATGACTTACTTGCTTCCTTTTATCAATATCAAGTATTCACTGTACTTTTTACGTATCTTCAATTTGTTTAGTCTGTATTCTTGTTCGTAGTTCTTCAAACCAAGCACTCGATATTTTAATTGTCTACGGTAATCACCCTTAAAACAGAATTCAATTATAAAAATTTTAAAAAGCTTTCGAAAGATAACACGCAACTTCTTCCTCACAAATTACAACAGAGTTCTTACATAAAGAAAACTGTTATCCTTTCTTCGGTAAAAAAATATTATGTATGGCCATGCAATTCTTCACTCAACTACAGCTTATAAATAATTCCTATGAACTGAATTTAGGTTAAGTGATTTCAGGTAATAATAATTCTGCATCGACCTTTAGCAAGTACTAAATCTGGTCAAGTTATGTACATAATTGGCAAAATATTAAAATAAGCAGCTAATTCAGCTTTTATTCCAAATAAGCACTGTAAAGAACTGCTGCAGCCAAAGTTTCCCAGAAATATTAATTTTAAATTTGTTTGAGAAATATTCTTTTACTAGTGAAAGGAAACGTAGTACAGGGTTAAATAAGCGAGCATTTATGATAATAGGAAGGTCAGTTTCACATGGCGTATACGTAACCTTGACAACTAACCGAGCTATGTGTACATAAGCTGTTTGAGTTCGGTGTATAGCTTTTCACATGTAAATTTCATTTCATATACACTTATGTATGTGTGTAGAATTATGTTTTTATAGAATTAGGTTTTTGTGGCTTATGTAGAACTTCTTTTTCAGTATATTGGTCATCAAATTTCAAAATGAAAATTACATTTATAATATCATTTATATAATCTTTGAGAAAAGTTATTTAGAAAAACAAAATATTGATATTTTTTTTGCCTATCGAACGACATTTGCGAAGTAAAGATACGTAATCGTATCAAAAACCGTAATCAAAGACTATAATTGGTCTTCCGAAAGCAATATATCCATATATATTTTTAAAAGTGCACATAAACAAAGCAAAAATATTGTACAAAAACTATTCGCAGATACTTTGAATATTTTAATGAACTGTTGAATGGTGAACACACACATCTGCACTTAGAAACACAAATACCAACCACGACATGTACTTCCACGGCGTATACGTAACTTCCACTGCACGATATATCAAAGCTGATATTATGTAACTAAAGCATGCATTCTGCCTATACTACTGTAAAATGTGCATGTTGAAAAAGATTAATTAATGAAACATTAGCAAAATATTATATTGCCTTATAATTTAATAATTAATAAATAAACTGGTAACCAATTAAAGCACAAAGAGAGCAGGCACTTGCTGTGTAAAAAATTTTAATTTGCTCCCATAATTTAATAACTGATTAATTGCTTAGTGTAATGCGTTTGCTGAGCAATATCCTGACGGGAGATTTGTGCTAATTGCATTTTTGAATTTTGCTAGACAGATCGACAGCAACGGAATGTGAGCATCAAAATGAATAGGTTTATTGCAGCTTACATTTGAAGGTATTTAACGAGGAGGGTAACGAAGTGCTTAAAAAGCTTAATGCAATAATTTAATTCCATATAAAATTAAAAAGCTGTAAGCCTCCTATTACTGTAAATAATACTTTGAAAAAGGACTGCCAACTTAGTAACTGTTTTTATTTAGCTTTGGGAAATATTAATTTTCAAAAAATCACTTATTAAATATCTTTTAATTCCCAAAAATCTCGATTAATTTTTCATGTAAAGCAGTCCATCAGAAAGGTTACCAATATATTGATCAGCTTATAGGAGTTGAAACACTAGGTTTCAGTTAACCGGGAGCCCATTAGCTAATACCTCGGCTACGCTTTATATTCAACTTTTGGGGAGCTTAAATGCAGAATTTCGATATCCAAATAAACCATCATGTTATTTCTATTTTTTTCTATTCACCTGTCATGCAAAGTTTATGTAATATTAACAACCCCGCCGAATCGTGGTTATAGCCACCACATAAATACAAATACACACATATATATATATATTGTGAGTGCATTAACGCATCTGCAACACTTCATTTGCTTGTCAATAGTATTCAGTTGAATTACTTTCCATTAAATAGATATGTATATATGTAAGCATATCAATGTGTAGTATGAGTGTGTAGTTATCACGATGCTTACAATAGTGTATATATGTTTATGTGTGTGCGGAAAACACGTTAGGCATATTTTTCAGAAGTTTCACACATTTTTATCGGGCCATTACCTATAGAGCTCCCATTGAAACGTGACATCAACACGTTGATTATACAAATGCGGATTTTAAAATACACATGTAAATGAACACATATTTATAATAAAAATGTGCTGCTGTTAATTTTATTTAAACAGTTTTTATTTGTAACTTTAAAATATTTCATACGTCACTAGCAGAAGGTTTTTGAAATTGATGTGAAATAAAATAATTTATATGCATTTTTTTTAATTCAATCTCATTCCAGAGCACTCTAATTTAATTAACATTACGAAATTAAAGAAATTTTTTAAGTAATATTAATTACAATAATACTTAATTTAAATTCTGAAAGCATTTTTCCAGAAATTAGTCACAGGTAATGGATACATTTCTTGCTTATGAAGCGCTCATTCATTCTATATTCTTATAGCGGAGTGAGCCTTTTTTACGGTTAATCGGTTAGTAAATAAAATTTCTAGCATTCTGTTATCAATTTTGTAAAAAAAAAGTTTGATTCAATTTCTCATTACAACTTTCGGATCACCGCTAAATATAGGACATCATTTGATAAATGTTAATAAGGATCGGAGATATAAGTAAAATAAATGCTGACTACCGCAATATTCTCTCAGAAGAATGACCCTGGAAGTTTGACCGTTTTTTTAGATTTAGAACATATATGTTTCTAAGCTATCTACATTAGATATTATTAGATTATATACGATATAAAATTCTCAGAAAAATTTTAGTACCCAGTTTTATCTATGAGTAATATTTACATATTTCTTAATTAGTTGTCACACTCTTTTCCACTTTCCGCAAGCATTTTTGACAAACTTTTTTGACTTTGAAAGTGACATTCCAGCAAGTGTCTTGTCAATTGAGAACACCCTTTCGCGCTAATCTGTCCACTGGGTGATAGAACTTTTTGCCTCACTTTTAATTCTTCTGTCATTTTTGTGATTCTACAGGAACAACAAGGGCAACAAAGGTAAATAAAGAAAGAGAATTCTGCTGAAAACAAAGCAATAGTGTTAGGATGTAGATATAGATGTAGATGTATATATATATATATATATGAGGATATACATGACTATCTGCATTATTTGATATTCATATTACTTCAAGCGCTCACCCAAGAAGCAAAGCAATATATAATATGTTATGCTTAGTATGTATTTAAATATACATACATGTATGTCAGATAAATATATAAATACTCGCAAGTCATAATATTTGTTAGTAGCCGCTTCAGAGACGTACACTTTGCGCTTAATTTGCCTAAGTAACACAATCTGATTGAGGAAAACCACATACCAACGAATCAAGGGACAAGCGCCAACATTCTGCAAGAATTGTTTTTTAAAACTTTCGAATTTAGAAATTCAATAGTGTGTTTTTTTCTTCCTTCTCTCCTGCCATCCGTTTATGTCACTTATTTCCTAACGTTATTGCTTGTCAGATATGTCTGTACATCATTTACACGCTACCATATCGATTCAATGAGAGTAATTGTTCTCTTCCATTTGTAATAGTTGCGTATACGCACTGGTGATATTGGCAGCACTGCAACTACCTTTAAACTCAACAAAGTTGCATTGTATTGTTCGAATAGGAAAGTTTTATAAAACAGTATGTTTGGAATCACAACACAATTTCGAAGAGTGCGGCTATTTTACTTTTTCATTCTCCCTTTTTATACACCCTTCCCTTTCTTCTGTAGTCCATTGTCTCTGTGTGATCTTTTGTCGAGCTATATACAGAGTCATTCGCCCAACCTCTATTACAAGTAAAACTGTCTTTAAATATCTTTTTGTATAGGAGTCGCGTGACAGCTTTTCACCACCAGGTCAGATCATATTTTGTTAGGTGCGCCACCAATCCAATATTTAAGTAGCAGTTTGACAAGAAGTAGGTGAGGAAACAATTACTCATGAAGGCTCAATTCCCCACATTAAACTAATCTCCACATGTATGTGCTGAAGTCAACATATCTCCACACATAGAAATGTTAAAGTAGTCACCACTAATTCTGGTAATTAAAGATACAATCAAAGTTTACTTGCACCAAACTTACATAAGAAAAGCAATTTCCGGAGTGAATTCGCAAAAGTCCACACACAAATTTTGACAGAACCGGTAAAGTAGTAAAGAGACATGAGTACATACTCCACACACACACATGCACGTTTGCACCCAACTACATGCCCAAAGTGGATTTGCCTTTATATGAAAGCGTTGTAGCATATTTTACTATATATGCATGTATAACGCATGCACACACTATCACCTTCAATGAGTAACCGCAACTGTCTGAAGCAGAGTATTCTGTTGCGGACGATCTGGTGCAGCATAGCCACTCGCTAACCGAATATTTCACCACTTTATCTGTGTATTATGAACACTCGGCAGGCCACTAATTATTGTCTCTGAACTACAACAGAATTCGCGAGAAAGCGTAAGCACTTGAAGGCACAGGCGCGCATGCGAATAAGTAAATATATCACACAACCAATTACTTACATATACATACATACATGCATTAAAGTATATATTCCTCGAATAGTTGAAGAATACGGGTTTATGATTTAGTAATGGTCTTACCTCATATTCTATTTGGCTGGTGTGTATGTAGCTTTGTAAAGTTGTCGCTGAAGATTATATTATTTAAAAAGCTGAAGCAAAAATGCTGGTAAACCGAGGTGGAACTCCACTGAATTCAATAACAAAGTTGGTGAACATTTTCAAAGCAACTTTCTTATATCAGAAATTCCAGTGCTAATGCACTAGGAGTACTGAGTTTGCATACTTAAAACTAAAACCAATTTACGTAATATATTTCTAGCTTAACTTAACCTCACTTTAAACTATGAACAAAGGTCTATTGCGGTATTTTACAAAATTCATTTAAATATTATCCTCTATTATTACTAAAAAAAACTAAGTAAAACTACACAGCACAATCTGAATTTAACTTTTTATTTCTTTTCTGTTGATTATGGTAATATAACTTGTCGAATTCTGAGACTGGTCATCATTATTTCGTCTAATGTTACTTAATATAGAATCAGAAACAGAATCTTACTAAATAAATAACTTAATCACAATCTCAGGTTTGGTGATTGTGTGGTTAATGTCATGGATTTCGAAATTGACCCATCCTTACAAAGAAAATTTTGTTTATGTTTTCAAAGGAGGAGGAAGGAAAATACAAGTGGGAATTCTAGCCGAAACCGAACCGAAAGATGATATTATTCTAAACCAGGCTTAGAAAAAGATAACTCAAACATAAGAACGTTGTTAGCTCAAAATTATAATAATCTAGCAACCAAAATGACACGACCATTCCCCATAACAGTGATGAGTTTAAAAGACTATGCAGGCTCAATTCCAAATTTTCTTTCGAGCCTTTGGTTTTCCAACTAAACATTATTCAAATATTTGTGGGGGGGGGGTTCGTCTAAACAATGACATTGGCCACTCTATTAATTTTTCCGTATTTCATTTGAAATAAAAGTACTTTGTCTCTAAGGAGCCCAGTCAAAATTGTATGTTTACAAAGATGTAACCTTACTGGATGGGTTCAAAACATTTTTTACGAAATCCTTTACGATATTTTGAGATTTTGCAACAAAAATGTGATACTTAAGTGCTATATAATATATTTTATACTGCAATTAGCATAACTGTTAAATTAGTTCGTTGAAATGTTTGTACTATGACTAAAATTTCCATATTTCGAGGTAATAAAATTTCAGCAGCACTAAAGGTCACTTTATTGTGCTTCCTACAAATTTTGCACCTAGTTGCAATAATTAAAAGTTGTTGGTGTGCGGCACACAATTTGCTTGCTACTATTATATTATACTTTATGGAACAGAGCATATGCAGGCCAGCTTGTATAAGTTGATCTACGTTTTAGTATAAATATGTGGAACTGCATATCACCGAGTGTAACTAATTTATTCATAGATGCAACTCGCTGCTGTGATGAATGGCAAAATAGTCTCATTAATTTTCAAGCACACCAAATTAGTTGAATACTTTTGCAGGTAGTGACGCGTATTTCGAAATGTTATTAAGTTCTCATTGTATGTATAACAAAGAGGATGAAAAGTTTGCTAAAATTCGATTTTATTACTGAACTTAGTTGTCATCGAGTGCGACTTTATCGATCTTCCACATTTTGTCCTTTGATTCAGAATGGATCTCAGCATCGGGCACTTCTTTCTAGCGCAATGGAAAAAATTTCGAACCACTAAATCTTGAGAATATGATGGTCTTCTTTTCACGCTGAATAGGTCAATCTTGAGCTCCCACTATGCACAGAGCTTTCACAAACTCAATATTCATGATCGATATATCCAATGCGTTCCCTTGATATCTTTGAATGGTCAGCTTTGCCGATAAACGTCGTTTTACGATCTTCCAAACTCCATTTGCGTTTCCGTCAGTAGCAGCCACTCTTAGACATGCACGGCCCTTATCGCCTTCGGTGTTCTGTGGCCTTCACAGAATTTAGTAAACCACTAACGAATTGTCAAGACATCATCAAGACATTTCTTGGTATCAGCAGTATTTTTTCTCTATAAATAAAAATACATAATTTTTAGAAATTGAATATAATTCTGAAATTAAGGCAGTAATCATAATCCACAATGTGAAAGGTGACTTGCCCAAATTGACGGCAAATGATTAAACCAAATTTGGCTTAAACCAACATAATGCATAATTTCCAAATTACAAGGCTTTGCAGGGGATATGACGCTGATTCAAGGAATTTTTCAAATAAAAGTACTCAAAAAACCACACAGTTACAAACATGCAGATGGAATAAAGTCCATAACAATGTCTCCGATGAACAAAGAATTTAATATTAAGCCGACAAAAATATTTTCCGTAGCAAATTCCGCAATGGAAAGTAGCAGGCAACGAAATTCAAAGATGTGTAAATAAAAAATATTTTACTGGGAAAATTTTTCAGTAAATTCTTTCCCATTTGTTGCGCCACGTCGCTTTCGGGCGATTGTCGTCTACTTCTATTTATCTAAACACCAATAGCAACAAAGAGCATTAGAAATGTATGACGGAATGCCAAAAGTACAACGTTATTTACTTTGTCACATTTTTTGTTTAATTAGTGTTTTACCTATTCGAGTTTATCTTTACTTGAGTGATTCGAAACATTCTTAATCAAAGTTTAGATTAAAAAAAATATACTTTTCTATAATGCCGTTAGAATCTATTTTTTGCTGAATGCCCTTTAACAGTTCCCTTGTTTTACCACAACCACATTTTAGTTTTAACAAAATATTCTTGAATGTAGTATGCTAAGAGGGGGAATTTGAACATAAGGCTAGGCACCCAGTGCAGAGTAGCTTGATACAAAAATATATTAAGTAACAATAGTTTTATAATAAATGTAAGAATATGAAATCGAGACGACACTTTTCCAAAAATGTGATGTTACATTTGTTAAATTTGGTGAATTTTCGAACAGTATATTTCTCACTCAAACATTATAATTTCCAAACGTATGCGTAAGAGGAGTCAATTAAGCCAAATCGGAGAATTTTAGTTCTTTTAGTACGGAACTAGTACAGGACTGCGATAAAACACTTCCAAATCTCATAAAATATAATTTGAAAATGTCCGTAGGATCTAAAAAAAACAGTGATTTAAAATCTTTGATGACACATTTAATTTATTTACTAAAACCTGATACCACATAGAAAATGCAATATAACTATTAATTTAGAACATCCCTGTTAATACAGGTCAAAAAATTAAGTGCTAAATCAAACAAAAACACTTTGTTCATTTAAATTTAATTAAATATTATAAAGTTTCAATAAAAAGTAATTCTAAAGCAATTTCCTGCCGGGTACTAGCACATACGTAGATATTCATAGAATTGCGCCTACATGCTAACATCACCAAATACAATGAGACTCAAACAAAAAGACGAGTAAATTAGAAAGCAAAAAGCTCAACTGTCATCGGAGCATACCGGAACAACGAAAAGAAGCTGACTAATTGGAATTTTCGAAATTATTACATTGAAATGACAACTGCACTGAGCTGATGAAGCCAATGAGACAGCAAACAATTAAATTAACACCCGCTTATGTGAAAGACTCGTAAAATGTCAATCATTTTTGCAGCGGCCACTAAAAATCACAATAAAATCAACAGCTTGTTCAATGTGCGGAGGAATTTTCCACAAAAAGTGTGTGAAAGCGGAGGGACGAATTTAATTATTTCAAGTGATGAATTCCTATACCCTCTCCTTTCAAGTAATATGCTGCTACTCCCTCTCAGCTATATTCCAACCGAAAAATATTGCGACACTGTTATTCCATATGTGCTAGGTTACATAATAATGCAGGCGCCAATGTATAAAGGCAGTTTATTTAGGATGTATTAATGAAATGGTCCACTTTAAACTCATAAAGCAGCGTGTTCAAGTCATTGTCGAGGTTTGACGGCAAGCTGTATATCGGGTATATCTGGTCTTAAAAATAGTATAATTTAAAGATACTTTTTATTGCACCCCTTAGCAGCTTTTGAATGGTGGCACCATTTAGATTTGCTGAGCATAATCAAGACCCGAAGTGGTAAAGCTAACTAGCTATAACTCTCAGTTCTGATTAGGTCATTATCCGAGCGCAGACGACTTAACTTAAAAACTGTTTGGTTGAAATAGTTTCTGATCCGCACTATGATTTCTCTATTGAGTGTGATATGTTGAATGTTTATTGCCTGAAAAGTCAGAAAATGTAGTTTTCGGTCTCCAGCTTGGTCCAAGTTTGTGCTTCTCGTATCCCACTCCAACCCATTATAACCGGTAGTCCGCACTCAATTTGAATAATTTCCCTCAATATATTTCGTTACACCAAACAGAAGTCAGGACATGAAAAACTTGTTTCCTCATTGTTTGAGTTTGAGAGTACGAGCACGACAGTGAGAGTTTGCGGTCAGAGAGCTACTGGAGAGTAGAATGAAACTGTACATCTCTACTATTTCAAGCCAAACATTTTTATGTGTATCAATAAATACTTTAATTTTCATGTCCTTTCACAACCATCATAAAGGTTTATTTCTCTCAAGACTTCCGCTGACTTTGAATTTACTTTTATCGCTTCTTAAACTCTCGCAACACGTTGCTACAGAGTATATTAGTTTTGTTCACCTAACGGTTGTTTGTAACACCTAAAACTAAACGAGTTAGATATGGACATATATAGATATATAGATATATATAAATGATCAGGATGAAAAGACGAGTTGAAATCCGAGTGACTGTCTGTCCGCCCGTCCGTCCCTGCAAGCGATAACTTGAGTAAAAATTAAGATATCTTAATGAAACTTGGTAAACGTGTTCTTTGTCCCCGTAAGACGGTAGGTATTGCAGATGAGCGTAATTGGACATCCGCCACGCCCCCAAAATGCCATTAACCGAAAACTGATAAAGTGCTATAAGTAAGCAGAAATTTAAGATATAAACGTGTAATTTGGTATAGAGGATCCTAGTAGGGTGGAGCATATGTGGGCAAAGTTTGTAAAAGCAGTTTGTAAAAGTGGGTATAGCCCCGCTCTCCAATAGGTTTAATATATATATCTCGGAAACCGTAAAGCTCCGTAAAGCGGAAATCAAGCTTGCTCCGGGTAACTTTTTCCAGCATCTTCTCATATACTGAGAAAATAAGTGAAATCGGATAATAACCACGCCCACCTCCCTTACAAAATTTATGTTGAAAACTACTAAAAATGCGTTAACTCGCTGAAGGAACACGTCAGAAACATTAGATCTTGCAAAAAATATTATACGGGAGGGTTGCAAGCGAATCGGTGTAAAGTTGTGATGATGGGCGTGGCACCTCCCACTTTTAGGAGAATTCCCTATTTCAAAAACCCCTTAACCGATTTCAACCGAAGGTTGGTGCATGACATTATATTTGAATTTTTATGTCACACTGTGAAAATTGACGAAATTGGATAAAAACCACGCCTATTTCTCTTTTAACACAATTTTAAGTTTCATCTGATGCTTTCACTTTAAAGCAGATAAATCGAGCGGCAATTAATATACGAAAGTCAAAGTTTTCACAAATTGTCGCTTCATAATATGTCATCTTATGAGTAAAAATATACGAAATCGGATTATAACTTTTCAAGCCACCAGATACCCAATATTAGGACCTCAGTGCCTCTATCTGACTTTTTATCGAAAATATCGGGAAATCTGTAAGATATTGTAATGAAATTGGAGGATTATCTTTCCATGATAATAGCGTGCTCTGGTATCAGAAATGGTGAAAATCGGTTATATGCTACCCCTAGCCCTCATATAGCTAATATACACATTGTCAACCTTCCTGTAGACTTTATACCATATATAACGGTCAATATATGAGTTATTTCTTTGAAATTTAGAAAGCGCCTCTTTCTGATAACAGTGTGTCCACGTGCTAAAATTAATAAAATCGGGTAAGCACTTCCCTTATTTTCTGATTGCCTGATTTTCAACCTCCCGGTAGACTTTATACGATATATTTCGGTCAATATGTAAGATATCTTAGCACAGTTAAGTGAACGTGTAATACCGGATATACCATAGTTTAATGCCGAAGATTTGTGATATCGGTGAACGAATTAACACAGCTCCCATATACTACATATAATAATTTTCGCATTTCGAGCAGACTTTATGCCGAATATGTCGATCACTGTGTAAGTTACCTTCAAAAAATTGCATAAAAACATGTTCCCTAATACACTTAAATAATGAAAAGAGTTAATGTGATCAGTTCTGACATTAAACCGTTTATGTTGGTTAATATGTGTGATATTTTAATCAAATTAAGTGGATATGTTTTCTTTAACACAATGTGATTTCGCGCTAAATATGAAAGAAATCGGCCTAGACCATGGTCTGAGCCGCTTATTCCTAATATAATGACTTCCCTTTCTCTGGTTGGCTTTTTCCTCATGTATCGAATATATTTATTAAACCAATTTGGTTGAGTTAGTATCGCATATATAACTTTTGAGTTAATTTGGTAGATTTCAATATAAATACCTCTAACACGAAGCAAAATATAGCAATGAAAGTACATGAGTCTATGACCTATAACATAAGTTAGTAAGATACCAAATAAGATTGCAATCCTTTGACAATTTCGTCGAATAATCAATGCTGAATTCTTCCGCAACATTTTTTTAATATAAAGTTCCTGATCCTTGCACATTGCGAGAGTATGAAATGTTCGGTTATACCCGAACTTAGCTCTTTCTTACTTGTTTTGATATTTTATTAAGTGCGAAGGGAGTTAATGTCTTTCCCTTGCCACAAATGCGTAAATAAGTCAAAATCTGTTTATTGTATTGTATATTTTCGTATACAGATTAATTTCATTGATTGCATGATTTGTCACGCCACTACAGAAGATTAATTTTGTTTACTGTTTTCTCCCACGTCTTTTTTTCAACATAGCCAAATAAAATTGGATATTAAAAACCGAAGGAAAATCTGCTTTTCACACATACGCTCACAATTTGTCACAATTATCAATTCTAGACACAACGCAGTCCCGACGGCAAACACACAATAAACATTGAGTTCCAACACACACCCCAGCTGTATACCCTTAGGACGATTTTCGCATTGCTTCATATCCAAATGCAAACAAAGCACCAACAAATACGAAGAATCCACGAGTAACCCAAATATGCTGCACAATCAGAGCGTCGCGCCCACACTAAGTCCTACGGCGCCCGTTATGGTCGCTCTGACGACATCGTTCGTTGTCCGCCCAACAATGGCAGTGCTGCCGGGAGTCTGTCCGCCCAATTGGAGCAACAATAACACTTTCGACTGCATTAACGCGACCATGGACAATGGCGTGGGCACTGGGGGCACTAGTGCAAGCTTCACCGGATTCCCTGGACAAGATGGCGCAGCAATGGGTTATGATGGGAATTACTCTCTGCCACGGGATGGTCTATTCGATTTCGAAATGGACCCATTGGAGCGCGTTGTATCAACCATTGTGCCCGTATTTTTCGGCATCATAGGACTCGCGGGCCTACTGGGAAATGCGCTCGTCATTTTGGGTAAGTAAAATACTGCAAATCGAATTTGTGCCGCATACAATATTTGCGGATGTGTGTGTGTGTTCACTAAGTACATGTGTTTGTGTTCATTTGGATAACGGCTATCTCAGTCACTTTTATTAGTGTGCACATATGTTTGTATATTTAACAAATGAGCGTAAACAGTGGATGTGTGATGTGAGATAACTGTTTAATGAGTCTGTGGTGGCAAACACACCATTTGAGAGCCAACGATTATGGGAAAAGCAGTGAAATATTGTCTCGCTCTGACGGTGTTAAAATTGTGAATTTCGAAAAGGCGCGTGATTCATCATAATTCTACAAAATGAGCCATCAATCAAAGGCATTAAGAGTCACATTTACATTTGAACCATAAAAGGCATTGTATTTTGACTATCAAATGACAATACAATATTAATTTATATAATACGTTGCACTTATTATTCATATGTAAAAAATATTCAAATCACCGAATAAATTGTAAATTATGCTTAAGTATTTATTATATTTAATATTTTTTAAGAAAACAGGCCAAAATGTAGCCACTATGTACTTAAATTGCCTATAATTAGGCGCTTTCTAATATATGTTATCAAAGTCGCACACCTGTTTCGATTGAGGAGTGTTTTTAAGTGGTTTTCATCAGTAGAATAATGCAGTTCGTAATATTTGTCAATTTTGTGAAATAACTTGTGATGTTTAATCTATTGACTATTGTTGAGTGTTCTTTTTTATGAGCCTCTCTTATGCAGTGTCAAAAAATTTCAAAAAATCCACTAAATTATTTTGAGTTACGGTAAAATGAAGTTAATTAGTTAATTAGAGATATAGTTCAAGATTATTTTCACACGAAAGCACTGTGCAAAATTGGTGCTTCCCGTTCACCTATTCTCCCTGTCAAAAATCAAAAATATATAATATATATATATATATAAAGATATATAAGATATTCGAATTACTTCCGCATACACCGTATTACCACTAACTGGTCTCAACGACTTTTCCCATCCTCAAACCTCAACAGAATGAAGACCTTCACTCTAACGACGTCACCGATGAGGGCTATTTTGAGGCAAACTACAGAAATATCATCGAAAAGTTGGAAGATCGCCATAGTCGGTGTTAGCCCTCGATTATAACTATGCGATTAACGTTTATTGCTTCCATAGTATTGGTGTCGAACTCTCAATTGACAATTTGTTAATAAACTGCAGTTAACGCCTGGAAAGCAACACTATGTATAGAATACGAATACGAAGCGTTTGGAAGTGGCATTGGAATGCTTACGAATTAGTTCCAAACAAAGGTCTTCAATTACAATATTTAATCCAATTTGTACAATTTGTTTTCAACAAAATATCTTTTGACCAAGCATCATGGAAAATTAGCACATTTTAAAGAAAGTACTTGAGAAAATATTATGAATTGCAGCAAAATTATCAGCCTTTGGTCTACATTTAATTTCTTTCGTTTGCAATCAGTGTCGGTCGGCAATAAAGGCGGGTATAATGAATGTTGCAGGAAAATGTATGGAATAAAAAGCGCTTACGCTTACGTAAAACGCAGGTGTAAAAGTGTAGCAAAAGTGTTCAGGCATGTGCGAGCGTGCCGACGTTGAGTGCACTTGAAATGTAGGACCTACAAGTGCTCAGGTAAACGAGAAGGTATGCTACAGCATGCACGACTATCAGTATACATGGCATACTTAGGAGCTCATATGTATATGCTTGGGTACGTGAATGGGTTAGCAAGGTATGCTGAAAGGCTGTCGACCAACAGCTTTTTGTTGAGCACCTACGTTATTTTGGTGGCAAGTGGGAAGTCAAGGTCACTCAGTAATAGTTCTATTCTTTTTTTCTTTTCGCAATTTCCTTTTTGTTGCAAACCACCGACAATTGCATGTACTATAACATGGTATATCGACTAGCCTGGTACTTTTCAGATTCTTTTATTTGATTCAGGGGTTTCTTTTGTTATAATTGTAGTCTTGCACTTGCAAAAGTCTGCAAGTATGTACGATTGCACTTTGGTTAGTTGGAAAATTTTGTGACATTATTTGATTCAGATTTTTTCGAGGATAATCAGGTCCAAGGTTAGTTTTAAATACGAACTCTTCATTTAAGCCAATTTTCTCAATTTCCTCGGGAGGAGGAGTAAAAAGGAGTATATTTTCGTGTTATAAAGAGAATGGACTTACAGACAAGCAAGGTAGAAATCCGCTCATCACGAAAGGTACAATTGTATTGTATATAAAATCCTAGATCTTATTTAAGTCTCTAAGTTTCTGTCATACTCACACCATTATACCAACTAGCCAAAGGGGGGTTACAGGGAATACCAAAATCCCAAAGCGTGATAATAAATATATGAGCGTGTTTCCGGGAAGATGTAAATGTAGCCGTATATATTATACTTAAGTGCATTCATTCTTATAAACACATGAGTTTACAGTATGACCCACGAATATAGGACTAGATGCATTTTATTGAATTTTTCAATATCCAAGATGAACGCTATGTTAGGGTGCAGACACTTTAACGAAGAGTATTTTGAACATCAAATCATAGAATTTCATTGCTTAGAATAAGTTCAATGAGCCATTAAGAACCAGGCAGAGGCAGTGAGGGCATGAGAGTTTTCGAGAGAGTCACTGAGAGCCAGTGAGAAAAGGGAAGAGCCTGAATTAGAAACAGGTATAGAACCCAGTGGAGCAAGGGAAAGCCGTTGAGAGCCAGCGAGAGTTACAGAGAACCGAGGAGAGCCTCTGAGAGCCATAGGGAGCTAGCGAGAGCCACCAAGAGACAGTGGGAGGCATAGAGAGAAAATGAAAGCCGCTGCTAGCCAATGGAAGTCGTTAAGAGCAACTTCTTAAATTAAGAAGCTACCTCATTATACGCAAGGGAAGTGATAGCTGGGGAGGGCGAAGAAAAAACGAGGAAAGCAAGTGAGATCACGGAATACTTCGTTCAGAAGAATCAAATATTATGATTGAGCATGTATTGAAAACTATACCTGTGTAATTTTTTTTACACAAACTGTAAGCTCTTACATTTTATCCTGCACACAACCATTTATACGTATTTTATATTGTTGAAATGATATAACATTTTGGTGTGGCACTTGTTTTCACACTCACAGCTGTCCACTTGTGGTCTTGCCATTTCCGCCGATGTGATAATTATACCGAGAGACTCACCTTGAAACATTTGACGATACATACACCTCGTAGAATAAATGCGTCTGCAGTATGTTGGTATAAATGTTGAAGGATCTAAACATGTACGAGTAGTGCTTTAACTTAAACAACTATCAAATTTGTTTTATTTATATTTGGTTTGACTAAATTTCCAAAAAAAGTTCAAAAGAAATTAAGTTCCGGTAAAACCGAAGTGTTGTAAGAGGAAGCTTTAATACATATAAATTTCATCATATACCTAAAGGTATACTACATGTAAATACATAATATATATATACACAAAATAAACACATGCATTAATTTGTTCACAAGCAACCGAATATCTTTGGGATTTGTTAACCACAACTTTGACATGGCTTAGCTTGTTTTGCGCTCATGTCCTTTTTATGTAGCCTGGATTCGCATATACGTGTATATACTGTTATTTGTGTAAAGAATTATAACAAAGCAAAAAGTTTAAATTCAAGTCAAAGCTTGATTGGTTGAAACGAATGTAACGTTGTGCATGTGTTCGAGGGCACAAATAAGCCCAAACACAAACCGTCAACGGAAAAGCAAGCTTTTAAGCAAGCGTTTTATTCTCTTTAAGCGCCCTTGAAAAAAAGCTACATATTTTTCAAACTCTTCTGGATATGTTCACAATGGCGATGATGATTTGTCAGTCATCATATGCTATTTTCTATGGGATCTGTAGGAGGGATGTTGGTTTAATGAGAGCAAATTGGAAACCATAGTGTAGATGACATTTGCAGGTTAAAAAAGTTTATGTCCGTATTTATATACGCATAGCTAGTGAATATAAATATGCTCTATAATTGTGGAGATGAGTTAGGTGGTTGGGCATCTTTCATTTTGACTTCCTTTCAACGTTGCACTGCTTATCTAAAGTCTGCATCCTTAATGTTCGGGTTTTAAAACTTTTAAGGGGGAGAACTAAGATACGAAAAGGCTTGGCTTTATGGGAGATGTTGAAGTGAGGAGTATGAATGTAGTTCCTGCTTCCAGCTGCTGTGGACTACTATATATAGTATATACTGACTATCCCTATATAAAATAGTCTTCAAAGAGGATTTCAAAAGAAACTAACATTTAAAAACACATTTTATGAAGTAACTACTCGCCTAACTAACCACTGATTTACAGCATTTAGTCCGACATTACTACTATGCATTACTATTATGCAATCCAATTGCAAATCAGTTGTATCATTATTCAATGGTATGTAGCTCCTTTCTAACCACAAAGCGAAAGTATCAGAATAAAGAGGACTTAGTTGGTTGGTAGGTTGGTAGGTTGATCGGTTGAAAAGGGAGGAGCGATAACTTAAAAAGCAAGTATCTTTTCTGTTAAGTACGAATATGTAAATAAATACAATGGCATCCACTAGAAGAGATAAGCGGAATGGTCATCCAAATGTGCTTTACATAGTTCCCTTAGTATCGCAAACATACAAACCTACATTCAAATAGACGAAAATAGACAATCGAAAATGAAACATACGTTTTTTCTGCAGCTGGCTTACTCCTGCTCTCTTTTGGACATTCAATTCTACGATGAATCAGTCCATGGAGTTGACGTTTCCTCTAATCAAGTGCCTGAAAGCAAAGCATTGTTCACATACCACACCATTGCAGTGAGCTCTAATTCCTCGAACAATCAATGATGACAAGGCTCTTCATATAAGCTCTTAATAATATGAGTGCAAGAGCAAACACTGGGAAATCACATTAGCTTGAAAGTAGGATTTATCTATGATATCTAAATAGAAACTGGTGACTAGCAGAAAGTACCGCTGTAGGGAAATAGGCTTAGTAAATAAATGCCAAATCTTAACTACGAGTTTCATTTTCGAGTAGAGAAGCAAGAAGTGAGGGAAATGAAGAGGAAGGATTTTCTGCGAACAAAAACCGTACTCAATAAGTGCCTTAAGAATATTGATTTGTAGAATAGTAACACATGACAGCCTCCAAAGAAAGATATATCTATATTTGAATCCTTGAAAAGCTTCAACCCTCTTCCCTTTGAACAAAAATTAAAATATTAAAATCCAGAAAATAATTTAATTATTTTTATTATAATAAATCTCTCTCCGTATTCGCTCACTTGCATTTCAGTGGTCGTCGCCAATCAACAGATGCGCTCCACCACCAACCTGCTTATTATCAATCTAGCCATTTCGGATATACTCTTCGTCATCTTTTGTGTGCCATTTACAGCAACCGATTATGTGTTGCCCGAATGGCCGTTTGGCAACTTGTGGTGTAAATTTGTACAATACATGATTGTAGTCACCTGTCATGGCAGTGTCTACACGCTGGTGCTGATGTCCCTCGATCGTTTTCTGGCTGTCGTACATCCGGTCACGAGTATGTCCTTGCGCACCGAACGCAATGCGATGCTGTGAGTACAAACCCAATGCTTAAATTAACCTACACATAAGTATGGAGTTCATTGAACTTGGTCGTACGAGATAGAAAATGCATTTAATATTTCCTTTTTGCAGCGCCATCATTTGTGCTTGGGTGGCCATTGTGACATCAGCTATACCCGTGGCGCTGTCGCATTCTGTTCAATTGTACTATTTCAAGGGACGCAATTACACAGCGTGTGTCTTCTCATCGCATGAGGGAATCTGGAATCTCGTTGCTTTTCAGGTAAGTAACACACTTTTAAACTTATAAACACTTATAAACTTCATTTTCATCGAACAGAAAATGTTCCCTTTTACATAATACTTGCATAGGTGCAAGGGTTTAACCAATTGTGATTGTCTTAACCGTCACAAAAGTTTTAATTTTCATTTGAGAGTGAAAATTTAAACTTTCCAGATTATTTCTAGAGTAAAGAATATTCTTTTTGAGCGGTTCGCCTCTAAATTTATACTTCTTCAATACTGCTATAATTCCTAGATGGAACTAGGTATTCCATAGAATGTAGATCCAGCATCTCAACGGTACTTTTGATTGTCATATGTAAGGATGTTAATTTCTATGTCTCTGGAAAATATCGCTCCTTCGAGTGTCTAAAGTCACGAACCCCCTGTGACTATCATCAACGTTTCAGATTGAAGATTCGTCAGCTACGACCAACTTGAACATAAAAGACGACCTAGACATCGATCATGTGTCCTTGTCACGACTTCTAGCTGATTCGCGATTATTGCAGAGGAGTGGAAAACATCATATATGAATCAATTTACCACTCAAATTCAAAATGTTGTTGTCAATATCATCGTTCATGGGTTAATGGAGAGCATTGAGAACTTTTAAGTAATCTGCTAGGATCGTATAACGAAATCGCTTAACAATACAATTTCGGGCTTAGTGGAGTTCATAGAAAACAATATCGGTAGCTATCACAGACTGTAGGTGTCAAGAGGAAGTATAACCAACTTCAGCTTTCCCGAAATGATTCGCTTGCATATTATAGAGGATGCTAAGCTCTTTGAATAATCAGTCAATACAGTTTCCAGCTTGACGAGGTCTTTATAAAACTATTCGTCTAATTTCTGATAACAATAGAAGATGTGAAGTGTACTCAACAAATGGCGAAGATCTTTGGAAAATCATCGATTGAGAAAATAGCATTACAAGGATCTCAAGTAGAATAGAATACAATAATAAGTTCACTATAGTGCATTAGTCAAATGCAACACCAGGTCCGACGATATAAGAATAAGGGCATCACAATGTTTAGGGCATTAATAGATACTTCAAAATACTTTTGTATGAAGTTAATTCAAAGTATTTTATTCAATTGCTATGAGTATTTGTCCTACTTTCTTAAGGACATTTGCACAGCTGCCGATGCTATATGCTATATAGCTATATGGATTTGTGTGAATTGAGTGTGAACTTTTTGTTATTTGCTTATATGCACAATTGTCATGCTGATAGCGTTCTTTAAAGAAGTTCGGTAAATAATGTAGGGTCGATATACGAGCGTATAAGAAGTGTTAGCTTCGCGTTTAAGTGTGGTGTTCGTCGAAAGCGCTCACAACTCTTAACACAGCAATTATTTCCGCTCGATTGCACACAATCGTTCAGCTGTAAGTGGGCTAAATACTTGAAGTATATTCCTATATGTACGGTAGCTTATTGGTATTTAAATACTTATTGGAGTATACTAGCAGTCAAGATGAAATCATGCCGAAGGAGAGTAAAGTCACAAAAGCCGTTAAGGAACACTTATAAGCAATGCACATTTCTTTTAACTTTAGAGATGATATACCAAGGAGGAGTTATTTGGAATAGTTCCTGCAGTGGAAATTAACCATTATTACTACTATCAATCTGTTCTGATCGTTTGTTGCATTTTCATCATCATCTGCCAAAAGGAAACCAAATGTATGAAAATATTTATTTTAGCCATTTGAAGAATGATCAAGAAACCAAAAATAAGTTCCTGTTTCACTACACGCGCCAAATTTTGTTCTCAATCTTTATAAGTATTCCCATGAATACATCTATATGTACAATTATATATAAGCACACACCTACAGGTCACGCAGGTCTCTCAACACACACGGTTGCGAACACAATTATGATGCTTGTCAGTTTTTCATATTTTCCTTTGAGAATTTATTTGTAACATGGCCGGAAGGGTACCTGCAGAATCGCTTTCATGTTCGCGAGCCAAACAAGCATCCGGTGCAAGGAAATGAAGCGCAGCAAGGGTAATAAGGCAAATATTATAACCATTGCCGCAATACGTACCGATGGTATGTATCAGTAATAAATATGATGACGTTGGTGACGTTCCGAAGCATTTAGGTGTCTTAATCCAGCAGCGAAATCCATAAGTTATAACTAGTATGCCCAACTAGTCGGCCGACTTTCTTTATCCATGCAATCGATTGGTATCAATATCAATCAATAATATTTTGATGGATGTCACTCGTCAGATATATGCTTTAACAGATATATGCTAGTTTTATACTAGTTCAAAACACACACATAAATCTATATTTCTATGGTTAAATTTCTATGGTGAAACACATTTTCAAAGTAGTTTTGTTCAAGTATCCGTGCGTTTAATAAATAAAAAATACCGATTCGCTTACTTAGCGATTCTGAACCAACTTTCCAAAACATTCATATAGCGTCAATTCTATTCTGATTAGTTCGACTATAGTTAGGAAATTCTAGAGTATAAACTGACATTTTTCCTGACCATTTTGCTGTTTCCTACGGGAGCTTCAATACAACAAACCGACACAGGCAAACACAAATAAAGAAATATATAGTCCTTGCGCAATCGCCTGAAAGACAGTTCAACAACTCTTCCTAAGCATTCAAGCGTATCGAATGTCTTGTTATCACAACCGTCAAACTAGTAACAACATCGAAATTGCTATTTTCAACACGGCACCGTATATGTATATGAATCCATTGTGTGTGTGTAGTCCCAATCGCCTTACCACAGCATGGCGGTGTTGTTCTCGTACACTCTTAAATACATAGATACATCATCATTTCTGCGAATATCTACTTGTGTTTGATTTTCTCAACATCACATTCTTCGTTCAGCAATTGCTCGCTGTCGAAAGGGTGACACGCATAATAAGCTATAAATCTTTGTAATACTCCATTTTTGACACTATATAGTTCTCTCTCAGCATTAAGTTGGTGCTCAATAGCCTCTTCGGACAACTCTCTAGTGCAATGGCTCTGCATCTGTTTCTATATATACAAATATCATTTTTCACTTTTCATTTGCTAGTTGACACTACTATTTCTAACACTTAGATCAATTTTGAAATCATTTGACATAACTTAAGTTGTCCAAAGCGAAAGTATTGGGTTGTTCGGAAAGTCATTTCGTTTTTTTCCCGCCAGAGGACTTAATTACGTTTTTTCGAAACTAACTTCACACTTAAGCCCCATAACCATTATATGTCATGAGAGCTGATATTGCAAGGCTTGTGTGTGAAAAAGTTCTATTAATTCTACCCAGTAGTTTTTGGTTGGTGCCTTTTTAAATATGGAGAGCAATAAGCAGCATTTTCGTCATATTTTACTTTTTAACTTCAGAAAAGGTAAAAATGCTGTCCAAGCGAGAAAAAAATTGACGGATGTGTATGGAGAAGGCGTGTTAACAGTACGCCAGTGCCAGAACTGGTTTGCAAAATTTCGATCCGGCAATTTTGATGTCGAAGATGCACCACGGTCTGGAAGGCCGGTCGAAGCTGACAAAGATGCGATAAAGGCATTAGTTGATGCAAATCGGCGAATCACCACACGAGAGATCGGTGAGAGGTTAAATTTGTCGAATTCAACTGTTTATGGCCATTTGAAAGGCATGGACTTAACCTCGAAGCTCGATGTGTGGGTGCCCCATGTCCTTACCGAGCGAAATTTGTGTCGTCGTGTTGACGCGTGTGATTCGCTCCTCAAACGTCTAGAAAATGATCCATTTTTGAAGCGGATTATTACTGGGGACGAAAAATGGGTTGTATACAACAATGTTAAACGCAAGAGGTCATGGAGCAGAAAAGATGAACCGGCTCAAAGCGTGTCAAAAGCCAACATTCACCAAAAAAAGGTGATGCTCTCCGTTTGGTGGGATGTCAAAGGAATCGTTTTTTTTGAGCTTTTGCCGGACAATACAACGATTAATTCAGAAGTCTATTGTCATCAGCTGGACAAATTGAATGATTCACTTAAAGAGAAGAGGCCCGAATTAATCAACAGGAAGGGTGTAGTGTTCCACCAGGATAATGCGAGACCTCACACAAGTTTGGTCACTCGCCAAAAACTTTTACAGCTTGAATGGGACGTACTGCAACATCCACCATATTCTCCAGATCTGGCGCCTTCCGACTACTATTTGTTCCGGTCCCTGCAAAATTTTTTGGATGGCAAAACCTTTACCTCAAATGAAGATGTCAAAAACCACCTGGACGAGTTTTTTGCCAGCAAGGACCAAAACTTTTATGAGAGGGGAATTATGTTACTGCCAGAAAGATGGCAAAAGGTGTTGGACCAGAATGGCCAATATATAATTTAATAAAATATTTATTCATTATACGAAAACTGTCTTTCATGTTCCCCAAAAAAAAACGAAATGACTTTCCGAACAACCCAAAAATTGCCCGTCGAAAAGGTCTTACATTTCTTCTTTCGTGACATACATTGTTCACAAAGTACTTCCGTTGTCTTTATGCAGTAAGAACTTTTCAGTTTTCGTTTTTTTTCGTGCGATGACCTTGAACTTGCTTTCAGCTTTACTCACTTTCATTTTTATTGTTGCCACGTTTATGGTATTTATTTACTTGGAGTGTTGTCTTATGTATTTTGAAAGTTTAAAAAAGAAAGAATGGGATGTACTTAGTATATACCAAAAACAACACATTAAGGTAAAATATATTTACATGGTTTTGAACACTCAAGAACCGACCTAATTTTTGCCATGCACAAATGGAAGATTCTTTAATGATATGCGATCCTTCGAACCGCTTTATGTAGATATAATTCCGCTAACTATATTGTTCGGCTCCCTGCCGAACTTTATTTGTTTCTGTGAACGAAACTATCCAGGTATAGACTCACTGTGAACTTATTCTTTATAATGAGCTTATTGGAATCAAATCCTATCACACTCCACATATTCCATTTAGAGAATACAACACTTATCTGATTTCTTGAGCGCACGAATGTAAATTAACACGAGAAAGCTAACGAATAATCCCAGCCTGGAGCATCTCTTAATGAATTCGTAATAAAAACTAAAAGTATAGTGTCCATTTGGAATGATTATAGAAGAACCCGATTTGAAATTTAAAAAGCTCAATCTAAACTGATATTTAAAACAAACAACCACGTTTGGCCCCGGTATAAAAAAACAGAGACAAAAATCAATATAAACAGACTCAAGCTTGCAATTAGTAATCTGTCAATATAAGACACCACGAACTTGATAGGTTTCAGAAAAAGAATAATTATCAAAGTAGATACAACCTATTGCTTATATTTTAGTACACGAAACAAATTATGCAAAGGTAAAGGACTAAAATTCAAATCCAAAAAAAATATTTTACTAATGAAAATAGATAACTTGACCGAAATATCAGTTCACAAAATCGAAGTATTTTCCGAAAAAATCAGAAACTTTTCAAAATAAATCTGCTATCAAAACTCCTCTGAAAATACTTTACTTGCTGTGTGTGTACTCGCCATAATAACATATAATAATGATAATAACATTATCTGGTCTGATTCGTAATTTAAGAAACTAAACAACCGCAGTACAACTAGATGAGTGTGTTTATAACTTTTCATCGTGTACAATTGCATTTATCATCATATTTTGTACTTATTTGTGTTGCGTTCTTCTCGTGTCTCGTTTAATTAGAGAACTTTTCACTGAGCCTCCGCGATTTATAAAAGTTTATCCTGTAACTTTTGGGTAATGAAAATATTTATTTGAATTCTATAGTAGCAGCAGCAGCAGCATTTGTCATTTCAATTTCAGTTCACATATTTTCATATAACTTTATATTTGAATAACTGTAAAATGCGATGAACTCTGAAAGTTATTGAAATGTGTTGACAAAGGAAATAAGTTGACACAACTTGCTCATTATTTATTGGCACTTGCATCTAAATTTCAATTATCCAAATACTCATAAACTTGGAAGCATTGTATTCGTGCTTAGTCGCAAATTCACTGCTTATGGGGATTTCACTTTCAATTAATCCCAATAAGCCGCCAATCATTTAAAACGCAGTAAAAAGCTTTTGAAATATAAAATTATTGCGCAATAGTTGGAGTAGACAGGTGAGTGTAAGCGATTTGAATGAAAGGCATGTTAAAAAGGAATATGAATATGGCAGAAAGAATTCTGAAACAATAAAGGAGTGAACACAATATCGCCCTGGTTTTTGAACTTATCAAAGCTAACGGAAAATCTTGAAAATGTATTAGAGCAGCCTGTGAAGGCCTTAGGAAGCTTTTCGATAGCAGAAGTACGCTCAGTGGTTTGCCATTATCCGAGGAGCGATCACAATTCCGGTAGTCGGAATATTAATTAAAAATCTGGCACTAAAGAGTAGCAGTTCGCACTCTTCACAAAAACATCGCCAGATATATACATATGTCATATTACTCGAACACTATGGAAGCCACAGAATGGAGGAAACAGTGATAAAAACCTGTGTAGGACTCTCATATCCTCAGTTGGCTTAACGCACGATGATTTGAAGAACATAATAAGGGGTTTTAGCTTTTATTTAATTTAATCGCACCCAACTTGCAATTACATGGCAGAAACAGTTGACTCGAACTCTTCAAGTGCACTGTAAATAACTGTAACAGATTTATGCGTACTATTTTAATTATTGCTGCCATTTAACTGCGATTTATTTGAATAACCATTTATCAGTGATAACGTAGCGCTTCGGAATTACCGTTATGTCCACTCAACCGCTCACCTTTATTCCGATACGGTAAACCCATGACTCTATTGGGCAAGTGTAAAGCGGCGGAGCGTTTGTGTTAACATGCGTAATGATATTAATTTATTTCATTTTTGGTAACAATTTTTTTTTTTTGGTATTTAAATTGAATGCTTAATGGAATTCAACAAGCAATCGGATTCACTAATTGTAATCGTTCAAGAAGAAATACGGTGAATTAAATGCCAGGTACAATGTGTACTACACAAAGGCAAAATTGAAGAGCTCTCTCAGAGAGCGGCATAGGTATAAAATATAGCCATAGAATTGAAAACACTTAATGCGGTAATTAATCCGTTTAGTAAAAATTCAGCTCTTTAAGTTGATAAAACGACAAAAGAAGATTAAACAGCATATAATAATTATCCGATAGATGGAGCTGTAATCAAAGCTTCACTAAATACCTCATTCGCTGTCTGATTTCATTGGCTTTCAAAACAATAAATTAATTGAATGCATCCAAATTCATTTCATCAAAGAAACTAAAGAGTATGAATAGCATACCAGCATTATGAATTGTGGTTCCCGATTCGGGAGTAAGGTTATGGTCGTGGAATATGTGCTCGTAATATTTAAAAGCTCTAGAAGTTGCAAGAAATAACAACTTCAAATATTCATTTAACATATCCTGCAGACATTAAAACGGAAATAAAATCATGAAAAATATATAAACTTTTTCATCTGAGATGGAATATGATGAACCCATTTTCCTGATTTTTCTCTTCTGCCTAGCCGCCGATGGCACACATTAATTCCAAATAACTGTAAAATAGCTACCATAAATATATCATAAATATATAATGTCATGAATAAGGAATATCAAGCGTAAAATAAATTTAGGGGAAAAGTCGGAATATTAAAGCTTGCTGGCTTTTAAGGACAAACAAATAAATTCGGTCATAAAATTCCGAATAAAGTCAAAAATAAAGAAAATAAAGTTAACGAGCAATCGTCAGCATTTCGGATTCGAAAACAAAATGATAATATCAAATTCAATGAATTGAAAAACGAAACTCTACGAAAAGCATAACAGCGCACATAGAGTGCGAACGACACGAGTATAGCAGAAATGCAAATGGAGCGGCACTTGCATCCATATTGGCAGCCTGTAAACACAACTGTATGTTTTCATGTTATTATTTGTGAATTGCAAGCGGACAAAGGAATTGTGAAACAATAAAATTTGCGCAAAAATAAAAAGTTAAAAATAACAAGCGGAAAGTCACACCGCGATTGTAATAAAAACGTAGATAGCAGGTTGAGCTGTCGCAGTAACCGTAAATGAATTGAGGTTGAAAACTATATGACATAACTTTTCAAAAATTCAGCTAAATTGATATATTGAAATTGCAAAGGAACAAATATGACTGAATCCAAGAAAATTTTTATTTATATTCGAATTACCGTACCCTAAGAGTAGAATAGCAGCGTTCCTAGGTGGGTTGGTTCAATTTAAGGTCATCATCAGGCTAATAAAAGCAACAAAGGTTTCATTTAGTTATTTGGGTATAAAAATACTTATTTATGATAGCACATTCGTCAAACTTCCAAAAGCAAGTTCAAATAATTAATGATTTGGTAAAAAATCACTAAAAATCACTGGGTGCCGACCTTGAACTCAAGAATATGGAGATTGTTCAATGTGTATAAATCGGGCTAGTTAAAGTAACAGCACTTTTGAAGTTGGGTAAGAAAAGCCGGTTCGTTGCTCGCTTTAGCAAGCATTCTTCAAAGCGAACACTCTTTTCTTACAAAACTTCTACCTATTGTTTTTTATTTCTAACTTATTTACTTTATTTGCGTCTTCCATATTTGATCATGCGACCGTTTTAAGCGACCCGCCTAGCTTCAAATAAACATTTTGAGCAGTTTGTTAATGAAATCGGTTATATTAGGGATTCTAGACCATTTTTGGTATTTTCGTAGGACCAAGCATTCGTTGTTCGAAGCACATCAGCGTTTCTGAAGGAAATAGCCTTTGTTTTTCATTACCTGCTCCCTTAAATTATTAGCCCATGACAAAGCCCTTTTTATTTAATACATGTAATGGTAGTAAATTTACTTTAATTACAAATATATACACACATCTGTACAATAAACACTAAGCAAATCGCATCAAAGGACTTTGATCTACGAAACATGGCAGCTTAATTTAACATTGTTGAAATTGTATGTCCCTTAACTGAATTAAAGTGGATTACGTCAGATTTCTCAGAGTGCGCTTGAATGCCGCGTTAATTACACAACATTTAGAGATGTTAGCTAATACATTTATGTGCAAATGACTGGCAATAAAAGTGGCTAGCGATTAACTAGAAAAACAATTCACAATTTCTGTACATTTACATGTACACATACATATATATATATATATATATATATATATATATATGTGAATGTCTGTATATTCGTAATCATCACAGCTTGTAAGCTATAAAATGCCTTTACAATACAATTACATTAAGTAATGAGCAAAAGCTTCCGGGAATTTATAACGAATATTTATGTACCATCTGTATATGTATATAATAGCAGTACATATATAAACGTTATAGAATTATGCAACGAATTCATTCTATCCTAAGTAATTAAATATGACTGCAGCAAAGTTATCCCGCACAAAATTAAATTTTTTCTTACATAAAAAAAAGTATTTAATTTTTTAGAGGAAGGTGTTTGATTAAAAAATACTTTAGCTTAAAAAATATCTGACTTTTACTTAAGACAATAATTTAAAAGGTACTCAGAGGGAAGGAAAGTGTATGATTGGCCAGATTTCCCATTGCATACCAAGCATTTTCATTTTTGGTTGAACTTTTCTCTCAAAGTCATCCCTCACAGTCTAACGCTCTTTAAAAAAAGGAAAATCGTCAGAGTTATGACATTGCTCGCCAAATTGAATAGTGTCGTGAAAGAAATTGGTTTGAAATTTTCCAGCAACTAGATTTGAAGGCACATTCTTCCGGACAATAGTCATATTTTCCGCTTATTCGGCTGATGTGGTATATACTCCGACAATGGTAGCCTATGGGACTACCCATCAAAGTTCACAACCGAGATAAATACGACAAAAAAGCCGACTTTATTGTTTCATTAAGACTCAGAAGTAGCTTGGGGTATTTCCATTGAGTTTAACTTAAACTAAGCTGTCTACAGCGTTCCGACCATTCAGGTGGTTAGAAATGGGAGTTCGATGGCCAACGAACTAACGTTCCGAACCTATTAATCGTTAGTCAAGTGTAGAACCCAATCGATTAGTGCCTTCTTAAACCATGGAACGTCTTAACTAACTCCACAAAAAGGGTGTCATGCATATATATCTTGGCTTTATCTTTGATCATACATGAAATTATCCCATGAAATATCTTTCAAATTGGAATGCATTCGAATTTTGCAGGTCTCCTTTGCCGCTTCATCATACGTTACACCACTAACGCTGATCTTCTTCTTGTATATGTGCATGTTGGCACGCCTATGGAAGAGCGCGCCCGGTTGTAAGCCATCAGCAGAATCAAGGTAAGTAAACGAGTATGAAGGCAAAGAAAGTGAGTCAATGAAAGCTGAGCTTTTTAGTAGCATGCTTTAATTACACGCATACATTCCTACATACACATACAGAAACCGGATTGCCGAGTAAGAGAAGTTATAAACAAAAGTTACGCAAGAGGAGTCTTTACTCATACAATCACTCCATCTTTCATTCCGTCGCAATATCTGCGTTAAGCTGACGTCCAGGTGAAACGTGCCTACGCACTGAATTAAGTTGCGTAACTACTGCTATATATTTGTAGCAATATATATGTAGAATTACATCTGCCGGTAATCATATAAAATCACTCAAAGGCAGATAATTATTACGCGCTTCCATTAAATCCAACGATTCAATCCAACGATATTTGTGCGTTATAAGGAATCCGCGAAATCGTGGCGCGCTCACACCTACAACGGAAAATTTAATTATTGAATTATGGTAATCGCTCTTCCTGCGTTGAGTTTGCATATTCTGCTTGAAATGGACGAAACAATTTTCGGACCATCTTCCATTTGCTCAGCTCTTGATATTTAATTCCATATATTCGTATATTTTTAAGTGTAGGAGGAAACTTTCGAACAAAAATTATCAGTGGAGATTCTTTTGCAATCTGAAACCTTATTGCAATTAGTTGAGAAAGAGCTCTTTGGTTGTAACTCAGATAAATTGATTGAAAATCATAAATAGCATAGGTCAGTTTTTAAGAGTAAAATGCTGAAGGCGCTGAGAGTATTCGAAATTACTTTGCTTTTGAGTTATCCACGTTGATGCTCGCTACATTAAGCTTACTGCTACATTTAACGAACTTAAAAGGCTTCTAAAGGGAAATCAGATTGAAAGAAAAAAACAGCAAATAGCAGAAAAAGTAAACAGTAAGTGAACTGAATAAAAATAAACCGTGAAAAAACAGCAGAATTTCAAGGACACCAATGAAGAGGCAAAGGCACAGGTAGAAGAAATAAAAGGGAAGGGGTGACAAAAAACTAAAAAGGACTACAGGAAAGGGAAATAGTGAGTAATAGTGAGGTAAAAAAATAAAAAATAACCGAATGAAAAAAGTATAGAATAATCAAAGGAATCAAAGGTATGTATGTAGTAGTGAGTGAAATTCAAATGGAAAGCATAGCTTTAAGAGAAAAAACAAAAAAACAAAATAGTCTAAAATGCTTAATGCATACGCATTCGCATCAACATTCGGAACTAAAATTTTCTTTTAAAGCCAATAGCCACACACTTAGCCGTTTCACTGCAGTTATCGTCACTTTGAAAAATTTAAAAAAAATGTCATACTGAACTAAAGTGTCGCCAAGTAGACTTACAACGCGGTAAATTTTTGTGGAACTAGCACTGTTTTAAGACGCAATGAAACTACATGCATACAAACAATACATACATACATGCAAACAAACAAAATTATATATTGTACATTGCAATAGTAGTGCTTAAAATGCTTTATGGTATCCAGATCAGTATTTAACAACATTCGACCATGTCTTTAACTGACTTAAGCCCGATACAATAAGTTTATTTAATTTCTATTAGTTTTCTCAAAGGCTTAAATATTCTAAAATTTGTTTTTATATATGATAATCAAAATTGAACATTTTCTTTTTTCTTACTTTTACAGGAAAGGCAAGCGGCGTGTAACACGCATGGTCGTTGTGGTTGTGTGTGCGTTTGCCATATGTTGGCTACCAATACATGTAAGTTCCAAATAAACTTATAGCATTTACATAAACAACAAAGGAAAACAATTTGTAGATAAACTATCAACCAAAAACCGGATTTTTATTTAGGATCTATTGACTTAATAGGCGAGGTGGAAACATATCGAAACTCGCTCGCTCCTCGTTCCTCGCTTTTCTTTTTTGCTTTTCTAGCTTGCGTTAGACTGAGGACGTCTTGTTGGCGAATTTGATGGAACCGATATTAGCCATCTCAATAGTTTTGTGATAGTTTCGAAGCGTTTCGTCGATAATTGAGCGACTCTTGATCCGTCGTGGTTAACAGAAACGAAAACTAACTTAACCTAACTTAATTATGTAAATTGAACTGACCCAATTGTTTCACTATCCACTTTAAATTATCCACTGTAATTCAACGATCAGTTGGAAATAGTTATAAAATTAGTATATGCCCCCTGTTAATTTGTTTCCTGGCTCCAAATTTGATTTACCTCGTACAACAGCATGGATGTATGTTGATAAACTCGTATTGATATACTAGAAGACACTTATGTTTTAAATGCTTACTTCATTAGAGAGAGCCAATAGTAGTTCGATCACCATCAAGAATGGTTCATAACATACTCTCACTATATGAAATAAAACATTACGAAATGATAACATCTTCAGCTCTCAAAAAGTTTAACCCTTGCAAGACAGGCCCTTTAGCCTTTTCTATCTGTTCTGGTATTTTTCTAAATAAGAACAGAGTATACAGCCTAATCTAAAACAGACAACCTAAAAACAAATATCTATTATTATTACTTTGTTTTACCAGTTTTGAGCTGAACATTTTGATAACTTACATTAAAGCGCCTGCGATAACTAACTAACTTAAAGGCGTATGTAAAAGCATTCGAATATACCGCTTATTTTTATAACCATTCCAAAACTATGTCTATACATATGCTCCTTTTATACACATATACCAATATTAACAACAACAACACCAAATAAACCAGACCAAACCAAATGATAAAATTGACAGACTCAGCCGAGAATGAGCAGAGTACAACAAAGAACTATATAAAGGAACGAGATGTTGAATTGCAGAAACAGAAAAATCTATGTACATATATAGACAAATATGCATATTTGAACAATGATTGGGTGTAGCAAGTGACTTCCAAGAACACTCAAACACATCTACTTGGACCATTATGTAAATACACATCCCGCAGAACTCTCGCCAACTGCTCATAATAAATATGAATATTTTCCGAAGTTTCGTTTGACTTTTCCTCTTTACAAGCGTAATATTACTCTGTGCTAACGTTTCACTTAGGAGAAAGCTATAAAGTATGAAATTGAATGAAATCACTCAATAAATCACAAATGTAGCACATGTGGTTAGCGGTTTGGCACGGCGTATGCGTGATATTAATGTCGACATAACAATACGAAAAGTTTTATGGATGCTTGTTGTATGTAGGAAATTTTGTAAAGCTCTGTGGCACATATTGACATGGAGTGTATGGATGTATGTATGTATGTTTATATATTGTAGATTTGCCAGAATACATAGCAGACTTCCTATTAAATTTTTCTTTAATTAGAAGAGTTAGAATCCACAAAAAGTTCCCTCAAAGAGTCAAAGGAAGGAAGGTGAGCAAAATTGAAGGCAAAAAGGTCTCTGCTACAAAAATTGTTTACATTTCATTCACAGTCGTCATTCAAAATTCTGCTAGGAACACTAAAGCTTGACCATAAGGAAATAATATATAGCTGGAATCCCTGAGTTGTTTAGTCTATGAAGTTGTGCCACGTGTCCCATCTTCTCGGGCTGAGCGGGCACTGGTATATTGTTGAATAACACAGTAGACACACCTATGCTCTTTTAATTTTGGTCGATGCTGCCATCTAAATAATTTCTTTCCGACTACCTTAGAATTTTTAGAGGAAAAGCTCGAAAGCTTACGAATAGTCTTTCTTCAATAGTAACGGTACCGATGATTTATAAGTTATAGTAAAGAGACAGCCATTGATGGTTAGATCGTAGCTTAAATACAAATGTTTAAACCGACTGGAGATACTGGTGTAGATTATGCTGTACTGGGTGCCAATTTTTACATGCGAAAATTAAGAAAGTCATATTTCAAGTTATTGTAGCCAAAAATTCAGTGGCTATTTCGCCTTTAATGCAGCTCGTGCTGAGAAAATGTTATGCAATATTATTTTCGAAGCTTTTCATAGCCTCCTTTACCTTCATTAAAACGATTTTATTGGCCACATGCCATCAGTAAGTATCAACCATACCCTGCAAGACACAGATAGCCATATAATGAAACAACTAATCGGTTGCTTTTTTTGTACATTCAGGATCTAGTTTTTTAAGTGAGCTTTATTTACAGACCAATTTTCCATTTTCATTTGAAGTAATTATTTTATTAGAATACCACAAAACCCGATTTACACTGCATGAGAATTTAGCAAAAAAGTATCAACGCTTGAATAAATGAAATGGTGGCAAGGAAGAGTATCTCTTCGGAGAAAAAAAATAATTTTTTTTCCTACAGGGTACATTTATAATATTTGCTTAATACAAATATCGTGTATGTGGTACACAGTACATATGTTAGCAAATATTTATGCATATAATACGAAACATATAACGGAAACGTGTATATTCTGTAAACAAAGAAGATGTGTGTAACGTGGTACATATGTGTTTTCCGGTCGGTCTGTTGCGTATTTATCATATTTTATGCAGTTTACTCAGCATATGAGCAAGTGTAGGCATTTTACTGGAAACATATCAATATTGCTCCTGTGTTAACACACATATATTTATAGATATATGTATGTAGTTAAGAAACTCAACTAGATTGATTCCTAGCAGTTAATAAATTTAGATGTGTGTATATGTGATATGTATATGTTATTTGCATGTGTCTCTCTACAAGTGAAAATAAACTTAGATGAGTTAGTAGAACTGAAGTATTTATTTTACTTTTGCATAAAAATACTTAGGTATAAAAATGTTACGTTCATATAAACAAAAATTCTCTGAAATTGAATTTCTACTAAAGAAATATTTTTGAATTCAAATGATTCAAATGAAAGTTTGATGAAAAATGCAGCTCCCATAAGCTCCGATTTGTAAAAGCATTTAATAATTTAGGTTTTTGAAGATTATTTAATTTAGCAAAACTAGAAAATGTGATTAATATTTTCTCTCACATTCGAAATAAAAATTATTCTTCTCATAAACTTTATTTGTTCTTTTATTTTTACATTTTATTTATTCTCATAAAATTTAAAAATGAAGTTGTGCTGCCAACCAAAATGTGAAGCTTAGATAAATATGAACTGAAATGGGAAAAGCCACTGTAGCGATATTTCGACAAAGTGGATTTAAGGCTGAACACATAGTAGAGCGAGGAAATGCAGCTCAATTCGGGAGACAAGTTCTGTCAGCTCCACTCACAACTACCCATCAAGTGCATCATTAAGGTTGCTTCAACAAAATTCCCAGGCATTGTCCAAGAACAAAAAGTGTCCCTTAGGAGAGCATTTTAGATACAAGTTCTATTCTAAAATTTCTCTACTTTGAAGTTCAGTATTTTGATGAGTTAGAAATGACTTTAGAAGGTTTTCAAATCTTACATTTACAATTTCTCATTGTGTTCTAATGTCATTTCACAATAATGCCAGCTTCTTCGATTGATGCCTCTGAATTTAGTGAAGATCTCTCCGTCATCATGATCTTGATTTCGTCAGAAATATAGTTAAAAGAGACGATGCAAGCAAGCTATATACATAGATATTTATCCGTATATGCTGACTGTTTTGTTTCTGACCCATCAAAACGCAGACTAATTTATAAATATAAAGAACATTCATGAACTAAGCACCGCTGACTCCAGCCTCTCTCATTCTATTTTAAAATTGACGATAAGGAGTAATAATGGCCATCTCTCATGGCCATTTGGGGAGAAAGGATTCTCTTTGGTCTCTTTACCTTTACTAGACTTACAGAACCCACTCACCTCAAAAGTAAATGTTAACATTAAAAGGATATACTTCAACAGACTGATGTTTTAAATTAAACTAAATTATATAAATAGTAGTTTCTCTGGAAAATATCAAACTAAATGCCTGCCTAGCAAAATATGTAATTGCTTTAATGTTAGTAAAAATATTTCTGGTCAATTACGGAGCGTTATTTGGTTTGCATTTATTTATTTTTCGATACGCAAACCTATTGCGTCCTCATGCATTTAACGCTGTTAATATATTATCTATTATATCTTGTGTGTTCATTTGCAATCAATTTACTTTGTTGGTTGAATTTACTATATTTAAAGCCTTGAACCGTTTGTACAGATATAACTCATATAAATATCTAATAAAGCATATAAGTGCTTATGTATGCAGTTTTGGGCTTTTAATTTATTTTATTTATTTTAAATGTTATCTAGTTACATTCTACTGCTTTCCATTCTGCAAAAACACCACCATAACCACCATATTATAATGTTGCAAATTAAATGCGCAATTGTTTTACCAACTCGTTCAGATATATATTTCAATTAATAAATTTTGGCATAAATTGACCATGAGAGATTCAATGGAAAATATATTTACATATAAATATATTTACATATATTCAGCGAGTGGCGATTATTGATAAAATGCACTTTAAAATGCTGATGCAGGCGCAAATGTACATGGAAGCTGTCCCATCGAATTGCATTGAAAATAAATGTGACTGTTTACAGTTGGAAAATATTACATTGAGTATTCCTCTCCAATAAACTTCCTAATTTTCAATTACTACATATATCACTATGTTATATAAATACCTACCTAGATTAATAGCAGAATAATCTTATAGAGCATTTAATTGCTTAGCGCGCTACTTTCATCAGACTCACCTTCGCTGTGTGCTTAGCCTTAGTACTCTCGCTTAGTTAAGGTGGCTAATTTTCTCTGGGTTTTTAATCAAAGAACAGAACCACAATAAAGAAACCACATAAATTTTCAAGCAGTCAAATTGATTAACCTTAGACAGAATACATAGTAAAACATAGAGTTCAAAAAGAGAAAAGACTCATATCACCCACAATTAACAGATGTAATAGACAGACCAAGGCAGCAGTCATTATAAAAACAAGTTATGAAAATATCTCCCTGATATTTATCTGCGCCCCGACTTAAGAAATGTAGGCATTTCAGCTTTGTTTTATCATCGGTAAGGTAGGAAAGGAGTCGCGCAGCAGATTATCCAACACGAAAACCGTAAAATTAAAACTGATCGCCACAGGGAGATACATAATGTCACTTGGTAGTCTCTAGGTTGGACAACTCAAATCGGTATTATACCGGCAGAGTGCAGACAACCCTTTAATTATCTGAACCTGCATACCACGCTAACCTACTATATAGTGGGAGTAAATGTTCGCAGTCAAAGTTTTGCTCGATGGAGGTGGCAGTCAGAGTCATGAGATCTATTTGTGTCGACTTCAAAGTACCTTTTGACAACAACAAATAAATTTCTGTTAAATTTAAGTTTATGTAAATTGTTTTGATAACAAGAAGTTAGTTGAACAAGGGTCTAGTGGAAAAGAAGGGTGAGTCAAGTTCACACCTTGGTCCCTATGTTAATGTTTACAGTTATAATTCGAAGTTGCAGACAATTTAGTTTATCGATTATCAACATCGACACCGATATCAAGCTTGTAATCCGGTTTAGAACCGCAGTCACCAAAAACTGCTTCTCTGGATCTTGTAGACAATTTATAAGACCGAACAAAATAATACCTTACATATTTCTAATCATGCGCGTCGTAATATAGGGAGTGGATAACAATGAAAAATTTCTTGGGGTTTCTGAGCAAAAAATATATTTCTCCACGCTGATAACAAATATGAAAAGATCGAAGATAGCAGCTAGATGATAACATCTTAATAGCTCAACTTAAAAAATAGAAGCTCTCTTTTGTGGCTAATGCCGATGAAAATAGTCAAACCTTCCGAATGGAAATTGCTTTTCATAGCCATGATTACTTTGGTAAGCTTTATTTAAAATGATAGCTTCGATTTAATGTAGAACCAGCAAAGCAAGCGCACAACAGTGAATCGCTTGTAGTTGGTCAAAAGCAGACACAACGAAATAAAAGCAGAAGAAGAAGAAGAACAAAGAAAATTGAGCGCATACCATGACTAATAAATACAAGAGTAGGTCGATAGCGCAAGACGCCGCATTCATGCACTCTTATTGTATTCGAGTGCGAATTCGAGTGTAACTGAAGGTGTATGATTGCGTTCACACTTTCTACTCACTCATCGAGCGGCGAATATGCTTATTTGCTTGCATAAATGCACAGTGGCGTAAGTTCGAATTAACAAAAATGGCAATTTCACCTTCAATTAGATTGATTTGCAATGTGCAACACTCCAACACGCTCCATTTGCCTTTACATCAATTTTCTTTTACGTCCTTACTTCGCGTCCTTTTTCTCGGCTTTTCTTTGCATTTAGCAAGTCGTGACCAATGCCAGCTGTTGCAATTTGCCTGGAATGTTTTTACAATTTGCTTGATTCTTCATGCACATGATGGCATATTGAATGCATTTCGCACGCATATACATAAACGTATGTATATTTAGGGTGGTACTTAAATGTGGAAAGACAATTTTTGCATCACTCATTCTTCAATGGAGACTGCAAAAGTAAAGCAATGTTTTTTACATTTAGAGGTTTCTACTATAGCCGAAGATAGCGCACATAAATTTGTATGTCAATTGGCGTAACCAACCACCCTAATTAGAATTTTTACTGCATTACAACGCATATTAACCGTCTCAAATTGGATTTAAAATATATTTAAGATATCTGTCGACTTGCTGTTGCCCGTTTAGATGGTGTGATACTACAAAAAAGGCGCATCTAATATTTTTATGGAACCACCCTAATGTTTATACACATACAAAAAGCACAAAGTACTACAACGCATTTTGTCACGCAGTCACTTTGCACTAAGCAATTAATTTGCTGGAAATAGCAAATGGTATGGTATGCAAAGAGGAAGGTATATACATAACGGTGCATTTCTTCTGATGCATTCACTAATTTGCTTTAATGGACACCCATATGTTCGACAAGTGAGCACAGTAAGCAAATGTGTTGTGTGTCATGGAAAACAAATAAAATCCATCTGCGCAGATTCAAGCGTGTCCCGCTGGTGGTCTATGTACCTATCCGCTTAAGTACCTATCCATTAACATATCTGTTCGAGCTTGTATGTGTAGATGAGTTCAATAAATGAGCACCTACCCTTGCTATGTCCAAGTGAATGTAAAAGCGTTGTGTTGGCATCCCAAGGACGTTTGCGGTGGCCATGGCAACCTGTGTAGGCAGCAAGGCAGTGCATAATGAATAGCATCAGATTTGTACTTCAATTGTGCGTAATTTCATTTGCAATTTGCTACTATTGACATTGCCCATGGGAAGCGTACCTTGCAGAAAAGGAAATACTTGTTATATGGAAAATTAGTTGTAGGAATTGTATTGTCAAAGTGGGTTCCACGAATGGGGCGAAGAATTTGTATTAGCATCGCTTCTATATGACATATTGACTAGGGGTAGGCTATCAAACAACCGGCTGATGCATATATAGTAAATATTTTTATGGTTTTAATGTCTATTTCATATTAAAAATAATTGCATTTTCAAACCTGCCTCGACAATCCTTCAGCTAAGTTTCGCTTAGCTTCGATTCGCCGAACGTTGTAGAGCGGCGAATCGAACAAACAACTGGTATAAATCAAATAAACTGGTATCATGAATCAATAATAGAAAAATCTGCATGCCACATAGGAGCCTTCTTTAGAATTATTACATAGCGAATGTTTCAGCATTTGAGTAATGTTAACGTTAGTTACTTCAACACATCGTGGCATCAATCGACTTTAGCGCATTTCTCGTTGTGGATTTTAATATTTCAGAAACAGAATTTGCATTCGGTGAACCTGGCAAATTGGCTGGAGTTGAAATTACCTGTCTCAAAAGATTTCTAATGGGCTCAAAGAGCTTCCTAGGTACGTGAGACTCTCTTGATCTATCCCAGGAGTTTTGGCATCACAGAGAACCGGTGCTCTAACAGTTCAAATGGGATTCCCGTGAACCTGCGTTGTGCAGATAGCTCGGAAATCTAACCTAGCCTCACTTGGTCTAAGGGTGTCGCCTTACATACATAAACCTTCCTCCGATACATACATACATGTTCGATATTATCGCCCTAAACAGAAATTAATGACGAATTGATGATTCATTCACTTAATCTATCTTGAGTTAAAGAGATCACGACTGTTCTTCTGAAAATGCTGAAAAGTACATGAGAGGAACATCTCACCCATACGTAAGTTCCAGGGAGTTTCTATAGAATCAATGAGGTATATTAAGGGCGTTCGGATTGTTTAAAACGTTTTCCTAATATATTCCAAAGTCTAGTAGCGACTTGCACCAACTGATCTATATAAGTTCTTCCACAGCTGACCTTTTCATGTCTTGAATCATATGCTGCTCCCTCAACCATATCACAGACCTTATATTCTTGTTTATAAGATGATTTTTGTTCCATACCCATATGATATATTAGATTACATAAAGAGAAGTATTTCTGCTATAAAGCTTATGAAACGAAGAAAGGATTAAAATATCATAAGTGGTATAGGCAAAATCAAAGAATACTTTATTAGAGAACAAGCACGACTCAGACTTGACAAAGTAGAAAAAAAGATTGCAGTTTAACTAACAAAGAATTAATCTGGAAATAGACCACAACACACTAGAGTTTATTTGATGGCGATGCTTGAAACAATATTTTGGAAAACCATCTCAGGCGGAGTTCAATATAAATAGAGTTACAAATAAGCAATGAGAGGGTTTAATTTTAGAAAATATACCAGCGCCTACCTAACCAGTATTTCAAGAACTCTACTCTATAACTGTATTCGTACGAAATAGGTTTTACAGAAACAAATTTAGATAAGTTATAATAAAGTCTTCCGATAATGTGCCAAGAATGCATATAATTCTTCTCCTATTTCCTATTCAAACATGAATGAAAGTATAAATATACAAAAACAATGGAGTCCACTTTGTCGCCACTTGATTGCCACATTTCAATGCCTGACCACTTAAATGAACACTTACACGCATATTTATATGTAAATGGCCATGAGATTCACTTTTAATAGCAAGTAAAAGCTTTTAGTCTAAAATTTAGGACTTTAAATGTATAACCTCACGATTTTACCAAAAATCATAGCACAAGGATGTTATGGGGGTTTAGCAACTTTTTTTGCACTATTTCGACGCCATACTAGAAAATTTCAAAATATATAATAAAATAATTAAATTGCCACTCGAAGCAACGAGCATATACTACACATATGTATGTAAATTAGTAAATTTCATGGTAAAAGGATATACCGTAATAGGAAAACTTTTTCAAAAAAAAATAAAAAAAATAAAGGGGCGTTGGCGTTGAACATGTTGTCACTCAAATGATGTCAGTAAAATCACAGCAGTGAAAGTGCAAGTGAGAAAATGAGCTGACTAGCTTCAGCTGCTTGCATTCGTGGCATTTGTCGCAAGTAAAATGAACTCAACGCCTCAGCAACACTTCTGGCAACCGAGCAGAGTAAGGCAAAGCAAGGCAGCTAGTCAACAGCCACAGCTCAGTTTACAGATGATTGTCGGCTGTTGACGGCAGACAGCTGCCTTAATGCTTGAGCGCTCGTCTATGTAAGCTGAATAAGCTTTTAAATTAGAAAAGTTTTTGGATGTTCTTGACTAATCGACTTAAAAATATGGGCAATGAAATCTAGAAGCTTACAAATATTTTTAATCACAAAATGAAAATATGAAAGTGGTATCCAAGAAGAGCACTCGATGGGATGTTGAAATTAGGGCCTATGGAAATTACCACTTTTAAGCAAACTGTGTACATATTGGAAATTTATACTGAGTATAAGTGAGCTAGGAATAGATTAGATAACCTTCATGCTCTTCAATCACACCACGTCATGCTACGAGACGTGCTCCGATAAGGACGTGGCCTCACCACCCGATGGAATTGTGTTGATAGTACTTAGCCTGATAAGAATTCGAGTACATTCCGGCTACGTAGACGCGACTGTCGTTGAAACGACAGAGCAACTCTTCTTCTTTTAAGGCGACCCTCAAAAATTAGTTTAACGAGTTTGAAAGATGTCGCACTTCGATTTTTAGTGAGCCACGAAAACGACTACCAAGGAATATGACGTGAAAAAAATCTACAATCTCGTTTTGGAAGACCGCTGGTTAAAGATGCATAAAATATTGGGTATGAGAAAGCTGTTGGCAAGATGACTTTTACGTTTACTCACTCCTCCAACAACAAGCACCGCGAGACCACTTCACATCAATCCAAAAGAGTTTCTGCGTCGTTTCGTGATCGTCGACGCAGCATTAATCTACTGGTATATCCCAGAAACCAAGGAACTGTGGAAAGAGTGGACTTCGCCCAGCGAACCTGCTCCGAACTGTCTATCCTATCGGCCAGAACCTACCTCGAGCCAAAGCAGTCACAGGACTCTACTATGGTGAATTATGGGAATGATTTGCGGAAAATCGCCCTACTTTGACAAAAAAAAAGTGCCGTACGCTCAATACTTTTCCTAGCACTAGCCGGGCAGAAATTTTAATAAAGAGAGAATGTTTTCGCCGCCACAGGGGCCTACTGTGCAGACCTCTAAAAAAACATGTCTTTTAGGCAGGTTAAAGAAGTGGCAAATGTATACGGTGTAGAGTGAACCAGAAGGACAAAAATCACTTTATTCGTCAGATATGAGCTACGTGAATATATAGACCCTTTTATGAAAGAGAATTATCATACGAGGTTTTAAGTTTCATTAAGATTTTCAAACAGATTGTCGAACAGAAAGACTACGCGAAAACAATTCCTCTTATCGCTCGATTATTTTAAGATGTTAGACATGTTGTGAGAATATAGTAATAGAACTGCGAGTATGTAAAATATGTGCAAAGTTGTGTTAGGGTTGCATAATTATAATACACTCTCAGATTCAAGCTAAAAAATCGAAAAAACCAAAAATCGCTTAGCTATGACATCTCCATTCTAATGTGTCCCTTAAGCCATATGTGATATTATACACTGTACTAAGGACAGTGCAGAAGCATACTTCCTCTTAGCTTGACTTGGTATGTAAAAGTGACTAATGTGGCACATGCATCACCTGCTCAAAAGCTAATCGAATCTGTGCCACACTGAAACTGACACAACTGACACAGCTGACATGTGACCTCATATTTCCCTTTTATATTTACCACAATTTCAGTGGATCCTCTCAACCAACTTGCAACACACACCCATTCATATATATTATACTTGTGGTATATCTTCCCATATTCCTTCTTTTTTTCAGGTTATACTCGTTCTGAAGGCATTGGATATGTATGCATCCACGCATCTAACGGTTATTATTCAAATCATCTCACACGTACTGGCGTACACGAACTCCTGCATTAATCCAATACTCTATGCGTTCCTGTCGGACAATTTTCGCAAAGCATTCCGGAAGGTGAGTGCCAGTAACGAGGGAAGAAAAACAAAAACAAAAACCAAAACAAAAACAAAAACATAAACATAAAAAATGAAAGAAAAAATATAAAAAGTTGATGGACAGGGAAATGCAATTTGATGCAAATTTCACATTTAATATAACGGCAGTTTTTCTCACTCTCCCTTTCCTCTCTTTCATGCCTTGCTTCTGCCTCAACTAACGGATTTGCATGCTCAGGTGGTTTGGTGTGGCACTCCACCGCCGATAATCTACAACCAGCAGATCACCAAGACGACGCGCACAACCAACTGCAACGGTACTTCCAATGTAGAAATGTTATAAGCCAGCAATGGGGAGATGCCACACGGCAGCATGCAGACGAAGGCGAATCGAAAAACGTGCGACAGCAACAACGTGCAGGCACATTTAGGGATGTGGCATGCCACAAGTGGTGGTGGCGAAGCTGTTGGTAGTGGTAGTGTTGCCGGTGTTGCCGCTGTTGCAGGTGATGGTCTTGAGCAACTGCTGCAGCTGCAATAAACCCGAGCTCGTTATTATCGTAACAAATTGATTGAAGGCACAGGAATCTGCGCACATACATAAACACACACACACACACACAAACACATACACACATACATTTGTATGAAGATATGTTTGTGCTTGAAATGCTTTTGATGTTATGCTTAGAAATGTACAGTTGCATAGAAATTTACCTGCACGTACACATTTACGTTATATGTATGTATGTATGTATGTATGTATGTAAGTGAAATTGTGGATGAGTACGTGTCATATACGCTGCCAAGCAGCCAAGCGGAATTGATTTATTTATTACATTTGCATGTGCGAGTCTGCGTTTGTAGGCAGGCAGATATTTTTATTTGAATCAGACGCAACTAAATCTATTGCATATATATACAAATATATGTTTACTTATTTATTTATGCTTGTACATAGCATAAGCTATAGATATAACTATATAGTGTCTATAAACGTCTGTCTATAAATGTGTACAACAGCGGCAAGGCCCTCCCAATGCCCCGCAACGAGCAACCAACGAATGCATGCTCCAATTATCGGTTTCTTAAACATTTTATTCCCATATTAAAAATAATAATAATATAAAATGTTACATTACTTGGGCTAACAGCTTAGCTGATGAAAAAATAAAAAATAAAAACTAAAATAGGAATTCGAGTGTGAGAGCGAATTCTCGATTGATAGCCAAACTAAAACTATTGAAAAAATTATTAGTTCTTTGTTTAGTTCTTTTGTAGAGATCTGGATCTATGATATGGATGTAGAGAAGAACTAGACTTTAATTCATGTTAAGAAATTGAAATTGTAGACTTATGTAAACCATGATTTATCAAAGGTTTTAAGTGTTTTTTTTTTTAAAGGTCTCAAACAGAAATGTTCAAAATTTATTTAGTACCACTTCAAAAACCACTGAGATAGTAAAGACGTCGACAAAAGCCTATCACGTATTGGAAAAATTATTCTAAGATAAGCTTTCAGCATTGATTTCGACTTGTTTTTCCTCTGATGTTTTGGATTGATTTAGAATTGTTTCTATTAATGACAGTTAGGCTCAGATAATCATATTTCTAGAGCTCAAACAAGTAATGCTGCTTGCAGTGAAGACATTCTATATGACGGCAATTATGGGTTGAAGATCAAAAGCGCTCCGATTTCAATTATAAAAGTAGCATGTTGAACATCTAATTAAACTAATGTAAGCTAGTGTTTTTGAAAGGAAGTCATTTAAATAATAGAGGGAAACAATAAATGCGAGCTTTATAACTGAAAAGCCCAGTAAGTTATAGATGTCTGAATCGGAAACGCTTAAGAATTGGTTCACCTACTACCAATGAAAATTTGGGCATTCCTAGTTTCGTACTTCCAATTAAGACCTACTTTTTTCACATACTAATTTGTTTTAAAAGCCTTTTTATTGGAAAAAAAAAATTTTTTTTTCTGCGTAAATTATTCACAATCTCCAAACGACTGCTCAGCTCAGACTGCCTGAACAAGCCAGACTAATGAGCCCAAGCCCGGTATTAGTAAGCTTTCTGAGTAAGCCCTAATAATTGAGTAGCTGGAACATTTACTTACAAATTTTGATTCAAGTTAAAATATGTTTGAATCAATCGACAATTTGCTCAACGAAGAAATAGAACAAAGTAGAAGCCAGATTCCTAGTTGTTGATAGTTACTACTACTAATTAGTAGAGAAATAAGACACAACATAAAATTTATATAATAACTGTAGTATTTAAATTTAATGTGCAAATTACACATTTCTGATATGTATTTAAACATAGTATTTAAGCATAGTTGCATAAGCACAAAAGAGAAATATATTGCGTATGAAATGCGAGTGAATAATATTATTGTGTCTCTAGTTGTGTAGAAAGGCAGCATAAAAGTCTCCTCGGCGACAGGATTTCATATTGCATTTTGTTACATTAGGGAAGTAAGTTCGTAGTATCATAATATGTTTTGTATTTTTGTAAATTACGAGCATATACACAAATAAGGTTTGTTGTTGGTTTGTAATAGTAGCACACACTGAACTAACTGTACATATGAATATTATTTGAAATATTTGAAAGCATGTGAATTGTTACGAATGGAAAAGCATTAGAAAGCATTTTCTGTAGTTGCAAAAAAAAAGCAAAAAAAACAAAAACAAATATACAATTAAATACAAATAATAGTATATTCTCAAAGAATATATTTCGACGAAACTAGAGATAAAGTTAATTAAAAATCTGTAAATTGAAACACAGAATTTTGCTTTTTTATTTGTGAAAGTACGAAATTTATTAGCTTTTAAAACAGTATGCCGTTAGCTTTAGATAAATTTTAAGTGACTGTTACTTAGCTTGCAAAAAATAACTAATATCGAAGAAAAGTATATTACAAAATATATATGTATATATATATGTTTATGTATTTATATACACTTCAAACAGAGTTGTATGCATTAATTTGCATAATTTTAAATAAAATATAAATTTAGAATTTTTTAAACTAAATACGAGTAGTTTTAACGAGTTAAAAGGTTCATACATTTTGCGGAAAAAAATTTAAAAACAGTTTCGGAAATAATTTTAAGAATATGCTATATGTATACATAAGATATATAAAATTTCTGTATAAAAGCAAAATATATGTAAGCTTTTAATTTTTGTTTTCAATAATTATTATGACAAAAAATGTATTTTCAAAAAAAAAAATAATAATAATAATAATAAGCACAATACTATTAAAAAAAACTATAAATTGTATATATATAAAGTTATATACTTAGTATACAGGATGTATATATTTCTATTTAAAACTGTTTAATAAACAATTTTCTCAAATAAAAGTTTGCAACTAGCAGTATTAAGAAATTTTACAACTTACTATTGTTTTTCTTTCACAAACACAGGCAAATATACACACACACATGTATAAAGTTAATTACTCCTAATTTAAGTATTTTATAATCAGATGAAATTGATTAATAATTGAGATACATGCTAAAAAGTGATAGTTTCGCTATTGTAATCAAAACAAGTTCCGTCACTTACAAATTTTGCATACATACACAATTATATTTACATATGTATATACATATATTTGTGCAGAAGAAGTGTGAACTGTATGCATAAACTTGAATATAATCTTAAGTTCCAATAAAATTTGAAAAAATATATTAAAAATGTTAAAATTTTCTTTCAAAATAATTAATTAATAAAAATATTTTGCAAAACGAAAAAGCATAATTGATTATTTAAAATAGTTAGTGCCAAAAATCTTTAAGTAAACCCGCCTATTTTAATGTTCCTAGTGCCCTAGTGTTAATGTTCCCTCGCTGGCGCACTTATTAGAAGCATACTTTTGGGCGTAATTTCTTTAATAGTAGCATACACTGTAATTCTCACAGAGTTTATATTATTACAAACTCAGAATTAAGAAAACCGACTTACAATCTGATTAAGGAGTTTAATGATTATGTAACCAAAATGAATGATTAAAAGAGAGCTTATGTTATCCTCATATTATTGTATAATACAGCTATTAAGGTTCGTATCATCGATAAATGAGTTCTCCGTACCTACATTTCCGAAAAAAAAGTATTTTCTGAAGTCTCTTGGAATGGCATGAAAAGCCGCGATTGCCTCAAAGATTCATACTTAATTTTTAATAATTTTAATCTCATAAGCAAAAAATTTTGGTATAGAAAAGGAGTACAAGGTTTTCATCTGAAATCACAAATCATCCATGGCAGAACTCCCATCTCGCTGGGTTCGTCCGTCATCAGCGATCGCATAGACCAAGTATGTGTGTGTCGAAACCCTAAGAGATCTTTGTAAGATCAAAAATTAAATGAGAGGTTTTATAAGCATTGTTTGGAGATGGCTTAAACCTGCCTTCGAATAGCATTAAAGGGAGAGGAAAAGCTAGAGCAAACAGCTGGCGATTACGCGACTTTTCAAACACTTTGCTTCTAAATGAAATAGATCTATAAGAGAACCTGTTCGAAGAGAGGTATGCTACCTTAGTTTACTAAAAAGAATATTGATTTCCATATTTTCAGAAAATACTTTAAAATTTTGACATTTCCTAGCATCACATTTTCTGACTTTTTGAAACATAGCTTGATCTCCTCCAATAGAGAACTTGTTGTACTGGTTTGATACAAATATTTTTTGCAGCTGCCAAAGTTACAGTTCATGAACTTTAGTTTCCATTCGTGCATCACGCTTTTATTTGCGCATTCAAAATTGCACACTCGTTCATATGTAAACATTTATGTACGTTTTGCGTACGTTTTTGCGTTTTGAGAATTGCTGCAATCCTACGGAAAAATATTCACTCAATTTTTGAATAGTTAATAAACTTTCACCAAGTCGAAAATATTTGTTATTACAGTATTTTAAAATTTCAATAACTCTTCGATTTGTCTGAAGTGCATTTTATCCTTTTCACAAGCATTTTAAAAAGTCATCATTCAAAATGCAAATTGGTTTAATGTCAACACGCGTTACAAAAGGCACTTTAGATGTTACAGCTGCTACAGCTGCTTCGGCAACAATTTGCGCGGGTGTTTCACGTTCAACAAGTTCGACATTTCACGGCATAGACAAACATTTGAAATAAAAAGTAAGAAGCAAAGATAAAAACATAACCTCACTAAAGTGCTTTTGCTACGCAGTTGAAACGGCGCTTAGCTGCTGTGAAGCTGCAGCCGATGCTCAAGTGCTGGAGCGGATAAACGACGGGTGTATCAAGTGCGTCATTGTGTGGCACAAATTGGCCAATTGAACACACGCGTGTGTGTGTGTGTGTGTGTGTGTGCATTTCAGGTCGCGTTAGGACAAACGGATGAGTATGAATGGTGTTTCATATTTTATTTTGTGGATTTTTCCAACATATTTCCTACACATTTTGTTAGGCGATAAACAAGCTGCGCAGTTGGTGTGGGAGTATGGCAAGAATACAATGAAACTCTGCAAATATTGTACAATTTATGCGAATTTATAAACAGGCTAATGCAAAAACAAACAGATACTCCATGGCTAGTATGTACGGGTATGTGGATATGGATATAAGCTGGTTGGCTAATAAGCTTGCAACTTGTTGCTGGCGTCGCTGAACGCCGCGTGTCGACATAACCCTCTAACTAATTCAAATTTGTGTCCTGCAGTCACTAGCAGGTTCCCTGTGCTGAAAACTTAAATTATTAAGCTCGAATGTATTTTACAAAGTCCTTATATACATCAGGTGGTTGTAAGTAATCAGAACTTATGCGGGAAATATTTTATGCTGCTACATCAACTATTTTGATGAATGATGAAAGCGATATTTCAAGGTTCACTTTATAGTATTTTTTCCACGAAAAAATTCATGAAATGTCCTACTTATTTATGGAGATGTTCTCATCATTATTTTTCTTTTAATATAAATTATCTTTCCAGATAGAAAATCCCACTTGTCATGCGATACCCTAACCTAATAACCTAAGGTAGTGCCTTGTTTGCAAATTTGTTAAAGTAATAACCAAAACTTCGACTGCCGTATGAGAACCATGGTACACATCAGAAACTAAGGAGCAGTCGAAGCAATGGACTTCATCTTTCAAACCTGCTCCGAAGAAGGCGAAAACTGTCCTATCGGCCGGAGAGGTGAAGGCCAGCATATTCTGGGATTCACAAGATGTGTTCTACATCAACTACCTGGAAAATGGCAAAACAGTCACTATACTACTATACTATACCCTACTATACCGATTCGAGAGCAAAACGACACACTTGGCGAAGAAAAAAGAAGCAAAAAAGAAGCGCCGCTGAGACCCACTATGCAGACCTAGGTAAAAAGTATTTTCGGACAGAATTAAAAAAGTTTAAACATAGCAGGGTCAAGTGCATGCAGTTAAATGGAGACTATGTTGAGAAATAAATTGCTATTTTTCAAAATGTTCGTTTTTCTTTTATAGGCTAAATACTTATATATCATATTGACTTCTCATCGAGCATCCTCATCCTCATCCTCATCTATTAAGGAAACATAATCACAATCTCTCAAAAAGATCTTCGAAATCTTCAAAAGTGAAATGTCTACAGTTGCGAACTTCGTGATTGCCTTTAGCAATCGCAAAATATCCCTGTGGGGTGCCCTAGGTGTTAATGAACAACGCTTACACGCTCGTGCTGTCAGATTTTTACGGTGTTTATTAGAAAACAATGAAATGGCGCAAATATACGCAACAGGTTGGCCCACAAATGAGTTGAATATATTTAGATGCGACTGCACACGTGTGTGTGTGTGTGTGTGTGTATGTGTTTGAGTATATTTGTTAGCGTTCGCATATATTTGCGCGTGAGGAAAACAAATGAATTCATTGCTTGCATTTAGACGACGGTCCGTATGGACGACGGTGTGCACACACATACGAGCGTCCAAGCATAACCCTATCAGTGCCTAATTTACACCTCAACAACAACAACAACAACTAAATTAAAGAGAAACACCGAATTGTATTTGTGTCAGTGTTAGATATGTCTTCATTAGATCGGTTGAAAGCTGCGAAACCATATGTTTACATGTATATATGTATGTATGTACATATGTATATATAGATGTGTGCGTGTGTGTAAACGTTGGTTTGCGCATAAGTATAATGGAAAACAAAGAGCTATAAAATTAAATAAACGAAGCCAAAATTAACATGCGCCAAGCTACAACAACAGCAACAACAACAACAACAACAATATCAATATCAGCAACAACAACAGCAATGCTAACAACGTGTCTTCTGAAGTCGTAATTTCAAATATCATACAATCCTCGCTGCCACCCACACACCGTAGCTCCCGTGCACCGAATTGCAGGTGTTTTAAATCTCAGGCAACCTGCGCATTTGGCTTAGCCTTTCGGAGTATGGGTTACGAGTTACAATTCAAAACGCTGTCGCACATGCTGTTGGAAAGTCAGTTTTCGCCTTGCCGTTGACTTGTCCAGTTGTGCAGTTCCACTCCGTTTGGAGCATCGTGTGGCCGCGAAGTGAATTGAACTGTGCTGTAGTGTGGAGCTGAAGTTGGTCTTTGGTTCTCACCATTAGTGTAGTTTACTTAAAGGCTAGAAACCACTCGATCGTCCCTTAGAAATGATTCCAGCGGCCGGTATTTTGAATAGCAGTTTGTTTCTATGCTTCTTGTTGCTGTATTTCCTGCAAGTGAACTCCATACACACGGAGGAGGGATTAGAGCTCTTATTTCGAGAAAGGTAAGGCCTGTGAGAGAATCCAAGTTTTTATAAATATTTTTTATTATTTTATAATATTTTTAATATGCATTTTTTACCATTTGTTTATTCATATTTCAAGAATACACAAAAAAAAATTTCAAATATATAAAATAAATTTTCAAAAAGTTATGCGTTCTTGAATCAAAGGAGGAAAGAAAAAGGTCGCGTCACCGTCGTTACGTTTTCTACGCTTCTGGTCATCCGAATAATAAAACAATGAACAAGTACAAATGTGATTATCGTATGAACTAACAAAAGTAAAAAAAAAGATTGACCTTTGATTTTTCACTAATTTTCTCTACTTGCTCGAATTTTTTTTTTAAATATTACCAATTAGAAATTTTCAGGTTTATTATTTCATACGATAGAGAGATATTTAAGGAATATTCGTGTAAAATTCCAAGCAAGTCGACTGATTAGGACTTGAGTTATCATGACGACCGCATCGAAAAAGGTAGTTTCGAAAAAAACGTGTTTAAAGTTTTACGTTACAATCAAACAGGTCTAGTTGTCACGACACTAAAACGGCTATAACTCTGAGAATAATTAGAATTTAAAAAAATCCATTTAGGGAATTTTTGAATATCTAGACTATCGAAATATACCAAAAAAAAATTTCAATTCAATTCAAATTTGTAGACTAGGGTGTATTTTAGTGGCCAAACCCCTTAAGGAGACGCAATCTAGTATGAGTCGATTAGTATGATTGTGGAACACAAATAATTGTTCAGCACACACTAGGCTAATACCTATTTTAAAATCCAGCCAAAAATGGGTGTAATCCAAAACCCATAACCTCACAAAAAGTTCCGTACTTCTCGATCTTTGCAGTCAATTAAAAAATTATAGCGAAAGTGTTGGTCCTTCGGCAAGCCAATGTCAATGTATTTCTGATAAGAAACCGCCCTTTGTTAGCGGTTTAAAACTTGTAGAAAAATATGCTTAATTCCGCAAATAATTTTTTCTCGCTAATCATTACAGATCACAGTCGGATTGGGAAAATGTCTGGCATCAGGAAACGCACTCGCGCTGTCGCGACAAATTGATACGGCAGCTATACTGGGCTTGTGAGAAGGATATTTATCGGCTAACACGTCGCAATCGCAAACGTACGGGCGAGGAGGCAATGCAGAAAAGGAGCAAACGTGAGTGAAGAGTCTACATTTCCCCCCCCCCCAAATATTTTAATACAAAGTATACAAAGAAATTTAAACACTTCAACTCTTGCTAGCCATCGCACGCACCTGGCTGCAATTGGATTACGTCAACACGTTGTTACGCACACGACGCGCCGATGCGCCATCGATTACGAATGAATGTTGCACTAAGATTGGCTGCACCTGGGAGGAGTACGCCGAATACTGTCCATCGAATAAGCGTCGCAATCATTACTGAAATGAGGAGGCCACCAAAGCGCTGAGCAAAACGGGTTGATGACCAGCTGTTATCTAAGATACACAAATATTATGGGCGCTTGAATAGAAAAAAGTTTATGGAAAAATAAAATAAAATAAAATATTGACGATGTGCTTGTAAAATATTATAGATAAATATGCATTGTAGAAATGTATGTATGCATAATGAATTGTTGTGTTTGCCTCAAATAAAAAGTATATATTTTGTTTTCTACCCAATGGCGAAGAAATGCGGTAAGGAAGGTCGGTATGAAAGGTAAGTACACCGATAGCGAAAGATTTGCAAAATAAATTTGGGATCAAGGCATACAATCTCTGTAAGCAGTCACTGTCGATGTGTAACCTATACTGTAATTTATCTTCACAGCGGCGATAATTGCCTGAGTTTTGGCTTCTCAATCGGGCAGCTGAAAAGATTAAGTGCTGCTAAAGTCAATCAGCCTTTCCGAGATGACCCGAAGCACACACGAGCATGTTTCATAATATTTTATCATTATATATTCTATATTTAGTTATATACACGAGATTAAGTCAATAGGTGGGACGAAATTTGTTTAATTCAACATATGACCGATTAAAGAAGATATAAACCGTTTTTGGAAGAGATTACCACACATTTAGAGTGGTGTGTGTGCTAAATGTTTGTACTAAGAGAATATCAACGAAGTCTTATGTACCAAAGTTGGTTGAAAGCAGTCAAGTAGTTTGTGGCACACAAAGTTCCAAGTAAGATTGACTGGTGCTTTGCCTCTAATCAATTTTTTAAACGATCCCTATTAAGCTTCAGTGATCTATGGTATTTATGGTGTAAATATCCCCTGATTATTTTCTCATCGAAGTATTAGGTGAAACGTAATATTTTCATAGGCTTTCCTTACTTAAACAGTTGATGAGGTGCGCACATCAAACTATTAAACCACCACATTTGCGGCTTCCTGTTGCAAGCTTTGTACTTAATTGGACGGACTAGCTGATAGAATTCGTCTTGACATTCTGATCAAACAAAAACTCTTTATCCTTGTCTTAGAGTACTAAACTGTGACAGAGTACTAAGTAGACAATGTCTATTTCGATTATTTTATGGTACAAGAAATATATTCCTAGTGCAACGAATCGCGAATATTTGACACTCGAAAAAATAGGGGTTTCGTTTTGTAACTCTGGACACAGATTAATAAATGCACTGGAGGACTGGATGATGTGTCCAAAATGCAGTGTTAGAAAATATAACAAAATTGAATTATTCAAACAAACAATTGGGAAAGGGCGCTCCGTGCGGTTTGGCGCGACGTTCAACTTCGAGTGCTAAATAACTTTATTAACTTGAGACTTTTCGCAGCATTCTCTTAAACTCAAGAAAATAATAAAATGAGTTATAAATAGATTGGCTAATCTTAAATCGCCAATAAAAAAAATTTGTTTTTTTTTTTTTAGACACAGAAACTTGTATCATCCGAGTTGCGGCACATATTCAAATCCAAAGCATATTTTTAGTAGTAAACAAATTCCCAGCGCACATCTCTAGCTCATATCTTACGCTGTTAAGTTCCGCCTCAATATATCAAGCTTGGCTTAAGGCTGTCACATTTGTATACAATATAAATATACAAATATTTTTACGCACGAGTTGATGATAAGCCCTGAGCGACAAGCAAATAAATTGCCCCACCGACCGATTGACTGGGCGCACTTTTAAATCAGTTGCGAAAATCTGCTCACCCCGAGCGGAACTGTGCGTGCGTGCGTGCGGTAAAAGCAAGTGTGTTAATACTTTTCAAAATTATGACGTCACTATCGCTTTGTCTGATTATTTGCTTGACGCTAACATGGGAGACGCGGCAAGCGCCAGCAAATATACGAGATGCAATAACTGCAACAACAAAGCTTGTAGAAATTACTCAAGAAGCGGATGCGCGCAAAAAACGGAACATTGAAGTGCCGCCACCGGAAATTGTATGCAAAACGAGAATGAGAACAACAAAACCACATCAAATTGTATTGTCAACTATTAACATTCTAATTTTAGTTGCGCTTTATGCGTCGCTTTGGCTACTTGGAAGCCAATCCCAGCGATTCGGAATCACTTTATCATGAGTCGGCGATCATCGAAGCCATCAAGAATGTACAAAAATATGGAGCGCTCAATCAGACAGGCGAACTGGACAATCAAACATTGGAGGTGACACAAAAAAAATTACCACAAAAACATCCACATAAACATAAAACATGCAATTCGGGTTGATATTGATAAGCGTTTGTGACACAATGAACTTAACGGCATTTTAAGCGCTTGTGCTCAATTCAGAAATGTGTTACAGTCAATTTACAGTCGGTTTTTATTTACTTTCAAGCTCTTCAGCAAGCCACGCTGCGGCGTCCCCGACATTGAAGGCACTCCCTATTATCTCACAAGCAGCACACAAATCACTTATGTGCAAACCATCAGAGGCGGAAGGAGTGAGTCACAGGCAGGAAGTGATTTTCGAAAACGCCGCAAACGTTTTGTGATCGGTGCGCCCACTTGGAGGAAACGTCGCATACGTTACCTGTAAATATTATATGTCTAATATTTATAGTATTGGTGTTCGTGTGTGTTAACTGTACTGTTAACTGTTTAACTGTATAAACAAAAGAGTAATGGCAGGATGTACAAAAAGGGGGAATCAATAAACCTCGGTAGGTTAAAATACCTGCTAAAACCAAATGTATGGTTCAAGAAATTGCTTATCTAGAAGCTGTCGCCAATTGACGGACAATATAAAAAAAAGGCGATTATTTGGTAGAACCATTCATTTGTGAGATAACAATTAGGCGTATAAAATAAACAGGAGAAAAGGCTCGGCAAGGCATCTAGAAGAGGTGTAAATGTCCTTTATTCTTGATTAGCTCTATAATAAGAGCACGTCAGTCGTGCGTCTGAGCTTGAAGCTCCAAACATCAGAGCTCAAAACATAGATGGCGGATATCGAATCGTTTCTTTGAGGTCCTATACGATATTTATTAAGCTGATTTTTTGGCATTTGGCATTTGGCATTTGGAGTTGTGTTTGAATAATTTAGACGGTAATGCATCGACAGCCGGAGTTGTTTGTATACGCCTAATGGAAGTCTGATCATTGAGTTGGAATGGCAGCGTTTCTGTGTTTCACCACATATATATTCTGTTACAATTTGCGAATCAACTTCCTGTCTGACAACATCTCAGACCTTCGCTCTCGCTCATTTCAAACCGTCTTTGCTTCGGTCGACAAACATGCCTCGCTTCGTTTTCATGTTGCGACCGATGACAACTCAGCGCAGTTCAAACTAAGTTCCTAAGACATTTTATCATTAATCTTTGGTGGTTTCAAAACCACGTCCTTCTTAATTTTGACCTAGTTTTAGTTTAGAAAACGGAACCCAAATTCTCTCGGAATCGATCTTAAATTTATTAGGCAGATCGGATAAGTTTTTCATGAGTTCCATTCATTTAAATTGTGATCCTCTGCTATACTTACTCATTCTTAGATAATTTTTTTTTTCAGGAAGCAGTAATTTTCCTGTTAGGCAATGAGAGAGGAGACATAGCAGCGATCAGTACCGTCCACATGTAGCACCTTTATTAATTTAGGTTACATTTACAGTCAGGCCGGGCAAAATATTCTCTAGTCGAACAAACGATTATTGGTTCTAACGTGTCTGGTGTCTAAGGAAAAAAGATTAGCATCTCACTTGAGTTGTAGCCATTAAAAACCTACCGGTCGAAATAATAAGAGGGATGATTCTTTTTTATAAATACAGACAACATTGTTGACCGTTGCAGCCAGATTATAATAGAAGGAGAACTGTTTTTGCGACACGATACACAAATACCGCTACAAGTAGCAAATCTGTTATTGTAAATTTTAAATTCTCAATATTTTTCTTAGCATCAGCAATTGGTCTCGGAAAATTCCAAAATCTCAAGTGGAACGTGACATCGCACGGGCTCTGGAACTATGGGCTCGGTATAGTGGTCTTCGTTTCGAGCGCGTCAATGACACCGATGCCGATATAATAATATACTTCGGCACACGATATCACGGAGACAAGTGCTACAGAGAATTTACTAAAATATAAGTTTCGGTTTATAAAATTTCATGATTACTCTACTTTTTACACAGCTTTGCTTTCGATGGACCTGGCAATATTCTCGCACATGCCTTTTATCCCTATGAAATGGGTTCTTGGGGCGGTGATGTACACTTCGACGAGGACGAAAACTGGCAGGAAAACTCTACTGATCTATCAACGGGTGTGGATTTTTATGCTGTTGCGGCACACGAAATCGGTCATAGTTTGGGTTTGGCGCATTCTTCACAATACAACTCAATTATGTTTCCATACTATAAAGGTCCTGGCGCAGGTACAACACTAGATTATGATGACACATTGGCAATGTACACCATATACCGTAGGATTTATTCAGTTTTTCGAAGAGAAGAATATTTTCAAACAAGCTTGGCATTTTAGTGACTAAAGTTTTGGAAGATGACCTAAGCTTTTGGAAGAATATCATGACAACACCAGAAGAACCGCAGATAACGGTAGCCACCCCCACTTCTCGTGTGGAAGAAGAGAGGTCAAAACAGACAACTACGAGCACAATGCCATCTTTTCGGGACGATTACGAGACTGTAAAACAACATAAAGTACGTAAGTTGAAGGCATACTTGTATAACTTAATGATTTGACTTCGACGACTGCCGTTTGTCACGAAAAGTAATGTCTGTATTTGTCTTGAATAATGTTGAAGGTAATGCAAAAAATTTAGTTTCTAAATAAAACTTTAACTCGGGTTGACAAAGAGGCGTTCGAAAATGGTGTAATTTGTGAGCGTAGGGGAAACTCAGTGCGCGAGTTAATAGTCAAACAGGTTCCTTTCAATGGATCACATCACAGCAAAAAATTAGTTATTCGTCGTTATTCAAAAATGGATTAGATCATCGGGTATTTTAGAGTAATGATGAGAAACCAAGAAACCACAGTAACCAGTTTAATGAACTGGCCGTGGTTTTTTTCGATAGGTCAAAGAAGCGGGTGGGCAAGCAAAGGAATATCGGATTATAGATAGATATTAGATAATGGATTTGAAGAGACATGCTAGGAAGTATTTACAGTAAGGAGCACATATTGGGTATATTAATGTCAGGTTGGGATAATTAGGAGTTTAAATTATCTGGCGAGATGAGCCAATTACCTTGTTTGATTTCGATGAAAACAACTCATCAGTGACCGCTGGAAGCTTATAGATCTAGGAAACCAGAAGGTCACACATCACTTCTGTAAAGAGGACACATCTGGTTGAAATTCAAATGGTCAAATCCGGTCAAGGACCTTGATTACATTTGAAAACCTTTTTTTGGGGAAGGTTTTATTCCGTTAAAGCAACAAATATAAGAGATATATAACTATTTATATTCTAGTCCCCGCATAACACTAATTAAGTCTATGCATGTCTTGCCAAACGAACACATCTAACAACCTTATTCCTATGGTCGGTCCTCGTCGAAACCGTTCGTTTCCTGAAGCTTCCGTTAGATGAGAGGACTCACGGTCCCACTCTCAGTCCGTGGCGCGTAAACTTCAAACTGATCGAGGAAACAAATTCTTAATTCTAGATTAAAACCCAGAAATTCAAACTAACATTTTGCCTCGTCCGTGAACTTTATCATACTGAAGGCATTCGGCTATAGCTAATAACCAGATAATGCAGTCAACAACAAATAAACTAAGATTTTATATATATTTTTTTGTTTTTAGAGTCGTTTCGCTTCGAATACAACAAAATTAACGGGACATTCAACAAGCAGTACAGTTTTATCCCCTATTCCAACGTTGCCTACTTTATGGCCAAAACCTGAATTGTCGAAGATACCAAATATATGTCTTGGCAAATTCGATGCCGTTAGCCTGCTAAATGGAACTGTACACGTTTTCAAGAATGAATATGTCTACAAGTTAACACCCCGTTATACTATTATGAACGGGTATTTCAAACAATGAAAATGCATACAGTTAAGATTCTTTTTTAAGAGATTTTCTTTTCGTAGCTATCCGCTGAGCATTTACGAAATGTTTCCATTCCTACCGACAGATGTCAAGCATATAGATGCCGCTTATCAGCGCTATGATGGCGCCGGTGTGTTTTTTACAGGTATTTGTTACTAGTAGATGTTTTGTAATTATTTTCTGACAAATGCAAATGTATCTCCCTTGCACTATTAGGCGACAGATATTGGATATTCAGCTATGCACAGAGCAAGCGTCCAACTCTCACCGAAAATAGCCCCATTCCGATAGAAAATTTTATTGATTATGTTCCGCAAATTGACGCTGTTATGTTATGGCGTAAGTTTGTGTGATTATTTAACGGTACTGCACCAGGCAATATAACTGCATATCTCACGTTTCTTTCAGCAAAAAATAATCGCACGTATATATTTGCCGGCGAAAGATTTTGGCGTTATAATGATCGCTTGAAAATGCTGGATGTTGGCTATCCAAAGCCTATGCGCCGTTGGCTCGGCATCCCAAGCCATATTGATGCAGCAGCGACGTTGAACAATGGCAAAACTTATTTCTTCAAAGATAATCTTTACTGGCTTTACGACAACGCCAACATTCGACCGATGCGCGGCTATCCAAGGCGCGCCTCAAGCGCTTGGTTGCATTGTGTTACAACAACAAGGAAGCCATTACGCAATTACAATACAACAGTTACTTTTATTGGGACTTCGGCTTTGACTTGAACAACTTTGATTTCGACTTATGCTTAGCTTTAACTGTTTTTGTAATTTTTGTACTGGGCTTAAAATTAGATGTAGATGTAAAAAATTTACTGGAACTTATAGCAAGTGCATGTAAATAATATCGAATGAAAAAGTATGTAATACCTAACCCACAGTAAAGCGATGTCAGTAGTAACGGCAAAAATGGCAGTGTTTTATCGAAATCCAATAACGGACCTATAATGTGTTCGTATATGGGAAGCAACACACAACCACTTATGTACAGGTATTTCAGGAAATGCATTTTTGTATTCCGCTCGTTCGGATACAGGTCGGCCAATTGCCCATACATGAATGCCACATAGGCCAGATAGAGAGCGTAACGCAGCAGCAATAAGCACGATTGGTGGAGTAATGGAAATAGTGAGAAATATCCGAAAATGCTTAACCAGAATCCGTATTTGGCATCCGTTGAGTTGAGTACGAAAAGCAGGCTAAAAAGGTGATAACTGTAGAAATGAAAGTGTAAATGCAAAAATTGCTTACCAAAATGGTAGAAGGCACATTAATATAGCCTTTTCATGAACATGCCAACCGAACATGAAAGAAGAGCAAGAGCAGATAACAACGGCACGCAGAAACATAGTTTTCGATTCGCTGTTAAATTAATTGGAATGTGTTTAAGCGGCATATTGCAATGGGAATTAAACAAAGTATATACTACCTTTTTGACGTATAAGAAAAGAGTTTTATCAATATTGGTAACATAAAAAGCAACGTCAGCACAAATGTGGTGCGTGGCGTTATGTTAGGCAAGACCAGTGGTTCAAACTCTTGCACAAGCCCAGACGTCGTTGAAGGCCCCATGGGATTTGGAATGCGTAACAATTTTGCAGCAACTTTGTCGCCAGTATTATATAGCGCCCAGAAATTGGGCGCCCAATAAGCGTGCGTTAAGCCACGTTTGAACGGAAATAGGCGACTAAACACCTTAAAAAAAAATACAAAAACTATGTAACTACTTTTAAACTTTTTTCTAAAGGACATAAATATGCACCTGATCCAATTGATTATAGAATGGTCCGAAAGCAGCTACAAAAGGTGTTAAGCCAACCACAGCCAATTTAGCAATACAAATTATTGCATTCTTAATACATTTGGAATCCATGCAATAAAACTTGAGCAGATAAACTGCAAAAGCTGGCGCCATATATAGGAATATGTGTTTAAACATCAACAACGCGGCAAATGTGAACGCTGAAAGCAGATAACGTTCCTCCAGCAAATAGCTTATACTCAGCAAGAGTATACCAAATAAGAAACCATTGTACTGGAAATGTATATGATCCACAAAAAACAATCCTACATTAAACAAAAGCAACATCTCCACAGCAAACGATTGCTGCGATGTTTGTGATATTTTTAACACGCGTAGGCAACGTCGTACTCCAAAAGCAAACAATAAATCCATAACTATCACTGAGCACCGTTGAAAGTAAATTGCGGCCGTAGAAACATAGTCGAGATTTGTCAGGACTACCATTTGCGGATCCACGAGGGACGCTGGATAAGATAGCAGCCATTCAAAGTATGCAAAGAAGGGTGGATAGTCAAGCGTCCAATTACTAGTATTTTCATAATACCATTTACTGAAGGGTAATGAATGCGTTATAGCCAGCCAATTTCGATGCACTTCGAAATCTGTGGAATGACTAAAATACAGTTGGTATTATAGTACATTGAAGCTTTACATTTGGCTGTCGTCTGATCTCAACTTACGGTGAAGGAATTAACAATATTTTAACTGCGGTAGATATAGTGAAAATCTTCCAGAAATCCCCCTCCATCATTAGAGGTACTGATAACCCGCAATTTAACCGGATTGTCCTTACTTTGCCAACTGCCAACTAGTAAAAATATAAAGCCGGCTGTTGCAGAGTTGTTAATTCCATAAATAACAAATATAAATCATTCACAAAAAAGCAAACCAAAACAATGCACAAAGTAAATGTTGCTATTGTGAAAATCGAAATAATTTTTTGCCTTTCAAAACAATATCGTATAAATTGTTGATTAAATACAAACAATATTTTAATTTACAAAAAATATTTGCTTAACGATTTTACAAAAAAAAAAACAAATTTTTTTTACTTCAAATGTTGTAAGATTTAAGTTTATCGATTGCTGTTTATCGATTCCGCTGATCACGGTGAACATGTTGATGTGATTAATTAAAAGAAGAAGAGGAAGCAAAGTAGTGAAACCAATAAAAAAGTGGAACACAACAGCGACTAGTTTGACGCCAAAACTTATTTTATTCACATTTTTTGTCACTAATAACGTGTAAAATATTAGATCGAAACATTAAACTTTGTACAGTACATAATTATCAGTTGAAATAATGTCGCACTCCTACTCCAACACGCCGAGTAGTAGTGGCGGCTCTGTGTCAGTAGCTGCCACTACCAGTGGTGGTCGGCATGGTAGTAACAACAATCAAATAAATAGCAGCCATATCATATCATCTGCAACATATAGCATATCGGGTGATGTGGTAGTAACCAGCAGTAGTACCCCCAATAATCCCAAAGAAAAGCAATCGCCTAAAACTCAACGTACGACAGTTGTACGCAAACCCCCACCCACCATTGATAACTTCTGGCAGAATATTATAGCGGACGTGCGAGCGATAAACCAAGTCGATGCGAAACATCAAGCGCTACCACTAGCACGTATTAAAAAAATTATGAAATTGGACGAAAACGCAAAGATGATAGCGGCCGAAGCGCCACTCCTTTTTGCCAAAGCATGTGAGTATTTCATACAAGAGCTTACAATGCGTGCCTGGATACATACTGAAGAAAGCAAACGACGCACACTTCAACGGTCAGATATTGCACAAGCTATAGCTAATTATGATCAATTTGATTTTCTGATTGATATTGTGCCGCGTGAAGATATAAAGCCTAGCACGAGTAGCGGACAAAAAAAGGACACGCAGCAACAGAATACTAATGTAAGCAATGTAAATAATACAGCAGCTACGGCTGGAGCAAGTGCTGTCATGACTGCAAGTACAGTAACTTTACCAGTTAAGATGGAAACAGCGGAAGGTGAAGTATTGACTTTTGGCGCGCTTAATGCCGATACATTGGCAACAGCACCTGCCCAACAACAGCAGACACAACAAGCGCATACCACTATCCATGCGCCACAACAATTACAAATAATACAACAACCATCCGCGACACAACCGCAGCAGATGCAGTACTTCATTGCCACACCAGAGGCTTTAAATGCAGCACATGGACAAAATGCGGCGCCACAGCAACAACTGCAAATCATACAGCAGCCGGCGCAACCGCAGTATTTTATAACAACTCATGTAAGTGCATGCATTTAGCTTAAGTAAACCGAACAGCAAACTTAAACTTTAAATATATCTTTGAAATATTTGAATACCTTTCTACTTCTTTTGACCATTAGCAACCGCAACAACTTATATTGACAGCAGGACCTAACGGACAGTTCACGGCCACACCTGCGCCGCCCAATCCTGCGCAGCACCAACAAGCAACAATTTTACAAAATTTAGCGCAACATCAACAGCACCAACAACAACCGCAAATACAGCTGCTGCAGCAAGTGGTAACACCAACAGGCGAATTGACCAACGTTCCCGTAAGTTAATTACATATGCACATGGAATTTCAGCACCATAACTTTTCAAGTTTGTTTTTAGATCGCAATTAACGCAAACCAATTAAATTTATTGCGTTTGCAAATGCAACCTCCCGCAACGCAGCAACTACTGCAACTAAACACCGCCACGAATGCCCCAGTCACTACCTCTCACAATGTTACTGCTGCCCAAGTACAAGCTCAACAGCATCACGTTCAGCAGCAGCAGCAACAGCAACAGCAGCAACTTCATAATGCAAATGCTGGTGCTGCAAACATATATATAAACGCCACACCGCACATCGCTGCGACACAACAACAGCAGCCGCAACAACAACAGCAAGTTAATGTGGCTGGCGCTACAATTGTCGCTACAGATCGTACTTTAGGCGGCAACTATCGATCGAATTGCTAGCCACCGGAGCTAATCTACCATCAACAAGCAGCACCCACTTTTAACATTTCTTTCGCTACGAAAGCACACATAGCGGCACAATATAATGGTAGAGATCACATTTGAGACTTGTTAGTCTTTAATAATTTTAGAAATTATGCAATCACAATGTGTAAAATTCATCATAAATTATAGTTATGCATACGAAGTATAAATGTGTACACATAATTATACATATAATAATTGATTGGTAACTAGAATTGTAAGTGTAAATAGTGAATAATAAAAAGGCCAAATAGATTTTAGTGCTAAGTTTATAAAGTCAAGAAAGGGAATATGAACGGCAGTAATACAGGTTAAAATGAAATTAATTCGAGTCTGTGATTAATAACCGCAGTGTATGCTTGAAACTTATTACGCCGCATATTGTGCATAAGACATCTATTTTAGCATTAAAACAGAGTTAAAAAATTATATAAAACGAATCTTTTAGAATATGTATTATTGGAAATGTGTATGAACTTGTTGAACACAAAAAATAAATCATTTAGATGTTAATGATGTATGTCAATGTGCAAAAGTTTAATACAAATATATATAATGTAGTCATTTTAAATATGTATTTTACTTGCATAAGCTCATGGTGTCTGCCTGGCTGGTCAGCTTTTTTCCAGTTTTTTACTGTGTAGCAATATGTTAAGCTATCTGCAGGATCGGAATATATTTCACATGTGTACCACATTTTAAATTAAAACAAACGTCTATATAAAACCCCTTCCACGTCAACAATTCCTATTAAAAAACATATCGCTTTATGCGATAACCAACCGTTACTTGGAGAACACGGGAATATGCAAAGTGAGCGGAATGTCAGTTTCTCTGTACTCAGTTGTGTATCCACAATACTCTGCAGACATGGCATGAAGGATTCGGCGCATACAGTCATTCATCAGTTATTTTTTATTTTTTTTTTTCTCAATCAAAACATGTATGTTTTTGGATATATAAATATATTTATTTTGTTATTACTTAATACTCAAAAATTAATATTGATATTATAAAATATTGTTATTATTAATATGCTTAATAAATATTGTGTTAATATTTTTATGTTTTATGTGATGAGTCTGCTCTTTCGTTTCAAAACGAATTTTTAGAATTTAATTTTTCGAAATTTATTTGAAATGTTGGCAAATATTAAAGCAAAAATTTGTTGTATGTAATCCTAACGAAAATTCTAACAAAAAAAAAAAAATGAAATATTCAAATATCGAGTACTGAATATTAAAATTACTATGCTAAATGTTTTACATAATATCAATAATAATTTGCAAAACATTGTGTGAGCAAAATTAATCGTCTACAACGGCCGCAATTTTTTAATGTTTCCCTTAATTAGTTCTACGATTACGATTTATTAGTATTATTGAGTCGATTGGGGCGGAGGGGGCGCGATTATTGATTTTGTGTATTGTTGTTGTTATACTAAAACTACTGGTGTTTTAATAAATTGTCGACAGCTTATACGCGATCATCATATCATTACTAGTGTATGTATGTAGGTTTGTGTGTATTAAATTGTTGCTGATATCCATCATTGCTTGTATATATATATGTGTATGTATGCGGTTGTTGTCGTTAAAAGTTTAGTAAACGTATTGATTTTACTTATTTATTCGATAAGTTGTGTAATAACGACGACCAGCACCAATATTGTGGGCCTGAGTTGTTGCTTTAATATGTATCTATGTGTGTGACATTGTTATTGTAATTATATTATTTACTTGTTCCAGCAAATGTTAATTTTTGAATTCTCAATAAGTGTAAATACTTGTTAGATTTTCAAAATACATTTCAATTTTAATTTGTAATTTTTTTCTGGTATAAAAATTTATGTAAACATTATGGCAATATTTTATTGAAGTCTTTTCGTTATATAGCGATTTGTTTTTTGCATATTTTAGTATTGCTTTCACAGCGACAGTATTAACTTGTAATATTGAACTATATTCTATGGGGTATTGCGCTGTACATTTTGAGGTTATGTTTAGTTGGAAGTTTTTAGTTGAAATGTAAGTAAATGTATAAATTGTTATTGTTAATAGTTTTTTAAAATATTTTGTATTCATCAGTTCAAAGCAAATGTTAAGGACATAACCACACTTTCAATATTCGAAAAATGTAGGTGTTCATAACATCTAAAAAGCTGAACGATTTACAAAAAAAAAAAAAAAAAAAACAAAAATAATCAGTTATAACACACAACTCATGTGTATGTATGTATGTATACTTTAAATTTCAACAGAGTTTTGAGTCCTTTGTATTTCAACTATGAATCTTCTCTCCTCCCCACCCCCCTTTATAAAGCACAACACCCATAAAATATTACAAACAAGTAATGTTGTAGCAGAAAGATAAATATTGAAATACTTTTAGCGCTTGATTGTTTGAAGGTAGTAGTATTTACGTGTAGTGCAGCAAAAAGTTCTTAAATTTCCGAAAAAAAATATTTTCTTTATCTGAAGACTAGAGAACAAAAGTTTTCTATGTAACATAATTTGTCATGTTTTTGTAGTTATTATAAGTTAATAATTTACAGATAATTATAAAAAATAATAAGCATAAATACATATGTGTATGTTAAAGAGAAAAAAAGTTGTCACATCAGCTTTGTCATTTTAATAATAATAATCATAATCATAATCATAATGATTTAATTAGTTTATCCTTTAGTTATCAGTTATAAAATAGATTACATAAATTTGTATGTCTTAATTACGGTATATGTGTATGTATGTATGCGTAATTCACAGTATATCAACTACACATACATGTATATAAATATAAATTTACTTATAATGTCGATAAATATTTGTAAATAATCAAGAGGAATTTGCATGTCATATGGCAACAGTTTTAATTCGACACTTTCCTTTAATAAAATTAAATACGATAGGCGAATATCTTTTTAAAATTTGCTTTAAGTCATAAATATACAAAATTCACATTTATAACCTCAAATTTCAGGTTAAAAATATTTCGTTTTTTTTTTTTTTTTTTGAGTAAACAACGCATTTATAAATCATTAAAAACGTATTTAATAATTAATTTTTCTTGTGGAATGCGAATATCGAGTTTTTGTTCAAATTTCTTTTTTGGCAAATCTTGAGTATCAATTATAATATGCTTAAGTTTCTTTAATTATAAATTTAGTTTATAATAAAAAGGAAGTTCACGGTTCAAATAAACATTTTCCCACTAACTAAAATACGTTTATATGCAGTCTTTTGCGTTATATACCTTTGTTCTTTTGTGTTGTAATGTAAATTTTGGTCCCTGGAAGTGTTTATTTTTAATTTATTTCAAATATTTACTTTCCTTCGAATATCGTAGCAATTGCTATTGGAAGTTTTATATATATATTTTTTTGCCAACATAATTATTTTTACTGTTATACTGCTGCTTGTAATGATAAATGCTTCGAATGTACCGAATGAGAATGTACTGTGAAAACGAAATTAAGTTCTAAATATATTTAGAAAATATATATTTATATGTATGTCTATGCATACACATAAAAGTTGTCTAATAGTATGCCCGCTTCATACTCATTTACGCTCATAAACATTAACTTAATGTTATATACTGCTAAATGCCATGGCTTAGTTGCTCACTGGCAGCTTTTGCTTTGTTTTTTTTTTTTTTTGTTTTTGTTTTTGGCAAAAATATCTAATCCTCTTGCCACTCATTTTCATCCACACCTTCCATGTCATCCTGTTCCAATTTGGTATTGTATTCCAAGCGGGCACTCACTGACTTTTGAATCTGAAAGAGAGAAATATGAACAAATTGTTGAAATTGTTTCCATTGCAATTATAAAAAAATAATTGTGTAACTCAATTATGACACTTCTTTTAGCAGTTAATTCAAAAAATTTAATATTAAATTTTGCAAATATTTATAATGAAAGATGTGGCCTCGAAACACACTATTTGGGATTAGATCCATTTAAAGTTCAACCGTATTGTCGGAAATCAGTATATTCCACATATGGGGTCTTGCTGAATGTATTACTGATTTCGATAATTCTTGGAACCCACTTACATTTAGCTAAGCTAATTTTATGAAGTTACCGTAGACGCAGACAAATATACAAGTACTAGAGGCAGCTTCGGACCGATTTCATAAAATTTTGGAACAAATTACGAAGGAAAATGCAAACCGAAGGAACAAGGCAGACCATCAATAAATCTCATCATTTATCATCAAATTGATATATTTTCTCTCTCTCTTCTCTCTCTCTCTCTTCTCTCATTTTTTGAAGCTATTACCAACAATGATTAGGTGGTTAAGGATATGAAAACAATTTCTTTGAAATAACATAAAATTGAGTTCAACACATAAAAGTTATTAAATTTTGCAAATGTTTGCTATTGCAAAGCCTCTATTGCATTGCAAATGTGAACATCAGTCGTTTTGCGATATATCATTCTATGATACTAACGCTCACCTCTTGTTGTTTGTTTTTCTCGAATTCCGCCCGAGTCATTGGGCCGCCACTACTGCCATTGCCCGCATGCTCAACCTTCTTAGCGGGGGTGACTTGTTGAATGGTTGATACTTAAAAGAAAAAAATTTATAAATTTTATTAAAGATTAATATTCGAAATCTATAGGTGAAATTATATAATTTCGAAGAACACTTACAGGCTTCCATGCCTTCAGGCTGCAAACTCAACTTAGTCGCTTTTCTATCGTTACATGCAAACCATTCATCCGCAGACATTGTAGGTTTCCATGTGACGCGTGTTGGCGGAAAAAGATCATCTTGAAACAGTTCGCTCTAAAATAAAAGTGTGTTGTAAGTACTCAAACTATTTGTCTGCTATGCAAGGCCTGCAACACATACCTTAATGCGTGGCACAGTGAAGCTCAGCGGCTCAATAGTTGTATTAGTTAATCTATACGCTTTCGAGAATTCAACACTTGCTACTTCACAATGATTTTTGGTGAGAAAACTCAAACCTTGATGCAGTGATGTGCAACGATGATGTGATAAAGGACAAACGTATGGTTCCTCATCCGTAATCTCATAGCAATAAATAGTCGAGTCACCTTTGCCCGTCACAAACAATGTCGAACTGTCCTCATCATAGTAAGGTATCAGTATGGAAGGCGAGACATCCAGACTGGCCGTATTCAGTGGTGCATTTAGTTTTTGTGCATTATATACGCTTATCTGGCGCTCAGAAACTCTGCAATTAAAAATTAAAATAAATTCAACATTGTATATACAAAATGTGCATGCAATTCAATGCCTAACTTTACTCACTTATCAAAGCCGGTGCAAACGATATATTGTCCCTCCAGCGCCCAAGTGATACGCGCTCCTCGCGTGCCCACCGGACCATTGCCATCGCGTATGGGCGTCTCCGACTTGCGTGGATTATAGACACGCAACTTGCCATCCTTGCACACGGTTGCGGCCATCTTGCCGCAAGGGCTCCAGGCCAAATCGAATATTTGATCGGTATGACCAGTTAATAGTATTTTCTCTTCTAAAGTACGTAAATCCCATAATTTAATTGTCATATCGTAACTGGCCGTTAAAAGCACATCTTCGGCCAACGGATGAAAGCGTATAAAGTAAATTTTATCCAAATGTGCAATGAGTTCACGTTCCGGTGCGTTCGTTGGCTCACTGAGTCCACCCTCTGGTATGCGCCATAACTTTACAATTCCATCGTCGCAGGCCACAGCCAAACGTGTCGAGTCAAAAGGATCCCACTGGAAATCCATTATGTTGCTACCATTAACCAAAGATGGTATAACACCGTCGGGTAGACGACCCGGACGACTTAACTCGAATATGGCAATTTTGCCACCGGGACCCGATAACGGCACAGCGACACGTTCGTAATTAGCATGAAAGCCGTTACATTCACCCGGTATCTGACGACTAAGATTGCGTAGATTCTCAATATGTGTTGATTTGTGACCGGTTGTACCTTTTAGATGACGGAATTTCGAAACTTTGCCGAAAACAGTCGAGGTGCGCTTGTGTGTGGTGGTTATTGCTGCTTCCGTTGCTGACTTCTTAATGGCAGCGCCACCATCCACATTGGTTGTGACATTGCGACGACGCTCTTCTAAGAGTTTACCCTCCGGTGCTGAAATACGTTTCACATCAGCTATTGGTGTGGTCAAATTTGCCTGTTGTTGTGGTTTAAAGGGTTCGCCCTTGGAAAGTTCGCGACGCCTGAAATTAAACATATTATTTGTTAAAAAAAAATTCAACAAAAATTTTATTTATTTTTCTACAATATATCTAGTTTACGGTTAATCATCCCTAATTTGTTTAGATTTTCGTGTTGTATTCGAACTTACAATGGCACTGGCGACTGCGATTTCTCCTCGACCGCGCTCTTTGAACGGCTCTCATACAAGCGCCGCCTTTCAGCAATACTGCTTCGTGCAGCCGAGAACCGGCGCAACTCCGCATCCGGTTTATCATCACCTTCCGTAGAGTTCTCCGAAGACTCCGAATGCGTTTGCTCGAAAATCTAAGTGAAAAAGCCAAACATTTATTTTCCTTCCCACATTTAATAAATAAAATCTACAAAGAAAGGTAAAAAGAAGTAACCTTATCGGGCGATTCATCAGCATCAGCCGAGGACTATGTTGTAGTGTGTGAGTGTATATGTTTGTTGCCGAAATATGGTTAGCAATTGAAGGAAAGAATTAATTAGGTTAGCGCATTTAAAATTAATTAATTAAGAGTTAGTTTGCACAGTTTATACACTAATTTCAATTTTTTTTTTTTAATAAGTCGTAAGCAATAAATTTAGGCATTTGAATAATTTTATTATATTTTAACTACTTTTTGCATACCTTTCGACGCTCAGAGGTCGACAGAGTTTTCTGTACACTGCTGTCGCCTGCGCTATCAGCATTGGGTTCTGTTGAAAGAAATAAAAAGTATAAATAACAAAATAATAAGTAAAAAAAAAAAAAAAAAAACTTTAACTCACTTTTAATTTCGATCTCTACAATCAGATCTGGTTTGTTTTGTGTTGCGGTAACCGCTGCGGCAGGTGGTGCAGGTGCAGCAAAACTATCGCCACCATTATCAGCCGACCCTGCTGTAGAAGCATGATGTATATTTTCCTGGGAGCCAGGAGCTACTGGTACAGCGAAGACTTTATCGAACGAAACATCGCCCGAATTACTGGAAAATGGTTTGGGTCCAAGGCGCGGCTAGGTGGACGAAAACATAAACAAATCATATTTGAATGTGAGTCAATATTGGCGTCAAGTGGATGTGAGAAGTGTTGTTGGAGTCATAAAATTGAGAAATGTTACAAAAAATAATTTAAAAATAAAACATAAATTGGAAACAAAACGGTAAATTAGGACAAATCAAAACTCAGCGGAAAGAAATAGACCACCATATATTGAAAAAGAAACAACAACAAACGGGCGAATAATCAAACAATAAGTAGAAACATTGGTGGAAGTGCGAATATAACAACATCATAATAATATAGGTGTGCAACAAAGACACAAAACGTAATTGAAGAACTGAAAATGTCAAAAGAACTAAAATTAAAGGCAAGAATCAGGTTCAATGCTACAAACTTCTTCAGACGGAAGTGCAGATACAATTGAGTAGAGCGTAAAATGAGCCACTCTACATAACCGGAACGATGTAAGTTGACGTCCGAATATTGTCTGTCTGCATTATACTATTTTCTAAAAACTATTTGGGAATATTTTGTGCTGTTGAGATACAAACATTCTAAAAAAAGCATTTATATAGCATGAAATATAACATATAACAATCATGAAAGAGGTTTAATGTCGTGGACACCTGCAGCAACAATTGTAGAGTATATATAGTTATTTAGTCTATCCTGTTAGAGTTTACTTTTAGTGCCAGTGGTCATTATATTCATACCAAACAGTCACCTTTATTCCAAACTTTGCGCTCTGAGAACTTAGTGCTGTTACAGCAACAACTAGCAATTTTTATTTGTAATTAATCTTACTTTTCCCGTCTTTTATTCTCTCTATCTCACTTTCTTTCTTTCTACACGCAAATTTCCTTTCGCTCTTGTTTTCTCTCTTATAACAACTCTGCACTTCGGTCTGATCCGTGCTAAAAAATTATCAGCTACATTTTTCACAGCAAAAAACTTGCACACCTTGTAAGCGGCTGCAGCAGTGGTACGTGGACGTGGGCGCGGCATAACCTCATCACCACTACCGCCACTTGCAAGTGCAGCAGTCGTGGCTGCATCGCCTAGAGAATTATTTCGCGAAGTACGTGGCATTGGTCGGGGTGGTGAGGTTACACCACTACCAACGCTGCCGCTACTGCCTTCGCGTTCACGCTGCTGTTGTGGTGAAGACAAATCTGCCACATTTGCAATGGATGCATCCTCACTGCTGCCTGTTGACTCATCAGCGGGTGATTCGCGACTAAAGCGCCGCATCAAGTCTGTATCTTTCCCATCCTTCTCTGAATCGGTTTTATATTTGTTGTCGAATTTACGTAGCAGCTCGGATTTAGTAAATCCCACCGAAACGACTTGCTCCTCGGCTGTTTCCGCTTCCCTAGTGTTGTTGTCGTGCAAACGCGCCTTTTCGCTGTCATCCTTTTCATTTTCTATGCTGGTTTTCATGGAGAAATGTTTGTTGCCATTAACGTTACGTTGTTGTTGCAACACATTACATGAGACCATCGCATTATTAGGCGATTTGAGGGTTGGTGTTTTGTTGGATACTTTTTTGTTTTCTATATTTTTAATTAAGTCATTCAAATTACCACGATGCACCTAATGGTAGCGTCCGATGTGGCGTTTAAATATATTCAGTTAATTTAAATGTTTGTAGATAGAAATAGAGATTGGAAACAAGACAAAAAATGAGTACGAATGGTGGACACAGAGAAACGCTAAATGCATAGTGGAAAATCGAATTTTGTGTATGTTTATATGCAAAGCATTTTTGTAAATATACATATATGGGCATTATAGCACTGTATTTACTTACAATTATTGGTGAGTCGCCCAATTCACGTTTTGCGGGATCCAAACTCATCTTTGGCACAGCCATATCGGCACCACTGAACCATTCGCTAGCCGTAAGTTCGGTCTTATAGCCCGTGGTTTCGGGGTAGAGGTCGCTGTGGAAATCGCGATAAGTCTGCGACGATACAAGAAGGTATATATTAAGAAGTATTATACTTTTTAAGTCGTTCTAAACCAAACATACCTTGCGTGGCACCTGGTACATAATAGGTATAACCATGTTTGAAGTTAATTGCAGTACACGATTCACTTCGCCTTCCATTACTTTAAGCGCGCGCTTTGGCACCAAGCAAGCACCTTTGGTCTGTTCGCCGGTGTGACGTAGACCTTCAGTCAAATACGGATCTTTGTCGCTCACTTCCAAATAATTAATGGTTGTGTCACCCTTTCCAGCAAGGAATAACATATTTGTGTCTGGATCGAACAGTGGCATAAGTATACCTGTGGAACAATCAAGCTCCATTGTCTTCTCTGGCACCGAAAAGTTGCGCAAATCTCTTATGATAACCTGGCGTAAGCGTGCCGAATCAAAGCCGGTGGTAAGTATACGCGTCTGGTTGCCCAGCCAAACAACACGTGAGTCCTTAATACTCTGATGAGACTCGGCCACCATTTGAATGGGCGAGTCAGCGATACGCGGATCTAATATGCGCACATTTTTATCCTTGCAACTAGTGGCAAGTGTTGTGCCATCCTGTTTCCAACTTACCGACTGTATGACCTCGGGATGTTCATTATTAGCTACAAATAAAGCAACACAAAGTTAATTAGCATATTATCCACAGTTCGGTAATATGGTATGGAATAGGTACGGTTCTCAGCACTTACAGAAAAGTTCCTTTTGTGTTGTTATGTCAAAGAGTGTCACACAACCGACAGCAGTGGAGTGTAGTAAACCATCGGCAGTGGGATGAAAACCGACAGTCTCTACACGACGTTGCTTATGTGAAAACACACATTCGGGATCAGAGAGTGATGCCTCCAGACCCTTTTCCGGTATATGCCAGATTTTAACGAGACAATCCTGTGATGCTGTTGCCAAAAGTCCATCGTGAAAGGGTGAGAATTCTAAATCAGTCACAGTATCTGTGTGACCATGCAACAAGGGCATTGTTTTACTCTTCCGTCCACAATCGTCTAACGGTAAGATAGCAACACTCGAACCCGTGTGCTCCCAATTAAAGGCCATAAAAGCGGCTGAGGCAGCAATATTATTGCCGAAGGTCTGGTAGGATCCGACACAAATGTCACGTATGCATGCCTCCGGCTTGGGAACAATCGGTGCAGCATTCTTGTATTTTGATGCTTTGAAACGCCACGCCATCTTAATGGTAGCTTAATCAGTCAGTAGTTGACTTCGACGACTTAATTGTACTTTATCTGTGATTTATAAAATAATGAGAACGTTATAAGTTTTTAGTATTTAAAAAGGATAGTTTAAGAAACTCGGCTTTTTTTTTGCTGTATTTTAAGAATTTAAGCACAGTTTTTCATCGTACAAAGTGGATTTGCTCTTATTCCAAACACTAGTTGCTTTATAAAACAGTATTATATCGACTTTACTGGTTTTTGAGAGTTAAATGCCAAAGCGAACGATTGATTCATAATAACCGATTTAATAATATTAGATAAATATATAAGGTCTAGCAAAAAGAAATTATTTTTACAATAGATGGCTCTGTATCCCACGTTGTATAAGCGTGATAAGGTTAGGCTGTTTGCCGATAGAAAGATAAGATTTCGTACTTCTCAAAAAAGTTCTCAGGCAATTTTTTGATTGCTTAAATCAGTATTGTTTGAGCACGCCTCAAAGATGAACACCAGCAATGAGAAAATACGCCATATTTTACAGCCTTTCTGCGATAAAGGTGAGAACGCAAGCCAGGTGGCTAAAAATGTAAATAGTGTTTATGGTCCTGATACTGTAACACCCAATCACGCGCAATTTTAATTTCGTCGATTCCGTTACCGTAATTTTGATGTCAAAAATGGATCTCGCTCTGAAAATCCAATTTCTGAAAATATCGATATTCGATAAGAAATATCCGAAAACATCAATAATATCGATCGATAAATAAGATCGATTCAAAATGGCAACAGATTATCGACCAAACGACGCACATTTGACATAAATCGGATCATTCTAACTATGCTAAATAAAAACTTCAATTTGAAACACAAATAATGGATTTCTTTTTACTAGATCCTATATGTTGCAAAGTACTAAGTTGCCTAAATTATCTAAATTCTTCCACAAATAACGTATGCTAAACACAATACCACAAGTTCAAGTTGGCACTTCTTTCTGTCTATTTTAATTATTCGTAATTCAACAAGACATAACTAAAATAATTTATCAATTAAAATATTATCGCTACTCGTACGGCTCAAGGCAACTAACGCACATGATTAATACCAAACTGCATTGCACCCGCAAACCAACAACAATCATAGAAATGAAGTATGCGTTAAAACTCAATTAAAATCACCAGCAAGTGAAATAAAATGCCAACTGAGCCGAGCTACTGAAACTAAAATAAAAATTCCGCTCTTGTGTAGGTGGAAGCAAGGCGCCACACGCAACACGAACGTAGGACGCATTCAACAAACATTGAGCGTATTTTTCTTCTACTTTCCGGTGCTCTCTTCTCAAGGCAATGCAAATGCAGCCGACTGGTAGCCGGTGCAAGGAAAATGAGAAAGCAAAAGAAAACACACAAAAACAAATAAATACGGCCAAGCAATGCAGGGCCAAACACTTCGACGAATATGCTATATAGTTTGTAATAACCAAATATGGATACAATGCCACCACTAGAGTCCGCCGGTTTTGACAAGGGTTGCTCGCAACTTGCTCTGCCTCTCGCGTTTATTTTGGTATTTGTACGTAAGTGACGGACAAGTGTGAATTATGCCACCACCGCTACTGCTGAACAGTGGGAAGAATGGGAAGAGTCGACATTGCGAACCGCAACATACTATCCGCACTATGTGTACTATCACCACCACCACCACCACCACCACACCAGAGGCTGTTTAAAGCACCAAGTTTTCGCTCAAGCGAGCCAAGTAGTAAATGCCGAGTTGCTCAAAATTAGGTATACAAAGTAGATATTTGCTGAGCTGCTGTATTGCAACAACAAGCAGTCAACAACTCACTGCTGCCACCACCAATTAAATAGCCGCTACCAGTGTCATAGCGCTGGCAACATCGACCTGCGCCCAATCACCACCGTTACAACCCGATCTTAATTTATCACGTAGTCTTTCATTCCGTTATTACGACTTATTAGACGAGCGAGAGTCGTTCACTGGTTGTGAGTAGGATAAATAAGTTTGGAAGTCTAAAACACTTAAGTAAATGAGGCTTTTAGATTGGTAAACCTCAAGGGATCGTCAACTATTCTGAGTTCTGTCGGAGCTGGAACCGGAATTATGTAATTCTCACGGGGCACAAATTTCTTTCATTTTATCCGAGTCCAACTGACTCAAAGAAATCAGTGCTCACCAATCATTTTGGTGTAATTATTGATGATGTGCTTTCTCGTTCCCTTCTGCGGTTTACATGAACGAATGTGTCACTTCATTTTTATAAAATATATATAAAAAAAAAATACTACACACAAGCGCAACGGCTGGCCATCGACTACAAAACATGTCAAAATCCAGGGGGTCCCTATGCACATTTATTGTTTGCAGCTAGTGCTGACTATAGGCTCACAAGTGCGGTGCAATATCGGTTACGCTCTGTCGCATACTGCAGCGGAAGTTAAAAAATGAAGAAACTACATAAAAGTATAAGTACATACATATGTACAATAAAAAAGCGAGAAAAAAATATTTAACAGAGATCAAAAAATATTTATAAAGGAAGCATCTTTCCTTCATGGATATGTGGATAGAGACAACTTTTAGAGCAAAAGCGGCAATGACTGCAATCAACAGAAAGGCAAGAGCAAAACAAAAGCAAAAGCATTGAGAAATACCTATCAACTGTATTCGGCTGCATTGATGACATTTATGCAGCCACCAGGTCCGCAAGAAGAGTTCGTAATGCAAGTACAAAAAGTACAAAGGTTTAAGACAAAGTGGCATGCTGGTATTCAGAACATGGAAGTGTGAATATATGTACTCATAGGAATTTAGATTGGGCCTGCCTATTAAAATTACTCCAAATCCAAAGTCCCTATTTGAATATTCCGTTACGAAGCCACTGTTTGTTTAAAGATTATTTTAAAAAGGACTTTCTTGACATCGGATCATATTATGGATTATGTCTATTCTAATCTTATTATTAGGATTATGCATCTTCGATTCGCCACTTCTCTGCTTGCGATGTTTGCGCTCTGTTCTGCGGTCAACATTTAATATTAACATGTGGGAGAAACTAGAAAGTTTACCGTCTGATTTCAATACTCGAGAGTTGATACGTCATTATTTCCATACGTCATTAAAGTGATATGATTCTCTTGGACTATTCTAGTCTATTCCATGTACGTGATGTGTTAAGAAAATATCGGGAATTTTTGTTTTTTGAAAAAAAAAAATTTTTTTTCATTCGTCTACATTAATGTTGTCGCCTTCAAAATAGTCCCCATTCGAGATTATGTACTTATGCCAGCGCTTCTCCCAATCGTCGATCGATCTTTCACCTCGTTTTGTGGGATAGCCTTTAGCTCTTCCAGCAATGCGCTCTTAATGTCACTTATACTTGTAAAACGACGCCCTTTTAAGCTTCTCTTTAATTTTGAAAATAGAAAAAAAAAGTCACACGGAGCCATGTCTAGCGAATATGGATGCTGGCGCAACATTACAGTATTGTCTTTGACCAAGAATTCACGAACAAGCAACGAGGTGTGAGCGCATTGAGCAAAAGAGAGCAAAAACCAACCATGAATTGTTTTTCCACAAATCCGGGCGCGGTTTTTTTCGAACTGCTTCACGCAAACGGCGTTGAACTTGTAGTATTCCTTATTGACCATTTGACCTTGAGGCAAGAATTCATAATGCACTATGCCATTAAAGTCGAAGAACATTCACGTTATTTTCTGAACACACCTCGTATACCAGTTGTTTGTTAGATTCGTCACTCTGTTGAAGAAAGTTGAAATGTCCAGTACTAGACAATCGGCATGAACATTTTCCAAATACTTTTGGGCAATGCGACCGTTATGACGTAGACCCAACTATTGTGAGATCTATATCAGTTAAATATTGTTCAATATAATCAGAAAAGTAGAAGAATTTGGGAGAGAAATTTCAAAGTTCATTTGGAAAGCTGGTAACTCTTCTTGGGAAAAATTACTGCAATCAAGTTGCGATAAATTGCTATAAATTGCTTTTGGTCAGAAAAATGTGTGATATTTGCCATAGTGCATTGGTTAAATTCTGCGAGGTTCATTTATATCCACATATGTTGCTGTAAGGAAAGCAGTTTACCCCGTTGCAAGTATTTCCTCGGCGATTACACTATTAAGGCCGTTGCATGGTATTTGGCATTCATGCTGCAATGACACTGAAGACACCAGTAGAGTCTGGGACAACTTGTCGTCGTTGCCGATGTCGTAGTCATTATGTTGTTTGGCGCGGAAAGCCGCAAGGCAACAACAAGGCAAATAAGGCTGCTTGAAGATAACCAAACAGCCTGGAGCACCGCTAAACAATCGAGCAAATACCACAATCGACCATACCGCATACTACGACAACAATGCGCGCAAAACACACATATCAGACAAGTGTACGGTAATAACAATAAAATCAGTAAAAAGGAAACAGATAAAAGTTGCTTGGCGGCTTGAAGCAGTGTTTGTTCGTTTTCCTGTCAACTAGCTCGATGCCTCGCTTGTGTCGGCTGACTTGATTTCGCTATTCATGTTGCACTTGTGCTGAACAAAAAACAGAAAACCAACCAGTACTGCCATCCAGTCCAGTCAAACAGCCAACCTACATGCTGCATTCAGGCCTTTTCTAATACGGCGAACACAATTTAGCGGAGGAAAAAGCTGAAATAAAATTTAAAAAAAAGGTACGATTTGAGGCGGAAAGAGGCGCAATATAAACGGATCTGTTCACGAGACATATGATGGTATGAAGGAAAGCTCTATAGGCAATACTCCCACTTTGAGTTCTCATGAAAACAGTAGGACACTGATTGAAGATTAATGCTTATGTTGTATATGCGTGTGTTGTGTGTCATTCACTTGCACAGCACCTGTGTTTTGCACCTGTGTAGCAGCGCAGTGGGCAATGCCATACCATGTTCCATTCCCCCATTTAAAATGAGATACGTAAACTATGTGCAATATTTTTCCTACTTTCACACAACAGACTATTTAATTTGGACAAGGTGGACATTGTAAATGCACTTCACAGTTTCTATTCACACACTTCTTACACAAATATGTTGTGTGGCAGCTCTATGTTTAACTTTTGTACTCTTTGTATAACAATTGCATCTAAGAGTTTGAGAAAAATTATATTAAATGAACCTAATAAAAGGCTATCGATTGTTTAAGAAAAATTAATTGAATCACAATTCTTTTATCTTAATTATAGCTGAATTCTGGTATTCATTTTATATTTTAATTTTAAATAATCATTAAAGTAAAATAAAATTTAGTTAGTTTTTGCATACAGAAAAAAAATAAAAAATTTTAAATCAGAAAATATGTGATATCGAAGTGAAATTTTATTGAATAAAATGTTGATTTTGTAGATACTTCCCTATCTGCACTTTTTCAGGCAATACCAAGCCCTAAAGCAATTTTTAAATTTATTTCTCGAAATAAAAACATAAAAAGCTAGATATAAACCTATTCTGATTTCGCAAAATGGAAAGTGGGCAAGCGTGCGTGACTGATAGAGATCCCATGTACAAATGAGGTCAGTTAATTTCTAGCAACCAGTTGACTAAAGCGCAGATATACACACCTCCACAGTTGTCACAACATTGTGCTGTTGCTCTTTAGTATTCATATATTGCTAACGTAGAATATAGAAATATTGACATATATGTACACACGTACTGCATATTTTTGTGTTTGCTGATTTCATCCTCATACATATGTATGTACACATATAACCATTTAACCATTACAGTTTTATTTTATTTTTAGTTTAAAGGTTTTGAGACTTTTTTGAGTTTGGTATTTTATGTGCATTTTCTTCCATTTGACTCATTTATCGATAAAGACGCATACGAACTCATTAACAATAGAAAGTGTTCGACGACATCGTGTTCGACAAAGAAAACTATGAATCGCTGCAATGTATGCAATTGGCATCGTTACAAGCCGCAAAGAAGATATAGAAAAAGGCAGAGTCGTAATTCCGACCTAGACCGTGTTTCTTTGATTTCTTATATTTCATGTTCACTTTTTTCTGTTGGACGTAAGGAATGGGAATAGTTAGGGAGCAACGTCATTAAACTTACCATTGTAGATATCTGCGTATAGAGACAGAGGGTTGATTGAACGTTGAATGAGCGCATCGCTGGAAAAAGCTGCTACCCAAGGGCAAATGGATAAGCTTGGTCAATCAATCGAATGTCTCGACTACACTATACCAGTAAAGCAGGCGAAATAAATAAATAACACCAAGAGTACGAACAGAGAATATGTATAGTTTCATTGTTCATTAAGTGAATGTACCTTAAATGGGCTGTGAAATTTAAATTGTATAATGGCTAACTGATAGCTATTAAAGCAAATACAATACTATATATGTATGTATGTATACACATTCCTTACATTTTAAATCTTGCAAAGTGTGCATATTGTATTAAAGATATGTCCACTATTATGAAACGATAATTATGTTATCAAGTAGTTATTGAAAACACACAGCAGATGATTCATAAAAATGACTAATAGACTCGCATTTTATATCATAATATCCAATAAACATGGGTTTTTAAATATATTGAAGATATCGGAGTTTCTCTCAAATGATATCCTGAATTCAAAAATGTATAACAATTAATTAGTATGCTATCCATGCTCCCGATAGTTTCACGCTTCAACCCCATCAACATCACCCACCAAAGCAAATTTTAAAAATATTGAATACCGCAACAAAAACAAAGGGCGGTAATGTTTTTGATGGTTTGGTTGTGTTTCCAGAGATTGCGGCCGCTTATTGTTGTTGTTGCAACTCTGAGACGTGACAAACAAAGATTTCTCGCTTATCGCAACTTAGTGCCCCCAGCTACATACGACATTACTGACGCCACTTTTGTGGCATTTAATATTTTTCTTCATTTTTTGAAAATATTATGATATTCGGGTCTGTAATACTTTCTATTTAAAAATCACACTAAGCAGTGAAGCAAATTATAGTGAGTAATCGAATCTGCAATACACACGGAGTATTATTCTTCTCTCAATCGCCCGATCAGCTTCGAGAGTTTTATGCTCTCTTCTAGCGTTACTCTTATCTTTTTATTGCCTTTTCGCAAACGAAATAAACCTTTGTTGTTGCTGGTTTGGAGTACGCGCAAACATCGCCTGCTATAGTTCTTGTCAATATAACCATATATGTATAACTGCGGCTGACGTCGCCTTCGCTCAAAGTTTCCATTGGTAAGAGCACACACCCTTTTCTGTGCAGACGCAAACAAAGCAACGCTCATTTCCAAATTCAAAGCCGGTATTAGGCGGCATAAAATTTCTGCGATGAAGCTTCCGCCCATAATCTAATCTCTTAAATAAATACGTATATATCCTACCTAGCTACATGCAAAAACAAATACACTTACTCAAAGAAAATTATAAGGATATTCACCGCTTTTGTTTTCAGGCTAAACTCCCAGCTTATTGTTATTATTGTTGCTCGATATATTTTTGCCTTTGCTGCACACAATTAAAACACTTTAATGCAATTGTTATTTAACTTTCATATAAATTAGGACTGGAATGTAAGAAGTAATATTTCCATTCACTCTACTAATTTATTTCCTTTTTAAAAATTCAGCACACACACACTTCGCCGGTAACAAATATGTATATGGGCTACTATTTCCAAAAGGAAATTACCGTCATTTATCGCGATGCACTTGAAATGTTTTTAGCGTTTTTTGCCTGCTTGTGGTTCTACGGCAAATGTTTTGTTTAAGTCGATTGAAATAGTGGAATCTGAGAGGAAATGCACCTAAAACTTCTTAAATTCGCTGCAGCTATATTTAAAAACACTTTTTCTTCTTCCGACTTTCTTCGAGCGACTAACCGAATCGTTTCTCATCAGTTCTGTCGATTTCGTTTTCGCTCAAAACACTTTTCGTGAAATACTAATAGCGTTGCCACATCTTAATGTATCGTTTATCATTAATAGATAAATTACTAAATGATTTGTGGTTCCCAATTGTAAAAAACCATTTCGATTGTACAAATGATTTAATTTTGAGCATAAATTATTTGAATAAAAAATCATATGCAGAAATAAAATAATCAAATATTTGGCGAAATATTTAGCGGTATCGTTCGGTAAGAACAGGGTTGCATGAAAATAGTGTTGCAAGAAGCAATTTGGTGATCAAAAAAGAACAAATGATAGAAATTTGGCTTATGAATGATGAAAATCATTTTTATCACGAAGAACGAATAATAAGAATTTATTAAACATTTTATTATATATTTGACTATATAAAAAGTGTTTGCTACTTAATACCAAAATGCAATAAAAAAAATTTTTATTGCCACCTTAGTGACAGTCGTCTTTGCCGGAAATTAGCATAGATCCTTTCCGGGTAGATTTTTTTTTTTTTTTTTGGTATCTTTTTGCATAATTTCAGCACAATTTGCCTTCAGGAACTGAGGAGTCATCTTATGAAAGTCATCTTATAAAAGGCCATGTTTGTTTTGAAAAGATAAGGAGTAAATTAAAACAACGTTTTCGAAGGAAAATATGTGTACATACATTTATTTTGTAAAGTAATTTCATAAATAGTTTTTCATAGTTATTTTCAGTTTTACTTTTTCAATATTATTAAGATAAAATTAATTCATACTTAATTTATAATTATAAACATTAATGTGGATCACTGCAATGTTATACATGATACATTATTTGTATATTTTATAAGTTGTTGCTAATACATATGCTATTCTTTGACATTTACATATACATATACTTTTTATTATAAAATTTATTAGCTTAAATGTTATTAGAAATTGCTTTACCATTAAATATACTGAATGAAAAAGATATCTCACATTGCAATTTCTTATTAGCAGAATTGAAAAAATAGTAAAAAAAAAGAAAATAACAAATAAATAGATATTTTTATTTTTAATTTAAAATACTTTTTAATTAAAATAATTTTTAATTTAAAATAAAAAAGCTTTATAAATAGCTGTGTAGAATTAAAAGTATATAAGATTTTTATATACTATATTAGGCACATAAGCATTTTTACAAGAATTACTTTAGATAGATAGTATAAGAAAAAGTATATGAAAATGTAAAAAGAAATAAATGCAGGGACGCTGCACGTTTTAAACCAAACAGTTCGAATTCATATAATTCAATTGTTACATACATAGCTGTATTTTTAGAGTAGGTGTTTTGCCTTACTTATATACCTTATTAATACATAGCTTTGTGTGAAAATATTATACAGAAATCTTGTAACTAAATATTGAAATAATTATACATTTAAATTTAAAATGTTGTATTTTTACAAACCATAGCAACACTTCTATTGTATCGTATTATTAAATTATACAAATGCATTATATCAGTGTTTTTGAATTTAGTTTTGTTGTAATATATATAAAGGTATTTTTTGCTTTACATGAAAAGCAAACTCTTCACTTTTTTCTACTACTCATTTAATAAACAAATATAGATTATCATACCATCTTTGTAAATATTGTATTGCTAGCAATGATTACATCATTCGCAGCACCATATTTCCTTTTAACCACAGCAAAGCATAACAGATCCTCGCCAGTACGATGCAGTGCAATTATTTAATTTATACCCTAAGACAGTCTTCTTTATATTCATTTAGTTTAGTGTGTAGTATAGTATTAGCAGTGCTTGTGGATGAAGGTAATTTGTTTCACTATTTTAAATTTTATGGCGCGCAAACATAACAAAAATTCTGATTGGTTTTTTGGGGAATTCAATTTTGAGCGCACTAAATAATGACATTTACAAAACAAATATATCTAAATTATTAAAAATACTGTTGTTTAAAAAATTCATATCTAGACTACTCTATTTCAAGTCAACCAGTTATTTGCTTCTTTAAAGTTTGAAATTGGATTATATTCTTATGTTCTCGCAACATATTGCATAAGAATATAGTATATTTTAACTTCTAAGTTAATAAAAATGTTTGTTTATGTTCATGCGCCAAAAAGTTTAAATAAAAATTAAAAAGTGCAAAGACGTGCATAGTCTTTTTAATTCTGTAGTTCAATTAGTAACAATCTATATTTACAACACTGCCTGGACTAACTCAGCAAATATGCTAGTGTGTATAAGATATACATATTTCCAAGTGTGGCAATTATTTACAAAGTATCCAACAGTTGATTACAACAAAATAACTGTTTCAATACATTCAGCGCATAAAATGATTGTTTACACATTTCTAAGTATTGGGAAAAATGACAATTTTAAAACGGTTTTATATAACAAATCATTAAGATAAATAGCAAGCAGCCAAATGGACTTTCCCGACAACTAATAATTTTTAAAGGATTTTTTTAAATAAGCTTTATAATATCTTAGCTTTGAGATTGCTTTCCCATTATATTTTTTCTGAAAAATTTGTAGTTGATAATAATAAGAAGATATACATTTATAAATGCGCTTACTGCAAACTCCACTAATATATTTCATTAAAATGTAATTAACTTATCGGAATAGCATTTAAAAAGCATATACAAATCCACTTTGTTGAGAGAAAACAGGCTGCAAGCAATCAATCATATTGCAAGCAAGCTAATTGCAATGGAAAAAATTTTTTTTTCACGAAATACAAGTTGTATAAAAATTAAAATCATTTTTGTTACTTTTAAAGTTCATTCGTTTTTTTTTTACGCTAAGCGCTCGTTTCGACAAATTTTCACATACATATTGACGGTTTATGAATTTATCGTTGATTTATTGTTACTTTACATGAATACAAAAACAAATTACTTGATTGCTTGTTATATGAAACACTGCGTTCTTATCGACTGATCATTACACTTAAGAGACAGTTAAATTCTTTCACATATGAAAACTGATAGGGTGTACAAAAACATGCATACATACAATATAATATAATATAATTTCGTTGTGTTTATGTCGGTGCAAGTTGAGTTTGGTTTGATATTTGGTTGCTCCATTATTTCAGCTGATTTTTTTCCTACAATTTTCATAAGCTTTTGTTAATTTAAAGCAATTTACTACTTTTAAAATTGAACTTATGTGCAATTTTTTGATTACATATCATTATAATTTTTGCTTATGTCGGAATAAGATGTGCTTTCAATAAGTGCGTGATGCGGTGATTATCACTATGCAATTATATGACGATAGCAAGGGCATCCTATATAACTGTGCATTGGAATATTTTTTTATTACTATTTAATAGCTGTGTTTTAAGATTATTTTTCTTCTTTGCTGTTTTTATTCTCATTAAATGCTATGCTCCTATCAGCACTGAAGTAGATTGCATATAAGTAATTCTATTACAGTTCGTGCATGTTTCCTTTATTTATTTATTTTATTCCTTTGCTGATAATTGAGTATTCCTTCAGGATATGTGAATGTACAATTTTACCATGCAAACATTTTATGCTTGTACAGGGCGCCGGCCACGCGGCTTTATACTCTCCGATATTTGCCACATCTCTTCCTCACCCAGTTCATACTCAAAGTTATCGAAGAAACGTATAATGCGTTCATTGCGGCGAAAGTTGTACTCACTGTGTAAATGAGAAATGAGTTTAAAGAAAGCTTAAGATATAAAAGATCGTTTCGTGTACAAACCATTTTTTGAAACGCTTCATATTCTCTATTAGGTGATATTGCTGCCAACGTTTGGAGAAATTGACCACGCCCTCTTTTAAATAATCTGGATTTCCAACATGTACGAACGTTAAGTCTTGCAGCACTAAACCACTGTTTAGTAGAAATAAAATATATGTGTAAATATTTGATAAATACATTATATTTCGTGTTAAAGAAAAAAATTCGATACACAATTTTTAAATTCCAACAAAATTCTGTACACCGTATTGTCTACACTAGCTCTTTTCGCAAGAATTTGTTTTTCTCTTTATCGCATAAAGAACTTAAAACCGTGTTATTGAGTTTATACTTACATATACGGAATACAAGGTGGACTTGTCGCAGCCAAAGTAGTCCGATATGCTCGGAAACTTGAGCTGGAGTCAATCAGCAGGCAATATTCCTTTATGTCTTGTGTTATAGTCTTGGGCCACTCCAGTCTAATTTAGAAAAGAATTTAGAAAGAAGCAGTGAATAAAATAACCGAAAATAGTAATTTAGCATCTAGTAAAGATAACTCACCGCCGAATGGGCGCCGAATCGAGAGCTGATAATAAAGCCAAATATGAATTATAGTTATTCATTTTTCTCAAATATTTCATAATTTTTATGAATTTAATAACATGTTTTTCACGTTCTTTGGCATCGCCTAATGTGAGAATTTTCGAACGTGCCCAAAATGACATATTGTTAAAGTGTTCGGTAAATTTATTCAAATTGGGCGACCGCTCTTCACTCTGTTCTTTGGCAAAGAGCAATACTTCGGGTATTTCGATCTTCTGAAATAGATCAGCATCGAGTAGTGTCATTTGTTCCGCAATTTCCACAGATTTGAGATCGAGCAGGCTAGGCTGATTGGTGACGGTGATATGCATATCGGCTTTGGGTGGTGGCAAACGTTGTTCCCGGAATAACGTCACCTGCAATTAAGTTAATTATTTGCGGTCAATGCATAATTCGCAGTTGAGATGATTTTACCTTCTCTACAAATATGCTGCGCAACGTTTTCGCTAAATACAATTGGCCGGCACATACCAGCTGATAATTAAATTCGACTATGAGAGCTAAGAGCTGATCTGTCAGGTCCGTTGACCTAAAATAAGGACGTAAAGTAGTAAAATCAATTTTTCTAAAAAAAAAATATATATATATATATATATATATATATATATATAATTGTACTTACGTTAAACCATCCACAACTCTCATTAGTAATGAGAATGTTTCGCGGGCAACCCGCTGCTTCTGATCATTTTGGCAACAGAAAAATATTGTATAGCGATGCGTTAGCTTTTCAATCACATCAATCGGCTGTATAAAGGTGCGAAACGTCGTGATGAAGGCATCAATGAATGCTGTAAATGTAAAAGTTGATTGGTTATAAATTTTCAATACGGTTTTATAAAAACCCGAACTATTCCTGTGATGTGTATAATCTCACGTAGAATTTGATTTGAATAAAAAGCCCTTTCTCAGAACATGTGGACGATTTAAGGCGCTTTTAAATCGCATTTGAAATAGCGTGCTCTTCAACCAAATTTTAAAAACAGACAACATCCACCTAGCCGCCGATGTCATATATTATTAAGGTAATTTTTAACACTAACTCACCGTTATCATTCTGCACGCGGCTCGCATGTACGATCAATGCATCAACATAGCCGCCCTTTACTTCCGGTCCATCTTCATCCTTGCGCTTAAGCACCAAATATTTGGTAACATCAATTTCTTCTAGCATTTTTGGCAATTCATCTTGTGGTACGGTTTGTAATTCACCACACTATGCAATAAATATAAAATAATTATACATCTTTTTTTTTTCTTTGAGTACAAACTTTGTCTACCTTATCATCACTAAAGTTATTGTTCTGCAATAATTGATCCTCACCGGCACTCTCAGATCTACTGCCTGGCGTACCTTCATGTGTGTCGGCGCGACGTAGTGGTGAATGGCGACGTGTCCCATGATTATTGTGACAATTCTCATTGGGCAATTGGTGAGAGTGACGGAGCGATGCTTGTTCTTCTTCGGCCAGATCGCCAAGCTCCTCACACACGGTTGACATCATTTCACTGCCCTGTGTGGCCGATAAAACGCGCGCTGGGCGCCCATTCTCGGCATCTGCACTAGCACTCAAATGTGTGGGCTTTGGACTAGGTGGTGGAGTTGTAATTATGGTGGGTGGTGTAGCGCTTGACTTGCGCTGCTGTTTGTAATTCTTTGGTGGGAGTGCGGGCGGCGTTTCCTGCTCCGAGGGTGGTGACAGGTCCTTTGGTAGTGGCACAATGCTGAATCAAAAACACAAAAATTTATATATTTATTTATTGTAAAATATAATATAAGTATTGTATATGCTTACTTCATTGTTTGGCTGTGCGAAATGTTCGCCGCTAAATCCTGCACATACATCGTATGACGATCGAAGGGTCGATTGGGGCCCTGACACAGCTCCATGTATGCGAAAACTGTGGAAAATTAAATATTGAATAACTTATTCAACTAATTATAAATAGTAAATAGTTTATAAGGAATCAGAAGCAGTGAATGACAGTTAAACGGTAAACACATTTTGGAGTATCCAAGCTTTGTTTCAAACAAATGAATTCGGTAAATATATTTTGCAGATGGGAGACAGAAACACAGCTACAAATGAAGAAGGCAAAATGTTTTCCATAGCCGCAACTGAACTTTAAGGCGTGACATTTATAAGATAATAGAAAAAAAATAACTTGAAAGCTTACATATGAATAGAAAATGCACTTCACTAAGTCATCGGCGCTGACTACTGTAGATTTGAAACGAAATTTTAACAATTGTGTAAAAATTCTAACACATGCGTAACGGCATACACACATTAGAAGCATTTCGCGCAACGTAACAATCAACACAACTGTGAAGTAACAAAATTTAAATTTCAAAAAAGGCATTTTTAAGTTGAAACTAGTTTGAGGTTATCAACATAAGTATGCATTAATTGCTAATAAGGTGAATATAATGAAAATGCAAAATTTCGTTTATAAATAAACGGTGCAGCTGCATACTTGAAATTACTCTTCCGGTATGTACAGAAATTTAAATTAAAAAAAATAGTCAATTTGTAGATTAACATTCATTAGGAAAATTTTTATAACATAAATTTTGGGAAAAAGCATTGAAAAAATGCAAATTTATGAAATATTTTATTATTATCATATTCTTAATGAATTGTTTTTCAAAAGTTGGCATAAAAAGTTCGCTGTAATATAGGAGGTATTAAATTTTATTCATATAGTGTCTACGCCAATATTATGTTTTAGAGAAAATAAACAAACTAAACAACAGTACAAATTTAAGTCTCTGGACCGTTAAAAAGCCCTTTTTATTTTTATTTTTTTGACACGAGCGTAGTCTAATAGTTTATATAGAAAAGAAATGCAGATATAGGTTTATCGCACTCGTTAGGTGGTAAGCATTATTTTAATAAAAATTAATTTAAAAAAAAAAAAACCGCATAGACTATTTATGCTTTTTTCAAGACGAAAGTTTCTCGGAAATAACATCCAAAAGTTCAATTGGTGTGTTCAGAAAATTATATGAATGAAAATATATAATTGAAAATTATTTGAGAATATTTTCGAATAGGGGTAAATAAGATATTTAATTTCGAAATTTCAAAATTTCGAATATTCAAAACAGAAATTTTAAGCTTTGACACTAATTCTCGGATAATGCAATAGACTGTAAATAGATGTGTAACTTTTAAGAGAGCACCCATTTTTTTGCGCTTATATGATGTTCAGATCAGATTCGCAGATTAATGATGCAGAGATGATGTGTGTGAGAAAGCAGTTCAAAAGCGCATAAAAATAAAATTGTTCTATAGTAGAAATCAATCAATGAATGAATCTACAAAAGAACACACATTCATTCAAATAAATAACTTTAACTTGAAATATCAACATTATTCAACATTCATTTCATACATATATGCATGTACATAGGCATGTACATATATGTATGTAACATATAAAGCAATAACAACAAAAAGTCAATTTTGCAATCAAATATATATATATATATATATATATATGAATTGCCAATTGCGCTAAATGCAAAACAACAAATTGTTCGCTAATATAAGAGTGGAGCGGAGAACACAGGCAGTCCAACTTACCCGAGAAGGCCACACTTTGAAACACTAAATCGTTAGAACAATTCATTTCGGTTAGTGTTTTTCGCAAGACAATATTACATTTATTATTATCATTATAATTATTATGCACATAATAATGTTCATTGGTAAATGTTGTTGGTGTTGTTGCTGTAGCTGTTGCTGATTCTGTTTGGTCGACTTCGGTATTCGTTTGTGTATGTATTTGTTTGCTTCTACAAAGCAAGTCATTGGGATTATTAGTGTGTTTAGGAGTACAGTTACTAATATTGTGACACATTTGTGTTTGAGAATTGCTACTACTACTATATAACGGAAGTGTAGTGGAAAATGCGGAAGTTGTTGACGGTATAGTTGATTTTGTAAGCGTTGTACGGTTTTGGTTTGTACAAGTGGTCGCTTTAGTCGTTGTTGTTGGGTGTTTATATGTGTTGCGTCTGATGTGGAATGCAACCGACTTATGATAAATACTATTTTAGATAAAGTTCATTTGAAATTGAAATTTTAAATTCAAGAATAAAGACGATAAGTAAATGATTCAAGTTAGAAAAATTTAAATGAAATTAATTTATTGCAATTAAAGGTTTTTTTTTTTTTAAGTGACAAAGGAACACAAACAAAAATTAAAGGTGCGTGTTTGTATGCTTTGTGTGTGAAGGTGAAAGTGAATGGACCACGGTCGTCAAACGTAACCAGGAAAACGGTGAATATCATGACAATATACGATGTGGAATGTGTGGTTTTGTAGGCGCGTGTGGGCGTACGCAGGAAATATAAATATATATATATAAATATATATATATATATATCGCTTATATATATGAGAATGTTTGTGTTTGTAGGTACGTATGGATATTGTATATTTTTGCAAATAATACACAAACAAATTACACAAAACAATATAAATACATATGTACATATGTATGTATAACCGAACGCAATATGTGACGTAAATATAAATCAGAGAAAAATTAGAAAAAGAAAACAGAAGAGAAAAAATACGAAAATATAAATAAACTGTGTGTGCCGTGTGATTGAACTTACTGTGCTTTTTCTTGACCGGTAGCGGTGGCGGTTGCTCCGGATCGCCAATACTCGTGCAACTGCTAACAAAGCCGCTAACCAAATGTCTTGAGTCGAGTAGACTCTGATGTTTCGTTTGCTGCCACGGTGACACGTGATGCTGATAGTGATTATGATGGAAATGGTGATTATGTTGGGTGTAACTGCTGTAGTGGGTGTGATGATGAGGGCGTAGTTCGGGAATTTCTCTGAAAAATATATCAATATTATATTTAAATATTGGTAAATAAATTCGGAAATGTAAGCTTAAATTTTTTTAGGAAATTTTAAAACTGTGTTTGGTAAAAAAAAAGACTGCTGAATAAAAATATCCAAACTTTCATAGTAATTGTAAATAAAACTTTCCCGTATTTCGTTCATGACGTCACGAACCAATGTATTTTCTGTCAAACGCACTACAAAAAGGTAACGGAACGAAATTGCAGGAATATCTATTTCTATCATTCTGGTACCTAATTATAAAATTCGCCTTCTACGTTGTATACACCAGACTTACCCATTATGATCGTCCATTTCATCGAAATTATCATATTGCGAAAATATACGCGCATCTTTGTTCCGACTAGTTTTGGGTGGCAATGCTGGTGGCACTAAATCGTTATGCGAACCCATGCCACCATCCGATGATGAAGCTGTATCCAGACTACTAGCCTTTACCAGCGATGAAAATGACGATTGTGTGACGTGACTAGTACTGCTGGTATGCATGGAGCGTTCCGTCAAAAGTCCGCTACTCTCATAGTGATCAGGACTGATGCTGCTGTTATTGCTAATCGACCGTGCCTCATGCGACAATGTAGACATATTATTTAGTATGCTAGACGATGTGGCCATCATTGTCGATGACAACGTGCTCGTCATTGTCGAACTTGTTGTGTGCTGGTGAAACTCCTGCCCTTGTGCGTGGAATTCACCACTACTCGACGATTCAATGGCATCGAATGCAATTTCTGAGTTCGAACTGGACTTGGTGGAAGATTGAAAACCACAATCGGATGAACGTTTCGATACACTCTGTGCCGAAGTGCGCACCGAAGTCATAGAAACGAAGCCTATAAGGACAAATATGCAGCGGACAAATTAATGAATGACTTTGACCTGGTATTTGTATTTATGTGCAAAATTACTATGGTTTTATATATATATATTCATACAAACAGTTAGAATACGAATTTGAAATATTAAACAAAATATATATAAATGGAAAATTATAAGTAATACTTAAAATTAGTTGACGGTCAAACACAAATTGAAACTATAACAACAAAAATACAATAACAATCAATTAACAAAACTGCTTTCAATGGAACGAGGCATGCTGTTTACGAATATGTGCGTATGTTAGAAAAACAAAACAACGTCGCAAACTTAGTGACAACAGATAAAGGTCGCAAAATATTAGAATGATACGCTGTAATACAATGAAGGCATACATATGTATAATTGATATTCTTTAAGTACCCGATTCATTGGAATGACGATTGTTAGTATTTTTGCGCATTTCCAGTTTCTCCAAAGCGCTGCCAGCGCCATTATTACCGTTGCCACTTTGCAAAATAAAATCACACTCATCCACACCATCGCTAACCACTGAACTGGTGACGATAGCACGCCGTTTAGTATTTTCCGCCGCTACGTTTTGTGTTTGTGTGACAATGGTAGTGTTGGTGGATTCATTACCACTGCCAATTGATTTGTTGCATGCCATTATATTGTTCAACGTAACACGTTTGCCACCGCTTAGGAGTGGTTCTGTATATAAGATTTGTGTTTCGTTTATATTTATTGTTTTAAATGAATTATTTGGTTAGTAATTCGTTTCTTTTTGTGTGCTTTGTTTTTGTTTCGTATTTTGTATAGAAATTAAGTATTGATCAAACTTACTTAATATGTTCAATTTATCAACATCATTATCGAGCATGCTGTCATTGCAGCGATTGCCCAAACCTAGTGATTTGAGTTCCTCCTCCTCACGTGAATGGTTTAGCTCTGAATCGAGTGAACATTGACTAGAATTTTCATCCGGCGAGTGTGAGTGCACCGAAAGATTGCTGATACTTGAAAGAAAATTGGACAACGTATAATTAATGTGCTGCTCCGGGCCATTTTTAAAATAATGCCAACTTACTAATCAGCACCATAGTTGCCTAGCGAAATATCTGAACTCCAATTCAAATCCGAGTTGATGCTCTTATTATTTAAAATCTGTTGTTGCTGTTGGTTGCGGCGTTTCGGTGGCAGAGGTGGTGGTCTAGAAAAATTTATGAAAGTCACATATTTTTAAGTTGAGTCATTACTTTTTCAATCAGTTTAGTTTTTCACCTATTCGGTAGCGGTGGTTTAGGTGGAGGGCTCGTGTCGCGCAAAATGCTCTCGGTACTGTGTGAGGCGCGTATGGGATTAGAATTGGTTTTCTCTAAAATATCACGTTCTCTGCAATGATTTTAAATAATACAGATATTAGTAGCAGATTTTTGTACGATATAATATAAAAAGGAGGAATCAAAGATGAATGATAACTGAGATTGAAATCTAATTCTTTATATTAATATGGTTGCTGATGTTGCTATAGCGGCAGAAAATGTTCCCCATACAGTTTTGAAGAATGCTGTTGAGTTGACAGTTCTTCTTGGCCTAATATATAGTTGGGACCGTTCCAGTCCATCCATCGGATTTTTATAATAAAAATTCTGTGATACTCCAGCTCATCATAATTTGTTAAGTTTAACTCATGTCAGTCTAAAAGCCCATATCACTAACTAACTCCCTGCATAAATTAAGAATTAATTTCGAGCTTCACTCAGTCTCCTTAGATCAAATAGGATACATATCAGTGCCATAAAATAATTTTACTAAATAGTTTCCGCTAGAGAAAGCGTTTAGGTTAAAAAAAAAAATTATTCAGAGATTATTTATTTTGATATTATGAAAATGAATATAACGAAATTTTATTATTGTTGTTACATATTGTTATATATTGTTATATATTTTATTTTTGTTGGCAGAAAATTGGGTTGATTTATAATTATTACTAGACTTTGTGATTATTGCTTTTAAAACCCAAAATTTTATATAAATATGTTTGTTAATTGTAGGGCCTTGACCATAAAAGTAAAATAATAAAAAATTTGTCATAAAATTTGATCTAATACTTAATTTTTCCGAATTATAATGTATCACCAACTCTTATTTTGTTTGATTGGAAACTCTTAAATCCGCAATATAGGCAAAATCATTAAAAGTGCAAATTAAGGTAAACAACATAAATCTAGGTTATACAAAAGCGGTAATCATTTGTTAGACATACTTCGGTGTTAGCGTTATATCAGGCAGCGACGTACGTTGGCCGGCAACTTCCACCGGCAGATGCATTAGATGATTGTGCGATACGGCTGCACCACTGTTAGCCAATGCAGCTGCGACGGCATTGTCCGGTGCATATTTCAAAGCATTCTCCTCGCGTTCCTTCAGTTTCTGATGCGCAAGCGTCGCCAAATTCTGTATAATAAGTGGAAGGAAAAATATATGATGCAAAATATATAAACAAAACGACATTTCAATTAATTAGCGGCAATTGAGCTAAACAGACAAGCCACACACACATTCATACCGTAATTTCAATTCATCTCTGTATGACCCTGAACCTTTACATTAACATTTTTATGAAGTGGTTTTTTTTAAGTTTGTACTTTTTAAATACATCATGCCTTCCTTGCTTTCGCGCTAATTCGCTCTCTTGCGCGCTATTTTTATCGCTGAATCACTGAATCAAACAGCGGCAGCGTTAGCTTCGCAAGGAAACTGCAGTCGGTGGCAGAAAAATATTGTCAGCTTCAAGGCGCTGATTCATTATGAATTTGTTTTCTTTATCTTGTTGTTTTTCTTTGTGATTTTTACTTTGTTTAGTTTGCAACGACATTTTTGCGCACCGCACAGCTGAGAGATGATGAACGTGATCACCACTGATCAAGCTTTTGTACATGCGCAAACACTAACACTCAAATACACACTCAAGTGTACGTATGTATATGCAAATAAACAGCAGGTTCTTTAAGCACACTTACCCGCACCGCTTCAGCAAGTAAGTCAACAATCTCCTTTACATTATCTTCACTGAGCAGCGCTTTCAGTTGTTGATGCTCGTCTTGCGGATTATCTTCAACACCTTCGTCGTCGATCCGCCGCGCTGCATAGATAAGCATTACCTCGTCGCAAAGTTTCACTAATTTACCCAGCGACTGATAAACTTGTTGCGTCGCCGGCAAAAGCACATTGCTATGCTTATCCAACGCATACGACTGTATAACAGTGTACATGCTGGCGATTGTCTCGAGTATAACAGTTGCATTGCCGGGCAGAACTTCCAGCTTCGATCTGAATATTACATCCCGAAAATGTTTTAGCGCATTCGAAATATCTTTGACATGCGTCTGAAGGGGACTCTCAGACGAGGCTAACTCTTCGGCGGTCGTCGGCGGTTTCATGGACTTGCTACGTGGACTGTGCGGGGAATGTGATCTATAATATAAAAGTGCAAATGTTTCGAATCGACAATCAAATAAAATGGGAGTGTAAGCACATGCGTGCAACACTTACCTTCCCAACGTATTGTTTGGTGTGCGAATCATGGAGATTTTCTCTATTAAATCGTCCTTGAAAGAGCGCGCTCTACGCGCCAATTTCGTACCCTTGAGACTGTTCTTATGGCCGGATGTTGAGACGCCGTAACCGGCACCTGGGGTTTGATATATCGCACTGTTGCCACTCAGCGGTGTGTTGGCGGATTGTTGAGAAGTTGGTGTGGCGGGGGATGGTGTGTTCGGTGATGGCGTACCACCACCTGCACAGACAAGATTCGATTGTGAGGAAAGCGAGGAGTTGGGTGTGGATGGAGAACTGATGACACTGTCTGTAAAGAGAAAAGTATACAATAAAGATTATTTATATGTATATAGAGTTAATAGAAGGAGGACTGAAACTAGGAGATTTATATGCAAACCAATATCCAACCAAGGACTGTCATCTCAGAATTATTTTGCAAAACTTTTGACAACAACAACAAAAACAGCAACAGAAGAGAGATCTTTAAGTGCCCTGAGAAATCTGACGTTTTATTTGCGGAAGATTATTATGATACACTTTGGAAAGCGCGATATGTAAGATGCCCATCAAAAGGGAGAAAGGTCAAAACTCAATGAATGTAAATTTCAGACAAAGAAAACTTCATAAAACCTTTCGGAGATTGCTTAAAATATATAGTCCTATTATTTTGAAAACATAGAAAGTAAAGTATCAATTTGTGTGTTGCAAGTGGTCTTATTTGACGAGTTGACTTAATCTAACTTTATCTTAGAACAATTTGCAATACAAAAAGTATTGAAGGAAGAATTGATAGCAGTTAGATATAATGCTAAACAATATTATGGAGAGGGTCAGAGAGAGGGAGAGTATATAAAATCCGATAACCGCTGAAAGAACAAAGTCTTTGTATACCGATCCACTTAAATGTCCCTCTTGTGAAGCTTAAATAATGAAACCTCATAAAATATAATAAAGTTTTTGAAAGTCATATTTTTGAGTTACTCACTCCCACCATGAGATAATGTTTTTCAAGAACTAATTTAAGTAGGTACAAAAGTATGAAAATTGTATGGAATAATTAAAAAACTAAAACTATAATCAACCCAAAAAATACACTTAGCTGTAAAAAATAATGACAAAACAAAACTTCTGACAATAATTGTTAAACCGAAACCGGCTAAACAAGCACAACAACTTGTACATATATATATTTTTGCCGGAGAGGCAAAATTATTGACAAACTCCAATACACTCTTTTGCAATTTAACTTAATTTTTAAACTAAACCCGTAGAGATACCCGGAAAAACAAAAAAAAAAAAAAAACAAACCATAAAGAGAACCGATAACACCCCAACTTGGACTTACATTGAATGACATTTTTCACGACGACGCGCGGTCGATAGGGTGTGTAAAAAAATTTCGGCGATTTCAGTTTGCGCCTCTGGTAGAGTTTCATGCCACGATCCAATGAGTACGAGATAACATGTTGGCTCTCGGCATATGAGCAATCGCTGACGAACGACTCATCGAAGTGCGGCATTGCATAACAAACAGTTGGCGGCAGCAACGATGTAATAAACCGTAAATGATTGCCGCCACTAAGATGTAATTAGTATGTATGTAGATGGGTGTATGTAATGTAAGTCGTTTATAAGCACAGCCACAAACAACAAATATCAGGAAGCTGGCAAGCACCAAAATTTTTTGGAAAGCCTTAGGCAAAGCTGTACCACCGCAAACAGCACCGAACACACTAAAAACTAATTTAGCCAATATGTATGTATGTATGTATGTATGTATTGTAAGTGAGTATGCTTGTAAACAGAGTCTGGTTAAAATTTAGGTTGGGTAGTCCATTTGTGAAAATGGAGAAATTGCATTGGCACGACGGTGACGTGAAATGTCTGTGATTGCTACTGCTGACGCTGCTTTGGCCGCGACCAGCACTGCAACGTTGATGATGCTGCGCTAATTTGCTTTGAGCTAATGTTAAATAATTAAGTTAACACGCTCGCTGGTTGACGCTGCTAGCCGGATGGGTGGCGGGCTTATTGGTTGGTTGACTGGCTTGGCTTGGCTTGGCTCGACTAGGGCTTTTGTTTTATTTTGCCTGACGGCGTTGCTTTTGTTTCAACACTGTCGCTGCTGTCGTCGTGGTTCGCTGCTGATGAGATTTGAGGTAATTAGCAGCACGTTATCATTGAGACTAAGGCGAGCTGACAGTCGCTGATACTTTGATGCATTTACTAACGCTTAGTGATGCGCTGCTTCGATATGGGGTCACACTTTTTACGAACAACAAACACTTTTGCACAGCTTCACACAACTTCACACAACTTTTGCAACTCGTCCATGCATATATTATATTTCAAGAATATTTTTCGAGCAAACACTTTGCACAACTCAACTTCTTAGGTTCTTGCCATTTTTGGTTGGTCTTTTGTTCAAGCGCTGCGGTGCACTGCTTTTGTTCACGACACCAAATAGACAATGCGCGACAACGAGACACAATGAGATAACAAGGCAATCAGATACTGCAAATATGTGGGTACGTGTAACTTTGCAAATAAATTCGAGCACTCGTCGTCGTCGTCGTTGTCATCGTCGTACGTTCCGTTCCGTGTGTTGATGTTGTCGTGTGGTGGCGCGTTGCGCGTGCTTGGCGGTGTGTTACCTTCAAGTTAGGAAGCGCACTGAGCTATGAAAATCAGCGCTGGTGGCTGTGAACCATCCAACAGTTAAGAGTCGAAGACGGATATGCGAAATACTATATGCATACTACAACAATGTGGCGAGAGCCAAACAAAACGAACCAGCAAAAGGCCAACAGCTCGGCAGTCAGTCAACAGTGAACCTGCTAGGCAGCCAACATGCCTTACGTGAGCAGTCAGGCGGTCAATCAGCATTGGTGCGAGACTTTGCTTTTGTCAACAGCAGCGCTAGCTTTCTGGTGGGTCTGCTCAGCAACCAGTGGTCAACGAGAAGAGCGCAGCAGCTCTCTATATCGAATAGCAATAAATATCAACATTGTATTGTGCGCGCCCATATAAACAAAACGTAAATAAAATAGCATCAACTAAAGAAATAACAACAAAAACAAACACAAAATATAGAGAGTCCATAACTAAGGCGAAATTTAATTCTTCAGCCTCGCATACTAGATATCTACTATATATGTGGAAAAGATAAATTCAAATTATTCAATTATCAATATCAAACACCTGCAGAATCTGCACTCTCAGCTGTTCTGTTAATTTAAATTCTTCGTTATCACTTAATTATGCATTTCGATTCGTCACTTTTCTGCTCCTTATATTTGAGCTATGCACCCTTCTCAATAAATTACATGTTAGAGCAAGAACAAAGTTATCCTTATCCTAGTTAAAATACTAGAGTGTAGATACCTAATTAAAGCAGTATAACCTTTTAAGATTCTATCTCTGTATGACTATGTTGGTATATTTTACTTATGCAAATTGTGTGTTCGCCGCTTTCCAGATTTTGTGTGTCGAAGGCAGCTACTATAATGCATACAACGGTGCGAGGTTTTACGATTTTATCAAGACACTTCTTATAACATTTATGTTAATGGGTTTTTGTGGTGCTACCATTAGTATATAATATTTTCAATGATTCTTTTATTAGCAATTTTATTACTGATAAAGATGGAGCAGGTGAACTTGAGCAAATTTTTAGTTGAGATCCAACCAATTAATGTTTGTTTCTTTTCTATTATCAATCTTTTTTTTTTCGTTGGGGAGATGGTCGAATTCGGAGGAAAATTGAGAGAGGAAGAAGTGTGTTGTCCAATCTCACAGCAACTGGGTCTACACGATCGAAACAGACCAAAAATTGTCACGGTTGGATAAAAATCCGGGAATTAGCCGAAATTGTTTAGAGATTGTATAAAAGAGAGTGACCCGAATTTGAGTGTTTCCAGAAGAATTTTCTTAGGGAGCAAGTATGCATTTTGTAGTGAAACGGAAGTATCATTATCTCAGCTTTGGTATCACACTACAACAAAAACATATATATATATATATATATATAGGTTGTCCTATAAAACCAACCTCATACAACATTATCAATCTCACCTTCTTCTCTTTGCCTTCACAGTCGGCTTAATATTTGCAGGTCCCGCGGATCAGCTCTTCAATCAGATCTTGCTGTCACAAACAAATTTTGGTAAATGAATATATATATAACACCCTAGAGCATCATTTATCGTTGGGTATAAAAAATGTGTTTCGCGCAGCTACCATTGAGCACGAATTGCCACTACAGCGGTGGCTGGCACTCACCATAACATCAATATGTGATTTACAATGAATAGACAATGAGTACCCCTCCTCTTACTCTCGCTCAACGGAGCGTAGCAGTCGGCGAAGTTAAGCAGCGGCGGCAGCAAACACAAAACTTGAATGAAATTTCAATACAAAATACAGGAACGACGAGAATTGTGAATAACAAAAACGCACGCAAAGCAACAAACGTGCTGCTGTCGAACCACGAAATGGACATAAAATCTTAATAGGAAAATAGGTAAAAAATAATATGCAAAAGAAACAAACAGCATACGAGTATACCATAGGTGTAAGAAAAAAAGTGAAATTCACTTTTTAGCAATTCGTCGAAAGACTTAACAACAAACAAATACAACAACATGTCTGTTCCGCCAGAGGCACTGACCAAAGAAAGGGGCGCACGCCATGGCGGACTGCTTGAGTAATCGCGCCAAAAACAAATGGTAGCTGCGGCAAACAGGAAGGACAATGACTTGCTGTCCAAATAAAAGCGTTGCATATTATTTTGGTTCGGCATTAATTTGAGAGTTGAGTATGAAAAGGCCTTAGTTTTCAGACCGATTTGCAATTGATGTCGAAATTTACCTTTTTGGCTATGTTTTTATTGCCAGAGCAAGCAACAAAATTTTTATAAGTATGTACTTATAACAGTTAAAGCAATTGGAAATTGGAAAATCATTCAAATACAAGACTTGGGAGCATTTCGACGATATATAGCTTGTGATTTAATATTGTCTGGTGGAAGGCAACTGTTATTACAATATACTTTTTGGGGAATCATATAAATATAACGATGAATTAATATTCACTGAAAATGTACCCGATGAATAAAGAGGACTGACTATATATATATATATATATATGTGCGCATATCAAAATGAGAATAATATCAGCAAAACTAATATTTAACCGAAGACTTGCGAGTCTGAAAGTATGAATAGATCGAAAGCGCAAAAATACTGACCATTAACCACCATAGTATGCTAGGCGTAACCCTGCACAGATTCCTCTATTTCCAGCAGCTTTGCCACGGTCTGGTACGTGGGTGCCAATGACACAATGGAGAAGTCTACAGCAGTGACAAAAGTTTGCTCTCTTCATGCCTCCTTACGACCTATAAGCAATCTATCAAATCGTTGAGGCCGCTCTCCATTAAAGAGTAAACTAATGTACTCTTCTACTGTAATCCAAGTAATTTCTATTGTGGTGCCATAGTAAACACTATCGCAACTTCTGGCTGACGATAAAGGCACTAGCCCGCGTGGCATAAAGGGATAGCTCTCGCTTGTACGTATCAGGAAGAACTCAAGAACTAACACTATGAGTTAATGGCAGCCACCCCAAACAACCAGCCCGAAAAAATTTATTACCTTTCTTTATTAGTGAATAAAAGAGCAATGCTTCCTAGATTTTATGGCATTCAACACTTGAGTACACTAAAAAAGAAAGGAAAATTAAAAGAAAAACATCGTTATAAGTATGCATTTCATGTATATCAAGTATTTATTTCCAAATTTCCAAAACAAAACTAACAACAACCTGACAATCAATATATGTATTGAAAATTCGCCAGGACGACTCCTCTGAGTCGAAACTTATTTTTGAGCTTTAACGCTATCAGCATGCCGCCATTGATTTCGAAACCTCAACTTTCTCCACATACTTGAACATTGGAAAGCAACTTTATTGACGAGACACATTTCATCACATATTAATTGTGTATGCACTTGAAACATACATACATAGGTACTTATAGTACCACAACACTGAATCTTGAAATGAGGAAAACGTGATTTTTGCAATACGCAAAAATAGAGCAGAGAAGCGACAATGCGCGAAAAGAAATCCAAAAACTATATATTGTACTAAACGTGTGTACATACATATATAGATGTAAGCGTGCGGCCACGAAAGAGTTACGTACGTCATGTATAAACTACAGCTAGGAATTTATGGGACAAAAGCGCGACGTCGTGTACGACGGAATGTCAACCTCGTTGGATGAAAACATCACAACCGAAGCGAGAAGATAGCAATCGACCAAATATCTAAACACCAGTCATTCCTAGAGAAGGGAGTAAAGAGCAATTGCCTTAGCAGCCAAAAACAAAGCGTGCAACCACATATGAATGAGCGCAAAGCGGAGGCAAATTGGACATGAGAAGCCTACTGATGACATAAACATGAAAACAGCTCAGCGAGGGCGACGGCTACGGCGACGGCGACAGCGGATGTGTGGATAAGCTAAATATTTGTGTGTTTCCATATAAGAAGATATAGTATACAGTGGGATGCAGCAAATCGCATAGAGAACTGGCACAGTGAGGGAATAAAAGGTGAAGTGACAGGTATTAAATTTACTATGAAAATGTTTCAAATAAGAGAATAACAATAGTGGTACCTAGTTAGTTCAGTTGTCAGACCTTATCAAGTTCACAAAGACCCAAAAGATAACCACAAAAAATTTTAATTAATTTAAAAAACGAAGATAATTTATAATTGCAGTAATTATTATTTTACAAAGATTTGCACAACGTTGCTGTCCATTAACTGTCATCATGCTGAATTCCGCTATCGTTTTGTAGATACCAAATATTCATGAAAAACGCTGGACTTCAAATTCCTGAGGCAAAATTTATAAAAAAAAAAAAAAAAATAAAAAATTATGAAAATTAAAATATGCGCAAAAAAGTGTGCTGATATACATTACAGCAAGGGGGCACAAAATTTTATCAACCATTTATTGCTTTTCAAACGAGTTACAAACGAATACTAGGTAGGACGCAAGATTTTAAGTTTTTTCGATAGGACTATTCTCATATAAGCGAACGAAGTGAATGTAAAAAACAACTCTGCAGTGATCGGCTAAAAAATCGTATGAATCTTTCGAATAACATTTCTCAAAACAACAATAATAAATGAACAAAAACATATTTTTTTTAATTTTATAACAATTTTATAAGAAGAATACATGGGCTGGATAACTCAGTGCGGATGTTAACAAAAATGCCCACGAAATAACTTATTAAAGTGAAAGTTCTGGCCTAATCAGAATTTAATTAATCTACTGGGCAGGCAATCTTTGATACTTCCAAATAGAAAAAAAGTTTCTTATAAAAATCGCTCAGCCTTTTTGAGACGACTTTAGGAATCCTATATTTATGGTATTAAACATCCTATGTCAAAAGCCGACTATTGCATTTTTACTCGAAAAACAAATATGAGCCACCCTAAAGCGCAGACTTCACTGAATGGATTACACTCTTCCGTCCATATTCATGCATAGAAATGTATGTAGATGATGCGCGCATGAATATTATATATGAAATTGAGTTTGTAGCGACGGCGCCAGCCGCATGTCCAATCAATTTAAGAAAAAGTAATAATAAAAAGTCCTATGAAATAATAAAACGGGCCAAACCATTACCATAGATTTAAATACATATGTACGTATGTATGTAGGTGCGGCAACATAGCAGCACACCATCGGCTACAAGAGTAAAGGCCCACTAAGAGGGGTACAAAAGACGCCATAAAACATAAAACATAAAAACAAACCAAAAAAAAACACAAAAACCAAAACAAAAAAAACCAAAAAAAAAAAAAATTTTATTTAAAAAAAACTGAAAATAAAAAGGAATGTCTGATAATAATAATTCCATCGTGGGTGTGATTTGTTTTATTTCAACTTGCTATTTTTATATTCCTATATATATTTCTGCATTCATATTTTAAGCATTCGTTTGTCCTTCCGACATTATACATAGTCTCCGACACTGAATAAAAACAATGGCAAGCGCGAATTGAATAAAGAGCAATCGAAGCTTAAGCAAAGCTTTAAAGGTATATATGTTTGCCTATCAATCAATATGAAGCGATTATAACTTACAATACAATACAATAACAATCGAGTAGCAGAATGCATGATTTAAATAACTTGTAATCAAATCATATGCTCTACACAAATACTTGAATATTCAGAAATAATTATAATGTCTTTTACACGAAATCATGAATTTTCATGAAATTATGTAATGATAATTAAGTTTCATTTTATAAATAAAAAGAAGAATGAATAAGATGAACCATATAAAACAGTTAACAGTAAAATTTTGTTTCCAAACTGGCTTTCAACTCCATAAACACCCCAAAAACTGCTGTTTAAGGTGAGTTAAAAGAAAAATTGTTCATGGTAGACTCTGGGCTTGTGAATTGCGTTAAATGATTAAAACTGAATAAAGAATACCCCATAAATTGGACCCTTTTAAGCCATTTAGAATACTATCAATCACAAGAATCATATAAGAAAAGCGAAAAACAAGTGTCAAAATGTCTCATCTCGATTCAGAACTGTCAACACTTGGAATTGCTGAAATGTTAACACTTGAAATGCTGCCTAAATGGTAAATTTTGTACAAAAGTGCATGTTAAAGAAATACGCTCAACTTAATTCAAGCACTTAACGAGGGAACACGCATAAATTTGAATAAAAACTTTTCAATCGCAGAAATCACTTGATTAAACCTAACAAAACTTGATACATATCTTTGTTATGACTGCCTATAAGTACACTGGGAAATGGAAACGGACGGACAACACCCATATAATACGTTGCTACAAAAAAAAATGGTTGAAATCGGTACATGACCACGCCTACTTTGACCTAAATCGAAAATAATCAATTGGAATATTTCCATTTTCGTCTTGTCATCTTCATTTCCATCTTTTTAATATCAATTGTCTTAAATTAAATTCAAAACATTTCGGAATATTAAAAAAAAAAAAATTTGTTTAATATTGCTTTTCTGTTCTTCCAAGTACCTTTGCTACAAATGAAAAAGCAATGCTCAGGTATTCCCCTCTAAGAAGTATAAACTCCCCTCAGTAGATTTTTAATTTTGTGCTGAGAGAATCTGCTTTATTTAGGTCAATATAAAATATAAGCTTTCAGCCGCATTCCACTACTAAGCACGTAGCAATTGCATAACATAGCACATCATAACGGGTGCTGTACCACGCAACTTCACACATATACCTACATAACTACATACAAACAACTATGAGTGAACTATATCTTTAATCGAGTTAAATTTATCGCACGCCTAATTGGTGAAGACCTATTGAACTCTATGAATTTTTATAGACACAAACAGCCCACTTGCATGTGCATCCATCCATCCACACTTGCACACATTTGTGCATAAGGGCATGACATAGCTACACATTTACGTGACCATCGGCTTCTTGCAGATGCTTGGGGGAAAAAGTATGGAAACTTCGTTTTATTTTTTGCTTTCAAGTAAATTGAAAGTAATGGCCATGTAGATGTGTAAGTGTGTTAGTTTGTATTTTATTGAAAATTAATACAATTTTAGAGCAATTGAAATAGAAGTAAACTAAAAGCGTGTGGAGCGCAGAGAAGCCCGTATGCATGTATATATGTTTCTATGTATGTGTATGTGTATTTACGTAGGCTGTCAGCAGTGGCATGTAATGGATGCACACCTCATCACTTTTCCCAGGCTATTTCTATTTCTATTTTCACTTCACATTGCTCATTGAACTTTCCAAGTGTTCCGTCATTGATTTTATTTTAAAGTATGTACTAATGATTCAAATTTATATTATTCATAATTTTACCCAATATTTTGGAATAAAAATAGCTGCAAGTCCATGTGCAAGGTCTAAAACGGAAATAGGCGCATATTGTGTACGAAGCCACACCCTTGCAAACCCTGCTGAGCTAATAAATTAAATCAAATGAGAAGAAGATCTCAATAAATATTATAAAGATAACAACAACAATTATAAATATAGACAACCAACGCTAATCAGTGACGCCAAAAAACGTGCGTTCAATAAATAGAGTGCGACCAACTATGGCAAGTTGTGTTGCAAATACACGCAGGCCGGCATATTAACACGCACCTACATGCACCTACATATACATATGTATGTAAGCGCTTGAATGCATGCCACATTTGCGCATCGCCCACCTCACTAATTCGTCTGAGCACTCATCCGCCCCAGCGGTCGTGCTGCAACACTGTTGACATAATCGCACTGCGCGCACGCGTGGACGCTCACTTTTTATTGCTATCATTTTTTATTTTTATGGATATGCATATTGTCTATATATGTATTTTAAAGCACATGCAAAATGTTTTCTGTTATGCATAAACTATTATTACTTACACACATATTCGGTATATACGTATGTGTGTGTGTGTGTGTGTATGCGCGTGTGTGTAAGTAGAAATAAAAATATTTAATTTTTTCGATTGCCTTATGAAGTCAACTAAATTTGTAGTCGCCTATAATCAGCAACATTGACGCATACTAATGCAACAGATGGCTAATAGTAACAACAACAATGCATCATTGCCGCAATACGTCACAGCTTGGCGGCCAGCACATGGTGTAAACCATTGACGCAATGACTGTTGAGCAGCCATCCAAGTTCTCAGGCATTCATATACATATATAAATATAAATATATACTTATGTATAGAAATATATATGTTCGCGTACGTAATGGGCATTTCCCTCACTATATCGCACCGAGTTGGGGTCGCTGCTATGCTCTGGCTGATAAAATATTTCATTTTTTTTTTATCAGAAATTTATGTTTTTGTTGTTGTTAGCCAAAGAAACTTTGCTTGTTGTTCATCGCATGTGCGTCACTTCGGACAGCGCTTGTGCTAGCAAACTCTTTCGAATGAAATTTCCAAATATCCACCCGGTCGACGACAAATATGTGGTTGTAAATAAAAGCGAGCAATAAAAATTATTAACTTTATGCGTAATAGTTATTTTCATGGATTAAATACATATGCACCGGCCATGTCCATCTTTTCTAAATGTCAAAATGTTTACTTATTTACGGAATGATTTAAAGTAGAAGAAAATATTTAATAATATACATTGGTATACCTATTAGCTGTATTTTATATTATTGATATTATTTTATAATTTATAAAACTGCTATGAAAAAAAAATTTGAAAAAAATAGAAGTGGGCGAGCTTCTCTTCTTCAACTAATGTTATTTTTCAATAGAACTCCTCAATAGTGCCAAAGCACGTTTGCGTTATGCCACGAACCTTAAAAAAAAATTTTTTTTGGGTTTTAAGGATATTCAACCCTACGGCAACAATATTGCACCGCAATCTGGGAAAATTTTTATCCACTGTTGAGTGACAAGTTCTCATCGGCTTTTAAACACACAATAAATATTAGTTAACTGTATTTTAGAATCACAATACCATAAACTTAAGTTTATAGTGCAACGTGAACCGTCGTCCTATTCCTATTCCTATTCCTATTGCTAATAATTAAACAGTCAATGCGCCTAAAAGTAGACAACATTTATTTTTATTTCAGCGATTATAGGGTGCTCCATCTCTTATATTTGTGTATAAAAATTGCGCAACTTTGTAAAAAAAAAAAAAATATGTACCTTTTATATTTGAGATATTTTTATTTAGTTTGAGCCTTTACAATATATTTGGACTATTTTTTGAAAACAACGTCAATCAAGCGGTCGCCTTTATTGGCCACATGAAATTTTTGTTTTTTTGCCCTGAAAAACTGAATAGTTCCATTAGATTGTTGAAATCTCAAAGACCTCTTTCATGAGTTTTCGGGCAGACCTAATGAGTGAATATCCATTGATATCGATTACCATCAATTGTTTCATTTTATTTGAAAAAAATATTTCCTAAGCATGGTTTTGGCGCAAACCGCGTTCCAAACAGTCACTATTTGATCATACAGTGGCGTTTCAGGGATCTCGTCGTTGATCAAAATTTGCTTGAAGAAAACAGAATGTAAAGCATTAATATTTTGATTCATAATTAGAATTGTACTGTATTCAATTTTCCAAAACTTGTCGAATAAACCTTAACTTAAAATTGGGTTTCAATTTCAAATACAAATTAACGTTCCGACGTACAAAACCAGACACCCTACTCCCTACAACAAGCCCGTAATCTACATACATGTTATACAAATGGAGGAAACGATTTTTTATGTTAATGCTTTTTAAATAGGAACAGGAAACTTAAATTGTTAATTTTCTTTTTTGACCTACTTCCTTGTTCGCCTTTAACATAGCCACGTTTTTAATTCAAACAAAATATATTGTATATTAATATAATATATTAGCTTACCAATTGATTAAATAAGCCCTAACTAATGAAAGAGTCAAATTTATTTGGTCATCGAATGCCTCACTTTTCAAGTTATCACACACACATAAATTTTTCACATCAAATTAAAAAAACTCAACAAATTGCTAGCTTCATGGTGAGTGCTCCGTTCTTTATTAACAACATAAATCAATTAAAGTGTGCAATAATACAGATAAAATGATAATATTTCCAAGCACATTTCGACTTTGCATTTATGACATAACAACATATGATTCCATAAACATGTATATGTAGTGCACTCCAACTACACCATACCTCCGAACCCAAGACCAATTAGTAAACAATTCGTAGATTGTGAGTATTGTTGTATGAAGTGATAATTTTTCATTATTTTTCTACAAATTTGCAGCGGTTTTGTTATGAGCGCTCGCTTCATTTAAAATTATGCGTACCTGCAATCACACATACATATCTATATGTATATAATATATGCGTATGCACATTTTTTTTTAATGTTAATTAGCCGTTCAAGGCCAATGGGCGGGAACAATAGCTACATTTAAAGCATGCATATTATTATTTTTCAACAATAATAAACACATAACAAAAACTTTAACAACAGAAAAACCGAAAGCTATAATTAAGTTAAAATCGAGTTGCGGAATAGAAGAACTAACTAAGAAATACAAATAGTTTTCAGTCAGCAAACACAAGGCGAACCATAAAACTGCAATGTAAGCATGCAAATTATTGCTCGCAATGAAATAAGCAATGCCAAATTGGGGAATGCGCCGCATTTTTGCACCAACTATTGTACAGTGACACCATTTTCGCTCCTTTTTTGGAGCGTTAAGCAAATTCAAATGTTAGATATGGTAATACGTATGTGTGTGCATGTGCATGTAGATATATAAGCACACACATATGCATAGACAGGTGCCTTGAGGGTCTATAAAACCGCAGGTGTTTTTTGGTGGATTGGTGAAAAAGCGTTAATTTTGGTTTTAAACTCACTTTTAGCCTCCATAAATCACAATTACATATAACCGAAAGTACAAGTAGTAGCTGTAAACTATGGAGCATATATGTATGTATATACAGAGCGTGGATCACATAATTTGCCGCAATTAGAAACGTCAAAATGTCGTAATTACTTACTTACTTCACAGAAAGCGAAATCAATTGCTGCTTAAAACAAAAACAAAAACAAAAGAAAAAAACGCAGTAAAATAAACGATAATAGCGTAGTGACTACTTAGCTGAGGATTACGAAAAGACGGAATTACAATAAACGAGAGTGAAATTATGTTGCCGAGTGGATTTTTATTTGGAATAATTAATTTAATGGATTTCGAATTTTCGATAAACTCAGGTGGGTCCACTTAAACCTAAACTCGTAAACGGAACGGGTTAAAAAAAATACATTGATTGATATACATAGTACATTATTATTTTCGAGAAAATAAATATTTGAGCAGCATAGAGTCGTGAGATAGTTCAAGCCTAGAAAATACTAAAATCAAAAAACCGTCGAGCAAAGTCAGACGATCTTAAGTTTTTGAATACCTATCACCTTTTCCTACTTCAAAACGCAAATATTCATTTCGAGAAACATTTCAGGATTCCATTGAATCCGGTGACCAAGCGAAAATGCTAGTATGGAATAAATGTTGTGATCAGTCTCTTTTGCCATGTTACGAACATAATCAGTTCGTAATTCGTATGTCATAATTTGTTTTATATTCGTGATGGGCACTTTTCAAAAACAGATAAGTGTCTTTTATTACTTATTTCATTCACTATATGTAATACACTCTGTTATTATCCAAAACACTTGTTAACGATTTTTAACGATTTTTTTTTACAAATGTTACAAATGTATATATAATCCGTAATCATAATAAATATTTGTACATATGTACATATGTTTGGCTACCTGAATTATTGGCAAATATTGGTTTAAACAGACGAGGCTACTAAATTAAGGCATTATTGATTTTGTTATTGTTTTTTTTATAGTATTTTTGCTATTTTCTGTAGGAAAAAGTTACAATATGTACTGTAAGGCTTTTCTGTTATCTGACGATATTAGATCTGTATATAAATGTTGTTGTTCAGAAGTTGAAATCGACACATATGAAAAATAGATACTATGAGTGTTTTGTTAGAAATACTGAAAGGTCTTTAACATGCTTAGTCATCTATGCATAATACTTATGTATGCACAACAAATTCAAATCCAAAGCAAATAATCAAAATGAGTCAATTAAATTCAAAGGTAGAATTGCAATTTTATTCGCCTTTTTCTTTGTAATAAAGTGGCGATAAAAGTGCACAATTCACTAAACACATCAATTTTGATATATGTATTTCCACACGTGGATCCGGATATACAAAAGCCTCCACCATCATAAACTGTGAAACGCGTATGTAAAGTGTTATGCATTTCATAGTTCCAAAAGTGTAGGGTTGTATTCTGACATCTGTCATAATTGGCTGTCAAGCTAGATGGGTTTAGTTAACTAATAGAATATTTTATATGTACAACCAAGAATGATAGAAAGAGAGAATCGCATTATTATTTTGTGTCAAACGCACTCACCTTAGATGATTGACAGTTCGTTGCGCTTATGTCGTGTCGTGACGTAGCGTGTCACAATCTTTCTGCATAAGCACTAAGGCAAAAAAGAAAGTCAACCCAGCTTTAGAACATGATTCGAAAAATTTATAATATAACAACAGATTTCTGGACTCATATTAATATGTAGTAATACTATTTTCTCCATATACTAAAAAGAACGACGGTTTATTAACACTCTCGGTAGTTTGGCACAACTAGAGTGATCGAAAATGCGCATGCTAAATAGCAGTTGAAAGACCTGGAGAGCTGAATTGGAATCTGCTTGGAAAGCTGAACATGCACCAGCTCATATGGAACGTTGAACAAAATTTGGCGGTACAACCAATAATACTAACGACAGTTTTATTTGTCAAACACTATCGTAGAGCACAGAAAGCTTTTTTCCAGAAACAATCTGGGGTGGGTAAATCGATCATTTTACACCTCCATCATAAATGTAAAATTTAATCAGCTTAGAAGTTAACCACGTTACATGTTAGAAAAAGGACCGATTTTAAATAATTAGTGTAGAAAGTGTATAGTTTGAAGACAGTGGCAGATTACATTCCAATTTCAAAAAGCACATGTCAAATGGAACATACTTTGAAAATGAATCTTCAAAGACACCTTGACGAAAAGCACTACTCACTGTATATCCCTCACTTGTGCCCCGAAATTATATATCATTACGATTGCGTGAGAACACAAAATTTCACCTCGAAGTGGAATTCGGAATGAATTTTTTTTATAGATTTTATGTTGGATTTACAAAATATTAATTAGAATACAAAAAATACATGTATTCAGGTTTAGGTTAATCTTGCCTAATCTTGACCATCTTTATGTATAATTATGTAATTAAGGGATGTTAGAAAGTAACCACTAAAAGTGTGGAATAAAAGAAATGCTTTAATTTCTCTTCAATCTAATTGAAACCACAATCGATCTAGTCTAAATTTGGTATGAATCATACTTATTACACTTCAGTTTCTGTTTATCGAAAATACACTCTTTCCTGAATCATTTAGTAATTTCTCGACAAAAATTAGTATACTAAACGAATCGTAATCAATTTCAACAATTGACTTTTCACTGACATTCACAACAATTAATAATTGCAGTGATTCTCAGTTGATTCTCCAACAGGTAGTAGTGTACACTTTGTCACTGATATAATATTTCAAATAATTGTTTACTTTATGATAAGATTTTTATAGATACTTGCACATTTAATGCGTTACGAGTGGGTTCGACATTTGCAACGCGTCTCAAGTCAAGACCGATGTGAAACTGAAGTGAAAAGCGTGAAAAGAGCCAGAATAATGCAAAGTAAGCAAGCATATACCAAATTGAACGCCTACAAAACTCAAAATCACCAGCGACAACGCCGTCATCAACGGTTGTCAACAACATGTGTGTGTATGTGCATGCCCATATAAATCATACTGTTATATGTATTTATATATGTAAATTCACACATGGGTACGATATGCCGACTGTATGTTTGGCACACGTTCTTAAGTTCTTTTGTTTTTTTTTTTTGAATTTTCGAGCATTAAGCTCGGCTTAAAATGAGTTAACTTTAAAGTATATTTATAGTTGTCGCTGCTGTGGACAATGAAACTTGTAATCGTACACATTGTATGTGTAGCCGGCACTTGGGCTGGGTGCTAGCTTTGTAAGAATACATTTAGATGTAATATATGTATTGGTGTATATATGTACGGCATTTTATTTCATTTTATGACTTATTTCACTTGAATATAGAGTGAGAAGTTTCGGATTTCGGGTTTCGTCTTCTTTGTTCTTCAGAATTCCAAAACCAAAAAGCGTGACTATATTTTTCGAGAGAACACGCCACACTCTTGAATATATATTTCATTTATTTTGCTAATCAGCAAAGCCGAACGTCTAATTTTATTCGTAGAAAGTATTTGTAGGTTTTTAAGAAATATGTAGTAGTAGGCAGACTGTAATTCACAAGAAAAGACCATCTCTGGATTTTAAACCTTATGTTCTGCAGTTACACATAACCTTGAAATGACAGATGCATAAACGTGTTCATAATTGACGTAAATTAACAAAGAATTGATGATTCTAAGCAGTGCTTGCTGTGCAAATGTAATAAGCCTGGATTTTTGCATCGATATGTGACAATGAATGAAATATGGCTGCATCACTTCTCCCCCGAGTCTAAGTGATAGTTCTCCGACCATATGTTGGTCCGAATACAAAGCATCAAAAAACGCTGACATGCTGAAAAAGTTATGGCGATTATAGTTTGAAATGCGCAGGGAACGAATTTCGGCGACTATCTTGAAAAGGAAGAAATCAGCAACAGCAACTAGCACTTTTGAAGCGTTTGAAGAATGAAACCGCTGAAAAACGAATTTATTTCAACAAGGAGGAAAAAGTGCTGTTTCAGCCAAACAGTGCCCAATCGTTTGTAAATAAATGAAAACAATCTCAATATTGCATGAATTGGGCTTCGAATTGCTTCTACATTCACAGTATTTTCTAGATCTGGATCTCATTGACTTTTTGCTGTTCTCAGACCACAAGAGATTGCTTGTTGGACAGTTATTTAAAGAAAATATAGCGGTAATCGACTGATCGATGAGACTAAGGCCCATTTTAAAGCAATATGCTAATCGTACCACAAAAATGTTGCCAATAACTTGGAAGATCTCCATAATCGTGTTTCTAGGGTTAAAAAACACTTTTATTTCATTAAAAACAAACGCGATATTATCCTATTATTCTTTATTCTTGTAGATGATGCTTCCAATTGAATATTGCAACAATTTGAAAAATTCAAGCGACAAGAATTGTTTCGGTCGAAAGGTTAAGTACTCAATGCATCTGCTCTCAGCTTACACTCACAACCATTCATAAATAGTTTACATAGCACACATAGTCCGTATTTCTCTTTCGATCTCGTGAAAATATCTCAACTACATACGAGTTATTTCATAGCATTTTTCTGTGTTTTAGACAAAGTTTTTTTTAACGAAATTAATTGCGCACACGTTCTATGACATTTATTTATAAGTACGAATTAACATTGTCATAAACTTTTGTAGAATTCATTAAGGTTGTTCTTACGCCGTCAGAAATTGGTAATAACAAAAAAAAAAAAACAATCTGTTTTGAAAGTGTGCTCGCTAGTAAGGAAATTTTTTTTGGATTTTTTCTTATATGAAATTCTTAAGTATTATATATAAATAGATATAATTTATAAAACGGAAAGAATTCCATATTTTTGAAGGAGACTGAATGACACTGCTCATTCATTAGAAAGGGAAGAGGAAGTAATGTAATTTTTCCTCACTCTCTCATTTTTCTTCTGGAGTTTTGTGGAAAGAGAGGAAAAGAAGCTACAAAATGTCTACACAAAACCACAAATATCACCTATGTATATATTTTAATTCTTCAGTTTTTTGGGTTCACCATAATATTTATAAACCATTTGTATGTATGACGACATCTCTCAACAACGAGCCTAATTATGTCATGCTCAACTGACTACATGTTCGTAATAAGTGGACAACAGGAACAACAGAATGTGTTGAATACACAACTGACTATACTGTTACATCTTTACAATGTTTTCATTAATATTTTGATAATCTTGAGTTCGTAAGATAATTTTTGGTGGCGCCCGTATAATCTTGATTATGTTCTCTGTTATATTGTGCTCGCGCGTATACGCCAAATCTATACAAGGCCTGTGAGAAAATCTTCCAACTCAAATGTGATCAATTCTCAGAACGATAGTTGTTGAATGAGTAGTTAGAAAATTCGATTAACCTATATTTTTAAAGCTATGATAAGCATGCAATAAGATTGACACATATTTATATGGCGATTTAATTCTCTCATACATGTTATTATTCTCGCTGGGTGGATCCCTTTTGCACAAACGTGAATTTCATTTCAATGCGAACAAGTAATCATATGAAACGAAACGTATGAACTGGTTGCTGAGAAAACGAATAACGAGCTAAAATTAACATTTTGTACTTTGCGCGCTTAGACCCGCAAAATTTTTTGTATATGAAATACATATACATATATCCCCATATTCATTTGGACATGCCTAGAAACATTGATGACTAATGACAAAAGTATTTGTTTTATTAGATTCGCCATTAGTTGGACCCTTTGTTATGCGAATGGGAGACAAGATCACTTTTTGTTTTGCTACTTTGCTTGAGTTGTTTCAAAATATTATTATTACTCGTTTTTTGTTTAGCCACAGTTGTGTCGAATAGAAGCAGCCATTCACCTTTTTCTTTTCGCTTATTAATTAGAAGAGTCAAATAATGCCTGAGACAGTGAATTTGTTTTGTTTTGTTAAGTGAATTAGAACTTACACAGTTAGTGAGTGAGTAGAAGCTGATCAGTCATGGTCGATGCTTGGGTGCAGCAATATTTAGAATTTAAGCTATTTTCAATATTCTGAATTTATTATTAAAATGTATTGAATATTGTATGAATGTATTGACAACAATGGCATATTAATCATATATGTATGTATGTGATTTTCGGTTTTCGATTCGCCTCTCTCTACTCATATTCTTAGAGCTCTGCTCTCCTGGCAAAACATTTGCATGTGAAAGCTCTAACAGTTATTCTAATACATGAAAATATATGAATACCTCATTAAAGTAGCATAATCAGTAGCAGTAGTAATAATCCCTTTCCATTCTATTTTAATTGGTTATGCCAGTTGTTTATTCGATTCGCCACTGTTCAAGTTTTATCGAATCGAATCAATAGAAAGAACTTGTTTACACTTTTTCAATATTCTGATTATATGTATATATGTATATTGTATTTATATATTTACGTATTTATATACATATGGGCTAAAATAAATTTAACTAAACATGGGCCCGCTGAAGAAACAGAGGAGCAGGGCATTTATACAAAATCTGACTATCCCAAAATTTATAAATTGCAAAAATTATAAATTACTTGTATTTTGTATAACTTACTCAGAGAAATATCTCGCCGTATTTGCAATAATTTTTAACCGAAATGCGCTTATTATATAGAAAATGTGAATTGCTTGACTTTTAATATTGCTATTGGCAGGTTATACAAAAAGCAGACATTTTTAATATTCCAATAAGTATTATATTCGAAAAAAATTATTCAACATATCTAAGGAAAAAAATAACACTCCAAGTTTTTGAAAAGAAATTATAGCAAAGGTTGCAAAGGATCATTTGATCCTTCAGCCAACGAAATTAGATGCTCCAAAAACGAAATGGATTCAAATCTGACCCGCCTTTACAAAAGATAAAATAGTAAATTTTCCGAGAAGACATAAAATTCGAAAATATTTTTATCTCTTTGAAGGGTGGGAAATTTATTGCGCACTAACAAATGCTTGGGAGAACTTGATCGCCCGTGCGTACGCTTTGAAACTCATAAAAACTCAATATACTGGCATGAATTAAAGATAAATGAAATGTCATTTTTATTCCATTATACTCGTATTTATAAGTGGCAATGAATTGTTTTATTAATAACGCTGCTCAAAGCGTTGGATCATTTCAGATATCTTTACAACTTCAAGTTTGCAGAGTTGCAGCTTATCAGCAATGACGATAGCAAAAGCAAATATACTCAACATACATACATACATATGTATATGTTACCAGCCGATAATTATGGATTTCATTAGCACGCAACAGAACCGATTTTCGACTACTTTTCACTTAGTGTCAGAAAAAACTAGTCACTATGACATGTGGCATTCTCGCATATACGCACCTCTACCTCTGTTGAACGACACACCCGCACCGTCGGTATCATCGAAGGCTGGATTTGCACAGCAATGGTTATCTCCAACAGCGGCGTCAGCACTTGCGGCACGTGAAAATGGACGCGGTTTGCGATTTTTGACGCGTAAGCGTAACTCGGTGTTTAAAATACGCATCGCTGCGTAAAAATAACGTAAACCTTGCACACACAGAAACGGTAAACAATTAATGGGAACTCACAATGAGAATAACTCCATTTGCTTTGTTAGCGCACTTAATGATTTTTTCGTTTACACACAACACATTGAAGAAATTAATTTTCCTTTCAAATACTACACACAATTTCTATTTCAATTATTTCACACTAAAATAAATTTTTCTTTTTCAACTTGAACAAGCAGGCATGCTGCTTGCAACAAAAATTAAAATGTAGTCAAATTCAGGCATACAAACTACCGGGGCGACTGCCTACACACACTTCCAGCATTATACACTTTCGACACTAGAAACACTAGAACCACCACCATCCATCAACCACAAATCTTAATTGTGTTCCGGTTAAGGCTGGTCACAAGTGATGTGGCACAAACGGAAACTGATGCGCAGCTGCCTGAAGGGTTGGTGAGTTGTAGTAAATGACGACAGCGCTATTGGATGTTCATATGCCAAAAATACCGAAACTGACAGTGCCGACCTCTGACAGACCGGCAGTAAGTTGTGTTCATAGCAAACCGTCGCTACTAAAGTTGAATGCCAACTGTTGTAACTATTGGCATCAGCAGTCAATCGCCGCTACCGCTGTCAGTTGTTGCTGGCGCTGGTGCTGGTGCTGCTGCTGCTGCCGCTATTGCTATTACTGCTGTGGCTTTAGTAGCTCAACTCGATGGAAGCATATACATATATAATTTATATATTTGTATGTATATTCAACTCAGTTCGGTAGTCATTTACTTCACCGTTTATTCATTCATGCAATTGAATCAAAAATTATATTCGAATACAACAAAAACGAAAATTCAAGAAAAAAACAAAAAAAAAACACTATTTGTTGGTCGAATGAACAGAAAGTGAGTTGTGGCGCGCCGAATCGAGGCTTTGACGAGTTGTGTGTTGCCGATTTGAGTTCATTTACAAGTATTCAATAGTGTTTTGCTTTTCTATTAGTTTTTACTAGCATTTATTGAACTTATTGTTATAGTTGTTATTGTTGTTATTGTCGTTGTCACTGGTGTATGGCACGTAATTCGCTATTACGAAAAAAAAAGCATATTATTGCACAGACATGGACTATGTAAAAGCTCTTGCGCGTATGTGCTTAAGTATATACAATATACTATAATATGTAAATACGTAATTGTATAGTAATACATAGAAAAATATAGCGAAATCGTTGCTTTTCTTTAATTTTAATATTTACTTTGCAATTTTATAGATATTTTCGCTGTACGTCACAGCACCGCATGAGCACACCACCACCACCACCACCACTTCATCTACCACATTTTGTATATATGTATCTATAGATACTTTCATATATTTCTTTCCACACGGTTCAACGTATTGTCTCACCGCAATTTCAATTTCATCGATCTATTTTCGATTGAATTTTTTTTTTCCACTATTCTTCGTTATTGCATTATTGCATTTATTGAAAATTTTCCGTTTTTAATTTCTTTTTTTTTTTTTTTTTTTGCGTGGAAATCTTTGAATGATCGCGTTTTGCGGTTGTGTCTACAATAAGTTTTTACCGCAGCGTTTATAGTTACTTGTGCTCAAAGTAGAGTCAGCTAGCTGCTCACAACGCAATCGACTACTAAATTCTCTTTGCTTTTGCTATCGCCAATGTTAGTCGTGCTAAAAGCTAGCAAATCGTGTCTTATCAAATTCGAAATAATAAATTTAAATGCACAAATACATTCATAGACATCCATACGTACACATGTGATATATATATATGTAATTGTATATTGATCAGGCGCACACATTGGGGTGGGGTGGTACAAATATACAGATGTTAGCTAAGGCAGAAAACAATAGGCGTATTTGTTGCAGTGACTTGACTACAACATTGCCGACGAATTTGAAAAGCGTGCGGAGGTAATGGCAATTGAATACAAAGATATAAGGTGGCCACAGCAAATGTTGTATATGTCTTGTCAACAAAAAAAAAAAAAACGGTATTAAGTAACTTAATACCTAAATAGAAAGAAGGAACTGGAAATGAATGAAAGCGTGGACTTTAACTTTAACAGCTATGAGGGTTCGGTTAGGGAAAGGAAATTACAATCCTAGCGCAAGTCTAGAAAAACTAAATTTGTTAATAAAATGCAAGCAAGTAATCCAACATTTTTAAAATTAGAGACACCAAATAGTACTTATAAATATAATTCGTTTTCTCATAACAGCTAAAATATTGTAACATGACTATAACTCATAATTAAAATCACAGGCCTTTTAAACCAAATTCTATTATGAAAATGATTACGAGATTTTTAGAACCTACCAAAATAAATAAAAGACAAATAGCAGAGCAGTCTAAGTCTAACAAAGCTTAAAATAAAATTCTAATGACTGAAGTTACGATTTTTATGACTAAAAAGTATTATTAGGAATAGGTTTCCACAAAATAAATACAATTCGTGTCGTTCTAAAGTGTTTAAAGAAATATTTAAAGCAATTTCTTGGCATATTAAGAAAATCTAGAGGATTTTTTTTAATACTCTCTTCCAATTCTTCAGACGAAAGTATTTTCAGAGGAACTTTAATTTCAAAAAGTCATGCTTGGCTATAAAATGATGCATTTGATGTTACCGAAGGGCAAATTCGAATTACAATCAGATATTGACCGATGTCATAGTACGAATTATTAATTTAATGAGTTCAAAATCACATTTTTAGTATCATAATTTCAATTAATAATTGTCATATTACATGGATCTCTACCTTTGAAATGATATTTTATATATTCTTTAAAATTTCTTGTAAGAGCAGTAAGAGGGATAAAACCCAAAACAACACTGAAAAATTATATATGAAGAAAAGATAAGACTAAGACAGAGTTGGAAGATGATTTTTTGTTTATTATGAAATATTATTACTCTAAAAGGTGTTTAGCTATTACACGACTTCATCTTTCAACGAAAGCAGCCCTACTTTTGATGTATGTACATATGTATTTGGTGTAATTAATTAACCACAAAAATTAGAATGTTTACTGCTGGTCACTTTAGAACATTTGTATATGTATGTATATTCACCAATAAAGTCATTTAGTCATGTGCGTATTTTATCAAATTCCCGCCAAGCCCACCCACCTAAACCACCAATTAGGAATGCTTACAGTGGAGTTCAAAAAAATAGCAGCGCGACAACCAATATTATAAACAACCAAAATGTATGCAAAATGTATCTTACAACCGCGAACTTTATTATATTCTATGCAGTATCTGCGGTGGTAGTGGTATATATTATTTAATATTACATAAGAGAAAACAACAACTTTTGTTTATGATGTTATTGTGTTCCATATGTGCAGCATACATACGTCGAGCATCTGCTTTCTTCCAAAGATCTTTTCTGGATAGATGGTAGTATTCCATCTAAAGGATGTCAGGAGTAAAAAATACAATATTAGTGACTCCACCATGATATGAACGTTTATTACGATACTACGGTGTTATGTCAGATGTACAGAATTTGGACTTTCGTGGCTTAATTTTTTCACATACACTTTACAAAGATTCCATGTATTACATCAATATACCGCTTGTAGGTACATAATTAGGATAGTCCCCCATATCACACGATCCAGCGAGTGAAAAAGCAAGAAGACGTCAATAAAGTGGAGTATCTGTTACGATCCTGGGACCAAAATCTCTTCTCATCTCGAAAAAAAAACCTATGAGAAAGTGAACAAATTGCAGCTAACTCTTAAAACCTACAGACATGAGTTGAACGAGGGGTTGGTCCAATTTGTGTAAATATTGAATAAATAATTACATAAATGACTCAAAAGTTAACTTAGTTTTTATTTTTATTAACTTTTACATGCGCTATGATTTTTTTAAACAACGTGACTCCCTTTTTTATATTTTTACCTATCCTTCAATAAAAACTAGTATATATTTTTATATGAGATATACTATTAGAGTTATATAAAGTTTTTCAATTTCAAGAGTGCACTACTAATTTTTGGAACATGTATGTACATACACATGTGCAGATTTGAAGAGAGTGAGCGACAATGTAAACATGAATATTGCTCTTAAACATTAAATCCCAGCCAAGAGGCACAAAACAACTCTCATATTTGCTCATTCAATAACGCTTCTCATTTTAGTCATTATATACTTGACCGGCAGGTAAATTATTAGCTTTATGATCATATATAAGTAATTTTGAATGTTTTATATTCTTAAATGATCTTGCAATATTTTGCTTTGTTTACTAAATATTAGTTATCATTCGTATTTTATACTTAAAAATTTGGCAAATAAACAAATTAATTAATTGAGCGTTTGTCTTGTTTAGTAAATATTGTGAGATCGGTTTCCTGTTAAGCAAAATTCAAATGTTATTATTTAGATTGTATAAAAAACTAAAGAAATGTTAGGCATCAAAGTAAAAGTAAAAAGAATTTATTTTTGCAGTATTATACAGTGGTAAAGGATGTTGTGTTTACCATGTAATGGTTTTAGTGGAGGTTTATTTTCTTCCTAGTAATCTACGTCAAAAATTAAGAATAATAATTTATTTAATAAAGGTCATAATTACACATCACTTGAGAAAGCTTAGGATAAACTTTAATTTTAAATAAATTTTTTTAAAAACTGTTTTTTTTTTTAGTTATTAATGGGGAGTACTGCCAGAAAAGTCAGTTGTCGAATCTGTTTCGGTTACGCAGACCGTATCGTCGTGGAGAGAACATTAAATGATGAACTCTCGGTATTGGAGCAAGGAATTTAAATTTTTAACAAATATATCAACGAATTTAAGAAAATGTAACGCGAAACGTGCACAAGTGGGCGAATTCCAAAACTTAGTAACTAGACAATAATATTTAGTATTTCGAGGGGTTTATACCAATATATATTTATACCATTTATACCAATATATTTTCTATACTATTAGACTTATTTATTATAAAACCTAGTAATAGTTATTCCATTCAATCGGAGCCAAGCAACGACAAGAAGATTTTATTTTAGATAATTAAATATTTTGTGGAAATTAAACACTGTGCTCATCGTAAAACCGGAGCACTGCGACTTTTACTTCCACTTAGTGCTATGCTCCAGCACACTGCATAACGGTCACACGGGGCATGAGCAGCGATGCGTTCAGAGGAAGTGCGCTGCAACAGCGTCTACTGACTCCTCTGCTTACTTACTCGGTGATCTATGGTTATACGAAACTGCAATGGCATCGTTGAGACAACTTTGCACAACAAAATGAATACATACAACAACATGTAGATTGTGTTGTTGGCAAGGAATGCAATACCACAGAGGAATTGGGGTAGAGTGAGGCGCCTGTTTGCCGATGATGGCGTTCAAAGTTGCAGCCAAGACGAACGTATGCCCGTAGTATATATGAATAAATAATGTGCTTCTCTTTGCGTATGCGGGTGGATGCTCGAAGCAAAACGCTATACTGTCTGCAGCTAACTTGTACTGCACGCGAATGGAGCAACAATCACAGCATTTCGTTAGAGTGTACACACACAATCATTTTACACCTCCCGAATGTTAAAAATAAACTTGGTGATAAAAATACACACGAGAAAGGAGATCCAATGGGAAAAAATTCCATATGCGTAAAACGTGCAGATTTCGATGCTACATATTTTTACATGTTAACCACATGTGTAATACTAGTTAAAATATTTTATGATGATTCATGCTCTCTATAGGGCGCTGGTTTATAGTAGCGAGTTTGCGGTTGTCTTTAACTGTAACACGCATTTTTGGAAAAGATTGTAATAGGCATGATGCATATCAAATCTTATTTTGTATAGGAACAATTGTCAATGGTCTTTATATTTAGAACTTCACTGCGGCAAACAACTTTCCACAAATTCCTGGTATCAAGCACATGATGACACAAATTATAGCTTGGAACAACTCTCCATTAATCCTTTCTCAAAATCAAACTCTAAATTACTTAATGCTTAAATGGAGGTTTAGCTTTACTTACCGACTTTTTGCAGGGCATTCATGTTCATTTTCCCTTCCAATCCACTTTGCTGCAGGAGCTTGGCTGACTTTTGCCGGAACTGCTACTCGCCTGCTGGGCTATTTTACTCGTGTTTTTTTATATCACTAAATTCCTTCTGATTACAAATTACATATTCACTTTGATATACATGTGTGTGTATAATACTTCATTTATATATTTTCTATTATTTTCACTTTTTTTTATCAAAAAAACATTTCGAATTGCACACGCGTATATTTTATTTTTTCCAATTAACTGAGCGTACTTTTTAACTTTAAATTCAATTTGACTTCTTAGCATTTGTTCATTTTAGAGCACTTTTCAGAACGGCATATACTTCGCGCTGTCTACACTTCTGCTTCTGTCGCTGTCGCTGCCACTATGTACGCGAGGATGAATGGTACAAAACGAATGTATTTGTGTTGAACTTTTTGCTCCCTGCTGTTGGAGAGCACCGGTGTTGCTCTCCTTGTATTTCATTTTTGATTACAAATTTTCGCCACTAGATGTCTGTTGGTGTTGTCTGACATTCTCCTTTGCACAATTCGTAAACAAAATAGTGGGTTGATAAAGTCAACACTTTGTGAGCGAACTGAAATATACTTAACATAAAATTCCATCTTTCAATAAATGAATTAAATAAATTTAAACATAAATACTATAAATATAATTTTATAATATTTTGAGTTTGTCACTATAAGCTCTGCTTGGCCTTTACACCAATAACTAATTGGTTAGTTAGTGATAAGACTGACGCTTGATGATATTCACTATCAATTCGTTATTTCTTAATATGTTGAAATTTTTTTTCATTCGAAACCAATTAAACGGTCTGATTTAAAATGGTCAAAATCAAAACCAATCTAAATTGCTTAAAATTACACCCTTTTATTTTAATAAAGTTGCAGTGGGTATAATATTCGACTAATTTTATGTGCCCATTACATTGAAATTGTATATCGATATACATGCAAGTGTCATCGGCAAGAGTTAGTAGTAGTCAATTCAATTGGCGCTTTTTTAATCCTCCTTAAGTGTTTTAAGTTATTAAAATATGGAAAACGAGGAGAAGATTGCTCAATGCCGAAATGCTATCTTGGTATTTGTAATAAACAATATAGAAAATAAACTACCTATAAAGGAAGAAGAAATGCGTGAAATATTTGACAAAGACAAAGCACTGTTCAAGGGATGTCTGCCAAGTGTAATTCAAGCTTTGAAAAAGGTAATTAAATGTTCCATTTTTGATCATTTCTGAATGTAAAGCGTTTGACTTAAATCGACAGGTTTATGGAATAATTTTGCAGCGGGTGCCTGATACTAGAAAATACATTTGTTATTCGGAGTTAACTACATCATCTACAGCAGAGTATGATTTAGAACAAATCCGTCATTTAACATTGTTATTTATCATACTCTCTTATTTGTTAATGAAGGATTGTCGCGTGGATGAAGGTATTTCATTTATATATACAATCTCTAAAATAAAATTAAATTACGCACTTTATTTATAGAGCAACTATTTAATTTCCTCAAAGGTCTACGGATAGATATCGACGAAGAGCATGAATACTTTCAGGGAAATCTGAGAAAGCTTATTTGTGAAACATTTGTAAAGCAATTATATTTAAAGCGAGAAAAGTCAGATTCAGAAACAGATATAGAGACAAGGTAAATCATTTGAAAATGTCTTATTATTATAATTAATTTTAAAATATTTTTAGGTATTTGTTCTCGTGGGGCTATCGCGCTACTATGGAATTTCCACCGAAAGATGTTTTAAAACAAACTGCAGAGGTATATTTTTGTTAACTATAAATATGAGATATAATTAATATATCTTATAATTAATTTTAGATTCTTGGCAAGGAAGCTAGAGAATTTGTCGCTATATATAACAAATATTGTTCTAACGATAACAACGAAGAACCAATGACTGTGGACTAAATTTATTATGTAAAATATATATTATTAGATTAGATTATCTAGATTATTTTTAAAGTTTATGTTTATATGTATTGTATGGTATTGTAATTATATAAAAACTAAATTATTCTAAGGAATTGCCACCTGTATTCACTGTACTAGTCTGATTATTATAGATCGAGTGCTGTTATGAAAATATGAATATTTGTTCTTTTTTATTGATTTATACTCGTTTAAACCGGCTGTCATTAGATTTTGACACACTTTGACAGGAGTAATTGACACTTTGACAGGAGTTTGAAGGCATCAGTTAGTATTACCTCCCGCATCAGCAATTACCACCAAGTAGTATACCGTTTTTAATTTTAAAAAAATTTGATGAAATTAATCCATTTTAGATAAAATTTAACTTTCTTATCTATTATTAATACATTAATAAAATACCGATTTATAACACTGCATCAAATAACATAAATAAAAAAACCAATTAATTAATAAATGAAGTAATAGTTAAATAAGATAAAAAAAATTAAATTAATTAATAAAAATTTAACTAATATAACAATTTCATATAATTTTTTTTATATATATATTTGAATTATAAAATATTCATTATTCATTATTTTATTTATATTTTGTTAAAGTTTCAAGTTCAAGTTTGTTTTAAGTTAGTTAAGATCATCAGTTGCTCGAATCACCAATAGCTAAACCTAAGAGAGTTTCGTATGAGGCATATTCCTATTATTGTTGTAACGACAGAAAACTTTACCAAATAATTTTGAGAACAGTTGTGACAATATAATTTTGACAGTCCTTGGTCGGTTATGAGTCCGATTGCGTAGTCCCGACTGTCGTTGGAAATTTGACATATGTTCATCATCTAATATTGTCATTGTAAAATTAGTTATTGATTTTTAATATCATTATCAGAGGATTATTTATTAACAACATCTGCATTCTATCCATTGACGTGTAATTCAATACAGGCCTCTTACGTGGCTTCACCTATTTACTTTAGCTACTTTTCCTTCATGGTTATGCCCCTGGAAACATAGAATTGCGAATTGTGCCGCCACTTCATAGTGCTGGATTCCTGGTCCTTGGCATAATCTATCATCCATGATCTGTGATCAAGGATCCATCTGTAATACATGTGTATGATCAGATTATGTCGAAATGTAATGTTCGTCAAAAGCAATTCTCGCCTCAGCTGGTGTTGTTTTCGAATATGAGTGTAATACTTGTAGCTAAAACTCGATATTTTAGCGGATCATAATACCTTCGTTAAATTTAAATAGTTTAACTCTTTAACTCATTAACTGTTAGACTGGTATCTTCAGGATAGTTACTGAGCAACTTTCAGTGATTTTCACATTCCTGCAGGCGTAATTATTTGCGTACATAGATTCCCCGTCAAGTCGATCCTGAAAAATCCTTTAGAGATTTGTAGCTCAGCCTCAGGTATGACCATTTTTTGGTTAAACGTCAAGTCCTTATATAAGGTTAATGGCCGCAAGGTAACCAAATTTGGAACTCTATCTCCTGAGATAAACTCTTTAGTCTGCAAATTTATATTGCGTCCTTTGAATACCAAAAAAAGTACTTTCTAATCTCTGCTCAAATTGCTAAACGATTGCAAGTTTATAGAACCACTTTCATTCAACAGAGAATAATGTTAGGTTATCATAAGGGAGATAAAAATGTTCCAATCTGTGAGTAGTCTCACTCCTACAGTTTTGGAAATCAGTCAATCAAGGAGAGTGACAAAATCGTTACCTCACTTTTCCACATTAGTTAAGAGTCTTCGGACAGAGCCTATCGACATATGTGTTCAGGTAATTCGTGCTGAAATCAAAATTCATCTTATGACAGAAACATTCAATCCATTGAAAACTTTTCTGCCTTTAATCAGGTCATGCTAATAAATGATACTGACAAAAACCCCTCTACCTAACTTTTTGTAGTATCTATGTACATAAAGAGATTTCCTTTAAAACCAAAGCAAATTTTATTTACCGCACACGCTGACGATTGCAAGACCTTGAACACTGGCATTGCCAATGACAGACTCCACTAAGAAATCGTTATATAGATCGGAAAGAAGTGCGAGCCAGGATGTACATTCTCTGCACCTGAATGAAGCCATGACATTGAATTTCTATTCGTTGCTCTTTCGTGTCGTAATCTCGCCGTAACTGCTACAAATTTAAACGAGTGTGGTTTAGCTTTTAGTCAAAAGTAAGGGCTCTTTAGAGGCCTAATATTTATTTAAACAATTCACTAGTCCCTGCCAATCTTGGGTCATAGGTGAATAGAGCCCTTGTAACGCTGAATTGTAGATAAGGTTTTGAATCAGATTAAAAATAAATCCAACTAAGCTTGGCACGAATCCACTTCTTTGTGATAATGAACATAGAACTATAGGAAAATATCCCAGTGACACAGTCATTCTACAACGTATAAGAAACCAGAATTGGAAATGGAAGTGAAATTTTCAATTTGAACGAAAAAGAGAAAAACCTTTGTACAAAGAGCTGACGGTAAGAGTACCTGAAATTCTCCTGACTTCCTGAAGGTTCAAATACTGGATTAAAGAGAGCTTGGTGTCTTAATTAAACTTAACTGAGACAGTAATGCAATGTTAAGATGTTGAGCCTGAAGATGGTTGAATGGACTTTCCATTACCCAGCGGTGAGTGTATTTTAGTGATGAGTGTTGTTAGCAAACATCGTGATTAGACGTCTTAATGTAATATTAGAAAATAGCAAAGCTGATTACCTCAAAATTGAGTGGAAGGGGAGATTCACATAAACATAGTGGAGGAAATCATTATTCAAGAAACTAAATTAACCAACCCTACGCATAGGTGCCACCGAGGACGTGGCACCGATTATAGCCGTTTTAGATACCAACTTTTAGATACCATTTTTTTAAGAGGATTTGTTTTTTGCTTCAAATTTCTTGCTTCAGTTTCAGAGACCCCCTGAAGACAGAAAAAAGTCGCTAGAGACCATATCCGGATAAAAAGTGGATAAGTAAGTTTTCACCGTTTCATTGATTTCTGACACGTTTAAACAGCCGATTGTGAGCTCGCGCGACACCAACTTTGCACAGAGCTTTCGTATACCTAAATATTATGAAGGATATATCCAAAACGTTTCTTTGATATATTAGGTCATCCAGTTCTTTTTTATGGTTGCTTTGATGTTTTTCCTGCGTAGCAGTCCCTTTTGGACGTCCACTGGGTTCATCCTATTCGGTGCTCAAATGACCTGTACTGAATTTAGCAAACCACTTACGAATGGTTGCTTCACTCGGCCCGGAGCCTGAGTAACACTCTTCGAGTAGTTTCTTGGTATCAGCAGTATTTTTTTCATCAAAGTGTTTCATTAAAACGCAAAGTTCCTTTCTGCCCATTATTTTTGTAACTCACAAGCCAATTGTCCGACAACTTGTGAGCTCATGTACTCATTGCAACGATACGAACACATCGAGTAACAGATTTCAGATTTCGAGTCACATAGTTAATCTTAAAGTTATAAAATTTAGTTGTAGAGGGTATACATAGAAACAGCAACAACATCTACCACTTTCGCTCGCATCGCTTCAAACCAACATAAAGCCCACAGCGTAATATTGCCGCTTGAACATCATCGATCGTCTGAGATCATCGAAGCAAACTTCCTCCAAACAAATCGAGTTGGATAATGGAACTAGCAACAAGCAACGACGCAACGAACAACCACCAACAGCACCAGTCAGACAGTCGCCGAGTACCTATGCGCGCATCACAGTCAGTATTAACTTGAATGCGATACGGTGCGAACGTGAACGTGACTTGATCGCATCGACGCATCGACGCATCGACCGATCAGAACGATAAGCGGCTAAAAGCGGAAAAGAACAGCAAAACAAAATTTCTATACGAAACTTGAAGCGGGTAAATTGAACATGGTGTTTAGTTGAAATTCTACTTGGAAAGCCAGAAATCAAAAAGAAAATCACAACAAAAGGCTCTGCTTAAGGAGCCATCATTAGCAAGTAAGGTGTAACGTTGTGGCGCACTGCTACGACGAGTGGTAGAAGTGTGGCGGTGTCAAGAAGTGGTAGAGCGCATTGCTGGGTCGAACGATGGCCTGATGTGACTTTATAACTCTTTTCCTCGTTTTATTATTTTGTTGTTGCAGTGCATGAAGTGTGTGTAAAGTGTCTTCGCTGCCATGGTGTTGGCCATTATTAGCAATTTACTTGCCAATCTGGGAAGGTCTTAAAAATATAATATATGCATATACATATGCATAAATGCCTGTATGTGCATATGTATGCATTTATATATGGATGTGTAAGCAAACATTGTTGACTTTACCTGTGCGCAGTGTTCGTTGAAATATTTATTTGCTAAATAATTGAAATGTTATTGGCGATAATAGAACAAAAAGCAGCAACAGATAAAATAAAGTAACCTGACTAAGCAGGGACAGTGTTCACAACTTTGTGACAAATAAAGGGTCATTTTATTTATTTATTGATTTATTTATTTATTGATTTATTTATCCACCATGCTTAAGTTTTGAATTCCAACTCGCATATATATTTCACAGAAGACACACTAGTAGTATACTAGCTTATATATAGACATAATTGTACGTAAAGTTGTGCATTTTTGTGAGGATTTGTCCGTACTTGCACCCACTAACATCATAAATGCCTTAATTATATGTATTTATATACATACATACATACATACATACATACAAACATACGAACATATGAACATGCGGTCAAGTACTATAAAATGCTCGTAAAAATTTCTGGCTACGTTGTTGGCAATCATTGAATGAAAAACACATGTGCAAAAATTATAAATTCAGTAAAAATTTGCGGCAACAAATCGGCTGAAAAGAGAAAAGAACTACATACTTATGTACTTATGTGCATACTTTACACTTCCGTTATCCGAATCAATAAAAGTTGGCCTATATTTATTGATTGATATATTGATTTTGAAATTGGAATATACGTTCAATAATTCATTCAAAATACGCATACATATGTACATACATGCCGCCTTGTGTGGCAGTGCGTGTTCTTATGACAATTTCAGTTTTTTGAATGCAAATTTTTTTATCAGTTCCTATTAGAATTGCTAATAATCCTTTAGTTGTTGCGAAAACAAATACATATGCATACATATATGACATCAAAATTCTAAATAAATTCTATGAAACATGATTAAAAGTTTCCCAAAACGGTAAATAAAATTTTCCTCAGCTAAAATCTGAGTTAAGTTTCTGAGAATTCGAGTTTTAAAGCGCACATACACAGAATAACTAACATAAAAAACAATGTCGCTATGCATGTAACTGTGAAGAAAACATTTTCAATAGCACAATCAAATTTCCTTGAACAAAAAGGTATATATATTAGATTTAGAAGTGATTGAATCGGGAGCCCATATAGATATGAAAATCAGTATGACAATAATCTTAGTGAAACATTCCAACAGAAATTTGTTAAGATATATCATATACTGACCGATATTAACGGGATTAAATTAACAGAACGGACGAAAGTCATTATATTCGATAGGCGGGCTATAGCGAGTGGTAAAGAACGATTTAACTCACTTTTGGAAAAGTGTTGTCAAAAATCTGAAGCATAGTATAATAATATATATGTTATATGCTGGTATTTTTTTTTTTGTGATGTTACAGCAACTATTGTATTGTAAAATAAGCTGATGGTATCCAAAATTGCAAAATATGAGAAGTAGGCGTAGTTCTGTTCAAATTTTCGAACTGCAATAATAGAGCGTCATGAGAATGATACGTGCCAAATAAAATTAAATTTGGTCAAGCATTCACCTGAGGAAAGTTGGACCACAGACCGATTTATAAGCTGTTCGGCATGAAATACTAATAAATCATCCTTAACACCTACCTTTACATTCTTGTAGTTGTAACATACCAACTGATTCTGTATTGCCGAACAACAAAAATGTAAAACAAACAACAGAGATTAAGGGATATAAAAAAAGGTTTTATGAAAAGCTGGTGTTCGGCGGCTAATTGCTTCCCCATAAAACAGCTGTTTTTTTTTTCAATTAGTCGAAGCAATTTTGTCAATGCTTTTACAAAGGAGGCCTATATCTAGGGTCGTAAGTTCCATATTTATATTTAACACATAACACTCATTATTCATTCAGTGTATCGTGTGTTTCCAGAACTCATCAATACTGAAAAATTTAAAACGGTTTAGCTCTCATAATTGCCAGATAATTTCGAAAATGACATCCTAAATTTCTTATTTGGACTATGGGGTAACTTTGTCTGACTTTTTCTCACTTTTTTCCTTCACTGATTCATTTAAGAACTGAAATTCTGAAAGCTTACACAAAACTCTCTTTAACTATGTCTCAGTTAAATCTCTATCCTTCTTCGTCATTAACAGTTGATATGACTGTATGGAATAGTCGTAGGCTTACTCCTTTATATAATATCAATTTGATGAGTGGGGTATCCATATTTTCTTAAAAGCTGCTTCTTCATAAAGCAATCTCCCACGAAGACAACGGGGATGGCACCAAAAAGGTTAGAAGCCAATTATTATATTTCTAGAGGTACATGTAGTATCTGATTGGCTTAACTTCAATTAATAAAAATTTCGATTAATAAACTATTGAATATAATTTATATTGTTTTTATTTGGAATATTTGTAAAGTTTTGAACAAGCCTCTGCAAAGGTCTTCAAGTAGAAATCAAGAAAAATCTGAAAACATAATGACCAACTTAGCTTTTCTGCTTCCGAACTTGAGTACTTCCCACTTAAGATGGAAAGGAATCAAATTTCTGGTCTTAAAAAGTTAAATCTAATATTAGCAAATGGAAACGACGAGTTTATCCTTTAAAAAGGAAACCAACAGCTGATCTTCTGCCTAGATTTAGATGTAACTAAACAGTGTAATTATATTCTTGCATACATATTGATTAAATAATTAATACCAGGAATTAATGTGTTCATCTTAATATCCATGTAATAATGCATTCTCATAGAATTAACACAAATTACTCACACGTACTTGCAATACACACACACATAAACCCAAGAGGAGGAAGTGACCATTCCCACGCTCAAATAGATGTTTTATTAACTCATTCTTTGGCCCTTGAAATGCTTTTGTCACATTCTGCTCATTTGTATACATCAGCAGCAGCATCAGTCGACACCTTTTTCTCCAGCAGTGATGCACTTGTTTGTGCGTATGTATGTAAGGGTGTGATTTGTTTTTCTTTTGTTTTATAATGTTGTTGTTCGCCTTATTTTTTTTTTTTTTGTTGCAGCATGTGAACACTTTCAGAAGCAAAGAGAAAAGTGAAAAAAAATGAGGTAGCATACATACAAACATTCATAGATGGTCAAGCAAATGAACAGTTGAGACGACCGACAAACAGTTGGACATTGAACGAGAATACCTGTAATATCTTTAGAACAAGAAAAAAAAAACAAGAAAAAAAAAAGAATCAAAATAATAAGGAAAAGACAAAAGCAACACAGACTAACTGGCTAAGCTAAACGGCTTTCGCTTATCGTTTGTTCGGCTAGCTGTGCAGGGTGGACATGCGGCTGTTAGCTGTTGGCAACGGACATTCGGCTTGTTGGGCGTCTCACTGCCTCCAGTTAACCGGCTTTTTGACGCTGATCGCATTTTCCGTAATTTATTTGTGCCTCATTTCTTTTATATACATATGTATACATTCAAGCCATACATGTCGAGTTTTTTGATTATGCCTGTAAAGTGACTAGTCCTACATTGTATGTGAACTGGTGTAAAATTAGTAAAAAAAACGTGACAGTCAATGAGAAAGGAATATGTGATATTAGATATTCATGTCAAGTAAAAGAACTCCTCATTTAAGAATCCTTCAATTTATTGATGTAATTACTATCGGTCGTCTTCGAGTATGTTGAATTCATAATTACCACTTCGTAAATTCTGTGTTCAGAACCCAGACACTTCAAAAACTAAATTATCCTAAATTATTTCTGGAATAAAGTTGGAAAAGATTAGGCAACGGCACTCTAAAGAATAATACAAATTGAAGGAAACTCTTGTTAAAATATCGAACTTATAAAGATTCTCTTAATTTCTTCAAGAACAAGTTATAGACAATCTTATTTCATTAATATAACTCAAGTGATACAAAAAATCTATTATAATCTATCTCTAATTTCACTGTCAGAATATTTTTTTCGGAGCTTTTCATACTAATGTGAACTGCATCCAGTTAAACTTGATAATATCAGCTATTTATTGACGTCATATTAGCGATTGATTACAAAATGCTTAACAATCTTTCTCTCAATAAAAAAAAAAGGACTGAGTGGGTTACATATTTCTGAGTGGCTTGTTTAATTGACTCCTAAGACAGTATATTTTACTATAGGGTGAATGAATGGGCACAGCTTGTCTGGAAGTTACCGGTTGACTACTTTTAGTGGCTGCAGGTGTGCAGACACGGTTGGTGCGGAAATTTGAAGGAAGTTACTATACGGTGATAGCAATCTACAGAAGCTACCCACTAAAACACATACAAAAACATAAAAAAATATATGAGTGGATATGTTAAGTTGTATGTATGCATATAAAAGGCAGAAGCAATAACAAGATAAAAAACAATAAAATGAACAGAGAAGACGGCAAAAGTCAGTGGCGCGTTAATTTTTTAAGTAGTTAAATACGTGCTCACCTCGCCACACTCGTCAACGTTTAAATTAAGGAGTTATGTTGACTCTGCATTCACATGCATACCCACGTGCATATGTTTGTATGCACATATGTACATATGTATGTAGTTATATTTATACCAAGAGCAAGAGCGTTAGTGATGTTGTTGCTGGTTATTGCTGTTATTGTCGGCCTCTTATGTTGATATTGTTGCGCTGTTTTGATAAGCAGTTTTAGCCGGTTTGTTGCCGCAAATTGACATTTATTTGGCGTTGCAGCCGATATGTAGTACCAATGTTTGATCCTGGTATGAACATTTATTACACCGTTAGTTCTTAGCTTTGGATATGAAGAGAGCCTTGTTATCTAAAAAATCAGTCAGCCAGTCGATCAGGTCCATTTTCTGAATGTTTCGTCCATTCTCTCTCCGTTCTGGAAATCTCCAAACAGGATTCTCATAATCGCATTCCGAGCGCTCAGAAGACGCCTTGGTCGCATCGGCGTTCTCTTTCATCGACACCTTGGCGTGATTCATTGAGATCTTATTAACCTTGCTTTATTTGGATTTTCTGCGTCTGCGTCTCTCTAATCATTGCTTTCAGCGTCATCAAAATTGTGGGATCCTTGAAGAGGTCTTGTTATATATTTCATTATACTTAGCAATAACCCACGTGGTTGGTCCCGAACCATGACAACCTTCGATTTTTCATTAGACATTATCAAGACGTTTGAAATAATGATGAAAATATCTTCAAAATCGGATAAGTTCTCAAAATTAAGATAAAATTTGATTCTTTTAAAATTTATTAATTTCGAAGTAGGATGTAGACAACTTACACTGTCGAGATGTTTAATTGAAATAATTTAAGATATTTAAACAGATATTTTGCTCATTAGTCCACTGTGCATTGGGCCCATTTGGAGTTTCCACTTATTGTGTCGTCGCCGTCATTCGCGCCTTCGTAGCAATAATAATAGTAATTGTTGCTGTTGTTGGTGATATGTTCTTATAAATCATGTTCATTCCGTCCTCTCTGTTTACGTTGCTGCTGCTGATTTCAAGTATTATTTCTTTTATCATATTTATTTTTTTTTGTTAATGGCTTGTCAAACCGTACACTTATCGTGCTACCTCTTCTTCAACACTTCGTCCACCTGATAAGATCGATCGTCGATGTGGCGCAGTTCTTGCTACCACTGCCTGAATTTTCGTTGATTGTCATACGTAATTTCATATATTATATATGCACATATATACCAGATTATTTATACCCATTACAGCATCTAAATCCATATTGATTGTGGAGTTTAGGAGTACACATATCATTTTAAGGTGTTGATATCGATCAAACGGGGGGAACGGTTCAAACACAAAAGCTAAAAGCTCGATGGAAAAATTTAAAGCCAGACATACCTGATTTATAGGTTTTGTATTATTCTCGAGGCATATTTATATTTCTAGTTATTCGTATAAGGCATGCGTACTTATACCTAGAATCCGACTCCGTTTAACTTCTTTTGTTACTGCGTGACAAACGAGATAGCTATAGTTGACAACATTGCAGTGGTTGGTTAAAGTAGTGTTCTTCAGGTTAGCTTGGACTTAATAAATATTTTACCATCCTCAAGATATGATTTATTCGAGGAAGAAGGCCTATCTAAATGTTTAATTTTATTCTACGGTAAATTGTTTTAGTTCATAAAAAGAGAACTAAGTTATTCGGAAAGAAATCTGTAGAATTTCCTAGAAAGTAGTCTTTTTGGATTACTTAGCATAGAAATGGATTTTCGGTAACAAAAATGTGTCTTGCAATAGCAAAATGATTTAATTTCAGACATAAAAAGAAAAAGTCAGCTTCTAATCCTCTTTAGACGAATGCATACACTAATGTTGTTAGTGCAGATTGGGTTAGATTAGGCGACTTGTGGTATGTAGACAACTGTATAGGTTCAGTATATGTTAAACGAAATGTTATAATTTTAAGTCGGTCTGTTTCTTCATTCGACCCCTAGCAAATCCTACATCAAAACACCTTGTGCTCGTCAATCGAAACCCGAAATATTGGTTAGTCGTTTCAAAATGAAAATAACAAAATTTCAATTAATCTTTTCTATTGAAAAAAATATTTTTTTCCAACACAGCGTGTCACTTTCGTTGCTGCGGTTGCATGAGGCCATGATTATTAGCGCAGTTGCACAACCTTTCTGCTGCTACTTAGTAGATCCCATAAATGTAGACATACCTATATAACTTTGCATTATACCTTGCCCAATATAGACACACATACATAATATGTCTGTAGTATATTGGACCCTTTCAGTTTTCCAGCTGCCTGTTCAGTGCTACCCAGACGTCCGTCCGCCTCTTTATGCTATATGTACCAGATGCGTATGAAACAAATTTTTTTTAATTTTTGTTGCATTTTTTTTCCTTCCTCAATATGTTGTCGTTTCGGTTCGAACTGCCCGCTGTTCGACGCCTTGGTGTTTATTGAGGTGTTTGTCCATTTAAACGTTGCCTCAATTTGCTAGTTGAGCCTTTTGTTTCCTTTGTTGCCATTTTCTATCCCGCTGTTGCAACTTTGACTTTGTTTTCTTCTTTTATTCGATTATATTTGCTGTCGTTGTAGTGGCTCTCTTGCCACTTGTATTGTTAACAGTGCAGGCCCACTGGCCGCCGTTGTCGACGTATTGGTCCTCTTGGTCGTATCTTCAACGTCGTCAATCGTCTGTCCGCATTGCACAGCAGTCAAGCGTCAGGCAAATGGAGCAGTGAGCTGGCTCACTTAGTAATAAGGTGTGAGAAAGGCAATAATCGTAAAGAGCTAACAAATTGTTTGCTGGAAGTTAGTGTCCGATGATTGTGTCGTTGCTGTTTACGTTGAGCAGATATTGTGCGCCTGTTATATTGTAGTGCGAGCACTGGTTGCATTTGTGCCGCCTACAGGTGTTGATGTCGGAGTGGTTAAATGATAATTAATGGAATATTGAAACTGGCGGTTGGGGTAGCTGATTACTTACCGGGCATTATGATTACATGTGTAATAAAAGTATGTATTTTATATTTCTTTTTTTGAATTTCATCTAACGAGTATAGGATATGCATATATTTTTGAGGTTTTGGGTCAAAGAGACTTATCGAAACCGCTACTCATATAATTTGTACACAAAGAAGAACTTATATTAGAGGAAGCTAGACGTTAAAACCATATGTTGTGAGGTGATCTTCCGTTATCGTTATTTCATTGTATCTTAATTTGTTTATAGAAGGACGACCATACTACATAAATTTAGATGTTCTATGTCAAATCCTAGCAAAGTCATGAAAAATATCGATCCGAAACAAGTTGCGTTATTACCTTTATTTTCATGTTTAGTCGCAAGGGTCAAACCCAACAAGACTTATTTTGTTTCCAACATCCTGCACCAAAACTGTGAGTTTTCATCCTTAAAATCATTTACATACATTTGAATTTCAGCTTAACGTACAATATAAAACCACTTCATCAAAAGTAGTCACAGAATATGCAACAATCATATAATCTTTAATATGCATTCTGCTCATATCAAATTCCATAGGTCCTACGGGTAGCACACTTACAAATTAAGTATGATCTTATTTCCGGCGATAACTTCATTTTAATTACTTCTTAATTACACTTGGCTATTAAAAAGTAAATTAGTCGCTTGTCAACACCCATGCCCATCAATGATCATCGTGATCTTCACGATCTTCACGATTCTACAAAATAATAATCACGTCCAACCCAACTTCAGTACACAAGCATAATTAATTTTAATTGCTTGCCGTTCCCAGACTTGCCTCTGTTGGTTTCTTTCATTCAAAAAGTGCACCAATCGCCTTAAGCAGCATGCACGTATTTATTACACTTTGAAGATCGCTGCGAGTAGTTATGCTCTTCGTTTTTCAACTTGTTACGGAATTAATGGGATATTTTTGTTGTTATTCTTTGTATGCTTACTTGGCTAAGCTTCAATTTACGAATAAATTGGTGTAGATTTTTGGTGCCCTTCTGAATACATAAAGGAAAAACTTCTTTTTGAGTTTCTTGATACTAACACTAAATTTTCATCGTAGCTCCTTAATTTAGGTTTTATGGCAAGCCAACTTTCAAGATTTTGCAATTCTTCCGTGACACTTTTACAGTTTTTCCCTGTATTTATACTAATACTACCACTAATATAATAACATAGCCAAGCCAGTTTTGGATAACCAAACTAGTATTTCAGTAATTTGAGGGCTTAGAAGACCGCTTGTCTGCTTCGATTTAGTTGTTCTATTTAGAAAGCTCTTCAGATCGTTTCGAGTTAAATTCGGTGAACAATGCAATCAAAGGTCATATTACCTGCTGGTGGTGCGAAAATTAGAGAAAGAGCAGGATTGGTGCCTGAAATAGAGGTTGTTGCCTTCACTTGATATGGCGAATTGGCATCAGCTTTCATAACCAACAAACGACTTACACGCTATGGGGAGAATTTTATTTTATTTAGACGGTTATAGTGACATTAAAAAAGAAAACCGCTGTATTATGTACTTTGGAAAACAGAATAAGAGTAATTTGTACTCAAAGTGATTTATAATGCGGGAGAGGTGTATTTCTGCCATGAAAAGCCTTTTATATTATCTACTGGACATTCTGAGTCGGCGTAAAAAGCGTTTAGGTTCTTATATTTTTTCGTTAACATCAAGCAGCACACTACAAATGGGAAATGAAGCTCGGCCAGACATTTAGCAAAGAACAGGCGTCAATTAAATATTCACTTCCGTTTATAAATCGTATAGGAAAATTATAAGATTTCCAAGAAAAATGTGAATTCGTTAACATGACTGCTGCATAAGTTTTGTTATTGTTTTGTTGTAATCATTTGTCAGCTTAAAAAATTAAAATTGAAGAATGCCGTATAGAGCACATACTTGCACATACATACTATACAACGTCCATATGCAGTTCGCACTGCTCAAACTTCTAATCGCACGGTCCTTATGCATTTCATGGCATACATTCCGGAATACCACTTGCGAATTATTCCGTGAAAAGGTCCTAAAAAAGTAATTTCCACCACAAGATAGAGTAGCATTTCCCAAGAAAACCACTTCATTTATTTATAACAGCACTTGACAATAACAGTTATTGACTGCAACAGTCGTTTCGCCATTTATTGCAAATAGTTTTTTCTATTGCCCCAGTATGCATAATGCATAGCATAGCAACAATGTAACTGTGCCCACCATATATTTTAGCTGGAGATATTTACTTATTGCGAGTATACATATATCTAAGATCCAAAGTTGCATACTCATCATATATAGTATTAATGTCATTGCAGAGGAAAATGTTTTACCATACAGAGACGTCAGCTATCAAGTGGTTCTATCTAATATCGCTGATGCTGCTATTTTGCTGGAGCAGTTTGATCGAATGCAAAAGGCAACATGCGCACACCAACGATGCTGATCATGAGCTTCGGAGTTTAGAAGATGATGGCGGTGGCGGGGTTGTGGGCAATATGGGGAATGGACACCATCAGGGGCATCGGAAAAAGCGTCGTCAGCATGACAATAAACTTTCATTGTGGATCAATGAACAGCAGCTGAATATGCTAAGTGGTAATGTATTGCTTTGGGGGAATCTCCGCCGCGCTCACCAATTGCAGTATGGCAGAGACTCCCCCAAAAATGTATTTATCTCTACGAAAAAAAAACCGATCTGATTTTCAAGATTAAAGCACTTTTCTTTCCACAAGGATTCGGTTCACATGGTCGCATCTATGCCATTGAAAATGGTCATGTGTTCAATTTGCCTGAGATCAATATCTATAAATTTTTGATTATACCCGCCGAAGTGAACTATGTGAATTTTACGTGGAAATCGGGCAGCAGAAAATATTTTTATCACTTCGATCGTTTGATCTCGCTGGATCATAATATTTTGAAAGATCCCAAGCTTTCGATTGCGAAGAAAGGACGCATACCAGCGGACGAAAAAGGTAATTTGCTATTACATATTTCATACATTAGATCTAATACATTTATTTCTTGTTAACCCAAAGTGATCGCTTTAACGCCAAAGGCCAATTTCGTTACCTTTAAGACCGACAATTCAATTCGCCTTTTTAATTGAAATATTGATTCCTAGTCAGAAAAAAAAGTGTTTCTTTTGTTTCTTCCCAAACGAAAGCCCAAGTTTTTGATATCTCAAAGTTCACTGTTTGAAGAGCCTGGCATAAATGGTATTATCGTTTACCACCGTTAATCGTTAGTTATTTAAAAGTACTCAAATATTTACGGAAACCATGCTATAAGTAAGGATTGTTGTCAATCCAGTACTATAGAAAATTTGTTCTCTAGTGTTTCTTTAATAACTTGGAGACTTTAAGTGTGATATTCCGGTTTTATTTAAAAATTGTGTTAAGAATGCGTTTAAAAGATGTTCGGTGGACATACTGAAAATGTTAGGCCGCATACGTGTATAAAATAGAAGTTTCTCTGGATCCCAGGACCTTCTACGACAGCCCGATCGATTCATTGTCGCATCTGTCTTCTTGAATATCTTCACCTATTTTCTGGTCAATTCAAGTCATTTCAGATAAGATCCAAGGGTTTTAGACAATTTTATAAAGTACAGAAACAATAATATTCCCCTTGATAACCTCAAAAATATACTTCAATACATATATATATATATTTTTTTTTTTCATTTTACAGATTTCAGTATTTTCATGCCATGCGTCCACAATAACTCAGGGACGGCTATGTTTACAATCGGTTTGTCTATACAAAATCGTCGAGAGAAGCTGTTGCCTGGTACGCCGATACGTTTGAATTTCAAAAAGGAATGCGCACACAGAGGTAACGCTTCCATCTCTACATTAACATCTTCGCAAGGTAGTGTATAAAAAGAAATGCTTCCTTTACAAACATACATACAAACTATAAAAAAAAAACATTGGCTTCTAATATACATACTTCTTTCAAAATTTATTTTTCCGCAATAACCTCAGTGGGAGTGTTGAAATTGTCAGACTTGGAAAGGTGGTTAAAACTTTGTACTTTTATTAATACCTTTAGTCGACTTGAAAGTTTTTATTGAAAATTTTACTCACTTTTGTATAAAATAAGTAAGAAAGAGAACCGAATTCGTCAACCAAAAGCATTTAAGACAATTGATATATTTCAAGATTTCTGCAAAACATATAACCTTGCCAATAAATACAGTGGAAAATCAACCTGAAGCTCCCCGTGTTTGGTAAATTAGGCTAGATTTTTGGCCTATTTTTAGAAGAAAATTGCCATTTCGTTCCGTCAGAGGAACTTTATTTGTAAAATTTTGTTTCGACATCGTTGTTGCTTATCTGTTACAAAGACAAAAATTCTGTTTTTTTTTTATATGACGTTCAGTGGAAGTAGGTGACTCTGGTCTAAATAGTAAAATTTTTTCAAGAAAGTAATTTGAAGTTTCTAGTTTTATTACTTAGAGATTACTTAGAGACCAATCTCACTATATGTAGTTTTGAACAATTCCGTTATATTAAAGACAATAGATTATACGATTTCACATCGGATCTCGGTGCTTTAAAGCAAACTTTTCATCAATTCTACTTGGATGTGTTGCGTACATTGCACCTACTAAGGGGTGAAGTAATAACAAAAATTTTAAATAAAGAGATAAGGAAGGGCTAAGCTCGAGTACTCTCGCAATATGGAAAAATCAAAGCGGGGACAAATTTCAATATATTGGGTATTTTAGAAAAAAGTCAAAAAGAAAGCCAGAAGTCATAACATTAGGGGTATTGGCGCTAGGCCAAGGTCTTTTTAGATTTCATACATATTCGGCACTAAATCACATTGTGGTTATGAAAACTTGTTCATTTAATTTCATTAGAATATTGAACATATTGACCAATACAGACGGTGTAAAGTCAATCGGGAAGCTAAAAATCTTTATATTGGATATATTGGGACTTGGGGTAGGACTGGACTGACATACTAAAGTATGTTTCTACCCAATTTTAATAGAAAACCCCCGACATTAACCGATTTATTAGGCATAAAGGCAACTGGAATAACGAAATTCATTATATGTGGTATATGGGGGTTGGGATAATTAATGAACCAATTTCCCCAATTTTTAGCACCAAGCTATAGTATATCCAAGACTAAACTTCAATTATTTTTGCTAAGATTAACTAATCTTACAAATTAACGATATAGAGTATTAAGTTAACCGGAAGTTCGAAAATCTTTATATTAGGTATATGGAAGCTAGAAAATACTGAACCGATTTGATCATTTATTAGTTGCAGGGCACACTATTATCAGCAAAAGTTGAGCTCTTAGTTTCATTGAGATATCTCACAGTTTGACCGATATTTTTGGTATAATTCAGCCATGAGTCAGGCGCTGAGGTCGTCGTATTCGGTATCAGGGGGCTTGAAAAGTTGTAGACCAATTTCAACCATTTTAAGACTAGAGTTGCTTGCACAACATGTGAAACATGCTCCGAAAGTGAAAATGTATACTTAAAAATATAAGAGTGCTTAATGGTAAATCTAATGAACTATATTTTTGTATTATATTGCTAAATATCGAAAAGGCAGTAACTCACATTCCCACTGCGGTTAAAACACAAACACATTACTGGCTGGCGTTTTTACTACATTACTCCAACTATTTAATGTCATATACATAAGTCAATTGCAAGTAAACGCTAAAATGCTACGCTTCTTAATTACTAAATATAAACTAATGCCTGAAGTATTACACATACCATATGTATATATATGTATATATATATATATACGTAAAATAAGCACTGCTTGTCAAGAATTATAGAATGCTTGGGACGTCTAAATGCAGCGCTAAGCTGGTTTTGTTTATACAACTCTTCATATATCCATATTATTGTGGTTGCTTATTTGCCAATGCTTTTAGTAAGCCTATATTTATACATATGCACAAACGTACATTTAAGTAATAATGTTTATTTTTATATTTTGTGTTTTTTACTATTAAATTAAATAATTTTAAGGTCCAGACCCGGAGTGTAATTTGAAATGTGGCGATAATGGTTTTTGCAACCATAATAAAATTTGCCAGTGCAAAGCTGGTTATACGGGTCAATATTGCCAAACGGCATTTTGTTTTCCACAATGTTTAAATGGTGGTAATTGCACAGCTCCATCGGTTTGTACCTGCCCTGACGGCTATCAGGGCACGCACTGCGAAGGAGGTAAGTCAATATATTTATGCATAATAATAATTTTATTTCAAAAAAATTGCTTTTATACAAATAGTTAATGACAAATGTTATATAGTATGCTTTAAATACGCTTCGAAATAGCAATAGCTGTCTTACAACCGATTTTGATAACTTCGGTAATTGCTTTATAAAAGGGTGCCTGTTCAGCGCCACAATCAATACCCGTATCATGATGCTCTTGTTCTTCATCACGGAACTTTGTTATTGTATCCAATAGTTCCTGAAAGCATAATAAAAGTAAAAAACGCATTTTTATCGTAATAAATGCTTTCAATCACCTTATCTGGCTTAGGGGATTCCATGATTTGTCGCAATTGTTCATTGTAATGCTCCACGATGACTGTTTCCACAGCAACGGTGCATGCCATGGCAGCTTTCTCACCCAGCAATGCAGTGCCTAAGACAATGAGACTCTTAAGATAATTTGTAATCAAAAATGTTAGCAATTTCGCTCGTTTGACTGCACCGCGCACCTGCTCCCAACATAAATCCAGCTACATTCCAAATCGGCACCATAATTGTCGGTCGCACTCTGTGCTCTTGTATGAGCTTTTCGAATTTTTTGCGGTGTTCCTTTTCTTGTTCCCACATGTGCGCTATAGTCTTGCCCATCGGTCCATTACCCAAAACCGCCATTTGACCAGCATAAATACGATCGGCACCCAATTCTCCAGCATGATCAACACGTATGATCTCATCTGTTAGTTGAGTAGGCCGCTTTCGTAGCGTTGTAGTGGATTCTGACTTTTGTTTGCTTCCATGCTCAGTTGCGATATTTTGTTTAGACTGTTGCAGAATTGGTTGACAGTGTATGAGGCGCCAACTGTTGTGTGATATGTTCGAGAGGCGCAGCATGCTCAAATACTGAGTGAACGAGAAAGGGTAAAAAGAAAAACAAAAAAACTCCATTATCATTCAAATTATAATTAAATCCTTTGAATGTGTGAAATTTCTTTGAATGATATAAAAACCGTTATCTGGTTTAATAATGCTCCTAAAAGATACTACGTAATGTGAAAGCAACGTAAACTGAATTCAAACTTCTATAACTGTGTCACTTATTATTTATACGATTAAACGTTGTAATAATTAGTTTTTTGAGTTGTATATTAATATTATCATTCCGTTTGCGTTAGCAGTTACATCGACCCGACTGTCTGACGAACAATTGGAATATGACATTTTCTGTATTTTCTCTAGCAGTTGAGGAATAAAAATTTACAAGAATCTTCAAATTATACACATTAAGCATGTAGAAATTAAGTATATAAAAAACATTTTTACACATTTTTACAACAGTGGCTCCACCAAGTTTAATTTTTGAAAATGTAATATTTACTACAAAATTACAAATTACTAATAATGAATATTTAGTAATTTACTAATATTCTTAGGCATCTGCTCTGAAAAATGCTTGAATGGTGGCAAATGCATACAAAAGGATAAATGTCAATGTTCGAAAGGTTACTATGGATTGCACTGCGAATTTTGTAAGTACACACATAAATATTTTTGTATATAAATTTTTTTATTTGATAATTATACATAATTTTTTAAAATTCTTAGCTAAATGTGTGATTCCTTGTAAAAATGGCGGTCGCTGTATAGGCACCAATATTTGTCGCTGTCCAAGCGGATTACTAGGCAAGCATTGCGAAATCGAGCGCATACAACGCTCAACCTGTAGGCGTCCTTGCAAGCATGGTGTCTGTACGGCGAATAAAATATGTAAATGTGATCGCGGCTTCTATGGTCGACATTGTAATGCAAGTATGTGGCGTAATTTTCAATGGGAATTTCGATTACAGCAATTACTGATTCAATTATTTCTCTTTACAGGAATTAAAAAACATCGTAAAATTCATAGATAGGCATATCATATTTAATATTTTGGACAGATCTCTCCAATTTTAACTTTACTAATCGGTTTCAATGGGAATATTAGATTTGTAAAAAGTTTGCTGTTTATTTTTAATGACTACCGCTAACCAATTTACATATATATACATACATAAATATAAACTCTCATCTTCAAATGTTTTGTGTAAAAAGTATAATTAATACTACTATTTTATTCCTCTGCCCAATAATGGCACGTTAGAATCATTTATTTCTAGAAACGTTGTGATAAACCTTTTTTGTTTAATGTAACAAAATTTTACTTCAAGGAAGTCTGAAAATGTCTAATTTATAATTGGAAATAAGAATTTTTATAAAATAAAATATGAATTTGAAATGTATGTTTTTTATTACAATTTGTATGACATTTTCGATTGTCATTGGAAATTTTTTATTAGAAAAAGCACCAAATATTATATTTTTTTTTGAAGATGACATCACGAGTACTTATATGAATGAATATTCACTATATATAACTAGAAACTTATAATTTTATTTAACTGCTACATTATCGCTACATTGTGCTTAATAATATAAAATAGAAAGAAAAGATATGCTTAATAATATAAATATTTATGTCTGTTCCTTTTTTTGCGCCATTGGTATTGGTGCACAACCCTCTATATACAATCTAAGTGTCTCCTCGTCCATTTTCTCATTCTCCTTTGGTGGTTTATAATCTGCCACATGGTCCACGCGTATTGTACGCCCAATTAATTTAATACCATTTAAATTATCAACTGCCAAGATAGTGGAACGTTGGTCTTCGTAACAGATAAAACAAAAACCTTTCGATTTTCCAGTACTTTTATCCCTTATCAAGTTAATATTAACAATTTCTCCATACTGGGAAAATACACAGATTATATCGCCTTCAGTTAGGGTGTACGGCAAACCACCAACAAATATCCATGCTGAGTCCTTATACATATCATGCCATGATTTCTTGCCACCTTTTAAGTCAGTTGCACTGAGTTTAAGAACATTCTTCACATTTGTCATAGCATTCATGTTGATAATTATAATAGCAAATGTAGGTATATTCCTGTTGAAAGTTGTTTAGAAATTCTTAGTTTAAAGCAGATATATTTTCGTTTTTACAATTTATTACGTTGTTGGCACATAAAATAGGTAGGGTCATATTAAATATATACTTTTTATTTACTTCTATCTCAAATAGCACTAACGTAATATATTCGACAAAACAGTTCTGGGACTAGTTCTGTGGATACAACAACAGATAATCTTTGTCTGATTCAACTCCGTATGTACCTAAGTACGTAGAATCTATATGATGAACAATGCAGACCATAGAACCGCTTTATTGCACTACGTAAGTACATATCAAATAAGCTAAAGTTTGAGATTTTCCAAAAACAAAGTAAAATAGTAAAAGTAAATAGTGCGTATACTATCCTTACGTACCTGATATTTCTCTTATTTATTTCCCGAAATGCCGACAAAATAAAAGGATGTACGAATTTCACAAAACAGCTGGTTATAAATAAACACACAAAGTTGCACAAACACACGCAAAGCGTTGCCACATATGAAGAACAAATATACATCAACGGAGAGACATATTATTTATTACAATAAACATATTATTTTCCCCAAAAACTCTATTTACATTACATATAAAAACTATTGACATTGAATTATCATACAGGTAGAACTTAAATCGCATACGTTATGAAATTCTTATTATATTTATTATTTACAAAACAAATTAAATTTTTTTATTCCTACAAAATTTTGTAAAAATGTTATGATCACCAAATTAAAACTTTTAAAATAATATTACTCCGGAATTGAGTATTAATCTTTTGGATGAATGCACCTACCGAACTGACACATTCAATAGTGAAGAGGAAAAGATAAACGTCAACAAAGCTGACTGGTACAAAACAAAGTATCCAATTCTTATTGCATTTTAATGGAAGTCAACTGACCAAATCAGCAACAAATTGTACGAAATGACTCCTAAAAATATCGACGATCCCGTGGACACCAACTTCGCTTCGAAAGCAGACGAATCTGATCTGCAAGGTATGGGTGCAATATTATCGAATTAAATGTTATTAAACGTTCGTTACTTAAAAATTGCGATTTTCCAGAGGTTGAGAATGTGAACGATAGTCTTGACGAAATAACTCTTGCACTTGATGTTTTTGAACAGCGTACTGATGATATTATTGCACAGCTGAGAGTTTTGCTAGATTCTAATCGTGAAATACGTCAACAAATAGCACAGGAGAAAGAAAAAGAAACAATTGAATCTTTGGCAGCAACAAATATCCGTAGCAAAACTGAAAACAGTGATGCAGATGAAAATACCAATATCGGGAATTAAAATGCGCTAAATGGGCATATCGCAACGGAGGTGCACATAAAAGTATTAGAGGCCATGAAATTGCCGTTTACATTTGTTTGCTTTTGTTTGATTTATCTTAAATTTATTCGTGTTGACAATTATATGAGTAGTACAAACTAAAGTTATTTTTTCGATTCTAATAATTGCTTCGCAGAGACTTCGAATAATTGTTTATTAACAAGTTTTAAGTGTTGCACTTCGGCCCTTAATCTCTCAATCTCTTTTGCCGCTTCCTCATCTGTCGTCTTAGCAGTATGGGTGTTATTGCTTTTTGTTTTGGACGTAGACGGCTTTTCCTGATAATCGAAAGGATATTCTGGTTGAGGCCACCATTTGTAATCGGTATTGGCGTTTGCTTCAGTGATTAAAACTTCTATGGGTTCTTCTTCGTCAACCTCAGGTGGGTCAAGCATGCGTCGCAGATTACCACTGAATTTCTTAGGTGGTTTATTTTCTGGTTTAAATATATCTGGGTTGGAAAGACGTAGTTTTACATTTGTTACAGGTCCTTTATGCTGCATACGCTTTATAAGCTGCCTACTGGCAACGTTCCAAATGCATACTTGTTCATCTTGACCACCAGAGACTAGAGTTTGACCATCAAATGATAAAGCCAAGCAAGTAACTGCGGTGCCCTCTTTATGTCCTTTAAAAAGGTTACAGTTCTCCTTTTCTACATGTACTTCCTGTCGCAAAATAAATTGATAAACAATGGGCTCATACATTACAAATTTTGTATTACCTTGTTTCCAGCCGCAGCATCAGAATTAAACAGATAAATATTACCTTCGCCCGTGCCAACGTATACAGCTGTTTCTAAAGTATTTCTGGTAACGCTGTGTAATGATTCAGCAAATACGACGTTTAAGAGCAGAACCCCGATAAACAAATCATAGATTTTGCAAGTGCGATCCAGTGACACAGTTGTCATATGCGCACGAATACCACCCAAACCTATATGAACATCTGTTACTGGGAGCCCGTGATCGGTAAAGGTGTAGACAGGTGTTTGATTGTCGTCGTCCCGAGCACACACAGTTGTTAAATTCCATAACATTACACTGCCATCTTGGCCAGCTGAAGCAAAATGTGAATCTTCGTCGAAACGTATACAGTTAATGGGCTGGAAATGCTTTGAAATTGTGTTTAGCATTTTACCAGAAGATAAATGCCAAATATAAATGTTTTCTTGTATTGCAGCCACGAGATAGAGCATATCGGGTGAAAGTGCCATCGAATTGGCGCGACCAGGCAGCACGAAGCGCACATAAGTAACCTGTTGTTGTGAGTTAATTGGCCAAACATGGAGAAGAGGTTTAGTACTATTAGCTGCTAGGATATAGTGGTAATCCAGCACGGATATAGAGCGTGGTTGTATCACACCGCCTGCTTTGTATACCATTAAGTTAGTCCCCGTTTTGTAGTCCCATGCTGTAATAGACGCTTGTGATTCATTTGAATCACTTGTGAAAAGTACTTCTACAAGTTCTGCCATTTAAAAAGCAATAAAATTGCATATATTGGTTAAATTTCTAAATTTTAATATTAATTTTAACTTTAAAACAGCAGAGAGACTAACACTTAGCAATACACTATACACGTGTTTTTGTTTACACTCCTTCTATAAGAAATGTCAAAAAGTGACATAAAGCAAGGTCGGCACCGTAAAGCGCATGACTTCTTCAGGGATATCTTTTTGTTTATAAAGTGCTTGTTGCAAATCGGCTATTTGATTTGGTAATAGCATTAAAAGAAACAAAAAATGATTCAGGAACCAGGCAATATATCCCTGCCACAGAAGCGATATTACCGTCAAAGGGCGCATTCTAATCCAATTGCTGATCACTGTTTTGACTAGTAAGTTCACTGGACAGACATACATATGTATTTTTAACGATTTACTTATGGCATTTAATCTCTTTTATTATATTATCGCAGCCCCGCACGCCCGAGTGATGTCAATTGGCAGGAGTTGTATCCAAATATAACATCCGACCAGCGTGTCGAATTCGCAGATATCGGTTGCGGGTATGGCGGCTTTCTTGTTACTCTTGGGGAAATGTTTCCAGAACGGTTTACACTCGGTCTAGAAATTCGAGTGAAGGTTTCAGACTATGTCATGGATCGTATTAAAGCACTGCAAACTTTACATCCGGGGAAATATAACAACATTGCTTGCCTACGTACAAATGCCATGAAGTATCTACCAAATTATTTCCGGAAGTCACAATTAGACAAAATGTTTTTCCTTTACCCTGACCCACATTTTAAGCGCGCTAAACATAAGTGGCGTATAATAAATCAGGCCCTTTTATCGGAATACGCATATGTATTACGAAAAGGTGGACTTGTTTATACAATGACCGATGTTGAAGATCTTCATAACTGGATTGTACTTCATATGGAACAACACCCTCTATACAAGAGATTAACAAGTGATGAGGAGGTGAGATTAAATATATATTTTTTATTGTGTATGGAACAATAGAGTTGTATTCATTATTTTTAGAAAGCCGATCCAATTACACCAAAACTTTATCAGAGTAGCGAAGAAGGTGCAAAGGTTGTACGAAACAAGGGTGACCATTTCTTGGCAATATTCAAACGAATTTAGAATAACTAAATTTAAGTAAAGTTCCATTTTAATAATTTAACACAAATAAGTAAATTAAAATTCATTTGCTTGTTTTCATATCCAAAATTTTCATTTTGATAATATGATATAACACAAATAAATAAATTAGCTTTACATTTGCTTGTTTTCATATCCAATGCCATGGCAAGTTAACATAACACGACTATTTGAATCGATTTCCTCAACGTCAAACCTAGATCCAGTCAAGAGATTGGCCACATGCATGGCGGTACGAGTGTGTTGGGTGAGAGGTGTTGTGAGTATTCTTGATATCCCATGAGCAAGAGCCATAAATATTACTATTTGATCCTGCACATGACTGTCTACACAAATTCCATTTTTCAAATAATTTACTAATTCATCAGCTGCAGTTTTTCCCAAAGCATAACCATCCACTTGCCGTTCGCCCAACGCTGATGACCCAATTGTACATCCTTCTGTACTAACAGCTTTTAAAATCACACCAGAACCATTATCACGGGAAATTTCCAAACTTTCTTTGTATGCTTCCAATTGTGGTTGATTTGGACATATAAGTTGCAACTCTCGCTCTGCAGCCTGTTTCATATCCTGCGCTATACGCAAAGGCAACCTGCCCGCAACGAAGCACCAACCACACACTTCGCTTACAACACCGAAACGAACTAAATTCACTGCTTTTAAACTGCATACAGGTGGAACTAGTACTTTGCAATGCCCTCCTCCACGAGGGTAATAACCACGTTTGAATAAATCAAAATCAAATGAAATTCCAAACATTTCCAAATTTGGACGTAAAACTTCTGTCATACTATCCACTTGTGGTGCCATACCCACATTTGTTCCTCCTATTAGATCCAATTCAGACTTGCTTCTACCGAATATTAACACAGGCAGTGCCGCTTGCAGCACTAATGCAACGCTCGCAGCTGTTCTTGTGTCCACAGTGTATCGCCCAGACGTAATGTCACCTGGATAAAACTCCACCTCAGTCGAATTAATATGATTGCCCTTAACGCGTGCTTTTGTTATGTTTTGCAAAAGATTCAAACCAAATAAATGCTGATTAGAAAGCCCTGGCCTAGGACGATTGGCACGTATGTTTGTAACTCTGATAGGCCGGTGAAGAATGCAGCTCAAACTAAGTGCATTCCGCAGTATCTGTCCACCACCTTCCAAGTAACTACCATCAATTACAATAACTTCTGACATAACTCTGCTTGATAATCTACTTGAAAAAGGAGTTTTAATGGAAAGTACCAAAAAGAACCTCAGGAGGGAAGGTTGATGTTCACAAATTTATTAATATTTTATGCTTTGACAGTTGACTTTTAGAATTGCCATGCGAATTAATTTTCTGCGTTTTTCTTACAAACAGTATTATACCCTTTAAAGGAACAAATTAAACTTGAAGACAGTTCCGAAGACCGAGTAGACTAGAACGCAAGACAAGTAGGCTTGTATTCCCAAAAGTTAGGTGGTTACTTTATTATTGATATCATGTTGACATATAGTATTTTCACCGTTTTTTTTTTATTTTCTATTATAATTTTATATATATATAGTAGAGCGATCGGGATTAAATCTACATATGTGGGAACATTTTTATCTCTTACGATCGCGAGACCGTTCATGATCGCTTGAACGATGCTTCTGACCACCGCGGTGTGTTGACCCTCGATTCGAATATCCATGATGGTGTTTACTGGAATAACCATGATGATGCTTGCTGGACTCCTTATACTCCTGATATTTGTCACGTTCACGATATTTATCACTGCTGCTCATACGCTCCTTATTAGAGTAATAATCATTACGATCATGTTCTCGGGATGATTTCCTGAAAGTAGGACACAACGATTAGAAAAATTAAAATGTTATTCAAAGTGTTACCTTTTGCGATGTTTTATATGTGGTGAGCTTGATGTGGATCGTGAATAATGTCTGGACTTCTTCTTGTTCTTATTTGATGTTGGGGAGCGCGAACGACTACGAGAACGATGTGATTTCTTGTTTCGGCTTTTATAGTCGCCTATGCCGTTAGAAACGGAACGTGACCGACTGCGTGAACGTGATGTAAATTTGGGTGAACGTGAACCTCGAGAACGAGATCGGGAGCGTGAACGCGAACGTGAATCCTTATCTGGTGATTTATTTTCTGTTGGCAATGGCAAGGGAATTGCCCGTTGTATGAACCCACCCCAAGCATTATGTGAACCGTTATTGCGATCTACTGTAGTAACAGCTGGTGGTGTATTTTGCTCCTTGTTTTTATTACGAGATTCCATATACCGTTTTTTTAATTCCTCCACGGCAGCGTCTAGTTTTTCGACATTTGGCTGTAAATATTCGACATTTAGGAATTCATTTACATATAAGTGCTAGTTTCGTTTATTATGCCTCACCTTAGCTCGCATATATAATTCCATTATACGGTAACAAATATTAACGATATGATCTTCGCTTACTTGAAATATTCCAAACCACGGTGGATTATTTGGTAAGGGGATTACGAGTTTTCGTGCACTCAAGTATATGCAAGCACAAGCAATAGTTTCTGGTTGATAACGCATAAATACATCTGTGCGCAGGGAGTCGTTCATGAAATTCCATGACATTTGCATAAGTTTCTCATGTTTTTCATATTTCATGACTTGCAAATACATGACAATAAGTTTATGCGGATGTTTCACGTGCACACAAAAACCCAATTCTTTTAGAACTCGTCTTTCCGCTTTTATAACTTGTGTTTTCAGATTTGTGTATGTCTGATCTAAAATCATTGGAGCTATGTCCCTGGGAATGGACAGATATGTATATATATTACTTTATAAAACCTTGGATATGTACAATAAATATACTTACTTTTGAGCGCGCACTTGTTTAATATGATGGAAAACATTTATAACGTCCCGTATGCGCCGCGGAGCTTCTTCAATTTTAGACGCCAAACAGACGCAACTCATTGCAACAGTTTCCATGTTGTACCGCACAAAACTTTTCGAATAAAAAAACCGTTGAAAAATAACCTGTCCTGTTGCCATTGCTACCTGAGGCAATTTAAGCAATATTCCTGCTGTTTGTATTAACTCGCAACCGAGTATACGTAAATCTTTCTCCGTCTCCGGATCTAAGCCGTCGACATGCGATGGAGTTGCATTGAGCTTTTCTTCCGGTATAAGACTATTCTCCAACGTTATTACAATTTTATTAAAGAGTCGTGGGTATGCTGGTTTTGCAGTCAAATCGGATTCAGCACCACTTGCGGTCGGGCCTGCAACACTCGCAGATCCACCAGATACAGAGGCTGTTGTGTTAGCCACATTGGAAGTGCCTGCGGAGCTTGCCATCTTAACTGCGATTGATTTAGATTGATACACTTCAATAACTACCATTTGAATTTATTTTTAACATTTGTGACAAAATAAACCATAAAACTAATCAAAGAAATATTGAAATAAAAGTTGAATGACAGTTAAGCCAAAAAATTATCTAAAAATTTTCTCTGCTATTCGATGACATTTGTTAGAGGGTGACTGATAGTTTTAAAAACAAAACTGTTTTAATTACTATCTTAAATATTTATTCTAAAATTTTTTCTTAAATTATGTCTTTAAATTTTTACAAATGGCCTTCTCCTGTTATACCTAAATTATCAACATTTCAAATGGTTTTATAGTTTTACTCTACTTTGCTTGATCTTCCAGACTTGATTTCATTTTTCATAAATTGGCAACGCGATCATCAGTGCTGGTATTTTTCTTTTACAGTAAATCTGATTCAAAAAACAAACAAAAACATTGCTGACTAAGAAGAGTTGCTTCAGTTTTAAACTGTTTAAATATTAGCGAAAATAATTTATTTTGTTACATGCATTATTAAAAAATCAAGCAAAAAATGCTTATTAATATATTTTTAATGTACTTAAACCGATCATCAAAAAGTTAAATGTCTAAAAAAAAGCTAAAAAATAGGGATAACCGTCTGATATATAATCGAAGTTTCACTGTACGTCATTTAAGTGATACATTACTCTCAAATAATAAAATCTAATTTTAATTTGCCATTAGTTATTTGGTATATTAGTAAGAAATAGGTTATTATAGAGTTATTAAAGGCATGGCATTACGAGCATTTGGAAATAAATCCTTTTCTTTACGCGGTAAGTATATCCAGATACCAAGTTCAAAGTCCATACCATAATATGTTTTTTATATATTGTTTATATTTACATAAATATAGCCTTACAGGCTACTGTTGTCACAAAAGTGGAGCGCAACATGAGTAGTAACATTTTACATAAACGTGATGGCGAATCGAAATATCATACACTAAGTATAACTACACCAAAAGAATTTGTTTATCATGTCGAGTTGAATCGACCAAAAAAATTAAATGCTTTTAACAAGGACATGTTTATGTAAGTATTTACATATAAACTTCCGGCTTGAATTGCTATTGTTTATCCTCTTCTTAGTGAAATTAAAAAGTGTTTTGAGAATCTTAGCACCAATCCTGACTGCCGTGTAGTTGTGTTATCAGCCTCAGGAAAACATTTTACTGCAGGACTTGATTTAGTCGATGCCATGAAGTTGAGTCAAGATTTGGGTGCGGTTGATGAGGTAGCACGGAAAGGAGCTTTGCTAGAACACACAATAAAACTGTATCAAGATTCGATATCTTCTTTGGAAATATGCCCGAAGCCTGTTATAACAGCTGTACATTCAGCATGCATAGGCGCTGGAGTTGACCTTATAACTGCAGCAGATATACGCTATTGTAGCGAAGATGCATTTTTCTGTGTTAAAGAAGTTGACATTGGTATGGCCGCAGATGTAGGCGTATTGCAAAGACTTCCAAAGGTTGTGGGAAGTGAGTCACTGGCTCGAGAACTTGCCTATACTGCAAGACGTTTTGGTGCTGCCGAAGCTCATAGCTTTGGTTTGGTTAGCAAAGTTTACCCATCCAAGGAAGCTTGTGTAGAAGGTGCATTGGAATTGGCTTCAATCATCGCTGAGAAGAGCCCAGTTGCAGTACAGGCAACAAAAGCAAATATTATTTACTCAAAACCTAGACCAAATCAGGAAGGTTTAGATCACATTGTAAGCAAAACACTACTTTATATACATACTTGGACTATGATAACGAACCTTCCAAAATTTTAATTTTCTTCCAGCGACAAACGAATAAGTTAAACTTGCAATCCGAAGATTTTGCTAATTCAGCTTTAGCAGCGTTGACTAAGGAAAAACCAACATTTTCAAAATTATAAAAGCCAATTTAATTAATTTTTTAAGAAGAAAATTTTTTAAGCTAAACTTTTTTAAATAAATTAAAAATTTTAAATAAATTCAAATAAAATAAATCATAAAAAGAACTTATCAAAGTACATATAATATTTATAAAATCAGTGTAACATTTGCGTCAGCCGCTCCATATTAATAGAATATACTGAGTGTGATGCAATAAGATTGTGATCGTTAAAAGCACGTTGCGCATCCTTCAATGTTATGATTTCGCGTCTTTGTGGTTCACTAAAAGTAATATCAAAAGAGTTTTTATTTTGGCCCTTTGACTTTTCATATACTTACGTTTCTTCACAAGCGGATAAGAAAACTCCATCCTCATTTGAACGACGCATAAAATTGGGTGAAGTAATTTCTTTATCAAGTTCTAATGGCCCATCATCAATTTTTTGTCTCGTAACAGTATTCCGCAGTGAAGGATCTTTTAATGGAGCACCAACATCATAGTAAAACGATCCATCTCCCGTTACTTTATAATGTTTGCGGCTCATTACAATCGCAGATATAAGATTTTTTAAGAGCACCTGTACTGCCATTGCCACATACTCAGCCACATTGTCCTCTACATTAGTTAACCCTACTTCCCAAGCACCAATAAGAAAGCGACCCAGTACAAAGCCCGCGTCAGGCAAAAACAGCTCTTGTACACAATAACGTTGGGTGGGCAATATTTGTACATTAGCATCGGTTCCCGCGGTGGGCTTAATACATTCTAAATTGTCTTCAACTATGAAGTCAAGAAAATCATATGGTTCGAAAGTTACACGATCACTGACCGCTCTTGAACTTCTTTTGCGTTTACGATTACGACTGCCACTACTACCACCACTAGCGGTCCCAGTTGTACTGCTTGTAGGACCGCTATTGTTGTGTGATACGAAAAGTGACGGCGACTGTTCTGGTGATTGAAATGCGTCGATTTTGTTTAGTATAGTAATCAGAAATTGATTGTGTAAATGCATTTTATCCGGCGTAAGGAATTTTCTTGATTCACTATCAAATTCTTCTTTGGACCATTTATAACGAAACCACAACTTCATATTTGCCAAATATTTATGTGCGTTTTCACCCAAAGCGCCAAATAACGCTGTTTTCGCGGCAACGACTTTATCACTTAAATCACTCATTGCACTAATTTTATTTTCTTACGTGTTAATTAATTTATTAGTTTACAAAACTGTATAATGTCGCCATTAACGGTTATCAACCATACCTTGTTTATTATTAACAAGTTTTCGCTATCAAGTTATCCGTTTGCAGTTATTGGAGAAGGTGTCGTTTCGAGTCGTGTCGAGAAGAGATGCCAGATTTCGCAGTGTTACTTTTTGCCCGCACAATGTAGAATTTTTCCCTGATTAAAAATATTTATTCAACTGTGAATCACTTTACAACGATGGCAGTATTTCAAGGGAATATTTTGCAAAAACAAAAACAAAAACAAATAACAGACTTAAGAAAGGCGGTAACATGTCACCTAGCAACACATTTTTGCTTAAAAATCTAGTAATTTTCGATTATAAGTTCTCAAGAAATATTTGAGAAAATTCGATTGGCGCAAGATGTCTTTAAACATAGAGGAAATTTGCAAGAATCTACAATCGGATGAACGCCGAACCAAGCTTTCAACTTTGAGTCTGCTACAAAGTCATTGTGAAGAAGAATCTTATGCACAATTGCATTGTACATTCGATGAGATCTACTTACATTTGCTAAAATGTTATTCTGATCGCTTCGAAAGTGTGCGCGAGAAAGCAGTGCAAACGGTTACCGAATTTGTAAATCAATTGCCTCCAAATGACTTTCATTTGATGAATATCGTGTCAACCTTGGTGGAGCGTATGGGACAGCAGGAGACGTTAGAGTCAAGTGAGGAAATTCGTTTGCTATACATACAACAATTGTTAACGCTCCTGCAAAAGTATACGGTAACGGGAAATAAGCGGTCACTCCAGGAATGTTATACTGAAATCGTTTCCGTTTTGGCGAAAGCCCTGCGGGACGCTTACCCTGCTGTGCAAAGAGAGTCTTGTTCATGTGTGGTAGCGTTGATGAAAGTTGCGGATACAATAGCAATACAACCTTTTATTGAAAAATTAACAAAACCGCTTTATGGGATGTTAAATCATAAACACTCATTAGCACGTATATCAGCTGTAGAAGCCATTGGTCGTTTAGCGTTACATGCGGATCCGAAAAATGACACTTTATCACAAATGATTATGGAAGTCTCACCGTTGTTAATGGATTCAATGCCACTAGTTCGTCGCGAATGTGGTCAACTGGGTATATTGTTAGCGTTGGAATTACGAGACCGTTATTCTTTTTTCGATCGTATTATACCATTTATATTATGTTGGTAATTATTTTGGTCTTTTATTTCTTAAATCATTTATTGAATCGTAATATCTTAAAATTGAATTATATTAACAGTCTGAAAGATGATTCACCTGAAGTAGTAGGTTTTATACGTCCACAATGGATTAAATGTGGTAAACAGTATTACGATGAAAATGAGGAGGAATTAAGCAAACAAGAAATAGGAGATTTGCTTGTAAAATCCTATACACCCGATGCTGAACGTCCGACGATTGGTTGTCGAGCAATAGTACAACGTTCACTACGTCTTTTAAGTTTAATCACGCGCGAATCAAACGATTGGAAAGTGAATGTTCGCCTTCATTCTCTTAAGTTACTCTATCAGTTCGTACTACATGCAGAGGCAGCAATGACCGCAAAATTTTTTGAAATTTATGACGATGTTGCACGCGCCTGCCGTGATCCTGATACCATTGTGTCAACTGAGGCTATGAAAGTTGCCGATTTAATGGGCCAACTATTTTCTTATGACGATTGGATCGAACATGGGTTCGATGGATTGGCAAAAAATGCTAAAGAGGGATATTTGAAATGTTTTTACCATATGTTTGCTGCCAGCTTAGGCAGCAAGATCGATGACATTATTCGTGTTTCTGAAATGCTAATTAGGTGCGAATTTTCACAGACACTCAAACCAGAAGTTCAATTTTTCGTACTAAAATTGATTGAAAATATTCTTTTGAAATCATATAAAGCCGAAGAGCAGTTCGACAATTATAAGAATCAAAAACTCGTTTTAAACTCATATGTAGCGACTATTAAAGTTATGGCACTATCATTTGACTCCGACCAATCGAATGTTGTAGAATTGCAAGATTTAGGCCAACATATACTGGCCAAATTAGCAGAACGTCAAAAAGTTACTACTGCCACTCTACACGAAAACTATTTTGCCAGCGCTTTAAATTATGTAGAAAATCTAGATGCCTCGCTAGATGATTTGACCGAGCCTATTCTACTGTTAAATGGTTTGATCAATATAGCTAAATTACGTCCAACATATCTGAAAAATTTGCAAGAGAAAATAATCTTAGTCTGGGAGAATTGTGATGATTCTGCTAAAGTTAAGATTTTCACTAGCATATCTGTTGTAATGTTACAATGGACTGAAACTATTGATCGACAACTGTGTGAAAGTACAGAACTCTTGAAGACTTTTGTACTATCAGTAATAGAACCTAATTTACTTTGGCGTGCCGGGGCAAATGCAGAAGCAATGCGCTCACTGGCCATGGCTACATTATGCTCCATGTCACAAGGTGCTGCTCAAGAAGCTCGATTTGTGTTGCCAGAATGTGTTAGCAAGTACGTTCCGAGTTTACTAGAAGATCGTTCGGTCTCAACTCGTCATTACACAGTAAAGTGCCTCTTCAACTTTGGTGAAGTAGATGTGGGACTATTGAAACCAATTGCTTACGGTATGTCTTTTAAATTACTTTTTGTGATTTAAGCAGTGAATATAATTCATAATTTTTACAGCTGCCTTGCAGCGTCTGGATGATCCGTCTGCTGGGATACGTGAATTAGCTGTGATGGTTATTCCAAAACTAAGCCCTAAATTTAGTAAAACTAAGGACGAGAAGGGAGGTTTTGAACACGAAGTTTGGGAAACATTCATTAAAAAAGCGTTAGATATGATGTTTTTGCACTATGAAGGACCCGAAGTTCGTTTACAAAAATCAATAAAGGGTAATTATTCAATATACATATTTAATATAGGCTCGGAAACTACAAATGGTTTATATTTATAATAGCGTCTATCAAATTGATTGCGGAAAAATATCCTGAAATATGCAAAGAGAGTTATAAACGTACTGTCGCCATGTCATATAATAGCTTAAACCTGCAGGAATTGCAATCGGAACTACCAATTCTAATATAGTTCATTTGAAATAAATATTCCTTTTTTAAATATATATGTATATTAAATTTATTTACATGGTATTTCATTATAATTGAAAGGACTTCTGCATGTAATTTACCACATAGCGCGTTGAACCCCCGATAATTTATTATAATCAGCCAGGTGTCGCCATACAATACGACTTAGACGATATCTATGTACAATACCTCGAGAACGTGAAGTAAGTGCACAGCGTCCACGTACACGCACTAAACACGAATCGCGAGGGAAGGCAGCTATCTCGGAGTCAGCCACTTCACGTAATTCTACAGGTAGGATGTCATTCTTGCGGAGAGCATTTACTCGTAGTCGTTCTATGGCATTTTCGCCCACACATTTACGCCTCTTAACATCGCGTATCATTCGCCAATCGGCATATTTTGTGCGCACTTGTTGGAACTGTTGAAAAGTACTTTCAATTAGCTTATAATTTCAAAATAAATTGCTTACTTACTCCACAGCCAGCAATTTGTACACTTTGGTATACAAAATTACCGATTTTGTTGGTCAACTGATTCATGGTTTCTACAAAGAGCCTTGGGGTTTATTATTCAATTGGTATTAGCAGCTGATTTGAGCCCGCAAATGGATCTGTTCGATTTGTCCGAGCAGTTACGCTTCAGTGGCTGACCAAATGTGTTTAGATGCCATATTTAGGAATTATGAAAATGCAGTTTTTTTTTTATTTTTATACAGAGTAAGAAAATGAAATGAGAAAGTTTTAAATATAAACGATTGGCCATTAATTTTCAAATTCCTGAAGAACAGCGTTTTCAAAGCCAATGAGTGGGAACTTAAATGGCTTTTAAACTAATTAAATTAAATTTTGAAGTCTGGCATAAAAAGACCTGAATGTCAATTGGTCGCTTTGACAATTCTGTCTTCATATCTGATTGAACTGTTTGTGCGTGTGTATGTTCAATAGTGTTCTGTTTGTCTTCTTCTTCTTTTCTGTCGAGCACGGATCGACATCTCAATTTTGCTCGTGGTCAAGCTTCCACGGAACTTTTGTGAAAATTTTCACCGTGCGTGGCGAAAATTTCTGTGAAGGATTGGTGTATTCCGTTTGTATTAACGTAGATAGTTCAAACAGTGTGAAGCTTGTACGTTTGTTAAAAGTAAAGTGTGCAAGATGCCTTCCAGCGACCCACTGCCGCCCAAAGAGAGTGCGCTCTTCAGGAAGCTGCTGGTAGGTGCATAATATATGGAAGTTTCATATTAGCACTATATTTCAGATGCTCATATAAAACAAACATTAAAAAGATAAACTATATAATTAAATGCAATTTTCCATCCAAATCGGCATCGAAACTAATTCTATTGACATTCATGCTTCTACGAGTCATTACAGTGCGTTTTCCACAAAAAATCACTGCGTTTTCCTAACATAATTTAGTACCGTACTAACTAAAACGATGTTATTTAATGAATAGGGTAAATAAAATTTATAGGAATAAGTTAAGAATACTTGCTTGCAAAATATTCTCAAAACATAACCTCAAATGCGGCTAGGCGGGTGAATAATGGGGTCCAGATCTATTATAAGGAATATATTCCAAAAGTGTAATTCCTAATGTCTTTTAAACAATGGATTTTATTTTTAGAAATGCTACGAAATGAAGCAGTACAAAAATGGTTTGAAATTGGCAAAGCAGATTCTATCAAACCCCAAATATTCAGAACATGGTGAAACTTTGGCGATGAAAGGTCTAACACTTAATGGTCTGGGGCGCCGAGAAGAGGCGTACAAGTATGTACGACTTGGACTGCGCAGAGATCTACGTTCCCACGTCTGCTGGCATGTATACGGTTTACTGCAGCGCAGTGATAAAAAGTATGATGAGGCAATTAAATGTTATCGTAATGCTTTGAAATGGGAAAAGGATAACCTGCAAATTCTTAAGGACCTGTCGCTGCTGCAGATACAAATGCGTGATCTAGAAGGTTATAAGGAAACCCGCCATCATCTATTTACTCTGAGACCTTCCCAACACGCTAGTTGGATTGGTTTCGCTATGAGTTATCATTTAATTGGAGATCTTGAAATGGCCAATAGTATTTTGGAAACTTTAAGGCAATCACAGGCGTCTATAGTATGTGGATTATTGAATTGATCTTAAATATTACTTACCCCCAATAATTTATTTTGTTATATATTTTACTGGTAGGATACACATGACTATCGCCATTCGGAACTTTTATTGTATCAAAACCAAATCCTAGTAGAAGCCGGTAATCTTCAGCGAGCTCTTGAACATTTAAAACAATATGAGAGCCAAATTGTTGATAAACTGGCGGTTCAAGAGTCAATCGGCGATTTGTATATTAAACTCGGGCAACCTGAATTAGCTGTAGCTATCTTTGAGGAGTTGATTCGGCGAAATCCCGAGAACACACTGTACTATTCGCAATATTTTGCAGCTTGCGAATTCACGGATCCGTCAGATAAGTTAGCTTCTTTCAAAAAAATTGAAGAAATTTACCCGCGAGCCATGTGTCCTAAACGTTTGCCATTGGATGTTGCAAGTGGTGATGCATTTAGGTCGGCACTCGATTCTTATCTACGTCGTGGTTTGCGTAAAGGCGTTCCGCCATTGTTCGTAAATGTTCGTGTATTGCATCGTGTGCCAGAAAAGGCATTAATTATTGAACAATTAGCCTTACAATATTATGAAAATTTGACACGTTCAGGTCACTTTTCGAGAGAAGATGCCGATGCAAATCTACCTGTTGAGCCAGCGTCAGCACTTGTTTGGACGGCTTTGTTTTTAGCGCAACATTATGACTATAAACGCGACACAGAACATGCCCTAGAGTACGTAAACGCGGCTATAGATCATACACCCACGCTTATTGAGTTATTCATGACCAAGGGACGTATTTATAAGCACGCTGGAGATCCTGTCGAAGCCTATATGTGGATGGATGAAGCACAGAGTATGGACACCGCTGATCGGTGAGTTTGATTTGCCTGGTGTAATTTCAGCAGCTAGTAGTTTAATAATATGGATTTTATATTTTTATTTCGTTATAATAAAATTTTTTTTTTATTTATTTAATTACCACAGCTACATCAATTCAAAGTGCGCCAAATATATGCTGCGCGCTAATATGGTCAAGGAGGCTGAAGAGATTTGTTCGAAATTCACACGTGAAGGTGTTACTGCCATGGAGAACCTAAATGAAATGCAATGCATGTGGTTCCAAACAGAATGTGCACTGGCTTACAAGCGCATGGGTCGTTGGGGTGATGCATTGAAGAAGTGTCACGAAGTGGATCGCCACTTTTCGGAGATTATAGAAGATCAGTTCGACTTCCATACATACTGTATGCGTAAGATGACATTACGGGCATATATCGGATTACTGCGACTAGAAGATGTGTTACGTCGTCATCCTTTCTATTTCAAAGCGGCAAAATGTGCCATAGAGGTGAGTTTGAATGTGAACAAATTATGCTTTAAAGAAATGCATATATTTATTAAATTTATATCAAGGTATACATTCGCTTATACGATAAACCACTTAAATCGGAAGAAACAATTGAAGAAATTGATTCAGGTAAGAATTAGTGTCATTAAATATTTTGATATTTATATATCATATATCATAATTTTATGTAAACTTGTAGAAAATCTTCCGCCATCGGAGCTTAAGAAGTTGCGCAGTAAGCAGCGCAAAGCCAAGAAGAAAGCCGAACTTGAAAACGCACAAGCGGCACAAGCGCAAGTTAAGCGCGAGCAACATCAAAAATCTAAGCAGCAAGCAAGCCAAGAAGCCGATCCTGAAGCACCGCAATTGGATGAGCTCATACCAGAGAAGCTAGAGCGACCGGATGATCCTCTCGAAAAGGCTATTGAATTCCTGAAACCCTTACAACAATTAGCCAAAGATCGCATTGAAACGCATTTATTGGCATTCGAGATATACTGCCGCAAGAACAAAATTCTCTTAATGCTGCAATCCATTCGACGTGCTATTGCAATCGATGCGACGCATTCATCCGTTCACGCTTGCATAGCTAGGCTAGCGCAGGCATTGCCCAAGCTGACAGCTAACAAAGAGTTGAATGCGAGCATTAAAATTGTCATTGACAAGACCACCAAAGAACTGATAGGAACAAAGAGTGTACAACAACTGAACGAAGAGTTCGTGGCGCAAAAAGATGCTTCCATTATGCATCTGTACGAAGGCGCACGCGTCATGTATGAACTGGAGCCAAGTAAACGGGATTCCGCCATCAATTTGATTACCTCATTTGACATTAATAAAGTTAAACTTGAAGTGAGTAGTAAAGGAGTAAAGTAGTAAAGTCGATTTGCCAAATAATTGAATTATTTTATTAATGCCTCTATTTTCTTATTTGAATTAATTAAAGGAAGCCTCAAAAATCTACGAAGCGCTGCGTGACGGTGTTTTCGGTGATTGCGATGCGAAATTGAGTCAATACCGTGCTAAGTGTCAGCAACGTTTCAAATATGCCCGTCTCTTCAAGGACATTGTGGACACACCAAACCCAGTTGCCAATGAGGAAAATCATGTAGATGAGAAAACAAAACCGAATGCTATATCTGCCGATGTGAAGACTGTGGATTTGTAATACAACTGCAATATGCATGTGATATGCAAAACATTTTTAAAAATATTTACAATAACAAAAGGACCAAGAGCGATACAAAACCCAGCAGCCGTAACACCAATTAAATCAATAGATAACATCTAGATATCAACATTAATAAATTCACACACATACACATCAACTAAACGCTGAAATTAAAAGTTGAATCTGAATAAATGTCAAATTGACTAACATCTACAAAGAAGAATAGGGAAAATGAAAATCGAATGCTCAAACATTGATTATAGCAAACATCCGAGAAACCATTATATCAGCGCTTAACACATGCGCAAATTAGCAATTACAATAAATACAATTATAAAACAGATTTCACTTATACACATACATACATGCATAGTTTAAATGGTATGGTTGTAGCTAAATAATAGAAACTATGCATATAACTCAGTCAAGATGAAGGGGATCAAGTGTGTGAGTACGCCATGTGTGCGAAAAAGAAAAGAGTAAAATAATTACAAAATTACCAAATTACCAAATTACAAAATCACTAAATCACTAAATGTCTGCGAATTGTCGAACGCTATCTATTATTTCTCAAACCAAATGCATATTATATTTCTATTAACAATTTACATATTTAATTTTCTACACTGAAGTTGGAGGCTTACAAAGCGTCAAACTGTGTTAAGTAGTTAATATTAATATTATTTTATTTCCGAACTAACCGCAACTGTCTGTTGACGCTTTTGTTTTATTTTTTTCTTTAAGAGTTTGGGGCAACAACAAAATGGAAAAGTGTAAAATTAAAAGCTACTTTGAAAAGCACTAGCTCCAATTCAATGAATGTAGGAGAAGGCAGTGATTTTTTTCCATTACGCTATTAAAAGCACAATTTGTTAAAAACGCAGTAATGCAGGCATTATGACCAGTATTCGAGTGCAAATCAGACAAAAAAAAAATAATAATAATAAATTAAAATAAATAAAAATAAATAAAAAAAAAGTTAAAAAATTAAGCAAAGGGTCCAAATGAATGACACTAGAGAAAATAAATTAGTGAACGAGGGCAACGATAAAAGCGAAAACAACACAAATAATATTTTTTCCAAACATAGTATGTATAGCTCATTCCTATTTTTATGAATATACTTTCATATATATATACGTAAATATTAATGGGAAGGAGTGATTTATATACATGTGCCAATAAAAATTCCTAACAAAAAGTTGTTGCGCTGCACATTTATTACGCAAATAAATTAACTAATAAATACCGAATATTAACAAATTTTAGTATTTACTAAAATAAAAGAATCGCATTAAAGAACTTTGTTTCCAACTAATTTAAACTTAAAACTACACAGCGTAGTTAAGTTGCGCACGCATCGACTATTTTCAGTGTTTCCTTTTTTTTGTTTTTTATAAAATAAAAACAATTTATTTACAGTAGCTCGTGAATAAATAAAATAGTAGACACAATGATATATAAATGAAAAACGCAACCTGCCCGTGTTTGATTAAATCTCAATTTTGCAAAAACAACAAACAGGTGAGTTGCAGCGAGTAAATGATCTAGTTAGTTTACTTCGAACGTATCATTTTAAATAAATTAGAAAGTGACATTGTTTGTTTCCGTTGTTCATTTGCTCGTTCGTATATGCAACGAGTAGCTTGATTGTAACGAGTAATAGGAAAAATTAAAAAAAAATAATACAGTTTAAATAAAATTCACTTTCAAAGTTACATTTCAAGTTGAGAAATTTTCAATTTTGTTGAAATGAATTTAAAATATATATTGGGTTGTTCGGAAAGTCATTTCGTTTTTTTTGGGGAACATGAAAGACAGTTTTCGTATAATGCCTTTCAAATGGCCATAAACAGTTGAATTCGACAAATTTAACCTCTCACCGATCTCTCGTGTGGTGATTCGCCGATTTGCATCAACTAATGCCTTTATCGCATCTTTGTCAGCTTCGACCGGCCTTCCAGACCGTGGTGCATCTTCGACATCAAAATTGCCGGATCGAAATTTTGCAAACCAGTTCTGGCACTGGCGTACTGTTAACACGCCTTCTTCATACACATCCGTCAATTTTTTTCTCGCTTGGACAGCATTTTTACCTTTTCTGAAGTTAAAAAGTAAAATATGACGAAAATGCTGCTTATTGCTCTCCATATTTAAAAAGGCACCAACCAAAAACTACTGGGTAGAATTAATAGAACTTTTTCACACACAAGCCTTGCAATATCAGCTCTCATGACATATAATGGTTATGGGGCTTAAGTGTGAAGTTAGTTTCGAAAAAACGTAATTAAGTCCTCTGGCGGGAAAAAACGAAATGACTTTCCGAACAACCCAATATAAAATATAAAAATCACATAATTCTTGCATTTAATAATTTATTTTTAAATATTATATCTTTTATTTCAAAATTCATGCGTCAAACTTTTCGTTAATAAGTATTTTCCATGCCGATAGCAACCCTACTTCCGTTTCCTAGCAGTTCTTTTCACAACAACGAGCGAGCCGAACAGCTGAAGTCAACGCAAGTCACCACAATTCACGACTGCAATTCGCTTTTTATCGCAAGCGCATTTTTGTGAGTCGTGTTATTGTTACAATTAAATGAAATGAATTGTGGTTTTTTATGTTGTGATGTGAAATAATCAAACGTAAGCAACGTTCTCAATTAAATAGCTTAGTTTGTATAATCGCAATAATTGTGCGGCTTACATTAGTTTCACTTAAGCAACAGCAACGAATGAGTGTCGAAAACATGCGCAGTCATTGTGCGACTTCTCTGATGTTTGTTTTTATAAAGCTCTTGATTACTTGAAGCACATAAAATGTTTTGTTAAAGAAATATGCATAAATATGCATATGTGTAAGTAAGTGGAAATTGTTGGTACGTTTTATTTTTTAAAGAAGAATAAATACTTTGACATCAGTAGGTGGCGTCATCTGTATTTAGGCTAGAATTTCAAAGTATACTTCGTATTTTTTGCAAAAATTTTAGCTATATAATAATATAAGTTCCGTATGAAAGGAATGTATATCGATACATTTGATATCGATATTTAAAAAATTTTTTAAATTTAAATACATATGTGTATTTGAACAAGACTAAATATAAGAGGTTGCGAAAACGACAGCAAATTTTAAAATATTAAACATTTACTGATGTGAGAATCGATATTAAAATAAATGACGCCTTGTCGTTTCTGCAAAATGTTTTTCAACTGACATTTTTAATAATGAATAATGATAATTAAAATAATAAAAACAACATCAAATAAGAAATACTGCCTAAACCAGTAAAGATTATTGTGGTTATCGCCGCAAAATGTTTCGTTGGCTGGGTCAAATATGCAATTTTGTTCAAACGAAATTTTTTTTAGCCATTGTAATATATAATATTTTCCGTTACATTTTCCTGAAATTGCTAGAAAAAGATGTAACGCAGTTTTGAATCTTATACTCCTGGTTACACTGACATAAAGTCCAGCGTGCTATGCAGAAGTTCAAAAATATGTTAGCCTCTAATACTTATGTACATTTTTAAGCTATAAATAAGGTTTATATGGAATCAAATATATAATACCCAATATCTTTACAGAATTTTTGAGATATTTTTGAGATATTTTAATTTTATAATTAAAACAAAATTTTAAACGAAAAAATGTATATTGTGTTAAAAAGAGAAGTTTGGGAATAATGCACAACAAAAGGTACACTGGTTAACATAACCGAACAAGCAATAATATTACGCGTATCTGAAGAATAACTGTATCAAAAAAGCAACTGATTGAAAGTACAACAAAAAGTTCTCTGCAACCGCATTCAGCAAGGCAACAGCACAGTCCACTCAATACGACAATTCATTTCTGCCACACAATCGGTTGTAGGTTTACGGTATTTAATGCACTCATCCGCATCCGTTTTCACTTCCTAGATACATGTCGTATTCACGCCCATTTATATTATATATAAGTATATCATATATATCGCTACTGTTGTAACGTAGTATGTAATTGTTGTAATTATGCATTAATGGCTTAATTGGCAATAAAATCTCATTTAATTTAATTATCCTCCGCATTTTACACACAAACAAGACACTTTATCAGCTGCATTTAATCTCTGCCAATGTTGATTAAAAACATATTCTGCTACAAATGCATTCCTGCCTATCAGATTACAACACATTGCTTACGCTCAATTTCGCTTTGGGTGAGATTTTTTTTACTATTTGATAAACTGTTGCATTAACGTTCTCAAGCTCTCTTTCTGTTATATATTTTAACAGCTATAACTTGAATTTGCGTAGGTTGGATCAACGTGGCATCAATTGGTCATCAATTGGTTGGTCCCACATGACCAACGACCAACAGTCGTCCCAATTAAACAACTCCTTAACAAACCAGGGAATATCCCTTCATGGTTATGAAAACACTTAATTTCATTTGATCAAAATAAACGTTTTAAAGTCAGCTGGAAAGTCGGAGATTACTACATCGGGTATATTGGAACTAGGGGAAGATCTCAACTGATTGCGTTTACTTTTAGCATTAAACTAAGGTAAGCTCAACAGCATATTTTCATGGAATTTTATTGTTTTTTTTTAAATTATTTTATTTGAAATTTATTTTTATTTTACACACATACAGAACTCACACAGTTACCGATATATTTGGCACATAGTCCACTGGAATAAGGATAATCATTATGTATAGTATATGGGGGCTGGGAGAAGCATTGACACGACTTTACCCCTAATATTAATTTTCCTAATATTAGGAAAAAATGTTCTCCGAATTTCATTAATATATTTCATAGAATGACCAAACTTTTCGTTAAAAATCAATCATAGACACTGCGGTTTATATCTTTGGAATCTGTGGTTTGAAAAGTTAAAGTACGATTCCGACCATTTTTAGACGTGAGATGGCATACTTTGAAGGCACTAGTTGTGCAAAGATTTGTGTCATTGTCTTTATCGGTGCTTGACTCATGTAGTGTAAAGTGAAAGAGTCCGAATATCAAAATAAGCAAAATGCAAGATGATCAAAACATTATGTTTTTGGATACGTAGATTTCAATCGGATTAAACTTAATCCACGCCTCGATGCGGCTACTTGAATGACAACATTTGATTGAATGTTCTTTAACTGAATAATTCACTAGTCCAACAATTATCGAATCACCGCATAGACCAAATCATTATTTATGAAAATCTTTGCTTTCCTTTGATTAATTGTGCACTCATGTCATGGAGAAATTTGTGTCAGCGGACACACGCGCATTGTGCATAATTGAATGTGACAGCGTGCGATTGATAATTCCGCTCCAAACACATATCGCTACACGCCTACCTGCCATCACATACACATATGCATTGTATATTAATTTGATGCGCTACAAAGTACATACATTATGCGTCCCTCCTCTTGTCCACTTGTATAGCATTAAATACATATTCATTATGTTGTTATGCAGTTAAGTCGCATTTACCTCATCACTTTGCTGTCGGAGGAAACGGTTTGAAGTTGAATACTTGGAGGAGTTGCAGCACAACCGCTCAATTACCCCAAATGCACAAGGGGGAGAACGGAAATCATAAATTGAACCAAACTCGCTGCCTGTTGTTTCGCTAATATGCTTTGTGTGTTTACATCAAAATATATATACATAAACGCACACAAAGGCATGTAAATGCGCATCGTAATGAATTTGTAACGGAAAAATACCTTTCACATGCAATTAAACATTAATGTTGAGATATGGTTAAAGACATAATGCTAAATTGTTGAAGACGCATTATATTAATGTATTATATTATATATATTTATATTATTGAATATTGTTGATTTTTTTTATAAATATTGGAATTCAATTTATTTATTATTGTCTCGGCCTAACCGAGAGATCACATATTCAATGGTCAAGCACTTGTTTGCTGAATTTCAACAGATGATGCACGCTATCCTGGCTGGCCAGAAGAGGCAGTAGCGCCAGAAAATATCGTGAAAATTTCTTAAATTTATTTTGGTGAGGGAAAATTTAAATAGAGTCAGTTAGTTAACAGGTATGTAGGTAGGTAGGTAGGTTAGTAGGTAACTGGAGTCTCAAAGGAAAGTGAGGGTCATATCATTCACGAGTTTTTACAATTGAAAAAGATTTGCGGGGTATGGGTCCGGCGTTGTTCTTTCACCAAGACAACCGTACGGCTCATTCAGATTGTGATTCGATTGATAAATTCAATGAATTACGCTAAGAACTGGTCCCTAGCGACTAGGTCCCTAGCGTCAATTTCTTCTTTCCCTGGCTCAAAAAATGTGTCGTTGGAAAATTATTTCATTCGAATGAGGAGGTCAAGATGGAAGGAAAACTGAAGGCCTCGAAGTTCCGTATAATCGAACCGATATGAAAATGTTGAAGGACTGAACAAATACATTACTATAGATGGATGTTGTGTCTTTCTTCCATCATTGGCTCAAAGAATTTTCAACCCTCGATAGTGCCAGAACTTAAGAATTGAGAAAGCTTAGTGCCATTATGAATCAAGAGAGCACCTATTTTGTGTTGGTGAAATTTCAGTAAGTTTTAGAATATAATTGCTATTATTTTTGTAAAATTTGATTTCAAAATGAAAATTATATAAGGATCCAACTTCATTTCGCTTCCACTTGAACTACAAATTTCCATACAAATTTGCGAATATAATCATAATATATTCACTTCAGTGATGGAGAGATGGTAGAGAGATGATTCAGAGAACTTCAGTGATAGCAAGCTTTCAGCGAACTTGACTCCATCTTATTTGCTTTTAAAGAGAATTCTCTGAGAGAATCGCTCCTGCTTTTGATTTATATTGTTGTGCCATAAGATGGCTAATTTTCCGATCGAACAGAACTATAACTGCAAAAGCATCGAAAGTATGCGTGCTGGAGTTTAGCGAGATTGACCACTTTTAGGTTATCGTACGCACGGTTTTGAAATCAAAGCATAGAAGGGTGTCAGTCAGTGAGACTCCCTTCTGCTGCATATTCAGTAAATATACCAAACTTTTTTCCCAGAGTCAAGTGCTCAATTTCAAAGTTATTATTTATTATGTTTTCAATATTTTATTATTCATGTAGCCAACTAAGCCAGCAAAATTGATTTGATGTCACATTGCCAATTATGCAATAATACATTTTTATATTGTACACCTCTCACCTGAAGTGCTCAATACAATATTTTATAATGCTCAATATATTGTATGGATAAGTGCTTGCAGACACTCCAAAGATATAACTCGCTTATACTTCCATAAAAAGTTTCTTACGTGCATTTTATTTGTTATTGTAATATTGTGAGGTGGCTGAAGTGTTCATAGTGTGACAGGAAGTATACAACGATACATTTTATCTAGTAAGTTGCCTCCATTGGTTTCCAAAAGTTTCAAGTCAGAAAAAAAAAAAAACAACAAACAAATTGTTACTCATACGCCATGGTGTCACATTTTTTCATATGCAAATTTTACATGAATGAAAAAGCGATAAACACATTATATCACAACACCACTCACTTATAGTTGGTATCTAATTTCAAAAATTTCCTCGTGCTTTGTGTGGTGTTTTTTTCTGCGTACACTTTATATTGTTGTCCCATCACTTAAGCCAACTTATATATGCGCTCATAAGTGAGGCTAATGCTGAGGTATAAATCACTCTGGTGGAAATACTAGATAAGAATGTGCGCGTGCATGTAGAAAACCTTGATATTATTAGAAGCTAGTTCACACATTGTAACTTGCCTCATATGCTGAGTTGCAGCGTGTTATAGTGCGTAAGCTTTAAAGCGATTGCAAGTGTTGTAAAAGTGTGCTTGCACTTGCATTCAAAGTGTTCTGTGTTCAGTATTCATTGTTTACTGTTTTTCATTTTGCGCCTCAGAATTTCGTTTTCTTGTATTCTCGCGTGTCGCATTGAGTAGAAATCATGTAATGATGCTTCAACATGCTGCTTATCATTGGTGTTAAGCTTATTTATCAGGCTATCAAATGTAGTGGTAATATCATTAAGCTTCCCAGAATGCGTGCCTATGCATGCTAGTTTGTTAAGGTATACAAATGGAGTAAAATCTATTGAAGCAAAAGTATTTTAATTGGTAAAGCTTATATTTTTTAATTTATTTTTTCGCTTTTAGTATTTCGTAAAGAAATCACACAAACACTCTGATTAAGAATCTCCGATCTATAGCTATATATATATAGTTCAGTTTAGATTCAGTTTATTTTTATCCCTTTTTTGTGCTATAATTATATCCAAATTTTTTTCGTCTAAGCCAGGCTTTGCACCTTAAATCACAAAGGACTTCTTTCAAAGTACCTTGGAGTTTTCAGAATTTAAAAGTAAACTGTTAATTTTTGCTGTTTCTTAAACATTATCTCACTTACTGCTTCTTCAAAGCCTTAATTCGTCGATAAGCTTGAAGAATATTTTTTTTAATATTGTTCTTATATCTACCAACATACACAGAGAATATAATCACGTTACTAGATAACGTTTTATTTCACCTCATACTTATATTCATTTACTACTTCTACTGTGTACGTTGAAAGCCTGGTATTTATGGTGTTTATGGTGCAATGGACAACGCAAAAGTGTGGCTTTGTGGTGAACTCTATAACTTTAGTACGTTCATTCATATTTTACTGTCTTTATTCCACTTCATTTAGGTTTGTTTATGTTCATAAATACTTAGAAGAGTCTACATATATGATTGAATATTTGTATTAACATGCATACCGTATATACATATATATATATATAAGTGTTGTCAACGTATGGCATCCTTTGGTCCTGCAACAATAACACATATTACGATCGCTAGACGAAATCAATTTTTGCTCCAATATTTTAAGCAGTCAATATAAATGCGCATGATTTTGCATTTTTGTGCTTCCGATGGAAGAATAAGTTTGCAGATATATGTATGTATATTATATATATACACAGTTAAACGCAAATAAAGTCGTAACAACAATAACGACAAGTTGCTTGCAACTGGTCACCGACATCCGGTACGCCCGCACGACAAACAACCCGCACTGGCAGTCATCAGTAGTTGTAGCTATGTTATAGTGTTGGTGGTGCTTTTAAAGAATTCTTCACAGGTCGCACATAAATACACAGTGAAAAATTGTTGCACCAAATGAAGTGACTGTTTACCAAAGTTGTTATGGATGAATATTAGTATTAATTTTTGGAGTTCTTAGCTAATCTATTTTATAAAAAACAGGGTTTTCGGTCTAAATTCGATTTCGAAAACAGATTAGAAAAGCTTCGTATTTAGCGGAGCATAACAACTACAGTTTTAGTTGTGGTGAAGATTTTCTCTGAGATTTATAGTGACCTTTAAATTGTAAGGGAACTTGGAAAAGGCTTGAAAAAGTCGTGTCGCCACCGACAACTACTGAAAAGGCCAAGTTTTAGTTATTAAACTAGAAATAACTGCATACATACTTCCAAAATCATCATCCTGAATTTTCTCCAGTGTAAATGAAAATCCAACGAAAACTCATAAAGCTTGATATAGTTTGATAGTTTGATAGTTTTTTCATTTCCTTGCACATTTGCTAACGTTTCGAATTTTTATGACTTTATTATTGCTATTGCCGTGGCATTTCGGTGATGATGGCGATTCATGTTGCTTCCTGCTTGCATATTTCGCAGTTTTCTTTTTGGCAAGAAATTTGGAAATATTTTGGATATTTCATAAGTTTGACAAAAGAGAGAAAAAATCTTCACTTGCTAAATCGTTATGCTCGTAGTTAGTTTATTTATTTTTTATAGGCAGGTTTTCTTTTTATATGTGCGTTTAGTGGACCAGGAAGTTGGCATTTTTATGTTTCCCAAGAAGTTTTTAACTTCGTTTTTACATTTGTTACTTATATAAATATATTTTATACATAAATATGAAAATATATAAGAATTTTGTTTGCAAAAATAAATTTACTACTTTTTCGATTTTAAGAAGAAAAATCCATTTTGCGAAAAAGAGTATTTATAAGAATCTCAGAAGAAAATTAAATTACAACCACCTGGCCCAGTGTTGTAATTAAAGTTAGGAGGAAGCAATATGTAAATTACATAAAAGTTGCTGCACTTTTGAGAGTGGCGAAAACTGTAAAAATTGCGGTAGAGTGAATTTTTTTGGCATAAGACCAAACTGTCATGAATGTCAAGAAGGAGCGGAAGAATTAAAAGCAAACAGGAGAAAAGCTGGTCGAGCTCCAGTAAATGTGAAATAAACTCAGAAAGCGTATAACGAAAGCGAAATTTTATAACGAGACAATGTGACAGCATTCTTTATGCCCATGCAGACAGCAAGCCTTAGTTGAGAGTGCCTCTCAAATGTCGTTGGCAGACGAGCAGCCAGGCGACCGAATACACATTTTCCACTTGAACCGATGCGTTGCCCGCAAAGTGGCCACATGGCGGATGCCAAGAATATAAACAGCGGAAAATTTACTTCAAAGCAAACAGTAAAAGCAAAAACGAAAAAAAAACAATAGCAGCAACAAAATGCGACACAACAATGAACAATCAGTAACACTCGTAAACAACAAGTAACAGTACAATAAACACTAGTAAAACAACAACAACGAGGTGCCACAAAATAAAAGTACCTGTAGATAGGAATCAAAGCAAGTCTAAATCACAGACTGTTTCTGACCAAAGTGGATAAGCGCTGACAAAACCGCCACAAAAAGTAAAGAGCTGAAAAGGGCATAAGAGAAATGAAAGCGGAGAGCTTATATTTTGGCAAAATGTTTCTGAATTTGAAAATTAAATTTTGCATAAGATACTAGTTTCAAGTCTTCTTTGCGGTATTTTAAAGCGCATTGAGCTGCCAAATTCCAGTGAATGTTGTACGGGTTGTATTAAAGTGAATTTATGAAACAATATTTTTCTAGAAAGTACACTTAATTCCATTACAATATTTTATTTAAATTCAATACCATTATTTTCAAAAATAACAAACTAAAGTGTGATAAAGGAGAATGAAATAAAATAACAAATTTTTTGTGAATTTAAACACGTTCTTATATTCTTAAGTCTAGTTTATTCGGGAGTATAGTGGAGTGCAAGGACACTATTTTTGAATAGCAGATTTTTGTTTTTTAAAGTAGATGGTTATATGCCTCCTGAAGAGAGAATGTTTTCATATTTCTATATATGTATGGTATTAACTGCATTAGGATATTTGTCTCCTATGGACCAAGCTGTTACCAATAATTTTCAACTAATGGTCGGTACCACTCTCATCTCTAAATATACTTCCATAATATTTTAATAGTCTAATATAGTCAATTTTGCGTCACCTGTAATAAATGTGGTAAAAATTAAGATTTACAGACCTGGATTAAATCAGATGGTAAATAAATTTGTTAGAAATAATTCGATACCTATCGGCTCGAATATATATTTCATTAGATAAAGTTCCGGTCACCTTTTATTGTCAAAATTTCTATTTCGCTTAACGAATAACAACAATACTCTGAACATGCCCGTCTTGGTGGTTTACTCGAAAAAAGGATTAAGTAAATTCTTAATAGTTCTGTTGTATAAACTTTCACAACAATTTATACATATATGTATACCACGCATAAATTGTAATCTAAGAAACTCTTTCACATTTTCTTAACTCCGCACCGCGCACTCAACACCGCATTCTAAGCATGATCGCCCTACATTAGCCATAAAATATTAAAATACGAAATAAACGTATCTGGAAAATTCAATTGTCGTTTTTAATTTGAAAATTGTCAAAACCATTTTCATAACCACAAACCGACAATTACAGTTTAACCGAAAATTCATGCTCATAAATGTGTAATTTCATGTCCGAGGGCACTCATACGCCCCGGTGACTGTTGAACTACTTATCAAAGGAAAAAGGCTAAACAGGAAAAAAACTAGACACAAAAAATTCAACAAAATATTAAAGAAACACACGACATGATACGACAAACGAACGTCAAAACGAAGCAGAAACAAAATAAAGTTTCTCTCATACACTCCCATTTTGGTCAATAGCTGATAAAACTACGAAAAAAATGGGTTAAACGTTGCTGACAGCTGCTGCTAATTGCCCGACAAATCGCTGACTTCATTTCAACTTTTTCGCTCATTTTCATTTTGCCTCATCTTCCTTATGTCTTTTATGTTTATTTGCTTAGCTCGTCTTAATGCTGTGAAGCTTTGCTGCGTCTTTTGTTTCCAGGCTCACTGTAACTATGCCAGTGTGTAAGTAGTTTTCTACGGCTACGGCAATTGCCTCTTTTGTTCAGCACGTTGTGTTTCTTATTATTTGTTTCGTTATTGTTTTGAAACTTTTGCGCTTTCCTTTGGTTGACATACATAACTATGTGTGTTTTCATGTTTGCTTCCGTTTACTTCATGCTAATATGCAAAGGGCTATTTGGAGTCATTAAATAGCATTCTGAGCAGCCTCATAAAACTGGGATAAACAATATTCTTCTTATTGCTATTTGACTGAGCGAAAATATTGTAGGAACAAAGTATGTATTTGTACTAAATAGTGAAGTCACGAGTCAGCATTTAACTGGGGAATAAACGTCATTTCGAATACTAAGCGCTGAAAATGGTTGAGTTCAGAATTTATGTGAAAGTAAAGTACCGACGAGCTTAAAAACCTAAAGGAAAGCTTAATTTTCATAGAGCAGAAACGAAGTTATATTCCGTGAGCAACTTCAAAGCTCACAGACTGCTATTCATATTTCCTAGATATTCAGATTTGAGACAAAATAGTGCAACACTAGATCATCCATTAAGGGGTATTCTGGTCAAGAAGCATGAATTTAAGTTATTTTTTCGAGTGCTTTAGAAATGGAGAAGATGCACGCTAATTTTCAAGCAACTAGAACTTGAGAAATCATGACAAACTTTTTGAGAAGAGTAATTTCGAGCAAAACGTGTTTAAAGTTTCGAGTTCGTTTCAGCTGGTTTGGGTGTCGTGTGACTAAAATAGCTATATTTCCGGAAATAACACAAATTTTTACAAATCCATTTAAGAACAAATTCAAGGGAAAAGTTGAGCTTTGATGATATACAAAAAATTTTATTCAATTCTGCAATTTATTCTGGGAGTGGGTAAAAAGGAATCGAATTTCTTTCTTTCAGGCTTTATTAAGCATTATTTGAGTGAATTTTATATTGAAATATTGATACAGAAAGGCGTTTGCTGAAGCACTATTACTGCGGCTACTAAAGAGTATGTTAGAAGCTACATTTTTACTAGCCTTTGTTTTTTCTTTAAACTTTTTTCAGTAATATTTTTAGGCCTTTAAAATGTACTTTAAGCCAAAAAAGGAAATTTCCGATTTTATTTTATCCACTTAAGTTAATATATAAAAGTCATAAAAATTTTAAGAAGAATTGGGCATATAAAGTTTTGGTTTATAGAAAATAGTCCTTTTCAAGAGCTCATCCCGTTTTCAAATAAAATTTTTAATCACGCCCTTAAAAAAAAAGTTCGAATAATCATTTTCCAGTGGAAAGAAGTTTTAAAGAGCTACAGTCAATATGCAAACGCACTTTGCCTTACCTATATGTAAGAGTAGAAATAAACGCTTTATGCCTGTGACATTACTTGATGTGTGCAGCCGGTGGCTGGGAATGCATCAGCAACTAAGTGGCACTTCGTTGCACTGTCTGCATGACAAGTGGCAAACGCCGAGCATTAAGCGTTATAATCTGCTTACATTATTACGCATAAATATTTGTGCGCATATATGTGAGAGCAGAAAGCGAGACATGCATATCCTCTTAAATATATATGTATGTTCGCATCTATACCGGTTGGAATTTAACATCGTATTTTTACTGCGGATTTTTTATTGCAATTTCTCCAGTTCCACACAGTCTTCTATTTCTTCAATGTGATATCAACAATTATGTGGCTACTATGGTTGCCATTTCAGCTCGATATTTCTCAAACTGGTGGCATGGGTGTAAGCTTATGAATGTACCTCGTGTTTGAATTAGTTGATAGAAGAGAGCAAGGAATGATAAGACACAAAGTTAAATTTTCAGTCAATTTAAATTTTATTCTTCAATTTCCACGTTCCGCCTCTTTTTACGTCTAATCAGTTCTAAAATCTGATTTATGTGCAGTTTCCAAAGTAGAGGGAACTTTTTATCTAGCATAAGTATTGATGTATATCGTGTTTATTAAATCGGTGCTGTTAAAAAAGCAGTGGGTAAAGTCGGTAAAGGAGAATTATGTGGGGATCGTTTTTTATCGAGTCACTATCATTATTCTCGAGCTTTTTTATGATTCGGAATATGTTGAATATCTTTAAAAGCTTTTCGGATATTTGAATAAAGTTTACAATTATGTTTTATTTTTTAATTTTAAAATTTCCCGATGATATACTTCATGCGACTGTTCTACCAGTTCCTTGCTGGAACTTTTATACGTCTGTAGAAATATATAGAACCAATAATTAATCAGTTCCGGTGGGAACCTTCTAGCTGTCCTGATAAAGACGAGCTTTTCCTGTTGTGGATCCACTGCAGTCCAATATTTACAAATTCAGCAATCGTTCATCATGAAGAGGACAAACTAAGTTTACAAAAATTGTCTGGTTCTTCAAAACTGTATGCGGAATCTGTTATTAGGACCTCATAAAAAGAGAAGAAATTAGTAAACTGCCTACTTTCAATGGAAAGCTTTGTACCTGTTCTGTTCTCTTATCAATTCTACCTATATCCCAAACCATGGATCTTGTTTAGACCGATTTATTGATGATTTATCGATAAAACCATTCGATCAAAAAGTCTGAATGGGAATCTCAATTTAGTCTATGTTTCTGTATTTGATCTCCTTGTGGTATTAATCGATTATCCCTTCAAGAATAAACCGAACAAGGTCTGGTAAGTAATTTAGTTTCTGAGCTCCCTCATTTTATACCTTATTTCCCTCTATTTAATATATTCACCTCACATAACCTCAAAATCGTATGAACGCTATTGTTATTGATTAAATTTTCTCTTTGGTAATTGCATTTTACTCCATTTCAATACGACACAGGAGCTCATGAGTATACCACATTTTATGTAAATTTAAAATTTACACTGAAAAAATACAGATGTGGCAACGCTGCATGCTAGAATGACTCGCTGTCGCTGTACAAAATGTTGTCACAATAAACCGCAGGCCGTCATTGACGTTCAAAATGTCGTTAATATGGCCAGCAATAAGCATAAAGCCAGTCAAACAGTCAGTCAGCCACTCCACAGCTCATGAGTGGGAAAACTGGGATGTGAGTGTGTGTGTATGAGTGTGCTCACATTGTGGTTTTCATCCCAGTTGGGTAGGTGTTAATGCTAGTGGTGTTCATTGGTTTTGTGGCTTGTTTGCTCAGGTGTTTACAGAAAGGCGAATACGCGAAAAGGTTGTCACGTTGCGTGCAACCAGTTATTGCCGCATGCGGACAAAACAAGCCATCAGCTGAATGCCTACATATTTGTCCGCTTAATGTAAGTTTAATGAGCCTCAAAGGCCTTCTAGCATCCGACATCCGGCTATCCTGTTGCACGATTGCCGGACTATGCCACAGCCTCGGCGCTTGGCCGTTTAAAGCTCTGGTGAGTTGTGGTGTGCAAATATTTGCACGGGAGTGTGTGTATGTGTGCGTTGCCTTTTACCTTCATATGTGTGCACCTATGGGTATGTGTTTGTGTGTCTGTGTGTGTGTGTGTGAGGCATTTGAGTTCTGGTATTTCACCATTTTTGTTGTTGATTACGTTGTTGTTTGATTTTTGGCGTTCACCGTGTTTATCTCTGCTCGGGAAATGCTCTTCCTCGCAAACTCACCTATACATACATAGTTATAGTATGTGTAAATATGTATGTATCGTAAGTTTGAACGCGCAAATTTTGTCATTCTAATGCGGAGCGTGCAACTGCGCAACGTGGGCAATGTGTGCTGCAGCACCGCTGATTACAACTGATGCATTGCTTCAATGAAACTCTGAATTTTTTGCTGCTACTTTCGGTGTGCTGACTACACCAGCAAATAGCTAGTGTAATTACTGTTTTTCTTGCTTGCCGTTGTTGCTTGTTGTAGCTGATTGTTGGTTTTGTTGTTGTTGCAACTGCCTTGATAGCTCTCGGTAGCGAAGTGAATTTGCAAATTGCACGCTTAACGTGGCATCAAATGTGATTTTGCCGTTAGTCAGCGTTGCCACTGCACGCCTTTTATGCAAAAGTAGCATACACATATATATACATGCGCGCACAATGTTGCATGCCGCAGCACCGCGCTAAAATGTGAAATGTAAAATGCAGTCTGTAATTAATTGCGAAAGGCGGGACGTGCTCGCTGGAAAAGCATCGCTTGGTGTCTCGCGTCTCGTATTTTCACCTACAACAAAAGCAGCGACAAACATTATTGCAACACACCAACAACGACGACACACATACATACACACACAAAGCCAAGTGTGTATGGAGAGAGGTAACTGCACTTTTTGTTGCATGTTTATTGCCTTCTTGTCGCATTAAACAACATGCGTCGCTGCTAACGATGTCAACAGCGAAAATGGTGAAAGTTTTAATTCGAATTTAAATGTACTTTTTAATGTTGCTTTAATGTAATAATTGCTATTTAAGTGTATTTTTAAATGTTGCAAACACCAATTGTTGCTAGAAGAGTTGTAAAGCGAAATAGACACGAGGGAATGGCTCCTAAAAGCGCCTCTCAATGTTGCACAGTGTTGATTGCATCATTGAATCCTTTGCGGTGCGGCACGAATATGTGTTAAGTATTTTTTTTTTTTTCGTGAATAGAGCGAAGACATTTACTGTAATGAGTTGAAAATGAGAGTAAGTTTAATAAAAATGAGATTCAAAAAAAGTCAAATTAAATATGATTGCACTCTTAATTTGTTGCAAGTGGTGCAAGCTTCAGAGTAGTTACATTTAATGTGTTCAAAAGACTGACGCGGCTTCGGAAAAATGATGTTAGCAATGGCGCCCTAGCCAATATATGGGTGAATTTGAAATGTGACCGATATATAACCGCTATATATCTGGATCTGCATCATCTTAATCGAAAAATTTTAATCAAGCAAACTTATTAATGGTTCAAGATTCACAACCTGTTAAGTCTAATAACCAATACTTTAATCCAGTCCGTTTTTTCGTCGTCTTCCGTCCGTCGTTTTCCAAATGAGTTGAAGTCCAGTCAGCGAATAAGTGGTACAGTCTGCAACCATTAACGCTAAGCTCCTGAGCACGTGCGAAATTATTATGGAATGTTCTTTAGGTCAGCTTCTTTACAGTTGTTTGCTCGTTGTACCCAGGTACTAGCAGGTACTACCAGGTACCAGGTAGTGCTATTAATCGAAATTAATTAATAAAGTTTCCATGGTGTTTAATTCCACTCTAACTTTTTCAACCGATCAATTTTTGAGTGTATTTGTCCATACACAGATTTGACTAAGTGATAACTAGATTTAGTTGGGCCTTATTATTGTTCCTAATTTTTTTCCTTGATTTTCGCAGCAGTGAGTATAAAATTTCCATATTATATATATATATTAAGAGTGTTCATAAATATCCACAGCTATTCGCTTATTCACCGCTTTTCTAGTTTCTTAAACACTCTTATATTCATAAAAATTAAGAGACATGTAAAAAAATACATAATTGGTATGTTATGTTACGACCGACTAATCGTTCGTTCTTTATTTGTCGAAATGAACTCATAATACTTAAGAAAAATCTGCTCTGTATAATATTTAGTCTTAATTTTGTCCTTCTTCGGCTTTCTCCCGAACAATTCCATTTGGTAGCATTCATTGTATCATGGCTCTCGCGTTCTTGTTGCATTGAAATTGACTCCGATATTGTGGTGCACCGACACAGCTACATCATGGTTCAAAAAATATATAATTAGCTTAATTGACCCTTACTTATTAATACGGTTACTATTTTTCCATTTCTTTTATCCATTGTTGTCATTTTATATTGTTGTGTATAATTTAATTTGAATTTTTGCTTGAATATTTACACGCTTTTTTCTACATATAAACTATATGATTTTCCGCAAATGAGGGAATGCATTTAAACTTGCAAATTTAATAGTTCAATAAGAAAAATGTGCACACTTCTTTCACTCACATGTCCACCGATCAACATTCACATCAGCCGTCAATTTTTTATATATAGTATTCACGCGGCCTGCTTGCCTTTTATGTGCGTGAATGTGTCGAGGACTACTTGTGGGTGTGCGAAAAGCCCTTTCGGTTTGCGCGCCATTACAAACAGAGGCACTGATTTCTACGCTCCATATTTATTTGTTATTTAGCACAGCTCCCCAGTGACAGTTACTGTCCGTGCGCCCCGTGTATATTTAATTTGCAAGCATTTTAATTAAATCGCTTTTCGTAAATTTTCAGTTCAATATGTTGCCATTGGGCAATTTTTGTTGTGATTGCTATTGGCTGTTACAAAATGTACGTTTGTCATTTTAATACGCTGACCATAACTTTCAGTAAATAAATTGCAAGACAGTGAATGCAGTTCTCACTATATTTATGTACCTGGAAATTCATAAAAATATCCCAGTAGTTAGCCTGAAGAAAAGAATTTATTGTTCGGTGTGTAGTTAATGGAGTAGGCTTAGGTTAAGTCGCACTGGTCGTGGTAGAAGTTTAGTCGTTACTTCGTTTAACAGATTGAGTGCCAAATAAGATTTCTCATTTTATTCTTTACCTTGGTCTTTCGCAATCATAGCTACATTATACATATATCAGAAATCCTCAGTACCGGAGTATTAGCAATCATACATTCGTTCTAGCCACTGTAGTCTATAGATTTGAACTATAATTTTCGATTGTGCGTATCGAATGAAATTCGTTAAGGACAACAGTTTGAGCTAACTAGGTGATGGGCATGTTGGAAGATCGTTTGCCGCAAACGGCTTTTCAAGAAATGATCCTAAGGACCCGAAATTGCTGCTACCCTGTTCGTGAGATATTTTCTCATATCTGTTTGGCTCTGTTGGTATCTATATCTGTTCGGTAAATCTATTACCAAATCGAATGCCAGAATAATAATAAGACCTTTCCCAAAGAATGGTTAAGTGCGATTTAAAGAGGCTTTTTTCAAGGGACTTTACGTAGATCTCTTCAAACATTTACTTGGACTCACGTTGAGCACATTCAATGCATAGTTGGAAACCTTAACCCTATACTACATACCTAGCAATTGTTGCCCCCTTCGGACTTGAGACATTTTATTTTTTGGCTGCTTGGTGTTCTAACTCCGACAACGTCGACTGCCTGCGATTGAAAAAAGAAAAATTGAATGAGTCCAAAAAGTAACTGATAGGAATAAAATAATAAAAAGATAAAATATCAAATGTAATTTAAGCTAACCAGTTTTGGAGTAGTGTTGATGTAGTCACTGGCTTTGAATATGATTTACCAGTTCCGTTATTCGCACACGTAATTTGCACGTAAAATTCATATGCGTGTATATTTACATATATATATAGATATCTTCATTGTATGACATCGACACTTGCTGCAAAAAGTGTCATCCTGCAATGTTGCAATCGGCGATGTGCTATCTTAAACACACGTGGGAATCATGCAGCAGAGTCTGGGAATGTGTGCACAGCGGTACCTAGGCGAAGTTGGACTGAGGAGCGGTGTGCGCATTGTTGCGCACGTTGTACAAATATGTATAATACATAAGTACCAATATATACATATATATATATATAACATTAAGGTGGGTCTAACATACGTGGGATATACATTTCTTTTTGTAACTGTTCAACAAGATTTCCTAATGAAACCAATGAGGTTTGTTGACTTTGGCAAAAAGGAAATACAAATCTGGGTCCCAAAATGTGCTTAATCGGTTGTGTGCAACACTATTTATAATAAAATTTCGTAGACATCTCGAAATATTTCACACACTTTTAATTCATAGAAAATGTCTAATGTTCGTATTTATTTAATGATTTTAACCATGTGACCCAGCTTAATGTGAATTTCACGAGTTAAATCAATAACTGCGAAAAAACGTATGTAAATCCACTGATTTTTTCATAAAATTCTTTTCCTTTCACATGGCAAATGGCTCATACCTATTGGTATATTGTGATATTTTTTCTATTCAAAGGCATAATTCGAATACTCTACTTCACTGCTTCGATTGGTGTAACTCTTTCAACCATTTTTTATTCAAATGTTTATATATTTGCGAATAAATACTAGAAATACATGCAAATTTATTACCAAATAGTCACTGTGGATTACCAGATGCACACTGGCACAAATTGGCAAAGTTTCGGCATTCTTTTGCACTTAAAGCTTCATTTCTTTTACATGAACAAAATGTGGTAAGGTGAGAAAAGAATTCTGTGTCAATGTGCCATAAATAGTTGGAATCGGTCATTGGATCGGCAATTCGGTTTTGTTTCGTTTTGTTTTTTTTTGTTTTTTTTTTTGGACAATTAAAGTATCTTTAACGTGTTTTTATGGGGTACGAGTACAAAGATATCCTTAAATAAAAAAATTGAGGCCGTTTTTTAAGCATTGTGGATTATATTGATATTATTAATAGTGTTCAGGATTATTAAGGTTGAATAAATGCATTTCACACTTATAATTAATGTGATCAATAGATCAAAGGGAAATTCAGTATGAAGAAGTATTTTCGATGAAAATTATATTAGATCATATTTCAAAATGCTTTTCTACTGAGGCAGCTGAATTTTGGTGACGTTTTTTGCTTATTATATTCCGAAACTTTTCTTAAATTATCCTGGCTAATGACATTGAGAAGGCAACGGACTTTACGTGATCCTACTTGAAGCATCAGGAGACCTACTGAGCCTTACCTTTTTTTCGTCAGTTTTATATTATATATCAGTATATATTTTAAACCGTGCGAAATGCCTGAAATCATTTCAATGAACTTGTTATAGGCTCCAAACGCTCCATACCTGTAAGGTTTTTTTGGCATTTCAAGGTACCAGTTTCTACTGTTCAAAGGATCCCTCCTGACTGAGGGATCAGTCCCGAAATCTAATCCAGTCTATATCTGCTTATCCAAAATTAAGTTCACTTTATTTTACAATGAAATTGAATTGAAACCTGATGGACATGGCATATGGCGCCCACGTTAAAGCCAAGATCTTAGAGCCAAAAATTAGTTTCTGCAGCTTTCTAACGAATTTCCTGTTTCCCATCCCAGCACCTGCTCTCCACCACTTGCATTATTGGGTTGGCAATAAGACTAATGTTGCTAGAGACGGACATTTCTTTGATACCAGTATACATACATGCGGTGAGGCTAAACATGTTGACGGACGGCAAGTGTCAAATTTGTCTGGAGTAAGATAAAGTGAAAACATCCCGCACTTTTTCCTCGAGACTAAGGTCGAAGCTTTTTGGCTGTCATAGTTTCGGTGAACCGATCGGCTTGCCTTCACTAATACATAAGTTTAACTTGAGCCTTATCTTATACTTTCGAAGCTGGAGGTATGGCTGTGCCCTGTATTTTGTGTCATTCTGTCGACAAAAAACTCGAATGTTTTTTACACCCACCCACTAGTTTAGTTCCTACTCAGATTTATTTCTCACTTTAATACGGTATTCCACTGCCATTGCTAGCATGCCTACAAAAAATATTTCATGAATGCCAAAGAGCTTAGAAAAGAGAATGGTCCCTCTGAACTAGGTGTGGCAAGTTGGTTACCAGGCGACAGTACTCCACTTTGAGTACTGTTATTAGTTTTTAGTGACGCTACGCCAACACTGTGTAGGGTAAAAAGGACAGTTGCATTGTCGCTGCAGGCTTAGGAGGGGCGCAGGTTACCTTACGGCAATTGCATCTTGTCAAAATGGTTCAACAGCAAACGGAATCAGGAACAAAGCGCACAGTCGACGCGGCAAGAGTCCCTAGCACGTACAATCGTGTATGTGTGTATGTATGTACCGTTATGCGTGTATATGTTGGCATGTTGCTGTTATTGTTGTGACTGTTTTTGAAAAATGAATGCCTTCCGCCTTCCGCCTTCCGCCTTCCGTCATTCGCCGCGTCGACGTTGGCGGCAGTCGAGGCGGGCGTATAATAAATAAAACACTCGTGTTTGTCGAATGCTAGCGCTGGCGGTTTAGGTTAGGTTAGCTCGCTCGCTGCTTCGCCGGTTGGCTGTTGATTTCGCATTGCCATTACTGTTGCTTGTCGACTCTGCCAGTGATCTTGCTACACTCCGCTACACTGTAGCACTGTATTTGTCTCATGTCTCATGCCTGTTTGGCTAGTTCTTTGACTTTGCAACAACAACAACAACAACAGCCAGAATACATGAAAGCGCATTTGAGCATATCGGCGTGATAGTGTTAGTGATGATGACGAGCAGTTGCTGCCGCTCCTGCTGGCTTTTGAGCTGATACTGTCATCCATTTCAAATTTCTTTTATGTATGTGTGCGCGCGTGTGTGTGTGTGTGTGTATGGTGGGGAGTATGGCGCTTTTTGGGGCCAGCGACCGGTAGTGCCTAAGAGTGCGTTCTAATTATGTGAAAATATTGTAGTGGCTGTTACAGTTACTCTAACTGAAACTATGCTTCACATCATTTTCTTGTTCTTGCTTTAGTTGTTGCCATTGCTGCTGTTCGAATTGTTTTTGTAGTTGTTGCCTTGCTATAGCAGTTCATATTAGTGTGCTTGAGGCATTGTTTACAAAACATGCTTAGTATGTAGTATGACTACACACGCACACGCATACAACCATACATACACACACAAGCGACACACATATATGCGAATGCTGTTTGCTTTGAAAGAGCTAAAGAAAGCAGTTATTGTTGTTTGTTACTCTTCCCTGTTGTTTCTCTATTGTTGTTATTTGAATTTTTTTTTGCTCTCTTTTGGATTTCTTGTACATTATTGTTATTTTTCTTCCTATTTCCCATTATCAGCACCAGCAATGTAGTACCATTGGCAAGATTTCACAAGCATCAAGCTTCATATACACAGTTACCTACATACATGTACATATGTAATTTTGTGTGTATGTTTGTGGGAAAGAGGATATCAAAGGCATAGCGATTTGGTCATAAAACTATTGTCCGATTAGTGGCTGTATTTGTAATGAAAACACGAAAATGGCAAGCAAAAGGAAGATAAGTACAGAGCATGGCTTGGTCCTTCAGCCATATTGTCGTGTTTGCTAATGTACCATAGATCCAACCTTAGTGGCATTTGTTTGTGCATGAAATGACAAAGTGATGAAGATTGCAATTTTTGCTTGATAAAACAAATGTTTACCAAATCAAAATGTTTGCTCACATAACAATTCATACAAAAAATATGAACAAAATGGCGCTTCGAAAGCAATTATAGTTTATTATGTGTGTGTAGGTGCCTTGCCTGTCCTTTTGAATGCTCTATACTTCTTTGTAAAAATATAAATGTTTTTTATTTTCGTAGTTGGTTATTTAAGGATTTTTACAATCATTTTGCTGACGATTCTTTCACTCTACTCAAATACATGCTTTTCTTAGCATAAATCCAATTTTATAAGTTTAGGTTAGGTTAATAGGTATTAGTTGTAGGGTGAATGTTTTAGAATTTTTTAAGGTATGTAAATACCATTTCAATATTGAAGAAATCGACATGGATACCGCCGCATATATGCCGAAAAACGGAATACGAAACGGAACCCGTTATCTGTACATCTGTAGAAAAATCAAAAACGGACAAGAAATTTAAAACCGCGGATACTCATAGTTCATAGGGTTTGAAGCAGTGTTAGGAAATCTTACATTGAGAAGAGAATTGTGAATTCTAAGTCCTGTTCTAAGTCCTGGAATTCTTAGCTCCTGTGGCTTATTAAACAGTCTAAATCAATTTGATTTGGTGATTTGGATTTGGAACTGGCAAAGCCCACCAGACATACTCTGTTAAGTTTGAAATATATTAATTAACCTGTTTAAAGCAGATATCAGAGGAAAAAAAATTGAAGTCCATCCAATGATGAATCGAGAATACTGAGGAGGACAACTGTTTGTGTTTTGCGATATTGTGGCTTAATTCAAGACAGACCTTAATTGACTGAGTAATGAGATTTTCTTCATGGTTTTCACCTTCAGACCCCCACGACTGCTTGCTCCCATTTTTCTAACTTGCCCTTCACGAGTGGAAGACCAATTTTTTTAATGGGACCGTCAAGATTTCATCCAGTTTAGGTATTTGTAATTATATTATGTATTAATTATATATGTATTTGCAACAATAATTTTAAAAAGCTTTTTGGTTAACATGTATAGAAGAGGTAGGTAGGTATACGTACTTTGGCTGCTGCATATTCATTGTCTGAGATCCAAAAAATTTCATTTTATTTTTAGAATTTCATGAATTTATAGCCTATATGATAGAGAATATCTTCAACGTTAAGGAAGTTTGTTGCAATACCGTAAACATAAAACATTCTTCAAGCAGTTTTTGGGAATTCTGCTGGGCCAACAGTCTTTGGTCCAATATAAATTCGAGTCGGTTCCAATTCCAATTATATAAATCCAAGTCAAGTATTGAGGTGTAGATCCGGAACATACTGAACGGTTTATCATATAGCATATAAACAATAGTATGTTTCATATTATATTAGTTTGATTGAACTCTTCTGCATGTTTAACTGTTAAAATTAAACAAATAAAAAAGAGATCTTCTAAAGTAATATCCTTGTGGAAATAACCCCATATTACCAATTCGTACACAACAAAAACTTATACAAATATACGTGCATACCCAACTATAAATGTGGCAGGTTGCATCATCTTCGCTGCCAAGAGCGCACTAAAATACTTACTTCTCATTTACGAGTACACCACGGCGTATGATTATTATCGCTAAATCCCAGCCAGCTCCCAGTAACTAGTATAATGATATTTGTCAGATACATCGTGTACATACATACATAGAAATGCATCAGGCAATTAAATGTATAGAGTAAAATAAATATGTGCATAAACGCAGATATAAACCAAAAGAACGGTAGAATAATAGCTTTTGCAATTAATATTTGAGTCCCTGGAAGACGGCCCTTACAGAGCAAACTTAGTCGGATTGAGTTGCCACAAACAAATAAATGTGCATATGTATTAAGTGTGCTATGTTGTGGTACAATAAAATGAAATACATTTGTGTAATTGCGTTGCTTAAAATAATCGCGTCATTGAGAAAAGCGCACCCAAAGCAATGAATGAGCAAAACTACTGCCAAACTGTCTTTATAATTCCCATTTTATTCTCGGGAACCCCTCAGGAGTTCACTTCGCTCTAAACGCCGCAGTAAATAATATTTATGTGTATGTGTGTGTGTTTGAATTTATATGGAAGCTGCATTTGAACGAACGAATAGTGCTAACTTTTGATGTATGTGCGTGAGTGTGTGTGTGTTTGTGTGTGTGTGTGTAAGTGGTTGTGTTACAAAAGCGCACAAAAACCTAAAAGCAATAATAGAAACAATAATAAGTAATAGCTGGAAATATCTGCAACAAGCGAGTAGTGGCTTTGTCGTAAACAAAAGTAGCAATCTCAATAGTCGCCGGAGTGACAGGAATTGTTGCAGAAAGACGCCACCGCATGTAGATGCCTGCGCATGCGGTGCCATTATCAGGAGTCAGTGTATTAGTTGATTGTTACTGACAGTTGAGCTACGGCGAAGTTAGCAACAATAATGATTGTCGTTGGTACTAGATAAATTAATTTTTACTACCCACTGGCGGTTTAGTAGAATTTTTATTATTACTTGGCTTGCAGTGGGTCTTAAACATCTCTATATATATATTATACATATATAACAAATGGCTTTCAGTTTAAGACTCTCGAGAGTTTAATTAAAACAATGCTATTTACTAGTTTATTGTGTGTGCAGACATACGCATGTTTTATTGAGTTCAAATATGGCACTTCATTTGGATGCGTTGAGTTACTTAATACCACCTATGCGATTAGTTTATAAGTACCTAAGCACGTAAATAATGAATGAATGAAAAGTTTTTTGTACTTAATTTTAATTGAGATGAGCTTATGGAAGCCCGAGTAAGGTAATTATGCTCACTAACGCCATCTAGCTTCGCTAAATTCGACTGTACCAAAACAGAAGTGAGTGGGGAACTATAATCTTAGTGCTATCTAGTAAGACCACCAGACGAACTTTATGTTCCTTACTAAGCCACAACTACACATTTCTACTTTTAGTTCTTGCACTCGAGGAAGGCCCATTCGCTTGAGTTCTCTGTCCTTGTTCCGCTATTAACACCCACTTCACCGTAAAACTCGTGACTAGTAGCACTTTTAGGATTGCTATGCACCATAAATGTGAATACATCATTTGTCCATTCAAGCATCCAATTGAGTTCATTCAAAATGGGCGTTTGCTTCCATCCTATTATCCTAAAAATAAATATATTTCCAGCTAGCCACTTTTTGAGTCTGGGAAAGAGGAAATGGCCTTCCTGAATAGGACATAACATTTGTGCTGGTACTGTTATGGAAAAATTCACCAAACCAGTAGCCATTGCTTTACAACAAAATTGTGTTTTTTCTTATTAGTAATTTTTATCATAACACGATACATTTCTTTCTATTTTATACAAAAAGATGGATGAGACGTCATGGAAATTTAAAAGTATTTTAGTTATGATTAGTACTCTAAGACAGGAATAGAGGTTTTTTGTATGTGGCGCGATTTCTGGCCAAGGACTTTTCATCCTAAATCTTACAAATTAGCCTTAACATTTCCTAACTTTCCAGCAAGATCACCCCCCGAAACCAACATGATATGCTTATACTTATACATCTGATATACTCTGTCTATCAAATAATTGATATTTTTCACAAAAATATTTAAAAATTTAGAAAATAAAAACATGGAACATTGCCAATATATATAAACGCAGCATTTAATTTGTTAACTGAATTTATTTATTGGCGTCGAATAATAAGTAAATAAAAACCATCAAATAAATGAACGCCTCTAATCCAATAAAGCGCTCAAATGAATGCGCGCTGCCTAAGTGCGGTCAATAAAATCCATTTGCTGGATAAGTTTTAATTTGATTAAAACCGTTACGAGAGTATTTAAAACAAATTGACCAAACTAAATGAATGCGGCCAACAGAGATCGGCCATGGACACAAAGTGTATGTGCAGCAACACACGTAGCAAATGCGCGCACACTAACACATACACGCACACACATACACATGTGGAAAGATAAGTTTATTTGCACGTGTGGCGGCAGGAAATGTTTGTCAATAAAAAAATAATTGGACATCGTTAAAAATGATAAATTAATGCGTGTGTGTGTGTGTGTGTTAGTAAAACTTTAGTGGCATGGGCGTGTATGGACTGATGTCAGAGGTTAAGTGTGCATGTGTGAGTGTTTGCATTAGTATTCGTCGCTATGATTGTGACTTTTCATTGCTCGTTAGGCAACTTGTTGGCTATAAATCATTTTAAGTAGCCAAAAACACAACTCTCAACCATGCATTGTTCAGCGAAGCCATGCATTCAGCGGTTGGCACACTTCCATAGACACACACACACATACACTCATACACAGAGAGAAAGAGACTCACCAGCGAATAATCAAATAAATATTTATCAGTAGGCGTTTGTAGGTCGGCACGTGGGCCGGTGCAACTGTCGCTGTGCGCTAAATAGCGGAAGAGGCGTATTGAAGTACTGCGAAGAATTCACACAATACCTCAACCATAAAAGTTTCACGCCATCGTTAGCATTTTTGCCTGATTTGCACTGCACACACGAGCAAATGTCGTGTGCTTTTGTTGTTGGTTGCTAATTTTTCTTTACTTTGCCAGTTAGCAACTCAGCTGTCATGCTTTCACCGTTTGCCATTTTTATACACGTACTTATTATATATACTTGTGTGCGTGTGTGAGGTGTTATTAGTGGTAAGCATATGTCACATTATCCACCGCCTTGTATGGCACGAATGCGAAGTATGCACAAAAATATCACAAAATATGCACATATTTTTCATTCCTCTTCTGCAAGCATAAATTCAGAATTCTATTGGCAAACCGCAAAAGTCACAAAAGGCAGCGCAAACTGTTAAAACTATTATTAATATAGATGTCACGCCGCTAACGGTTAGTTTCAAATCATCAACCCAAATGTCATGCAACATTTGTGACTGACTGTTGTCGATTTTACCCTTAGCTCTATTGATTAATGACGGTCCGGGGTTCAGGGGTCCAGGGGTGTCTAAAACTAACAGCTGAAATGTAAAGATGGTTGGGTTAGAATTTTTTACTTTGATTGAAATACACAGACTTGGTTAAGTGGTAGCATTATTGTTCTGGGAGGCGGACAGTACGAGAAGTTTCAATTCTTTGTAGTAAATTTTATCATTTCCTTGAAAAACTTAAAAAATAAGAAAATGTTATTGAAACTACAGGATGTCTCAAATTTTATGTTGAAATTTTGTCAAATTAATTTAATTAATTCTGTGAAAAATTTGAACAAAAACATTTTTTCATTGAATTTAAATACTTAATACTTGGAATAAAATAACCGAAATTAAGAGGTTACTAAAATGGGTTTTGGCGGATAGAAAAGCATTTCTTTATCCAAGAAATAAACGCAACTCATTTGTGCATACTTCAAAGGACATGTGAAGACAAATTTTGTTAGTCTGTACAACTGGTGTATACCACTGGTTGTTCGATTCGCTACTCTCTAATGCCTGGTGAAACGAAGACAACTATTATTATTAAAAGATATAAGCCTCTAGGAACTACGTACATATGTCCCCATATGCCTTGATTTCTTAGTCATGTTAGTCACAACAGGTTGGTTTCTTTGACGGTGGTAAGAGGAGGTTTATAAAGCATCCAAAAAGGAACACATTTAAATAATCTTAGTCTCTTCCCCATGAAATCTCAACTAAACAGCAGTTATGAAAATACCAGAACTGATTTTTTACATTTCAGTACTATAATGTTTGGACGTTGTTACAAGAGGCAAAACCTCTTCCAATTTCGCTTTGAATATTGGTTGATCGGAAGCTAAGACTAACTTTAATTTAGAAGGAGATCTTGAATAATGAAACTGTCACCTTTCTGTAAACAGGCTGACTTCCGATTGTGTTGTTCTTCCTTAGACATCCAATAATAATATTCTGTTGTTTAAATAAATTTCTTTTATAAATACTTATTACCACTTCTAACGAAATATTTCATCTCTCTTACACACATAGATATATAAGTGTGTATATGCGACTGTATTACCTTCGTCAATGAAAATTGTGAATATGAAAATATATTTGCAAACAAATTTTACGGCAATCAACGGTCGTATAAACAAAATTTACTCACATGTACGAAATACCACAACAATTTTTTTGCGGTGGCAAGGAACCTTCAACTTTTTAACACACACACACACACACACATACAGCGCATATGTATACGGGCATTTGGCTTCTCGACATTATAATAACGAATTCGGATGGAGTGGAGTGAAAAGAGAGGGGTAGAGTTGGTAAAAAATTATTGCCACTATGTCAAGGCAGCATGTCGCCGTCAGCAAAGCCGAAAACAGCACGGTGCCACCGCACGTTGAAGACAGAGAAAGGCTGGCAGATAGACTGCCTGTCGACCAAGCAACCAGCCAAATGACTAACAAAGACGAAGTCCTTTGCGCCACAAATGACGACTGTGCGAGTGACTGACTGACATTTCTACGCTAACTGCCCGATTGTTTTGCTTTGCTTTGCTTCGCCCATGGTCCCGGGTGCCACCGGCGCAGCGGTTGGCTGCCAGTGCCACCTTTCGCATTGAAAAATGTAATTGGCACCACGATGACATGTTGTGCTTGCAGAAATGAGTTACGATTTGGTGATACGTTCAACAGCGGCGCACCAACACACACACACACACACACACACACATATGCATGCACACGCTTGCATGTGCGCGAATATTTAGGCAGAATGGCAAGGGCACTTTCGCTTTGAGCGAAACTCAGCGGAAATATTGAGCGGTGTACCAGCGTGGCGGAAATTGGAGCGCCGCTGTAAGGCTAAAGGTAACAAGCCACACATATATGCATGCAAAGAAGCATACACAGGCGGGCGGTCACAATGTGTTGTTGTAGTAACGTGAAATTTCTTAACCATGACGCGTCGTAAAATTTAGCGTCAATTTGCTCATCTACTTTTATTTTGGCACATATTTGTGTACATATTTGTATACAAATGTGTTTGTGTGTGTGTGTGTGTGTGTATATATGTTATACTATGTGGCTTTGGCCGTATTGCCGCAACATCGGCGACAAATAAAATTTATGGAATTTTTCAGCAACAGCAAATTTCTTGTAACCCTTGGCTGGCAGCCAGACGGTGTGCGGTGAAGCGACGCTGCGTAGTTCCGGGTCAAAACGTACGTAAATTGCACACTGAAAAGGGCAGGAGAAAAGGTAGAAAACTCGTACGACATATCAGTGTATGGCTTGCCAGTGCCTTAGTGTTTCACTTGCGAATTCTTGCGAAAGAAACACACATACTCAACTATGTGCAGATTGGTGCTGAGTAGTTTAGCGCGCACCAGGTCGTATGAGTGATATTTGCCCCTCGACATATTTGTTTCATGCATACTTCGTATTTTTTTTTACGTTTATGTGGCCTACTGATTCTTATTTGCATTCTTGCTTTGTGTTATGTTATAGTAAATTTTGCATTTCAATATTCGACGAGAATGTAAGACTGAAGGTTGCGAGTGCGAATGTGCGTATGGGAAAACATTTGCGTATTATGGATGGGAAGAAAAGTTCCGATTGCGCACATTCGAAAAATGAAATTAGCAAGGATATTTGAGGATTACTTTTCTAGAGAAGTTTAAAAGAGGTTTTGTCATGCATTACACTTTTGATAATGATTAAAGATAGTCCTTTGTGAAACCAGGAAAGACGTACAGTTGTATTTCCTGCATCGAAAAAGCGACTGGCACCCACCACAAATGTACTGAGGCTTTGAGAAATTTACTGAAGGGTTATGTTTTGCGAAGCGATGATTCAAGTAATCGTAATGCTTTAATATATTATCAAAATATTTAGTACAGTGAAATTCTTCGCACTGAATTTCTTGAAAAAGATTATCTATTTTAATATTTTCGAATCGTTAGAAGAAGATGTAATATTATTGCGTAATGATTTCCTCATTACTGGTCCTCTCCAGTCGATATAAACATCAAAAGCAGAACTTAAGTTAGAACATATTTCAGGTTATCGTTCATATTTTCAAACGGTTATACAATGGTGCTATAAATATATCTATCGATTTTTATTCTACTAGCTCACTCCGTATAAACAGCGACTTAGTAAAGAAATTTTCTTCAATATTTAGCTATATTTTTCTATAATATTCTAAATACTTGTGTATCTATCCGATACAAAGAAATATCGTATATCGATTGCTTGCAGCACTCTCTGATCACTATCGTATTCTATCGGTTATTCGAAACATTCGTCCATCTCTAAAGGAAACTCTGCATCAAAAGTGGCACATTGAAAGATGAATAGTGCTGAGGATAGTGTGCTGTACAAGTATTTATTTATGACGTCGGCATAAATTTTACTTTTTTGTTGCATGTTTATTCTTGACTTTCAACACTGCTATCACATTTTTCACTTTTAAAATTTCTCTGTCTTCCCTGATGCCGTTTCATTTTATTTCTTCTCTTTATTCGGCGACTAATTTATTTGCGTTTTCTGTCGTTTGTCCGCATTTTGATGCAGAATTCTTAAATGCCACTGACATATGGTTTGTTTTCACATTTCTTTTGCTGTCACTCGATTTGTCTTCACTTCTCCAGTCATTCTTGTGGTTTCTTTTATCTGGTTTTTTTTTGTGTGGTATTCACAGTTACTTGCAGTATATGATGTGTGTCATGGCTGTTATTGCAAAGTCAAGTGCGTTATGTCCTGACGTATGGACAAGACAAATTTATATCATATTCGAACTTTTCTCACAGGCTGTAGTTTTGAATTTTTGACATCACCTATGTTGGATTTCTAGGTTAGCTTAGGATTAAGGGTTAGGCTTGGTTATCTATATTTTTGCCGTTTGTTGAAAAGAGGCTAGAGATTGCTCTCAAACAGAAGGAGTTGGTGGTGGGACAGAGTGTTGAGATATTGGCGTTTACTTTTAAGGGCTATGCTGTTAAGGAGATTCCGTTATTGCATAGATTGCGGTAGTTATGGATATAGTAAAAGATCTAAAACAATTGTGTTTTATGGTGCAGATATACATCAGGTTTTTTCCAGTTTGAATACAAATAACTATGTATGGTCTTTTGAGAATCAACAATATAGACCGAATATTCTGAGTCCAAATGTGAACGAAAACAAGGAGACATCATGGCACATTCTATGAATTTTTTCAAGACAAATTTAACTACAATTTATTAGGTAGCAGTTTAAATATTGCTTACTAAAGTTCTGTTAGTTTTCATGTCATATAGCATCTTGGACGTTCAGCATTAAACTCTTACCTCACACCTCATTGTTTTCCTTATTCTACTTTTGGTAGATTAGTACAGTAGCTTGGTTTAGAGCTTGGAATTCTGTGAAAGGAACTAAACGGTTTTCGGGAACGCTGACTCTCAAATAAATTATCGGAGATCTTGTGTCTGTACACTCATAGTTTTTCGTTTATAGGAAGTATTCTTATACAGAGATAATACAAAATTTATAGGAAATATTCATATACAGTGCAGCTCTTATATATTTAAGGCCGAAATGCTCAGGAACTCATCTTAACTTAAACTAATTTCGGGATGAAGTTTTCAGAAGTGGTAAGAATGCCGGAAAAGGTTAGATTATTTAAAGCAGAGCTAGATTATTGTCGTAGAGAGCCTTGTGAATTTCTAAAAAGAGAACGGACGAACTCTGAGGTCTACCATCGGAACTTCACGAAGTTTTAATCGGCTCATTGTACTGGTAGCTTACAATAGCTAACCCAAGTGGGCATAATTTTGGTCATGGCCCTAAGTGTGACCATCTCTTGACGATGCTGAACCAAACCTAAAAAAATTGCATATTTTCATATAGCTCGAACACTACTTTAGCAAAATTTTGATGCAATTTCACTTTGCTTAAGTCAAAAGTGTCACGCATTTACCCTTCTTCCTCTGCGTACACATGCAAATACTTAGGTACATGCATATAAGTGAAAGTGAGCACATTTTATGGCCAACAAGTACAAGTAGAAGTGCCAGAGAAAACTCACAGAGTAATTTGAATAAAATTAATTGCCAATTTGCTGCTAACTGTAAACACAAACTGCATTCTAAGTAAAAATCTAAATGCAAAAAATTGCAACAAAAACCGTATTTTACTTGCACACACATATACACATGTTTTTATAAGCACATACAAACACACATACACACACTTACACATCTGTATATATTTATATATATAAGTATGCGAGATCACAATTTTTTCGCTTAACCTATTTTAGTTGGTCTGCCTCCGACTGCTGCTGTTAGTGCCACTACCGCACCATTCCACCACTCCACCGCTGGTTCGAGGCGACAGTGGATAAGAGCCTGCGACAGCCAACAAATGCTTGAAGTTCGTGCCGAAAATCGTTTTGTGGCAGCTCATTAAAATGCAGAATGCAATTATTTGTGATTCGGTTGGGACGGCAAGGCGGTACTGAAAGTTGGACTTGCGTGCCTTTTTATGTGTGTGTGTGTGTGTATGTGTGTGTGTGTATATGTGATTGAATGCTATCTACAAGCATTCATTTAAAGCGAAAGGGGACATTTCTCGAAATCAACTGTTGCGTGACTGGCTTAAAAAATGCCGCTCCAACAACTTGACCAACAACTTTCTACTTACATACACACTTTGTAGGGACAAGAGAGGTGAAGAGTGCATGGGAGAGATTACATAAGTAAAGTCTTAAAGAAATGCTGGCAAATTGTATAAAATTTGATAGGGAGTTTTTAGAAGCACAGTTACGTGCGTGTAAGTTATCAAGTGCTACAAGGAAGTTAGTTCTATATAGTAAATACAAAAACAAATTCAACAACAACAACAACAACAACAAAAACAGTCAATATGTTACTGAAACATGTACAAAAACAGCAAATAAAATACAATAACGGCAAAAAAATACACCAATAACAAGTAGATACACAACAATAACAACAACAAAAAAAAAAAACAAAACAAATACAACAATAACAAATTTTCAGTGAGTATATTCGGATGCCATACATTACATTACGCTCATTCCTCTCTATATTTAATATCCCTAGTGTCATTATGCTTCTCGTCGTTTTCTACACCCTTTCCAGCTATTTAATTAAGGCTATTTCTTCTAGGAATTGTTTTCCAAGCTCAAAATACGGTAAAAGTCTAAGTTGCTGCCCCATTTTTATCGCGCTTCTCTAGTGTTCTCTTTCGCTCTTCACTCCGTGGCAATTTAATTTCAGCCATTGAGTAATTTGCCGGCCGTTGACACATTTTAATTAACAAGGAAATTAGTATAAATCCAAGCACGAACCATAAAAATTAAAATTTTACGTTAATGGCGCGTTATTTCGCGTTGACGAGCCTTCGCATTCATCGTGACATTTACACACTAAATCAGCTTAGCGAGTGCTGCAACTGGTGCTGGCTGTATTTGCATAATGGCAGCAACATGAAAAGGATTCATAACTCGTTTGTTTTTTATTGTTTTTATGGCAACAACACTCGCTACCAACTATGACCATGATGAGTGTATGATTGAAGCTGGCAATCCGTCATTGGGTAGGTCATTGTTAATAGTATATAATACACATAGGTACATATAACTATGTATAATAAATGGGTGTATGTACGCGAGTAAATAGTAGCGTTTGGAAATTTTATTTTTGGCATGAAAATGAAAGTAGAAAGTGAGTGCACAAAATATATAATATGCTAATATAAAAGAGGCAATAAAAATGCGGAAGAAAGAGTAAAATAACAAAAAACGTCAACATTTTAAGACATAAAAAAATTTTTAATTTCAGGGTTTATTTTTGTTTCTTATATTAAAAGAAATCTCTGATTTTTAATTAAAAAAGGCACAGATATTAATTTGGAGTAAGTAAAAATGGAAATAATTTAAGATTTAAACATTTTGAGAAATGCAAAAGTTGGAATTTAAAAGTGACATAAAAAAAGTAAGGAAGGCCTGAATTCGTGCTTAACCGAACATTATACAGTTAAGCAATTTGTAAGAAGTAAAGTTGTGCGAAATTTTGTTCAAGGAAAATATTACCGGGTGAAAATCTTCATATTCGGTATATTTGCACTGGGGAAGGTCTATACCTACGACCTGTTGGCGATTATATTTCATTCGGTACTAGACAGGCGCCTTTTTCTATGCATTAGAACACCCCTAATAATTTTATTTTCTAAACTTGTTTAGCTATTTGCAAATAAAACACAAATTGCCGTAACAACGAAAATTGCATAAGAAGCAATAATGAGTTCCTTCCCAACTTAACGAATTTATAATATTATTAACTGGAAGTGAAATAACTCGAAATCTTTCGCTATTGGATTAATGACATTATAATGACGTATAAAATAATACCAAAACCCTTCCGGCGTGGCCTGTTTTGTATAGCCAATTATCAAAAACTGAAAAACAACAATAAAAAAACCACAATAAAAAGACACGCACAACCCCATTACACAGGAATTCTTAACACAACGGCGAAAGGATCATTAGTTAAAACGCGAAGCAGGAGTTATGAGTTTTATTGCCGCCAAAGCATTTGTAAGCACATAAACAACAGCTTTACACTTTCTATTTAATACCAACAACAATAAACGTAAAATTTTATTCCTGTATTTGTTAGCTACAAATGACTAGCGTATGCTTTGTGGAATGTAGTAAAAGAAAATGCTGAGAACGAAATGGAAGAAAAAGGTCGAAATCGAATGCCTCTTTAACGGGGCGAAGTTATTACCGAACACGCTAATGTCAAACGACCCAAAGGGTAGACCGACGACTCCGCGCATTCTTTTTTTCCCATAGTTCCATTATATACAATAATTACATATGGATAAATTTATTTGCAATGTACAGAGGTTACTTTTTCCACCGATTCCGTAAATTTTCTTTACATTACATTAATTTGAAGGGTTGCAGTCTTTCAGGGTACCGCAAAAAATTCATTATCTAAGGCGTACCAATATTAAGTCTCGTAATTGCATATTCGAAATTGTTCTGAGTCACCCTGTATTTCACAATTCTCATAATCTCCTTCTGAATGAAGGTATTAATATATTTAGTATATGGGCCCTCTCTAATGTACGTAAATATGCATATACTGAGGAGGCAAATTTTTGCCAACCCACCCGGTTTTTAGCTGATGATGCCAAACATTTAGGCAGGAAATTGCTAAAGATGGGCATTTGATCGTTTTATTTGCAATAATGATATTTATTGCAGTTATTATTATTAATAGCAGCTGCGAAACTCGTTAGGCGCTATATTTTTTAACCTTTCCCTACTTTGTTTTTTTAGATAATGCAAGGGACGAAAATATTTATGGCTTGGGTTATTAGGCAAATAGGCTTCAATTATTTTATTGAATATTTAATAGTCAACATTAAATAAAAAAATTCTAATAAATATAAACACTTTATGATCCTATTAATCCATTTAATTATGTTAGAGTACAGTGCACCTTGCAATTATGAGTTTAGTGTTTTTTTTTTTTTTTTCTGAGATCGATTTAAACTTCTCACGCGAATGGGAGCCGGTGACAGCTGGTGAGATACAGTGAGAACCGGAGAGAGAAATGGATCAATTCGTATAAGTGAAAGTAATGTCAATCGCTACTTAACTATAATTATTGTTATTCCAACTGATAATAATACAGCGGTGGTCGTATTTCGTTCAGTCGTCACAACGATTTGATCAATATTTCTGAGAACCCAGCTCACAGTTTTTTTCTGGCGCTCATTTTCTATGAAAAGAGATTTTGGTTGCTATAACGATTAAGTGCTGAGAAGCCATTAAAAAAAATAAAGTAACGAGAATCGTTATATTTAGCATGTGGGTGCTTCGAAAATTTTTGGATAGACTAATATTACTACATAAGTTTAGGATAGGGATAAACTTAGTTATTTTATAAATAGTTTCTATATACAAAGTTCATTTAAAAATTTAGATTACGAGGGTTAACAACAATGCTAGAAGCTCCCTGCAGCTAATCCTTGATTTTTTTAAAACTCCTTGAATACTTCTTAAGCCAGGTAGCCACCTTTTTGGCAATTTGGCAAAACTGCTAATTAATCACACAACGTCCATCCTCTATGATAACAAATCAAACACTTTCGAGATACTCATAAAGGCGTGCATGTCCCAAACTCAGTACAGTAATTCCGCTTCTGACAGCCAAATATTTATATTCAACCATGTGTTAACACATACCAGCATACAAGCAAATATTAGGCAAACAAATATATTTGCTTAGGTGTTTGTGCAAAAATATACATACTCTGTACAACCACACAGCTACCTAGGCATGTGTTCACTTTAATATTGTTATTCGAAATTCCAGAATGAATTTTGACTGCCAACTTCCTCTGCTCGCATTTGCAGGCCGGCATACAAACAAGAACTGTTACAATTTTGTAAATAACAGTTAACCAAACTAAGCGCATACGGCACGAATTTGAGGCTGTGAGTATGGAATGGCATAAAAAGATTGGCGAAAGTGGGCTAACAAATTTATAATTCATATGCAATTGCAGTGCGCTCACAAATGGGTTACTGGGCGTATGAGTAATCTTAGATAAAGTAACATTTATATTATACTCGTACATATATTTTAAAAATATACATAGTAATATATATATATATATATATATATATGCATATAAATATATAATTGGGTTATACTTTTACATCAACAAGCAATTTGTGCAACATCTGAGTAAGCTATTTGCTGCTGTTGTGCAAACAAAGTGAACATTATGCAAATTGACGTGAAATCAATAACACAACACATACTTACTTACTTACTTACTCTTGCATACACAAACAGTAATCCATTCCTAAAATGCTGTGGCAAGCAAATAACGGACATATATAAGTGGTTAGTATATTAGTACAGTTGTTGTTGTAAATATATAGTGCTCCTCAGTTATTTGCCATTGCTACAGCTTACAAATGAATTTACATACATCTACACACATACATATGTACATGTGAATATGTATGCGTATACACAGCGCTTTGGCAGGTGATGCTTCAGTTATGTTGCAATACAATTTCCTGCTTTCATTAGTTAAACGAATGTTTACCTTAGATTTGGCATACTTCACTCACTCGAACGCACACACATTCACACACATGTAAATTCGTTTTAAATTTCTGCTGACTTAGTGAATTCTTTTACTTTTTTTTTTATTTTTCTAACACATTTTCAATTGAAAGTGAGCGTTCGTTATGCCTTTGGCATTATTAGAAGATTATCAATTGAGTTTTCTGCTCTTAAAGGTAAATGCAAATGCAGGAAATTGAAGTAATTACATTATGAAGCAAATAAAAAGGGAATTTGGCAAAATGGAAATGGGAAAACAGAGCAGTGAGCAAGCACTTGTGCGCGAAAGCCAAAGCAAAGATAGGTTCGTTGAGGGGGTTTCTTCGAAAAGGCATAAGGCATATCGAAAAGGATAAAAGTGTTTTGTTTTCTGCAGCATGAGCATTGAAAAGTCTTCAGCGGCAGAATTCTTAAAAGGTAAAGATAACAAAAAAAAAAAAAAAATTGTGAAGCTTAGTAAGAGAAGCGAAAAGCAAATGCGTGTTGGAGAGAAGCCTTTTAGCAACAATACTGCATCGAGGCTATTATTAAACCATTTGAAGTGCAGCCTACATACATTTTGAATTTGTATTGAAGTGGGTATAAAAGGAAAACAGGAGTTAAAGCATATTTCGATTGATTTATAAGAGTTGCAAAAAATTGATTTTCTCTTACACTCGGCTTACTTGTACTCGATTTTTCTTTTTCTTTGTGTAAAAGTGGCCCAATGTACTTTAAATGGAGTATTATTCTGCAGTGGCTAATATGAGGTAGTAATTAGAGACGTATATTAAACACATAAGAGCTAGGTTTCACTATAATGTTAGACTAACGTCCGGGAGTGCCTTATTACCAATTGGTGGGCTACAGGCAGGATGGTTTAGAACTATTGGTGACTCTTATTTGAGCATCTTCGTCAGCAATACTTTTTCATGTATTTATTTAAGTCTCACCTGACCTCATCTATGGCGAGTCTTGTCGATCATCTGCATATTCTTTGGAGCTCGTGATACATTATTCCATTTTTGCAGAACAAATTGTTCTTTGATGTCTCTTTTGTTGAAATCACACTTAAATTTTTGTCGTAGGCGGGTGGGTTGAGAGGTTCGCATCATTTCGAATCACACCTGTTCTTTTGTAAAATTCGATTTAATTATTCAACTATTGTATACTTGTAGCACAATTTTCCTTTCGCTTCAACATAGATCTCAGTTTGGGCGAATATTCATTCATTGTCATAGAAATCATTGTAGAAATTTTCAGTAGCAGCATATTATTTTCTACATATGTAATTTAAATAGTTTTAAAAATATTAGCTAATATTAACTGTAGTGTAAATATAGATACCAATAATTAATAAATCTAATTACTACTATAAATCTATATACTACTATATTAATTTGGTTTATATAAATTTCCAACGTAATGTTACCCTCAGCTCTCGAATAAGTAATTACTGTAGTTGTTATCGTTAGTATTTTCACCGAAATTTCCCAGTTGCAATTAACACATTAATGTGAAAATAATTGACATTTGCTTTCACTGCACTGAGTAGCATTTCAGCACTCTTGCTGTTCTCCACTTCCCTGCCACTCACTTCAGGTGCCTAAAGTGCACTTCCACTCGCTAAAGGCACTTCACTGCACCAACACTCCTTCACTCCTTCACTCAGCGGCGCACGTACAGCATCAAGCACATAATTTACATTGAAGTTTATATGCTAATGAAGAAAATACCATGTTAGTTTAACGGTTTTGTTTAGCTATTTTGCATGCGACATGCGCTAGTTTGGAGATGAGCACGCTGAAAATGCATGCTAAGTAAATTACAAATGAATTACTACGAGCTGAGAGGCTGTGCGGTGGGGGGCATGCTTATAAAATTGTAACTAACTGCGTGGAATTCAAGGCATGTAGGTGAGAAACTACATTGTTGTGAGTGCGCTGCGTGTTGTTCGGCATTACAATTAGATATTCAGATTCAATCAGTTTAATTTTGGAAATTCTGCCACGAGCTTCGTTAAGGAGTAATGTTAGGTGGTGTGAGTTGGTTGGGGATGGGAACAGTATTTAGACTCACTCTGTGTAATATAACAGATTATTATTTATTTGAATTATTTCGAAACATTCAGGGTTCATAAAATTTTTGTGATTAAATTTTAAAGTTAGCGGATTAGTGCTAGAGAATTGTTTGCGTGGTTTCCACCTCATAGCATTTTTATATCTGTGCCGTATATTTACTGGTGTAAAATAAACTTAACTTTTGTTAGTTTAAAGAAGCAAAGAAAACAAACTTTTTCTCGCGAATTTGTTTGAAAACGTACATACTAACGAGCTTACACTTTCCGAACAACAGCTTTTGCGTAATTCCTTTGACAATTGACGTCCAATGCTAACAATATCAGCTGTTTCGTCCACTGTGGTTTGAAGTGGCATCGGTTGTATTGGTGTTATTGCTGCATTTAAGCGCTCGACAAGAAGCAGGCGAAAAACAAAAGCAAGAAAATATACTACATGCCGAACCCTTGCATTGCACGACAGTTGATTTGCCTTTGGAAAAATATATATTTGCTCATATGTATACAGATATATACATGGCTATGGTGAATGGTAGAGCCACGGTTTTCTTTCAGCAGCCATTCAGTGGAAATTTTACTTTTGTTAAAGTTTTTGAAAATTTGAAAGCGCTGCCGCCACCAGTCATTGACACAATTTTCGACTTTTTTTTGCAGTGAGCAAAAAGCGCAATTCTCAAAGTGCAAGGCTGGCTGCCGCGTGTGCATACATAGACTTGTGCAAATGTGTGCGTATTTTTTTGTTTTTTTTTTTGTATGCATTGATTCCTAAGTGGCGCTGCATTCTCATGCACACATACACTTGCATTTGTGAATTGTGTGTTGCGTAAGAACTTCACATTTCGGCGAAACGTCAGCAGCGTTTGGCTGGGGATTTCGCTTGGCCACAACTAAAGCTGCAACTTTCCATCTGTCCCCTTTCAGTGCCAACCAACGTCGTTGCTGCGCGCAGATTACAAAAGTTTTCACATTCGCTCATTGAAATATTATCGATTTCATGTGGCCAATGGCGTTGTTTTCTCTTTTACTTTGTCATCGTTTATTGTGCTTTTGTTTATTGAATGCATACAAAGTGACTGTTTACTGTTATTTTGGTTTCTGCTATAAATAAGAGTGAAATATTTTATATTATGGTCAGAAATTCTAATATGAATAATATTACTTACTCTGTGTGGGTTGAGTGGCTACTACGCTTATGGTTGTGAGTTGAAATCCCAACCGAAGTAAAACATATCAGAGTCATACGTTTTCTTTGAGATCTATACAGGTAAAGTGAAAACTTCGATTTAATTTAGCCTCTCATACGTCGGCTTATAATTAGTAGGACCCTGCATTTGTATTATAATTTCGGTGTGCGCACAACGAAAGGGAAAGAAACCTTGCTTAAATATCTAACAAAAGTGTAAGGATGGAGCACCAGGCAGAATGAAAGGTTCATATCGGTTCATTAGTTTAAAGAAAAACTGAAGGAGGAAATGTCTTCATTTTCGGTTCATTCAAAGTTGTTTTGTGACTTTTTAGCTATTTTCGTGCGCAACAGTTTCTTTTAGACATCCACTGGTGCTTATGGTACTTAACGAGTGGTTCGCATGTAATTATCTCGTTTCAGGTTCAGCAATAAGTCCTGGTCCTCTGATTGGAAGCTCCCAGATCTGTAGCCCTTTAATATATATTGTTTTTTCCCTTCTCGGGTTAAATAACTCCTTGAAAGTGATCAAAACTTAGTATTTATGGTTGAGTAATCATCGCTAGTAATGTACCAATAATACTTGAGATCAGAGGAGCCTTGGACACTTCTCACACTTTATGAATGAATTTAATCTAAGATCCTTTGCACTGTATCTACTGTTCCGTGATTTAAATTTTGTGTTAAAGATTTGAATTTACTTATTTTACAATCATGGTTTAGTGACCTCGAACCAAGCTTATGGTTATCAACAATAAAATTACTTTGAAATTTAACCATTCTTGTTATCGGCACGATAATGGTTTTCAAAATAGTACTGCTGTTAAGATAATGGTGCATGTTTGAAAACACCGAAAGCACGCTTAAGACATTTTTGGGTTTGTGCCCGGTTGTAAAAATCTAATAGTTTTCTTGTAAAATAGAGCATCCATTTGTTTAGCCTTTAGTTAAAAATAAGGTGATTAATGGTTTTTTCATACAACTCACACTTGGACTTAGTTGTGTCAATTTTATTTAGTTCTCAAGAAATCTCTCAAATTCGTTTTCCGTGATATTCAAAAAATGGAAAAAATTGTGTTTTTGGCCAGTGCATCCTATTTATAAATAATGTTCATTAGCAAAGCTTAGAGTGTAAGCCTTGATATGCTTTGTGAAAGAGATACTTTCGCCAGAATCAGCTTTTTAAGGAACTTGAAGCCTAATGAAGGTCGAATGTGGGTAGAACGAAGATTCGATAGGTTAATTTGTTGAAAGAATTTCACGGCTAAAAAATAATAAACATTTGCTTCACATTGCTATACTTTAGTAAAGAGAATTTCGCGTGTCAGCCAATCCAATGGACGAACAAGTTTGGTGTATAGTTAATTCAATTCCCGCGTGAATGCCAAACACACGTCTGAGTAGTAACGCCTTTGGTGCCAAATGTTTTACAACTCGATATTTATTTGTTTTCTTATTGTTAGCAATAAAAACTTTCATTTTGTGCTGCGAACAAAAGCGATAAAATGTTAAATCTGTAACAACAACGATGACAGGCAGCAATATAAACGAGACACATCTTTCTTTCGAAGTGTTGGAATAAGTTTGCTACAAGTATTTGAGTTATTTTGTCCGTAAACATTTAGTAAGTGCTTTAACAGACCATATATGAACGTACTGCAAGGAATATATATACATATGTCCAGGGTCTATGTCTATTTTGTGTGTTTTGTGAGACAGTTGCAGAATAATTGCATATGTTCGTAAATAATAAGATTTGTTGGATGAAAAAACTCGCCAAAAAAAAATGTGTTCTCTTTGAATTTGTCCTTTTATTCACAACTCTAAACTTAAATTTCTTAAATTAATGAAACAGCAGGAAAGTTAGGTGCGCCACGGCGTATACGCAATAAAACAAGTCTGCTCTAATGAATAAATAAATACACTTATTTACTGTTGTATATACTAGTTGTATGTATATACTTATTTACTTGTATCTACAAATTTTATGAATGCCTGCTACACCACACACTATTATGAACCTTTTAGCATTAAATAAGCCCCAAGGAGCAATATAATGTTTCAAACTAGTTCGTGATTTTAGCGCAATTGCTGAGAGTTCACCTACCTACATACAAAATGTTGTATGAGCGAATATTTTACCTTATAGTTGACTGCCTATCATGTTTTAACACAAGTAAATGCTCGAAGCGCATTCCCACAGCCAGAGTTGCAAAAGAAAATGGCCGAAATTATGTTTTTGGGCAGAAAAAAAGAAAACATTTTTAAGTGAAATGAAATTAATGTTTCTTTTCTTGTTTGAAAGTGCTTTTATCAGTGTGTGTGTTTATACTTACGCTAAAAACACCATGTGGTTTGCCCATTGTACATTTGTTGCGCTTCAGAATTGGCAATTTTGATTTCCCTAAGGTTTATTTTGTATTTCATTTACTTGCGGGTAGGCGTATACAATGGTCGACGAAATATATCTATGTTGCTACTGTAAAAAATCGAATACCCTAAAATATTAAAAGTTTAGTCTGAAAATGTGCTTTGTTGCATGAAACTTGGTATTGATACCGGAAGTAAGTCAAACAAAGCCATGGAATTAATAAAATAGTAAAAGTTCATAATTCTTTCATAATCACAATAGTTTCGAAGCTATATAGCATTAGTCCACTTAGGCTTTTCCATTTGTATTTTGTTTTGTGGTAAAAATCACTGGCATTTAAAAATACATCCGCATAACTCTGCAGGAAACCAAAAAAAAAACATTCCAAGAAAATCATTGCCACAAACGGCATAGACAACAAGTTGGGCTGTCCACAACCTCTTAAAAAAGAGTCTTAGAGTACCGTTGATGGCCAGGTGAAACGCATGCCTCACAAGGCGGCTCATAAAGAAGTTGCCGAAGTGCTGACAAACTAGTTCATTAGTAGAAAGTTAAAAAAGGCTGTCGAATTAGGCAAAAAGTTGAAATGGGAATGAAGTTGGCAAAAGTAGCTCATACACTTACATATGTAACCCTACTTCCATGAAATGTGGCGCAAAGTGGCAAACAAGTGCACTCACTCCGTTATTTGGCTCATTATGAATTTCGTCGAGTTCACTTTGAAACATTCATATGCATGTATTAGTGAGTTGTTAAAATATGAGTGGAGCAACTTTGAAGTGGTCATGCGTATAAGCATACAAAGGGATATGCTTGTAACGAAAGCATGTCTGGGAAGTAGAGAACAAGAGTAGATGATCTTATTATATTAAATGTGAACATACAAATATATAGCGGCTGTCCCAGAAATAAGAACAAAAGGTAAGATTTATTACAAAAAAAATTCGCCAAAGTACAGGCAGGCAGACGTTAGGTGTTTTGTGGAGCTGACTAAAAAAAATTATACTCCTAGATACATTATTCATTTTAAAATTTTGCAATTGTTTTTCGATATTTATCTTTGCGAATACATAATACTCGAATGCTAATTCAAATGGAGAGATCAAAAAGCTGATTTTTTTACGTTTTTATGGAAATTTCTTATTGGCAGAAATGAACTCGAAGGTTTGCCATTGAAAACCGTTTGGTGGTTCGAATATAATTTCTTTTGGTTTTTCATCGGAACAGGCTTTGAATCCAAGTACTCCAAAGTGCTCGCTCAACTAGCTACTACATTACAATGATCGCTCTAAAAATAATATACGTAGAATGCCATAAGTAAAGCTTCAAAAAATCCAATGCAGTCGTTTAAAATTTGTTTTTCGCCTTTGAAATTTATTTCATTTACTGACAACACTGTCATCGTGTCTTGTAAGTCAACATGCAAGCGTCATATTTGTTTGTATTTTCATTAATATATAATATAAGGAATAAAAATAAAAGAAGTATATTTTGTTTAGTAATTTTCCACTATTTTTGCATGTCCTTATTTATGTGGTTAACGCTGTGTGAGAATTTTGCTTTAAGTTGTAAACTTTTTCAAGATTGCAGATACATCCGTCGCAGTGAAAGCGTCATTGTAAGCGATAACAAAAGCGCATGTGAGTCTTGATATGCTTAAATTATACTAACAGTTAAAACAGTTAATCAACACATAAGCATACCATCAGCCTTTGAAGGTTCACAAGTAATTACAGAAAGAAACTGAGAAATTTGACATTGTCTTCCGGATAACAACTACTGAGTAACTGGTAAGGTACTGGTACTGGTAAGCTGAATCAGCTCGCTCAAAAGCGGCGGAAGAATCATTTATAGTGCCATAAAAGGGGAAAGAATGCCTAAGGAAATAATTTTCAATTAATGAAAAGATAAAGGACATGGTTTTCAGTCGAAGAAATGCTGCCTTCAGAAATTACGAAGCTTTTTTTAAGGTATTATAAAAACTTGAGGAATGTTATATCTCTATTAGCCTATTAGATATGATAATGCATAGTAAAGCCAAAGCGGAGACGAGATCGAATAATCACTGTTACTAAACCAAAGCCTTTAAGCCTTTAGAACCTTTAGCCCGTTTCTTGAATATTTATCGAACTCCTTCTCCTAATCATTTTATGAGAAGCTTCCGCATATCAGGAATTTATTCGTAGCGATATGAATCAAAAATTGCTGGATGGTAGTCTCTTACCCGCTCGGCTACGATCTCGATGCATGTCCAGTTTCATACTCAATTGCATCTGTGGTTTATATTATTATTTATTTGGTTATTATTGTGTAATTACTCATATATTAAAGTATGAATATTCTTTTCGAGATTTTTTTACAACAAAAACTGTTCTTCGGTTGAGATTTCGCAGCACCAAACTTCGATTCCAATTAGATGGTGTTATTTTTATACACGCGCTCACATCCGGTGGTTTACTGTGCACATATATACGGCTGAAGCGCTGGATAAATAGCTTTAGCACCATTGCCACCCGTTGGCGAGAGTTAACTGCAATTTTTTTCAATTAGGCCAAAAATGCAAGAAGTGAATGGAGGCAGCCGGATTTTGTACAGACGAATTCTGTTGGAATTACTCCTACACTGCTGCTCCTGCTTCACGCTGCGGTTGGGAAACTGGCGTTGCGCATCTGAGTGTAAGTGTGCAGACAATATTCCCCAATGCAGCCTTGCTTTCATTTATTTTCGCCGGCGAGCGAACAAACTGCTTTTTCACTGCCGTGCACTTCTGGTGCAAGGTTACGTATACGACCCGGCGAGCTACGCTATTATGCCTGCAAATACACTCGAGAATCTACTTTAAAATGTTTTTGCAAGTATTGTATATTTGATTGGAAGCAATTTTCTCAGCCAAATCAACTCTATCAGGAACGCTGGAACACTTTGGCGCTGGCAAATATTTCACTGCGCCGCCATTTGCTTTTCTATTGCTGCCACTTTCCATCAGCGCCATTTTATGCAGAAACCAATGGTCCATCGCCGACTGTTGTATGCACCTCTTCCAGCAGCGGCGTTTGCGGTGATTGCAGTGGCCTCTCAGCCACATGACGCCGGGTCGCGCGCAACCAGTTCCTTACGCGTTGCATTTTTGTACGTTGGCCTTGCAGCAGCATGCGTCGTCCGTTGGCTTTTTGCCGTTCCGCCTGGTTGTGTTGGTGGTGGTTATGGCGCGCCTGTGGTCCAGGTGCGGTTACCGAGCGTCCAAAGCGTGGTGCTGCTTGCAAATTGTTGCGATTCCAATGGCAGGTGAGCATTAGGAGGCCGTGTGCGAGCGCGCGCGTGTAGGCGGAGTAAGCGGCCATGTCGTTGTCGCGACTGTCGGGCTCGCCCAGCTTAATGGGGCATGGAATGTGCATTTTTGCGTTGCTTAACAAACTGTCGACGCCAACAAAGCTCGTTTATCCTTGACTTTTGCTCGAACTAATGGCGCGATGTCCTGTGGTTGTTTTTGTTTTCAATTCTTCTGGTATTCTCCCATTAAATTTTTCTTCGAAGTGGAATATAGAAAATTTATGCTTAAATTTTGAAGAGGAAATATTTTTGCTTATTTATGATTTTGATTCAGAAATGTGAATGATTACTTTGACTACATATTTCTCAATTGCCTACTTGGTAAAAAGTAAATTTGGTATATTGAAATGAGTGATTCTTTCTTAGATTGCCAGTTAGGTAGGTTGATAGAGTTTGGTATAAGTTAGAGAGGTAACAAAGTGTCACTATCAAAAGCGATCATAAACGATACTAAAAAGTACTGGTCTCTCAGTCTCTTTGACCCATTGAATGCATTCTCACCAGCTCTGAAAATATTCGGTGTAGTTCCAGTGGGTAGCAGACGAGGACTGTGCACTTCCCAAACCGAAAAGGAGAAATACTTGACTTCACTTGGTGCTTCGAATTGACGCCAACTTGAGAAACAAAGCGACTAATGGCGATTCTATGTGGACTCAGCCTAAATTTTTGCGTTTATTGTGGTTCATTTCTGCCTATAAGAATTGCGAAGTCAATTTTTTATTTTTCAAACATTTTTTTTTGTAATTGTTATATAAAATGCCTTAAATTCAAAGATCTTGTAACAAAAGAAAAAAGAAATAAAATAAAATAAAAATAAAAAATTTTTTTGCATTTAAATTAGTGATATTTGTAGAGAACACATTTTCAGTTCGAATTTCTAGCGAAGCACATACTAGAAACTCTAGAAATGCCCACTCGAATTTTAGTATAACCAAAAAAGTAGAAGAAAGTCTCGTATTTCAGTACAGTTTCAGTTAAAGGCAGTAAAAAAATTTGTGTACAGTTATATATATATCCAAATATTTATATATTCCTAGAGAGCTATGTCTGTATGTGTGTACATAAATGAGTTTGAAGCATTACCACTTTCGAGCAACACGTAAACACACACACACACACACACACAAACACGGAGATCTTAGAACTTTCGCCATTTACTTTGCCTTGCCTTGCGGTATGATTATTGCTGCTGTTGCCGTAAAAATATTTGTGGCAACTGTAGCCAAATTGAAAATGTTGCATTAACTTTCGCACTCTTGCAACTGGCAAACCACCGACATAAAAGTGGCGCCACTCACGCACACACACAAGCGCTAAAAATTTTACAGAAATAAGTGAAAAAACAGCAAAAACAAGCCGCCAACATAAAGTTGCACATTCATTTTATTTTATCAAACATTTGTAGTGGCCGCGTTGAAGTTGTATGTACTGCTATGTGTGTGTATGTATGTTGGTGTGTATTGTGGCATATCGAAAAAAATTACTGTGTTGCATGCAGCGTGCATTGTCAGATAGTAAATGTGGTAGCAGTGAAAGAGTGGCTGCGGCAAGTGCGTCGGGAGCAGCGTCATACACACACACACACACACACACATACATTTGCATATATTTGCTTGTTTGCTTGTGAGCATTTCGTTGACTGCTTGCATGCTGCATGCGCTGGAGTGGCGAGAAGTGATGCTGCATGTGTGTGTGTGTGTGTGTGAAAACAGAAACTTATTTATGTATGTGTGCGTGTGTGTGTGTGAAGTGACGTGGACCGCATGCTGATGCCAATCATTTTTCTTCCATCGCAACAAAATACAGTAAATACTCGTTCACATGTGACTTTTTCCAAGTTTTCTTCCTGCACAAAAACACACACACACACACATACGCATGTGCAAATAAATGAACTGCCTGCCTGCTGGCTTGCTGCCTGTCCGCTGTCCCTCTGGGCCACGCTCAGCTGGAGATTTTGCCATATTTTACTCTTGATCATTTTTTTCTAGTTGTAAATTGTGTTGTGCACATTGTTGTTGTTGTTGTACTTTTTTATTCTTGCGGTGGCATGAATCAAAGCGAATATGTTATACACATGTAAAATTAATTTGTAGCGGAGTGTCTGCAAAGCGGCATGTATTTATTTACTGCTGGATATTTATATACACTCAGACATGTATATGTACATATATAAGCATATATTTACCCTCACATAAATACACACACACACACATATTTAACTCATTCATTGAAATTTTTTATCTTGTAACTTGGTTGTATCCACAGCTTGGTATTGCATGCCGCTCTCCCCCTCTCCCTCACTCTATCTCTTTCTCTCGCTGTGTGTAAATGCTTGCATGCATCTGCATTTGTTGCAAAAGTGCAAAAGTTCTCGAGAACTTGCAGTATGATTATTGTTGAAATTTTTATGCTTCTGTGCTTTCGCAAAAGTGCATTCCCAACACACTCGCCATAGCTCGAGTGTGGCTAATCCAAGTTTCTCCAGCTACAATTTGCTGCTTTCAAGCAGTGCTATAAGCTGGTAATGCTCAAGTGTTGCAAACTTGGTTGCAATTAATTTTTGACAAAATGTCTACTGACTTTAACGAAATAAAATGAAACTTTCCATTCTTCCCCTAACTACAACATTCTATTACTTATTTGATAAATATTTTAGAAAGTTTAATGTGGTAAAATGTACGCTTTAATTATTCAATGTTAAGACGTGTAGTTAAATAAAGAGGCTGCTGCAGAGTTGTGCTGTTATACTTTCCTTGGATTTAGACTTTTCTTGTGTGTACAAGTTTTGTTAGGTTAGGCTTTCACAATACTTTGGGCGGTCACCGTTAGATATAATGCAAGGGAGGAAAAAATAATTTGATATTTATTTACTTTGTATATTTATTTTATTACTAAATAATGGGTTTTGCTAACCAAATTTACTTCTAATAATTTAACCCTAAATTGCTAAATTTACTTTAAAGAAAATTGTATCATGCGTTTAGAAATATTAGTATGCTTTCTTTAGATTTGGTATGCCTAGGCCAGTATAGGATTTTCAAAAAATTTTCATGTTCTTAAAAAAAAGAAAAAAAAACATGAAAATCTGTTACCTTCAGTAGCTAGAACTAGATCAAAAACGCTTCTTCAAATTAGTAAGGAAATATTGGCATTGATTTGTATCATTGATGCCTCTGAAATTGTTCTTTTGTAGTTATAATGAACGTTGGATCCAGCTGAGCAATTATGCCACAACTTCCATTGAGATAATTATCACTAAGCAGTGATAATGTGAACTCAAACCTAAGACTTACATATATCTTGTCAACGAATACAAGAAACATTACATAGAAGATTTTCAAATGCTTTGAGTGAGCAAAATATTCAAGAACAGTCCTCAAGTTAACACTAAGTTGATAAAGCTGATTGTGTGACGCATTCTGCACTTTGTAAGCCTTTCTTCCCTTCTAATTTTTAATTTCTGACGATATCAAAGCGGTGTTTGTGGCACATGAGCAGCTGAAATTTGGACCGACTTTTCCTATTTTTCAACAATGCTAAGAACAGATGGCTATAATCTATCTTCGAATGTATTTCGTATCATTCCGCAGTGATAAACAAGGTTTTTACTCTATTACTATACTACAAAGAGTTCAATGCGTAACTGCGCGCTTAAATGTAGGCAACAAAATTAATTTTTTAATAATTGATGTAACATATTTTTTGGCGTTTATTTAATCTTAGTACTTATATATCCAAGAAAAGTATTTTGGTTGATATTTTCAATTTTTCTCAAATGAAAATTATGAGAGAAATTTAATGTGAGTATTCTCAAAATTAAAAAATAAGATTTTAATTTAATCGCGAAACTTCTTCTACGACGCTGTATTATAAAAATGTTCATTTATTTCTGGCGGTTGTTCACACATAGGAGCAATCTGTTATCCTACGACTTAATTTATGCATCTAACGATTTAATACGCAAATTACTGCCTTCAAATCACACATAAAGGCTGGTATATCGAAACATATTTGCATGTACATGCATTCACACATGTGGTGTGTATAATATATGCACGCAAATTAAGTATGAATAATTGTACACCTTTCGCTGATTTTATTATTCCACGAATTGCTGCATTCAAATTTGATTATCGCAAGCACTTTTTGCCGTGACGCAGCACATTTAGGCTACACCACTTTGTATGCTTTGTAAATGCCTTTCATTTCATTCTAATTTATTTATTTTTTCATTTCACCGCACGCTTGGTTAATTTGCAAAAATAACAATGTGGCTTTTGCAAGCTGCTTTACACACACTAATACAATACACATACATGTATTTTTGTGAAATATATGTTGAAATGTAAAATAATTTCTGGCAGCGCTACTTCGCACCACTCACTTAACGGTGAAGGCAAAAGTGATGTGGTAAACAAATAAAGCAGCGCAGAGCCCATTGAAGGCACCGCAAGTCGAAGCGACAATAACAATTGCCATTTTACTTAAGAATTTTACTGTCAACGGCGAACTGCTTGCATTTGGTGGCAGGAAGTGTGTGCGTTTGTATGTTTGTTTGTGTGGAACATATTCAAATGTATACATTTTATATATGTAAATATGTGCTGAGCTTGCGGCAAGGCCAACACGTACGTGTGTGTTCGTGTCTGTGTGTGTGTTGATGTTGACTTTGCATGCGCAACCCTCATATTTTAGCATAACACGACTGCCTCTTGCCACAAAGCGATGCATTCTACAATAAATCTAATGCATTTATTGCTGCTTTCTCTGGCTCGTGTATGGATTTGCTTATGTTTTTCGCTCTCCTAAGGCTTGCTAAATTGTATTGCGGCGCTATGTTCCCGAGTTTGTTCACTCGCAAGCATGTGTGCATGTATATATGTATGCATGAATGGTTATTCTCTTAACCACAAACGATTTGCATAATATTCAATTCATTCAAAATGTAATATTTTCTTATTTACACACATTTGTATGTATGCCTGCTTGTTACATATACTCGTATATTGTTTTTGTAATTGCACGCCTACAAGGCGCCGTCAAAGTGTTAACCTGACATTTTCTTTTGGCACCAACTTAAACACATTTCCGACTTTTTCGGTGCTTTATTTTTAGCTGCAAAGATATATGCACGTATATACTTGTGAGTAAATGAGAGGTGGCGGCTGAAGTAAAAGGGAAATCTGTTAACTGTTTTAATTTAAGAAATGTATGTCAGTTTGTATAAATGAGGAAAATTTAAGTTCGGGCGGGAACGAGTGGAAGTCTTACCCTGTAGTAATCTAAGTAGAATAAATAAATATTTCGTGGGGTCTCAGTCGGATTTTTGTTATAATTCGATCGCTGTGGCCACCATCACGCAGAAGTATGCCTCTTCCAGTTCCAACTTTATTGTTATTATTGTTATTTATTATTAGTGTTATTTTTGTTAGAGGTGACAAACCTTGGATTGTATTTTTGCATGGAAATAATTTCCCCTTATGTCATTAAGCCGGTAGCTTGTAGGACCTACTTTCTATTTCTCGAATAACAACAAGACGCAAACGACAAACATGAGGAAAAAACTTAGTCAGGTTTCTAGTAAAAAGGGTGAGCGCCAGTTATATACACGTTATATTGAGGTTCGGAGATATTAAGATAAAATTTGAATAAGTTCTGGCACAAAATTAATTTATGAAGCTGTCAGAGAGAATGTTGCCTAGAATCCACAATAGTGGCTTACTCGTCGCGCTCAGCATTTTGGCCTTTAGTGGAACACTGTGGAGCATTTTGTAAACTTTTTCGAATTAGCTGGGTGACATGATCACCCAGATTTCCAAATAGGACCCCTCGCGAGATATTTTTGTGGGATTATTTGAAAAATCAAAGTGAACACAAGCTCTCCCCCGATCATTGGCGGCTCAGTGCTCAGGGTTCATATAAAAACAATTCCTAACTGTTGATGCATGTATGAAAAGCATACCATACCGATTACTGATTAATTTATGTGAGCCCATACCACTTTGTAAATGCATTATTCGTATGCTAATCGTTAAAGTTTGCTTAGTCCGGATTTCTGAGTACCACTCATGCACCTTTTGTTTCAAAATAAAAAATGATTATGTTCAAACATTGTTGGATTTGAAATAGACATCAAAAAATTTGGCCATAAGAAGTTTCAAAAAAATATATCCACCAAACATCTTTACACAGAAATATGTGGTGTGTTAAAAAAATAACGGGAATTTTCGTTTTTCGAAAAAAAAAAAAAAATTATTCATTCGTCTACATTAATGTTATCGCCTTCAAAATATTCTCCATGCGATATTATGCACTTATGCCATCGCTTCTTCCAATCGTCGAAACATTTCTCAAACTCGAATTTTGGGATGGCCTTTAGCTCTTCCAGCGATGCGCTTGTAATGTCACTTGGACTTGTAAAACGACGCCCTTTTAAGCTTCCCTTTAATTTTGGAAATAGAAAAAAAAGTCACATGGAGCCATGTCTAGCGAATATGGATGCTGGCGCAACATTACAGTATTGTCTTTGACCAAGAATTCACGAACAAGCAACGAGGTATGAGCACATTGAGCAAAATAGAGCAAAAACCAACCATGAATTGTTTTTCCACAAATCCGGCCGTTCTTTTCGGATTGCTTCACGCAAACGCAAACGTTGAACTTGTAGTATTCCCTTTTGATCGTTTGACCTTGAGACATGAATTCATGATGCACTATGCCGTTCAAGCCGAAGAACATTCCCCTTATTTTTTGAACACACCACGCAAATAATATTGAGCATTATGTTAATGTAGAGTCTTTTGCGTTCTTGGTCGGCATGTTGCTAGCGGCTTAGCGCCCATTAAAATATACTGCATTTTTTCGTGGCGCTAGTTTGTTCATTATTTTCGCGGTAATCACAAAACAAATGTTTTCGAACAATCCATTACTTTCGCCTCAACTTATTTCTCGAATACTTCTTTACTTCTTCCAAAATTCTTTGAAGAAACAAAGATGTAATAGGTCAACTTTATTTCTAGTTTCTTCCCATTTTCTTAATGATAATTTGTTCTTGTTATAATTTGAATTGGCTCTTATTTCCATATTTGCCCAGTACTCGGTTGGTGTGAACCTTAATTTTCTACTTTGATTCATGTCGAACATTCTTGCATCGATATTAAAGCCAGCTCCTTAAGAACAAAATTCGAATTCGAGGCACTTAAAATCTTTGTCGCATACTTTGAAATCAGAAGTTGTGTTTTAGTTTTTTACACCGCTTACCTTACGGGTGGTGACAAATGTACTCTTGGCAATCGGGTTACTAGTTTTCCTTTTAGTTTTACGATCACACCTCAGCTGTGTCTAACAATTAGCTTTTAACTAATTGCAGCTTAGCCCCCAAGCACCAGAGCAATACATCAACGAGGACACCAGCCAACCACATGAGCAAACAATCAGTAGAATAAATGAAAAAAAAATGAAAAAGCAACAACAACGAACAACGAAACCAAGTTTTTATATATATACCTATGTGTAGTCGTACAATCATTTCGCTTGTAATGAAGATGTAAAGCACACGTGAGATTTTGTGAGAAATGGAGTACCGAGTATTCATTGCCATACGAACAGATGGTAGTGACAATAGTGGAATAAAGTTCTTACATGAAATTTGTGCTTTTTGTGGTATTTGTTTGTGTTTTTGTAGTTACATTTGTTGTTGCTATAACAAGGAATGAAAGCGCTTAGTTTCACTTTCTCGCTTTCTAATTCTCTGAGGCAGCGATGTTGGTTAAAATGGAACTTGTAATCTGTTGAAGCATTGCAGAGACCAGAAAGGACAATTTCTTAACTTCTAGATCTAGAAATATGCTTTCATCATTTGCTTTGTAATTCACGGGTTTGAGCCGAATTAATTAAAGCACTGAAGTTGCCTGTTTTGCTTCTGGGATCCGAGCAGAAGTTATAGACTGCGAAGTTCGCTGCACCGGCGTTTTGTGCAACGGTTATCACAGTAGTAGCTTTCACTATCCGCCTTTCTCGTGTTATCACAAAGTATTGACAAAGTTTTGGCAAAAATCATGGTCATATATGCAAAGGTTTTAAACTCTTGGGAAAAGTCTCTAACTCAGCATATATATATCAAACCCTACACCCTACCTGTGTGAAAGCCCAACTTTTTAAATGAAAGCTCAACTTTTTTAGTGAAATCTTTTTGAAAAATGCAACTTAAAACTTACGAGACTAGTTCTGTTTGGAAAAATCTACACTCTGTACTTCTGAGAACGCCAGTGTAGTCTCAAACTATCTACCAGTAATTCTTTGTCAACATCGACAGACTATTTCCATACATTTGAAAGTGAACTGACACAAGAAATGGCATTCCAATATGTCTTGCATACTCTGCGTGTGGGTGGAATGCCAATAGGCACTGCTGACGCCGTTCGAGGTGTCCAAACACTCAGACTGGCATCCAATTGGCCAGACAAGTTACAATTTAATGGAATGCAGACCACGTCATCCTAACAACAACAAAAATGTTAAAAGTAACAGATTGTAGTGTTTGTAGCAAGTTTTTGTGGGAATCGGTTACATACAATGAGAAAGACCTGGCTAAGGAGGTAGAGAAAAGTTTTCGGCGTCGTGCATTGCTGCCAACACATAAATCACAATAAAGATGAAAAAATGTGTCTTGGAATCAGACGGACGTGACTGGCAAACGTGGAATACATGAGGCGAGAGACAACAGCTATGCCTTAAAGAGCACACGGAATAAGATTAAGTTATACGACCATATAGGGTTCTTAAACGTGGAGGGGCCGAAGTTTGCTGACTAACAACTAGGTAAGACAGATTTTAGGATTAGGATTAGGATAGGTTATTGTTTTGCTCATGATCCCTTTAACCAATGTGAGTGTCTGAAGGCTTACAACAGATAGGCTAGGTATTAGGCATCATTTTAGGTAAAAAGTAGCTGTTCCGTCTTAGTTATAAATTGGTGACATTAATGTTAGTAAGGTTATAGTTGCCTCTTCTCAACCTTCTCATGTGAAGGCTTCGGAAGTCGCAATCTCACTCAAGATTCGCAATAATGGACTGTAAAAGTCTGAGGTCTTATCAATCTTATATGATGGGGCTTCTAGAATTCACTATGGCGAGAATCCGAACTGTATCGAAACCTCGTCTCAAGCCTAATTGTAATAGGCTCAATAAATCCCGTTCGGTGGTGAACTGTGAAAAATTGGATTCCACATAAATGTGCACCCGGCATTTCTAACTATAATTCTAAGTTGGCTTGGCCTTATTGAAAAACCCTTTACAATCGAGTAAATATTTTGGGCGCACCTTGAAAGATAGAAGACATTAAAGTAAGTGCTTTGATGCAAGTAAACAACTACTGATTCATACAGTCTTTAGAAGCATGCCAAAATATAGCCAGTTAAGTTTACATATGTACAAACCAATGTACATGGACCCGAGGAAATATATAAAAACCTAAAATAAGGCAATGGGAACAATAAGAAGCGCAAACGTTTGCTGCTTGAGTCGCTTAGAACCAACAGGCAAGGAGGTAAGTCCAATAGACCGGAACTTGTAAGGTGAGCTTTCAAGGTTTATGTTGTCCATGGATGTCAAGCGCTGAGGCGCCATTATAAAGCACCAATATTACGTTTTACGCCAAAGCGAAGTCAGTGGAAATAGGAATGCGCGAAACCAACGACAGTCAAAAACCAAAAAGAAAAAGAGAAACTGGAAAAAGTGCGAGAATGCGAGTAACTAATGATGCTATATTGTCTGACTTCATTTCTCATTTTCTTTGCCAGCTTTTTACAGTTACAGTGTTACGCTCTTTCGATATTTCTGACGCTACTCCATTCATTTACCTTGGCTTATCTGTCGGCGTTGGAGCTGCATTGCGCCCGCTGCTAATTGTAATTGAACTTTAATTCATTGCATTCAGAAAGCTATAGCTATTCCTGTATATGCACATCATGCTTTCTAGTTTACCATTCCCGGCACACTCACGACTGCACAAAAGAGTGCGACTGCCCTCGCTGGCGAGCGGTTGTCGGAAATGATGCAGCATTAATTTCTCTCCAGCAGCTACAATTAATCAGCACTAGTTTAATTGATTATCACAATGGAAATCAATATGCTCTTCTCTCTTTTATATTTGCCAGTCTTTATTTTACTTTGCAGTCAAGTTGGCAAAGCATTAAAGTCATTAAGTGTAAGTGTTGTAAGACAAAGTAGTTTTAATTAAGCGCTGAGTGTCTGTAATTGTGCTTCCGGTGGCAATTGATAGTTTTTTGTGAATAATTTATTGATGAAATTTGAACTTCCCAGTTGCGAATTGAATGTGAGAAGGCCCTTGTGAATAATGGAGCATATCTAAATATACTTTATTGACTAATAAAAATGAATATAAACTCATATTTAATAACTTGATACATTTTTGACATAGTAAAATAATTCATAAGTCAAATTTTTAGCTCTTTTCCGCTTGAACTCTTAAAACAAGCGCATATTACAACTCCGCGAAGCCTAGTTCATATTTTATGCTTGAAAAACATTCGTCAATATTTCTAACTTTGTGCCAAAGTCAATCTTGTAGAGTCAAAGGAATCGAAAAGTCATCCATTGTGACACAAAAAACACACTTTTACTCAGACGGCTACCGGTTGTCATCAAGTAAAACTGTAGTTGTCCGAGCATAAGACTGCCGACAAACCAATACCACTTCAGTTAGTGACAGTTGGATACTGAGTTAGAGTTGTAATATCGTTGTTCTATTTCTTAAAATTTATTTGATGTTATTCTTTGATTTCAGCAGGTTGCGGGCAAGGTCACGCAGACCAATATGAATGCAACAAATCGCATGAAGAGCTTTTGTCAAATTGACACTAAAATAGTTCTCGTTGCTTGTGAGTGTATTGTGTAACATTGACCCGGATAGGTCTTCTGCTTTGAATTCGATGAAGTAACGCAGTCGTTCAAAATATCAGTGATGCAATCAATATATTGATTAGGATATCGTTAAAATCATTCATAAGATGGTCATTGATATGGTGTAGTACCCTGTCTCCATTGATATGTATTAATCAGATCGGAATGTGCTCACCTGCAGGTAGTGTCCGAGTTTGCTATGCGAATGACCTTGATGATAGGAGAGCACTTTAAACTTTTAACTCATGGACAAGTGTCTTCAAGGCTTAGTGTCGACTCGGTATCAATAGCGAATAATCAACTATTTTTAATGCTAATAATGTTCTCAAAAAGGGTCGAACCAAAAATTGATACTCAATTCCAGCCGCACTTAATTCTTTGGTATTTTGGTATTGGTAAATGAACACAAAGCTTTATATAAGTGTATCATTAATAACCCTAACCCTTTACCATTAAAATATACTATAAACGATTTCTAAGATTTTTAAATTTCACTTTTTTAAGAACTTTGGTTCAACCATGTTCAATCAAAAAAACACAAAAAAATAGAACGCATTTGGTGAGCCAGTTGAACAGTAAGGGTTCGCGAGTTCGCAGCACAACGACACTACGCAGCCACGCCTGCCTGCATGTTTGCTTTTAATTAATGCCACCCTGACCACGCTGACGATGATGTTGACAACAACTCCGTGGAAATTTATGCAATTCTTATGGATTTGAGGAATTGCATTTCCAGCTGCAAAAAATTGAAAAAACTTAGAAGCAAACGAATACAAATCGCACAGAACCATTACTAAAAGTGATTGTCGCGCATACACACACACACACACACACACACACACAAACACACTCAAGCAAATAAATAGGCATGACACATACACCAATGCAGAGTTCTAACTGTGTTGCGCAACGCAGAACCTTCACTATACTCCATCAACATTTAGTACAAATCATGTTGCATTCTAATTTGCATTTTTGCACTTCCGACTGCCAGTGACAACATCAACAACAAAAAATAACAAAAACAATAGCAGCAAACAATTTTATTGCGTGCCAGCGACAGTAAACGCCCCAAAAACTGCCATGGTCCGGGAGCATGCGAGTAATAAAAACTGAAAATCAACATTTTAAAAGCAACAACAACAATAACAATTCGCAATGGAATGGCGACAAAAAATGGCGCTATAAAAATGGAAAATGAATTAAAAAAGCAACGCACAATTCACTGGCAGCACTCACCATCTAACTAACGTTGCATGCAAATTTCCAATTCCACACACACACACACACATGCAAACGCGCAGTCTTTCATATGTATGTGCGTGCGTGTAGTCGCTGCGTGCCTATAATGACGCCCATTCCGGTGTTTCCCCTCGCCGCACTCATGTGCGTTATGCTCGCAAGTTAGGTATGTATGTTCGTGTATGTATATACCGGTGAATTTCATAATAAAAACTATTAGTATGACTATGACAAATGTGCAAATGATAAAATACTGACTGCTTCTTGCTACAAATCATCACCACAAATAATATTTCGCCTTCAACTGCACCACCCCAGGCATTGACGTGATTGTTTTTGACTCGTTGTAATATTTGAAGGACTTTGAATTTCGCATCCAACTAGTCTCGAGTTTCAACTTTACTGTTAGATAATCATTTTAATTGGTGGCATGATGCCTTTTTTTTTCAATTTACACAAAGTAGTAAATAAAATTTCAATGTTCTTTTAAATTCAGAATGACTTGGTAAATTGGTAAGGTCGCAAGACCAAATAGAAACTCAGTAATGTGCCAACATAAGCTATTGTGTTGAAAACCTACAAAATTTTATTGGAAGTGCATAAAATAATACACATTGCAGATTCTTTAAAATGTTATTGACCGATATACACAGTGTAAAGTCATGCAGAAGAGGATTTACTAACTATTACTGCTATACTGGGTATATCGGGACTAGGGGAAGTGTTGAACCAACTGTAGCCATCCTTAACTTACTCTACACTCTACACTCAACTTACTCTACATCTACTTAAGTAAGTGAAAATTATTGTTAGGAAAATATTATTAATAACTTTCTTAAGATTTCTCACAAATAGAGCGATATTTTCAGCATAAAATCAAGCAATTTTATAGGCATTAGGAGGTTGTCACATTCAATATCTGGAGCTTGGAGAGGCATAGTTGGATTTCGACCATTTCTAAATGAGAATTGTGAATCATTATGAACTTTATTTGTACCAAGCTTTATACCGATATCTTCACTTATGTTTATCTATTTTAAAGTCTGAGAATCTGGTTGTAGGCATGGTTATATGTAAATTTTCAAATTATAACATAAAGATAACGACAAACAGAAAAAAAAAAACCAAAATTTTGGAAAATTAGCGATTTATTTTGTCAACTTAGTCTACTTTTAGTGCGTAACGCATAACCCAGCGATGCTTCAATCTCTTTAACCGGTTTGATAAATACACGCTCTAGAGGTCTGCAAAGTAGTTTTCCGAGGCCGCGATAACTTCCCTCATTCGATTAAATTTTCAAATCAAGTAACTATTTCGCGCACCTGCACTCGGTCTGCCAATACGAGTTGGTGGACTTTAGTCACTCTATACTTCATATGGAGCACCTGGGTGTGGCTCAGCAGGAACCGACGTGCGACCACATTGAAGCTCCTTAAACCCTTTGTCCACTGTACAGCAACCAAGACCTTTTTGATTTCACTGCGCAATATCTCCATCAAAAACAAGCATCAAACCACTAACCGATATTGCTTTTTCTCGATTTTTCTAACAAAAGTAAGACTTTGTGAAAATAACGGCCTACGAGAACCTACCACAATGTAGAATCTGTGACGATAATTAAAAAGCGAAACAGAAAAAAGAAAAGGGAAAGAAAAAGTTATTACGAGACAGAGGAAACGGCCGGCACAAAATGAGACCTGCGGAGACCTCAGAAGATATCTTCTACATTATTCATGCCTAAATATTTTTTACTTGAACTTTTTGATTCTATATTTGTCTGGACATATATATGATATATCGATATGCATGCTAAGTACATACCTTTGCTCTTAGATATCCTCTCTATGTCAGCTTCATTTCTGATTCCAAGCTTGCTGGCTAAAAACGAACTGGAGTAATTGAAGAGAGCATGTAACCACAATACCCTTACCAATTTCGCAAACAACATTTGTGAGGATTTTTTATGATTGCCACTAAGTTTTACACATTGCTGACTTTAACAATTGTGCACTCTGTACGAGTGGTGTGAGTGGTGTGATTGGTGTGAGTATGTGTGCAATTGTGGAGTTGTACGCAACTAGTTGGCCCATGCATTGCTGCCATATTTAAAATGAAGTATGTGGTAAAATAAATTGTCAAGCATTTCATTGCAGCAAAGGTGTATACAGCTGCATACCTGCGGGTAAATATGCAAAATTAAATGCAACTATGCTAATTCACGCACACTTACATATGAAATGTTATGATTGTGTGTGTGTGTGTGTGTGTGTGTGTGTGAAGATAGGTGAATATTTACAGTTTAGGTATATTTGTGTGCGTATAAGAAAAATGGTGAACTGACCATGTGGGCATTTCGGTGAGAATTGTTTGTTTTGTTTTTTTTTTTTTTGTATTTGTTGTTGTTTGCCATGTTGGCTATTTGGCTCGACTCCTCTGCTGATTGCCGCTGTTATGTTTTAATGCAAATTTCGTTGCAACTCGACCGCTCACGTGATTAAGAATGCAAAAGTACATTTCCAGTGAACAGATATGAGTGAGTTGTTCTATACACAACCCATACAAACATATCACACACATACGTATATGTACACGAATCATATATGCACATATCCACATGTGGTTCTTGATGCACAAGTCAGTGGCAGTTAGGTTTTTGGCAAGGCGCCTACAACCAGGCAACCGGGCAACCGGGCAACCAATTGTGTGTATGTATGTATGGCATGTTCAAGTGGTTTGTTGGCATTTTCGCTTTTGAGAATCATAAATGCAAATTTCGACCGTTATCTTCATATCACATGTACGTATATATTCGTCCGTTTATATATTATATACTCATGCAAGCGACTTTCTGCATACTAAGAGGCTCATACGCTGTTGAACTGCAATATCCTACAATCATGACTTGTGGCATGCTGCTTGTTTATTGTTCAGTTAAAAACCAGCTGCATATTAAATATTTGAGTTGATAAGCCAAACAATACATAAATATGTATATTTAACAAACTTCTTTTAATTCTCCTTTTAAATATTTGTAAGAACTTTCACGTAAGTTGCTTTGCGTAGGTGACCAATATTTCAAAAACATTTTTCATTGCAATTTAGTATCAATAGGTAAACTTAAAAACGAGTAGCTAAAGTTAAGCCAAACTAAAGCTACTAAGCTCAAAGTGGATATTCTAAGCCTCTGCTACGCCTATACACTTTTTTTTTCAAACTATCGTCATGTATTTCGTTGGAAAGACCCCTAAAATTGGGAGTTCTGGCGAATACGGTATTTTGCGGACTAGTTCACAGAGTCATTCCTTCAATTTGTCGGTCGTATCACAATTTGAATAAGCCTGAACATTGTCCTGGCATCTTGGGTCTCCCAACACAATTTTTTAAACTTCCGCGACCTTTGCTGAGGTTACTGCCGCTTGTATCCCTTCCGAATGGGGTACCTGATTGGTGCAGGTACAATGAAATTCAGCAAACCAGTAATCGAGTGTTGAATATGATGGGGCAGATTGCCGCACCACTTATCAAGCCATTGCTTTGCCTTAACGGTGCTTTTCCCAGCAGGAAACAATGTTGTAACAAAGCACGAAATTCGCCAGATATTCCACTACAAACAAAAATTAGTAGGTGCAGAGTCACCTTGTGACTAATAACTTGAGATATGTGATCTGATCTCTTGGTCAGGCCAAAGACTTTTCAGCCCATTTAGTGCAGAACTTATCTCACAGTTTTATAACTGTTGTTGCAAAAACCAAAAAAGACTTCATTCTACAACTCAATAGCTCTGCTACAAGAACGAACTCTTCAAATTTTATATTCGTACAAAAATCACACTTTGTTGTTGCAAAAACGAAAAAGTGCCACCGGTATGGTGGATATTTTTCAATAACTTGAAGACTAATTAAACTTTGGTAATGACCATAACATAAGCATACGTAATAGTTTATAAGATCGTCGCAACCATATTTCAACAGCTCTTTGTTGTTATCAGAAAAATCTCATTATTTGGTAAATTGCCCTATTTTTTCGCAGTCGGATTACGAAATGCCTCTATGAATAATCTCTTTCTCTCACTCTCTTACTCGCTCATTGCATCCTATGATATAACTACCATTTTCAATGCATTATTGTCATATTGCAGCAATCTTTTGGCAAATTTTAAGTTTTTTATATATATATATATTTTTTTAAATTAAATTATGGAATATATTAAAATACCGAGCATACCTTCACACTTTTACACAGCGCCTTAGGTGGTTCTTATGACATGATAAAGCAGCGAAAAACTCCTCTGCACAACATCACCACAAGTTATTGACACCTGCAAACTTTTAACTGACGTTCGTGGATTTTGTTGGCTGAAAATTCAATAACAAAAAGTAAAAACAAAAAGGTGGAAAGATTGTCACTCCGCCATCAATATATAACCGCAAACTTGGCACATATTTTTGCAATTTTCTCAATTTTCTGTGCAACATTTGAACTTTTTTCAAACTTCTTACCAGGTATGTAGGTATGTAGGTATGTATCAGTATGCTACTTGTCTTGATGGCAATGCAAATTAGAGAAGAACTTTCACATGCATCAATACCTACACCTAAGAGAGCATTAGAGCTTATGAATTTACTCAAATCTTCTGTTGTTGTTGTAAACATATTCCTCACTGTTCGAGTGTTTACCCGTTTTCGCATCGCTCTTGTCTGCCATTGCGAAAGTTCTGACGCTAAGTAGCATGTAAACACTGTCAATATCTCAAACAAGTTAGCGAGTGACGAGCGCATGTCAAGCGGTGAATTGATGGCAACTGCATTCTCCTGAGCACTCAGGTAGTATATAAATTAATATACTGAAGTGGGCAGGAATCAAAGTTTTTTTTTAATTTTTTTGTATTTATGAGCGGACATTTTGTAATAAAAACCAATAAATGCACAGAAGTTGGAGCTCGTACTCGTAGCTCTTTGGTGGTGGTGTTTTGAAGCACTCGAAGTAAGCGGAGTTAAATTGGTAGTAAATTGAGTTATGTGTATATGTTATATGTACGAGCAATGGTACCTTGAAGAATGATCGGCGTTCTTCAGTACAAAGTAAGTAGCTCTTAACCTTGTAAGTTCAATGCACGTTAAAGACTTGAAGCAGCAATGATCGGTGCGTGATTGTCCACTGCATTTGTATTGTTTTATGATTTAGGAAAAGTTTTCGAGCATCACATACATCGGTGATGAAATTTAGTTTAATCACTGAAAATAATAGAATTTCATTGTCTCTGTTCCCGGTTTTCTTTTGACCATAGAAAAAGTTTTTTTCTTCTTCAAAATTATGAACTCTTTGATTACAATTCTTTGGCGTACAAATATAAATATTAATTAAATATAAATATTAAAATATCATAAATATTAATATTAATAAAAATATATTATTATTTATTGGCATGTGATTAGGTCTTCTGCTGATATGATGATATCTTATAACAATCACAACCAGTACGTTTCAGCACGTTCTAGCGATTATTAATTAATTTGATTATTTTTATATGAAAGGCTGGGTCGTATGACTAACATTAGCTATCAATAGTACGAATTTTCTTCGGTAACCTAGCATAGTGCTTTCATTTATGACATAATTATTTATGTTCAATGTTTCAAATATCAAAAGCAAAAAATTTGTATTAAAAGTATTAAAAGTAAGGAAGTAAGTTCGGGTGCAGCGAAAATTTAGGTACTCCTGTTATTATGAACGGATTAAGGCCATTTTAGGCATGAGATTAGCTTATATTATAGTCAAAATATCTCCTTTCATTGAAATATCTTGCTTAATATGCTACATTTACTTTAAAGTCTATCGAATTAATAGAAATAAAAGTTTTCACTAGCTCTCATATGGAGTCTAGCAGAATCTGTGAACCTTCTGTGAAATTTCTTCCATTTTTGATATCAATTGAAAGTATGTTGTAAATTACTGAACTGTCTTACAATATACTCAAGAATACAACTCACAAAGTATTAGTAGTTATCTTACACATTTACTGGTATATGCCACTGGTTATGTTACATTGTATAAAGTGGATTTGAAGGAGGAATGATGATTTCATGATTTGATTTTGATTTGATTCTTGATTTCATCAAGTTTCTGACATACTGACCAATATATATGTAATAAAGTCAACCGCTCCACATATTCTCTAGATGGTGACTAACGAAAAATATGGATATTTCGATCATGTACGGATCAGAGGCTCCACACGAAGTGATACAGACTTGTGCCAGTTTTTATTGAAATATCTTTGTTGATGCTTGAGCTATCTAATATATAGCCAAAAACGCTTATAAACGCTTGCATAGGCAGGCGGATTTATAGATAGATAAATTTTCGGAAATGAATTGATCTCGTTATCCTCAACACCTTGATATATAACCACAACTACCTCGGTTAGTTTTTGCGAGAGAAGTTCTCGATTAAAAGCATATGTGTGTCCAAATATTTGAAAAGCGAAGGCTTTATTAAACCCAGTTTTTGAACAAAAACTCACGCCACTAATTAAAGAGTTTTGCCTTGTTTGCAAATTCCACGAAAAGTAAACAAAAATTGGCAGACGAGTAAAATGAGGGTGTCACATATTTTTGTTTGTGTACCTGCTTTGAAGTTCATGCACAAAACACACGTGCCTGAAGAATTCGGCGGTGGGGGAAGAATGCAGGAGGTTAATGTGTAGTTGTTGTGCTAATGCAGCAACAGCTGTTGTGGCAAGTGGCAACGCGCCACTACACTTTTCAGCAAATGCCGCAACACTTAAGCGCTTTTATCCGTTGCTTTCATTGCCGGTGATATAATTTCATTAGAAGATGCGACGCTGCAGGTGCGTGTGTATGTTTTTGTAAAGGTAGACTCATTAAATGTGTGAAAGAGAACAACAACCAAAAGTGTTTGCTTTTACGCTTGGAGCTGAAAGAAAGATTTAAAAATAAGGAAAATTTGGGTTTCGCGAAAAACTCGAAATAAATATAAAAAAAAGAAATGAGAATGAAACTAGAATGAAGAAAATACAAAATTTGCCCATATGAAGTCTGAAGGTAGCTTGTTAGAGGTGTGACGATACAGTTCTGTTGTTTTTAATGAAGTTGAAGGTTGTAGCCTACATGAAAAAGTTGGGGTAGAACTGGATTTATGCGCTCAATATTATTTTCTACGATTTTCTGATCATATATGTTGTAATCCTTTAATAGGATTTATATTTATGCAACGAAGTCCCTTTTTTTTTATCAGATATGAGATTTACAACGAATACAGTTGCTTTTAATCCTCTGCTAAAGTGTATGAAAATGGTGCTTCCCTGGTTCCTTCCCTGTTTTAAGTGAAATAATATACTTTTTTTTTTTAAGTTTGAGCCGCTTGGTCACTGTTTTGTTTCAAAGTGGTAATCTACTTTAAGACTGATAGGCTTTCCGTCAGCTTAACCAGTGCATACTAAATTTCTCCCAATCTTAAATTAAACTTGGTTAAGCATATTACTAAGATGTAAGAACCAATTATATATAGAGAGCGAACTCTCAGAGACTTTGCTCAAAAGTTTATTAGAATTCCAACGTAGATATGAATTTGGTTCTTACAAAAGAGTTATAGAGTTCTCATGAAATCATAAGTTCTCAGAAAAATTCAATGTACCTTATTTTATTGTGCAGGTAGTATATATGAATCGCTTGTACACATTGGAAAAGAGTTATTCTTGCTTTAAGAAGCTCTTTGGGAATTGTATATTGAGCGCTGAACATTTGCACATTTTCTTCTTTTTTTTTGCGCATTATACTCCCCAAGTTGTATGATATTTCCGATTTGCAGCAGATATTTAAGATACTTACAATTAGTAGCACTTGCTGCTGTTTTTGTTGTTGTAACGCTAGACAATTTTCATCAAATAATTTTGATTTGAATTTTGAAATTTAATTTCGAATACTGCTGAGTTGACATTATTTGATCCGATTTAAATCTGGGTCCGTTGCAAATAGGTAGACTCGACTCTCGCGGGCACTGTGGCAATACTTCTTCTGTTGAATGGTTGAAAAATCCATAAATGAGCTAATTGACTCTACTGCCTCATATTCTGCCCAAACACTATTTGCTAATTCAGAAGACTAACGCAGCATTTTATAGATTCTTTGCAGCCGAATTTATCCACTTTTTCGTTACCTTTTAGTAATTTATGAGCCAAAATCCAAACAATGAGTTGATTGGTTACTTCCTTCCATAATATTATATAACGCATTTGGACCCATTAGTGATGGTTTTTAACCGTCACACCGCTTATTTAATATATGCTGTACTCACATACAGTCATCAAGTGTTCATATGCGCTTTTGCTCTTATGTGTAAGTGCTGTGCGCACACTCTAAAAACCGCGACATTTCACGCGTGGCAAGCACGAAAATCCACATGCAACTATGTTATGCGCATAAAGTTCATGTTTGTTATTTTTGTGGAAGAAGGCATTGAGAACTAGTGCAAGCGAGAGAAGCTAGTGTGCGGAAACTCGTGAAAAATGCAATGAATTTGCCAAAAAAGATAAAAACACAAGACACAAAACACATCAAAAATAATATAAAGAAAAAAGTTCTTAAGTGCAGCACATACCACACATAAACTATTGACATAATGAAGTGACATGCCACATTAAAGTAACTCGACGTGCATTAGTGCAACAGACAAAGAAACCCCAACTGGATATATGCGTGCGAAGATGTGTGTTGGTATGGGTGAACGTGCGGCATCTCGGTATAGTTATGCTTTGTTGCATGGCAAGTGAATAAAAGAAAGCAGCAGCGCGCAGTAATAAAATTAAAAGCAATAAAGGCTGTGGCAGAGCGAAAAAAAAGTCAAAAGAAGATAATGTAATAAAATGAAAAGCAAATAAAATCAAAAAGCCAACATATGGCGCTTTAGCATATGTGTGGAATTTCATTTTGCCGTGATGCCAAAGAGATGCAAATGAGAATAATAAGAGGAGGAGAGCGTGCGAGTGCAGAGGAATAAATTAAAAAAGCATTTCCTACGACGCGCTTGCACGGAATTTAATTTATCAGAAAAGCGCAGGTAAATCGCGATAGCAACACCTACAACAACAACAACACCAACAACTATGATACACAACAAACAGCGAACACACATCCCGGCCACTTCACGCCGCCGGCTGCTCCATTTTCCGTTCTTTATTCTCGAAGCTTGCGGCGCAATATATCATTAAGCAGTGAAATGAAATCAGTGTGACAAAAAGCACAATGGCAGTCAGTCAGCAACAAAAAAAAAAAAAAAAATGCGCACAAAAATGAATTAACAAACTCAGGCGAATGCAAATGTGGGTGTGATGGTTTGAAGATGGCTTCGCCGTTTTCATAAATATAAAAATGTTCGTGTGTGTGTATGTGTGGGTGTGTTGCTGCGCTCTTGTGCCGCAGGCGGTCGACTGCAGTGGTTGTGACTGGCAGCACCGGTAGCTAACATCATTAACCCATATTCCAAGTTTAGTTGCTGCCGCTGTTGCACAGTTCACAGTTACTATCGCTGATAACGACAATATGACAAAAGAGCATAACGCATCCAGCGCCAGACTATAATGTGTTGAACATTCCGCGCAACGCAAAAATTTAACATCAATCCATTTAGCGTGTGGCGGCAAACAGAACTTTTATTCAGCTTTAAAAATTTATATTTTATTTTATATGTTCGAGATGTAATTGCGGTTTTTGAATTGAATGAGGTTTTCTTACACCCTGAATTTAGACGCGCTACCTGTTGAACTCTAGATGGTTAGCTGCCTTCAAATATTCTAATTCCACCGGACAGCCGTCGAGAGCCATAGCGTCAAGGGAGATGATCTCTCTTTTCATTTGATTCTGTGCTCTCAATTCTTTTTTGCTTTGATGTTCCGGATCGATTCGTAAAATATTATTGGTCAGATCTAATTTTTATACTCTCGCAACATGTTGCTACAGAGCATATTAGTTTTGTTCACCTAACGGTGGTTTGTAACATCTAGAACTAAACGAGTTAGATATAGACATATATATATATATATAAATGATCAGGATGGAAAGACGAGTTGAAATCCAAGTGACTGTCTGTCCGTTTGTCCGTCCGACCGTCCGTGCAAGCGATAACTTGAATAAAAATTAAGATATTTTGATGAAACTTGGTACATATGTTCTATGTCCCCGTGAGACGATTGGTATTCCAGATCCGCGTAATTGGACATCTGCCACGCCCACAAAATGCCATTAATCGAAAACAGGTAAGCTGCCAGAACTAAGCATAAAATTAAGATATAAAAGTGTTATTTGGTATAGAGGATCCTGGTAGGGTGGGGCATCTGTGGGCTAAAATTTTTTGTAAAAGTGGGCATGGCCTCGCCCATCGCTCATCGTCCGGTGTTATACGAACTCCTTCTCGAATACTTAAGAAGCCACCGCCAATGCTACGCTTTTCTACACTATTGTGGACATAATAAATTAAATTTTTATTTTCACTCGTCAAAGAGAAGTCCAAATATAAGCTTGGTTTTAAGACTGTCATTATACGCGGCATTGATTCTGGTTCCATAATGTTTAAGTTATTTGTGCCTTCAAAGTTTAAAGTTATGACTATCGTGTGATTTAACCAGCTAGCCAAAACTCGAAAACTGTTTCATTGATACCAGAAATATTTTCTGGTCGACTAGTTTCCATTATCGATATGAGCGAAGTTTTATGACGATAATATCTCATCAGGCGCTGTTTCATATGTTATTTTATCGAATGTGAGATTACTAACGTATCTCAGAGAATTAGTCACTTGATCATTAACGAGTTTCTTTTATTTTAGGTGATAGTAATTAGTTTCTTTTTAGTACGATATTCTTAAGCTTGGATAGAGCTGGCCCAAAACCACGCCAATAACATAAAACGTTATAATAACAGCTCTTATTATATAGCTGGGATAGTAATATATTAGCTCTAGCAATTCTAGTACTTTTAAGCCGCGGCAGGACTTTAGTGAACCGATGCAAAATAAGCAAGAATGATAAAAAATTCGTTGAAAAGGAATATTCGGAGATATATTTTTTTATATATAATTTTTAGTTGGATCCTCTTACTTTTAGAAATACCTAAAGTTTGTCGCGCTTAGCGATTTCGCTCACTGGATATCCAGAAACTCAGTTGGTATGAGTGGAAAACCACCAACCGTAATATGCTTGAGTAATACTTTTACAATTTCTTAAAATAATCTATCATATATTTCGTCGTAGAACCCTTAAGCCTTGGTGAGTAAGCTGACTTTACACTGAGAATGGCGATGAAGTGAGTCGTAGTCTAATGAAATACTTAACGGTAATGTCCGATCGACTTATACACTTTGGGAGATTGAAGACGCTTAAAACCCTCGCATACTAAAGCCTTTCGAGCTCACTTCCCGTCATATAAAGTATCATAATGATAATCGGATTTCTTACATTGCACCCAAATGAATATTTCCTTTAATTAGAAATGGTAGAGTGTGTGCATGTGTGTGGCTGTAAGTCCACGCAATGCGGTCTTAACTTTTATAATCCATTTTAAACTGCTTTTCCATTACAACTGTTGCTCGCCATTGTCAGCTATTGCCGCAGCCGCGCAATTAAAGTCGCCGGAACGACCGGGCAAGCCAAATGCACAGCTTTATTTTCATTCATTCGCTGGTTTTTATTGCAGTGTTGCACAAACTGTCACACACACACACACACACACACATGCACACTTATATGTAAGCCTCACAAATTCAGAGCGCCAGCCTGACGTGCAAGCTCGTTAAGCAATTTCGTTTTTCATTGAAAACTTAAAGAATTAAAATAAAATAAAATAAAATAAAATAAAATAAAAGCTGAAGTAGAACAAGCAGCCGAATAAAAGAATTGTGGTCGAGCAGAAATTGGCAGCCGCAACAGTTTGAGCAACAGTGGCAGCAACATTAAATGTGATTAATTGAAATGAAATGAGAAGAAGAGATAAAAGTGCAATGAAAACGAGAAGCAAAATAAAAACAAAAGAACCACAAGCCAAGCTTATGGAAACCTGTTGGCATGTGACGAGCGTGAACAACCCTTGTTGCGTCAAGTTGTGGCTCAAGGCTTTTGTCGTTGCCTCGCCGTGGTGTCAATGCGTTAATTGCTGCAAGTCAATGACGAGCATTGCCCGCATTATGTAACGTGCTTATGTAGCAAGTAGGCAAGACATGATAAAGGCAACTTCTGTAGTCGGTAGTCGGTAGTCGCTAGTCACAGGATTGTTTCTTCGCAGTGTCAGTTGAATAAGCTTGTGTAGAGAAGATCTGCGAATATGGTATATGTAGTAATTGAATAGCAAAAAATTGTAGCAAAAAAATTATTAACTTACATATTTGTTGAAAAATCCTGATTTCCAATTTTAGGAAGATTAATATGGTAATGGTATTGGTCTAACAATAAGTGAAAACATTTTTTTAATATTTTCATTTTTTTTTTATAATCTATAAGGTGTAATCTATAATAAATTTTATGTAATATTTAACCTATAACCATAACATATACTATATAACTTGTAATCATTACAATGATTGTCATGTTAATGTCTATGGATTATAATAATCCATAAGATATAATCTATAATCTTTAATGTATGGGCTGTGATTCTTGATCTATAAAATCTAATCTGTAATATATCATACAAAATTTATGATCTGTAAGTTCTAATCTTCAGTATGTAATACATAATTTACAAAACCCACAATATGTAATCTGTGAACTATAATCAGTAAAGTGTAATCTGTAATCTATAATTTGTAATCTATAATCTATAATCTGTAATCTATAATTTATAATCTGCAAAATGTAATATATAATCTATAACCCACAAGATATATTCTACAGTCTGTAATCTGTAATCTATAATCTGTAATCTGTAGTCTGTAATCTATAGTCTGTAATCTGTAATCTGTAATCTGTAATCTATAATCTATAATATGTAATATATAATAATAATCTATAATTTATAATCTATAATCTAATAATTCATAATCTATAATCTGTAATCTGTAGTCTGTAATCTATAGTCTGTAATTTGTAATCTGTGATCTATAATCTATAATCTGTAATCTGTAATCGGTGATCTATAATCCAGCTTACTGAAAACCTTGCTGTAAGCCTGTATATTTCCTGTATATTTCATTACTCAAACCAACTCAAATTTGTAAGAATTTTCAAGCTTAGTAATAATATTTAACTAGCCTTTGCGTTCTTAACAAAAGAGAATTTCACAGTGTGTTTTTATATATTCACACGCAAATGGCATGCATCGTGCTATGCTTTTTTAATGATTTTACGATTTCCGCAGCAGATTTTCCATTTTCTGCATTTCGTTTTGAAATCCTTTCTTCAATTTCCAACTTTTCAAACTAGTTTTTTCAGTTTAAATTTCTGTTATTTTCTCTTCCAACATTAACTGAGCGATTATCTTAAATAAACATGCTACATATATAAATTAAACAACAACAAATCCATTGTAAAACACCAAGCCTGGGTATAAATACCTCACAGATTGTTGCACAGATTATTTATTCACATTCCTTCGCATTGAATGATTTCAAATGTGATTACTTACTTAATCTAATCACTTACCTTTTTCGTTTTCTTTTTCTTCATGTTATCTTCATGTTGCATAAGCTCATTAATGTATTTGCATATTCACATTCACATTTTTGCTTACTGTACTTGAGTATATTCGGAAAAGGTAAATCACTCATGCGTAAGGTTTTCCCTTATTTGCATCAGGATATTCCAATAAGCTCGATTGATATTTTAAGCACCGTTGAGGGTATTGCCATCATAAGCGTCCCGGATTGGTTTAAAATTTCATTTAGTATTTATTGCGGAAAGAGTTAGGCTATTGATGTTGATGAAATTTTACTCAGGTGAAACGATGCAGAATTTCGATAGTACTTTTTGTTTTTTTTTTTCGTTTTAGTTCAAAACTACTAAGTGGTTTAGTACCTTAAGGGTTTCGTTAAATTCAAAAAACCTTATCGACCACAGCAAAGGATTACTTTTGGGCTATACCTCCCAAGATACTCGAAAAAGTAATGCGAAACGCAGCTAAAGCAGCTCATGTCCTATAAGAACGTCCACTTAAATACCTAAATAAATTGTAAAGGATTAATACAAATAAAAATATTTCAAATATAAAAGAATTTTAAAAGTTATTCAATGTTTACCTGCGAACATAACAGATGCTGCATTCTTTATTTTCTCACAAATTCAATTCTTTTCAATATTACTTGTTTGGTTGTTTGGTTTGAGTGCAATTCAGAGTTACGTCGTAACGGGCATTTCATAGCCTTCTCTTTGGATTTGCCAAATCGGTCCACGAATTACTCCATCCCCCATACTACATAACTTTACGCCGAAAATATCGGTAAATTTTTGAGTTATCTTATTAAAGTTGTTCCCGGGCATTCTTTTGTTTATTGATAAAATTAAATGCAATTAACTGAGGCCTACCCTTGGCCCCACTATACCCGATATAGAGATTTCCCACTTTCCAATTGACTTTGAACCGCTTATTTAGGTCAACAGGAGTCATATTTTAAAGGAATGAAATGTACATGTTTTTTTTTAATAATAATCTGGTTTATCGCTGACTATGAATGAAATTGGGCCACATCTTAGTGTGAACCCCATACCATTAACAGTATATAAGGGTTTTCCTACCTCTAGTTGACTTTGTCCCATAGACCAAATATATTAAATTTCATCGTTTTTGTTGAATATGTCTTAAGCCCTTTTTTGTTTCGTTTTATTATATATATAGTGTGAATATGCAAGACTAATGGCAAAGAAGATATGGAAAATATGGAAACAAAAAAACAAAGATAAATAAAAAATATGTTATGTAATATTTTACTTTCCATTTCCACAAAAATTGCCTATTCGGATGAAACAAAATCCTCTTTTTTCTACCAAAATCCAAAAAATCAGAGTTTTTGTTTTATGCAAACTCCCCTATCCACGTCAGTTTAAAAATTCACCTGAAATTTGATGACCTAATGCCACTCAAACGTTCTTCTCCTACATGGAGGCAGCATTTTGTGTTACTTTTATTAAGCCTTCACTAACTGCGTCGCATTTTTATTATACTGAAAACTGTGTCCTACGCATGTAGGATGGTATAATAAATATACGTATATATGTAGCACATGTATATGTTCTATGTTGTTGAAAATCGTTATAATCTGTATGGATGTTGCAAAAGTGCATGATATCCAAAGGTTAAAAGGCTCGACCTTGTATAGCAATAGCTGCTATGTGGCGCAATTCTGGGCTTTTATTTGTGCCGTTATAAGCTTCCAATGTACACACACATATAACATGCATGTAACTGCGTATTTGTTGATACGCGCCAACGGGAAACTAACCAAAATGGTGCTGCGTTGGTCAAAAGTCGGAGGCCATTCGTTATGGCCAATAAAAATGAAAGCAAATGAAATAAAATGAATTGAAAAAAAAAAACACAGTTTTATATTTGTTTGGTGAAAAATGCTTGTGAAATTCCATTGTACAATTTTTACTTTAACTCAAACAGATTAAGCGCGTATTTTTTGATTACGCAAACTACCAATTGTGTTATCGAACTCGAAATTCGTGCGCCGCACTTTTCCATTTCTAACTTTCCCCATTACCACAACAGTGACAAAATGTAAAATTGTTTAGTCGAAAAGGTGTTGAGTGCGCTTTTTGTGCGCTAAGTCTGATGAAAATTTATGATGCAATCTCTAAAAATCGAAACAAATGTATTTTCATGGCGAGCACATACACACAATGGAAATTACGAGCATTTACGCATACCGCTAATAACTGAAAATACCATTGTACGCAAGTACAAGCATTTAAAAAGCCCTTAAATGCCGCTATAACAGGGGGTCTACACCACGTATACGTAACATTCATTATAATTTGTGCATGCGAGAAATATGTTGCGCATACGCCATGTATGTGCAATAACACACACGCACTGGCACAGTTTAATACCAACCAATTTTCGAATGGATATTTATGTTTCTCATGCAAATAAACGCTTAAGCTTAATGCTTACGAGCTCACTGCACTCAATACAAGGCCTACTTGAGCATAGCCGCCACATATACATACATACACACACATAAATACTCATATGAATGACAGCTCTTAACGCTGCTGCCACTCCAATCGCCGTAGTTGGGGGCCAAAAAGCGTATGTAATCATATTACATCAGCTTAATGCCGTCATTATTATCGTCATCAACATGATAATTTTATGCAATTGGTAATATCGGCTGGAAATGTTCCAACAGCGGCGCGTATTCATAAACGAAATTGTAGACGCTATTATATTTGATGATTTCACTGTTACTTAATAATCGTACAAGCGTATACGTAGCGTATATATCTCTGTTGTGTTGGTGTTGGTAAACATTGTTGGTCAGTGGTGTATACACATATGTGGCATAAGCTGAGTACAGTTGCTCTAATGTTGGTAGTATTTGCTGTGATTTCGCTATAACACTTAGGTTCTTCACACTTTCCAATTAATTTTTCTAACGAAGCTGCTTATGCTTGTGATGAGGCTTATTTTGTCTGTGCCATTGAAAATTGTAAAACTACTACAATAGATCAAAATTACGAAATTTTTCAACACACACTAAGGTATCAATATTGGGCATATGTGTTTTGAAAGATAGATTCATTTATTTGGGCGATTTTTAATCCTTAGAATGATTATAGATAGATTTTTAATCTAGAATGCAAATTTATTTGAACCCAGTAAAGCACTATTTGCTAAAAGAAATACGTTTTTCAGAAATGATTCCCGATGTAATTTGAATTATTCTAACAGGACAGTAGTAGAATGTTGCTTTCATTGATCTTTAGAAATTTCAAAAACCCTCATGGCGGTGCTGGAGTATTAAAATACTCAAAAAAATATCATTCTAAATATTTCTGTACAGCTTTCGGAAGTCTCATGGCCATAAAAATTAAACTTCAAATATATATGTATGTACCCTATTTCACATAACATATACCGTTTATTATACGATATAATTGCTATTTGATACTTAATCCGCTGATAGTATAAAACATTTTTTCTATTTCTTTAAATCATACCGAAATATCTCCTAACCTCTTTTAGTTTGATGCCTTAATTGCCTTATGCCGTTTGCATAATAAATTCAATTTAATAAAAAAATAAACAGATGGCAACCTTTAGGGGCTGTTCAATCGAAAGTTTTCTCACCTTTTATTTGGCATACATATTGCAATAATTCGATTATTAATTATGTAAATTTTACTGACCCAGACATTTTAAAACAGATGGCAACCCACTTAAATTTTTTCTCTATGGGTCTTCTTCAACCTCATTCATTTTGTAACCTTATTGCAGAGTTTGTTAACCTATAAATTATTTTGCATACATTTTTCAACAGGTGGTAACATTGAAATGTATCTAGTTTTAAGGGGTTAGCCCCCTTAGTTAATGCTTAAATATGCTCTTTAAAATTTACTCCCCAAAAGTCATTAAAGTAGTTTTCGCCTGCTGGAAATATTAAATGTATGACTTAGTTGTTTAAAATTTGTAAACAAGTGGCAACCTTACAGAGGAAGTGTGTTTCCTTTGTAAGCTTTCGGCAACCTCTACAGTTTTGTCACCATATTGTAGTGTTTCTATTATATTTTTATTATTAAATTTATCGAATCAAAATTTGTTTAAATTATTAAACAGGTGGTATTTGAGTATGAAAAAAAGGGTCACATCGGTGCACCCTTCACACTTTAAAATACGCTTTAAGATCTTTTTAAAAGTTATTGAAATTTTATTGCCGACTGAAAATATATATGTTTATTTTTTTATTAGTCAACTTCCATACGAGGTTACGTCTTGTCATTTCAATGTCAAAGCAGCGACGCGCCAATGTCCAATGTGCCAGATCAATAGATATTAAATACATGGGTATATATTCATAGAGAAAAGTAAATAAAAGTATTTATTTGATTGCACTGAACGAAATGTGAAACATGTCCACTTTGTCTCGTAGAAAGTCTACAAAGTAAGCAGACAAATAATGTGCTTAGTAAAAAAGAAGTTATTCCATAAAATAAGCAATTAACTAGTGACATACATCTATCGACGTTCTAATGGTATTTATGTTTATAAAAAAGTACTGAATCCATTCAGTCTAATTCTCTATAGCAAAGGGTATGCCGTGTCATGTAATTTGAAGGCTATATTTATGTATTAATATTAGAATTGGATGCGACGGATACTGTTGAGTATTAGTTTTAGTTATTTGGTGGTTTATTTAGCTATGCTTTATTAGTCTTATGCTATTGTCCGTTCACACTTTTAAAAAATGGTCCTTTGATGGCGCTGAGAATAGAAACTATTTAAATGCGTCTTTATTAGTTGGCCTATATTTGGATTATTCACATGCTAAATTGAAACCAATATTTTCAAATATATTCTGCAAAAACCAGGTTAAATTGATTTAAGGCTAAATGGTGGTAATATGCTAGTTCAAAAGCAACTTTATACTCACGCTGTCAGTGATGACCAATGACAATTATGATTTTTATATTGAAAGGAGGGAAAACTTCTTAGATTATTGGCACTCTCTCTTAGATATTTATGACTCCATCATCGAGCCAGCTAGCGACAGGTTCTTGTTTTAGTTGATGAAGGCATTTTGATATCTTCTCGTCGACTATTCCAAACAGCACCTAATTATTTGCTAGTCCACAAGGTCGCAATTCAAACTTCGAAATACCGAAAATTCCGAATTAGAATCTGCCGCATAATCCAAACTATTAATAGACAAATCCTGTAGTGTTAGGTTCCTTTGTGAATAACAAAATTAGCGAGTTGAAATCGATAAAAGAGAGAATACGGTTAACTCATTAAGGTGGTATAAGCGCTTTCTTTAAACAAGGTTTACTATTGTGAATGATTGTAATGACAAATTGCTAACAGAAATTAAAAAACCAAATAATTTATTTAAGGTTTTTAAAAACTTAAAAATGTACGCGCAAGGTTGCACTGAAGTGCTGCCAGTCAGTTTGAAGTGGTATGGTTTGTTCGATACGCCACTATTGAACACTTGGCGAATCTAATCTCCATCTAAGCGAACTACCTCTTAAACTCTTATTTTACTTAATTCTTCATCGCGCTTCGCAAAATGCAAATTGTTTTTTTAGTTGCGATATTTAATTTTGGCGGTCACTGTTGTTGAGCGATTAGAGGTGCACACCACTACTACCCAGGGCCTGAGCCTTCCTACTTTCCGAGCAACTAGAAAAGTGCAAAAGAGCACTAAATCCTGCTCACAAAATCCACTGTTGGTACAAAGTCGTCTTAATGTAGATCTCTCCAATTTTCATATAACATTAAGTTGCACACAAAGAAAAGCAGCAGCGCGCTCAAACATTTATGTGAATCTTAAGCGTATGCTTATCGAAAAAATTACACGCTTCGACAACAAACATACCTAAATTCATTTTAACCGATTTGGAATATTAAGTTAAATTTTATTAATTAATTGCCATCCCACATACACCCATTACCATCACGCTAAGAAAATATTAATGCATAACATATCACCTTCGAAAGTAATTAAAATTGAAATTAATAAAAAATTTAAAACAAAAACGAGTTTTTGCATCAATTAGTGGCTGGTGTTTATTATATTTGTTTGTGTGAAAACGAAACAAATAAGCAACATTTTCATAATGATAGGCTTTCATAACAACTTCTGTTTAATTTTCAACTGCAACAACAAATTGCACTTAACAAGCAATTATTTATAAATGGAAACAATAGGTTTGACAACAATGCGTTTACGTTTTATTTTTTATTCTACTTTTTGTTAATTAAAGTGAAAATGCATAGTGAAAATGAATATTGAAAAAGGTGGAAAACAAAACAGAACATGGAAAATGCATAGGCTGACGTGATTTCCAGTGTAATTGAGGAGTGAGGAGTGCACAACTATTATTTTGAGCCGTTAAAAACATTTATCGATATTGAAAGCAATCGAAAGTGAGTTTATGGCAGTGAAATGTTGAATGTCTATATTTTCAATATGTAAATATGAAATAATGCAGCAAACCAGCTTTTTCAATTAAAGCAACTCGTCAATATGTGGCTGTTGGCTTTGAAAGTGAAACATGCAACTAAAGTGTTAGTTCAAGCATACATTCAGGCGTAATCACGCTTGCTGTGTACTTCGTTTATTGGCTTGAAAAAAATAATTTATTTAAATAAAGTTTGCGACGTACAATACAAGGCCCAGAGGTATTTGAGTTATTGTGTACAGCTTGACAAACAACTTTATCAGACTGTTATTTTCTAAAATTTAAAACAAATTTTAATACGGATGGGTCAATATAACACTTATGGTAGCTTTTGTCAAATTCTTAACATAATCCGAGTCAATAAAAAATTTTTTTTTCTCATAGTTCGGATATTGCGCGATCATTGGTAACCACCGAGGCACTTCTTAAAATTTAGAAGTACTAAGAGCATGGCCTAGTTGGGTAGCATAAACTGATCTGAGCTTCTGTCACTACTGGTATCATTTTTCGGGATAGTGAAGAGAATATCGCTAGCATGAGCTGCTTGCGGCTGTTCCTCTCAATATATACTTTTTTGGGTTATAGCTAAGCTTTCGAGAATCAGCCGATTGAGCAACTTGAAGTTCTGCCAGCTCAAAAAATGGTCGCCAAAATGGTCGCAAATGGCAAAAGCAAGGCGTGTATTGCAGAAATCTTTTTTATTTTCATTAAGGTTGTAATTTTATTTAAATGTTGCATAACTCTTTCGAGCGCCGAGTCCACACATTTCTTGTTGTTTAATACTAAGGTGAAGCAATTATTTGAACTGTTGCACGTTCGGTTGAAAACTGTTTTGTGTCGGCAGCTTATTGTTATGTCCTGCGGCATAAACTACAGCATTTCGCAATTTTGGAAACATGTTTTTGGCATCATAACCGTTATGCGCCACCGCACCCCACACAACTGCTAATCCAGCGGTGCAACTTTCAATTGCAGCACTTCATTGCACATAATTGTTATTGTTTTTGACAGTATCATAACTTGTTATTGTTGTTGTTTAGCTTTGCTAGCTACACGCTGCTCCAGCTTGCCACTCACTCTCCAATCCGCTCCGCTCCGCCGACTGCTGACCAGGGTGCGCTTCCCTCTGTACGATATCTTCTACGATTTTTAAGTGCCCTCTTCTTCTTACTGTTCTTCTTTTGCTATTTCCATTTTATTACATTGTTATTGCTTGTTTTTATTTTCACTTGCAACTGCCACGTTTTTGTTTTTGTTTTTGTTTTTGTTTTCATTTCTATGTTTTATGCAGCACAACTGCAGTTTTCGTCTGCATTTTTATAACATTTGTTGCAGTCATTTTTATTGTGCCAACTCGTGTCAAGGTAGTTTACAACATACATATGCATGTGTGTGAACTAGTGTTGGTGTTGTAGCGCAAGTGTGCAAGTGTCCATGCGTAAGACTATAAGTAGGTAGTACACATGCCACTAGTTCTTTTTATTTTTCTTATTTTTTTTTCTCTTTTTTTTGTTTCTTTCGGCAATTTTTCGCGCTCACTAAAATTGTGCTTTCATCTATGCAACATGTGCAAACAATCGAATAAAATGAATGGTTGCTATATAGATTCAGACATTCGCAGAAGTGAATATTCATAAAAATTCATGTACAGCGTATACAGGGTGGCCCGCTTTTTGAAAAACAAGCAAAGCTTGAGCTCATTCAGCTTTTGCTACCAACGATAAGTTAAAGGAATTTCTCTATGGACCAGTTCCGCACCCCCCGCATTCACCAGGTTTGGCACCCAGCGACTAATTCCATTTTAGCAGACTCAAAAAGTAGTTAGCCGGAAAAATATTTCACTGTCAATTAGGGTAGGTCAAGTTGGAAACAAACGTCTATTGTATGAAGGTCTGGAAGCTTCACACTATCGAACCGGTGTCGAACTGCTGGGGAACCGTTACAACAAATGTATTACCCTACATGGGCATTAGGCCAAAAGATAAGAGGTATTTTCTTATTTCTTAAAGAAGCCAAAAAAATAGCGCTAACATCGAAGAATAACCCAGTTTCATACGTTTTTCGGGACAACAACAAAAACTTAAAATTATGTTTAGGTTATATTATTATCTATATAAGAAATCTAAATAAATTTTTTTCCGAGATTTACCAAATTAAAAATATGGATATATATTAGAGATTTAAATATATAGATATATTTTCTGAGATTTACAATATAAAACAATTGCTCAACTTTTTCTGCTAATCATCTTTAAAAATTACCGTCTAAATTTCAAGAAAATCGGCAACGTTGAGAATCTTTGCTACCGATCGTATAGGTTTTTTAGTTTAAAACCTAGTTTTAAGAAATAAGCTTTTAAACTTTCATGCTGCCTCCGAGCGTGCAGCATGTGATTACGTGCGGAATTGCAAAAGACACTTTAAACGCTTCTCCACCTTACAAATCATATAGTGGCTTATTTTTAAGGCCCTTGTGTAGCTTTTAAGCGAAAAGCAAATATTTTTTTAAAATTGTGTTGGGGTTCTCTGCTTGTTTAAAACGCTAAAAGCAATTCGTTTCTGTGTAGTCCAATCGGTTTATATTCTTTTTCTTGGTTCGCCTGGTAAATTCGATACAAAAAATGGCATGCTTTATTGATTTAAAATTTTCTTAGTTATTTCTAAATTTTTTCACACTAATTAAAATTTCCAAATCTGACAGAAGTCCGTTAATCTCTAGTCCGTCACCATTTTTTTAAACAGTAATAAATATATACACCTGTTTATTATTACTGCCTGGCACATCTGAATTCGCTAAGCCTTCAACATGCCTGACCCAAGTTATGGACAATCCAAAGTGATATTTAGTATTCATAACTTACGTTTATATATCAGTAATTATTATCAATGAAAAACTAATAATTTGAAATGTCGTTCCATTTTTAAATACACACTTATGAGCACCCTGTATAGCAATCACAATTTTCTATGCAGCGGCCATAAAATCGAGCCAAATACTACAAGATAAATGAGTGCTGTCATCAAGGATATTCCTCTACGACTATGTTAATGTACTTGTGTTTTTGTTGTTGTCGCCTCTATATTCATACAAATACGGAGGATATAAGCGTGCAACTAACATTGTCTTTTAATGGTGCAAAAATCTTGTCGAGCAATTGGTATAGTGTTAAAAAATGCCGAATTGATTTTTTAGAAGTTCGAAATTGCTTTAGCGCTTACGCCCAATTGAATGTTGGAAGCCATACTTGGACTTTTATGTTGGAAACATAAAAGAGCAAACAAAAAAAAAAAAAAAATACATAAAAATCAAGATTCGCTTGTACCCAGCCATTGAGGAGAAAAAAGTAATCAACATTTTATGTGCTGGCATTTTAACTGTGATTTTATGCTACAAAATAGAATTAAATGCGATGTGGTGTGAAATGCTTGTAAGCTTCCGCCGGTGGTGGTGGTTCAAATTTATGGTTCTACACCCATACTCCCTGTTACATGGTTACATGGCGTACACAGCAGTGCGATCAGTGTCAAACTTGTCACAATTTTATTACATTCCTTACGCTCAAGCTACTCGCCGACAGTATTGTACGAGTGTACGAATTCAGTGGTTCGCGTTTGCTTCGAGAATATTCTTTGGACACTTCTAATTTTACATGGATTTCAGTCGTTTTTTTGTTCTATTTCACTAACAACTAACAACTGTTATGTTTCCCACTATCGCTATGACCTTCGGCGCTTACTTACACACCCACAGCCAACAGTTACCACAGTTTCAGCGGCCGCACTACCGCGGGCAACATTTCAACGCCTGGCCAATATCGGTGGAACGTTGTTGCAACACGTTTTTATTTCATCCAGCAGCTATGCTTTTTTGCCTCTACTTGCGTTTTTTTTTTTTTGTTTTTTGTTTTTTGCTGTTGTCATTGCCGTTAGGTAATAAAGCACGCAAACAGACAAGTTGTTCAGAAAGTTGCCGCTGGTTACATCCCCACCAATTGCCTTGGGCAATTTTCTCGTTGATTTTCATTGCTCTCACTCCCGTGGAGCGTTTGCATCGCTGTGTCACACCTGATCACAACATTTATTGTTCATCAAACAAAATTCCTTTCATCCGATATCTGGTAATTTTCTTGGTGGTTTTTTAAGTGTGGTGTAATGCTTTGGGCAAGTCTTTGCTTTGGGTTGTTGTTGTTGTGTTGTTGTGTTGTTGTGTTGTAGTTCAAGTTTCTAAGTACGTATTGGAGATGTAAGTTAAAGATGTAAAGGTGCGCAAGCACATTTGCTCTTTTAGATATACACATTAAATAAAAGTAAATTTTTTTTTTTTAAGTTTTGCATGAATTAAATTTTGAAGTCGTTATGCTTTAATTAACTTTTTTTTACATAAATTTCTTCAGTATATTCATCTTCAGTGGGTTAGGTGGTCTAGGTGGTAGCACAGACTGATTTCTTTTAGTATCGAATCCGAAGATCTAAACATTTTAACCAGCCAATCAATACATTCGGCATACGAGATCTCGAGAAACAAAGGATTATTCATTTTTGGTACCTTTTTTTGTACTAAATGTAACATTCCTGTGCATGTGTGTGTGTGTGTGTATATGGTATAAAGTCGGTCGAGAAAGTAAAAAATTATTATAGCAGTTATATGGGGGCTTAATTTAAGATTTACCTCAAACTCCTTTATGCTCCTAGAAATGCGCTTACTTAATTTCATTAGGATATGAATCACCGATTGAGGAGTATACGCGATCTGAAGACGGCAAGAAGGATTCTCATATTTGTTGAATGATACCTAACGGAAAGTGAAAATCGATGTTAGCAATTTTTGGCACAAAGTTGACACGTAACAGAGGCAAAATTTCTATTAAGCTTGGTTTTCTCATAGTAGCCTATGTTTGAGTTGTGCATTTTTAACTCCAAAACGCAGACTGAATGCAAAATAGTTGAAAATTGTTAAGTAGTACACTTGTGGTCCAAAAACGTCTATTTGTAAGCCATGCTAAGGCGGTTTAACGGGAGATTTATCTGCCGTAATTGATACAAATCATCTGTCGAGTTATTTTTAGTATAAGAAATTTAACGTAAATATCGACCTTTCCACTCCCATAACTGTTCTCCCACTCACATAACAATCTAACTGATCTAACTGATACATAGATATTTAAACCTAATATATCAAGCTAACGACTTACTTCACATTTCTGTAGTTATCTCTCGGAGAGATTGTGTGATAGCACTTTGAGTGGTTTTGAACAACACTGTTACAAAAAAGAAGGGGGAGTTAATTATTTGGTTTTAATCATCATCAAATTAACTTAAACCATGTGGGATATATGTACTGTAAAGATTATTATAAGAGGGCAGAGCCTTGAACACTTTTATTTCATTTTAAAACAGCATATGTCTTTATTGTCTAAGGCGTCTTGTGGCGAATTTCAATTTCCAGTTTGTTGATAACAGAATTATAACGCATTTATGCTTTGTGAGGATGCCACCCCGAAAAGGTACTGTCCTCAGGACATCCAGAAACATACAAGTCGGATTTTATGAAGATTAAATTCGTCTCTTCAATAATAATTATTGTTATTCTATATCTAGCTGGATAATTTTAAGGTGTTCCAACAAATTGTTAGGTAAATGGGCGGTGTTCGAGAAAATGGTTTAGCAACTTTCATGCAAAGCAAAAATTTCATATTACCGATCAAAGACAATTAATTGGAACTATTTTAGAAACGTCAAGAAAAGTTTTGATCGATCGTTTTGATTACTGGATGAAGAAAAGAAAAAAAAACTATGTGTTTTTTAAAAGCAATATTTCTATTAAATCTTGTTTGATTTTAACTGGATTAAAAGGAAGAGTTTGAAAGTTTAAGCAGCAACTGCCTCGTTCTTACAACCGTTAATTTTTACTGTTCTTAGAATGGAAATTTGTACAGCTTTAAGATTCTCTCAAAGTAAATTACCGAATTTGTGAGTGTAATTACAATAGCTACTCTCACAACAAAGTCCTTACATATAAAGAATCTCAATAAAGTAATCTGCTGTGTGACCTTATGTTGCAACAAAATAAAATCCAAATGTAACAAATTTCTAAATAATTAAAAAAGTGCCTTTGCTTCTCACCACAAACAAACGTACATTCGAATTTGGTCATTAAATAATCACAAAAGTACTCGGTGGAATTCATAAGTACCGCAACATTTAATGGCCTATAGGTGGTGCGTGTACTGTCAGAATTCCAGTAGTTACAGATTTGAAATGAAAATTTCATATTTCATAACAAAATATGCTTAACTTATGATGAATAACTTGTAATGAGAATACCTTCGCAGAAAAACCAATTATTTTGATAGCTATTCGCTTTTTATCTTTATTTTCAAAGTAATTGCAGTGCGAAAGAAATATTTTATTTTTCCTTTTAATTTTTGTTATGACGACCGAAGTTACTCATGGCTGAATGCTACCACCGCAGACAGACAATTGTGTTGTAAATTGAAGCTATTTCTGTCATAACACAAGTTTACGACCAGCGAGTAAAGCGAGGTGACGGAGAACTCGCAAGGAGAGTTAGACGAATGCGCGTGCGTGTGAGTGTGAGTGTGCTTGATAGTCAAATTTTGTGGCAATCATTAATAATTTTAAGTGTCGCAATGTAAGCGAAGATCAACTACGAGCACTTTGTACCGTAGTACCCATTGATAGCCAAAACAGGCCGTCGCGAGTAACCAAAGTCGACATATTTAATCCCTCATGCGGATGTTAAATTTAAAGCGCTTGTATTTTCATACTCTGACATCATGAAAATGCCAAGTGAAATGATAACATAAATAAATCGTGTATGCGTCAAGTGGCCACTCAACGCTGCGCGCTGGAAAATTAAATGGCACAAAATTTCATGCGGCAAGCATACGAGTAGCTAGCTTGCAAATTGTTTCGGGCATTCAGTGGCGGCCGAAGCAGCATATTTGCAGCATGCCGCTCTCACTGATTGAATGAGCGTGCGAGTGAGTGAGTTGGTGAGTGTTGGTGACTGTTTGTGTGAGTAAGAGAGGACTAGAGCTAGACTGACTGACTGACTGACTGACTGAGTGAGTGTCAGAATGACACCTACCAATATCGAGTTTTCGTGCGCTTTTAGGGTGATGCCAGCTCAAAAAAGTCTGAAATATGCCTGCTGTTTGGTTGGTTTCACATTTATTGTGCTTATCTTCAAGCCATAACTGAAATTACGATAATGACATCGATGTTTGCTGGCGAATATAATCAATTTATGAGCCAACAGCTAACCGTTGGCATTGCCAATATGCGGTCACTATCTCAGTACTCCATTAAAAATATACACACAAATATACCAAATTGCCACAGAAATTTACTCATACACACACACACACACACACACACATACACAATAACATAGCCTTACATATTCTTAATAGTCAAAACGATTTGGCACTCGCTTTGAGTTGGCGATTTTAAAAGAGAGTGAGAGAGAGAAGTGTATGAGTGTATTTATTATTCATAGTTGGGCGCTTTAAATGGGCTTGTAAGTGTGCACTTAAGTGACTATCGCCATTTGTTATGCCAATGCAGATAAGTATTTAACAAATTTGTGATGTCATTTGCGCGCCTAAAGCAATTGCTCCAAAACTCTAAAAATTTTGGCATTTTTGCTGATCTGTTGGAATATCTCGCAGGCACTTTGTTTGCTTTATTTATGGTGTCGCTGATAATAAATATTTTTTGTTCAAATAATGTCACTTGTTTTCAGTATTCGACTTAATTATTGTTGCTTATTCGAAGTTGCTTAATGTATATAATATTTGCAATGAAAGCTTTTTTAGACTATCTAATATATCTCAGGTGGAAAGAATTGGGGTTCAGAATAATGGCTTCGAATACCATGTGCGGCTTTTGTGTGCTCTGAAAGGAGCTTTTAATAAAGACGAGTAAGTGCTTAAATTGAATACAATGGATGTAAAATTTGGCATAATTTTTATTTAAATAAAAAGTTTTCATTTGAAATATTTACATTTACTGTGTTTCCCTTTACGAATATGATACTTTTTTGTGAACATTGTTTCAGTGTACGTGTGTATCTCCAGCTGCTGCAGAAATTTTAACATTTTAAGGGCACTTATACAGGGTGTTAGAATGGCAGTGTTTTGGTATGAAATTCCTACAGGGATAGCCGTCAAATCAGCTGTTGAAGTAAGCACATTTGTTTGACTTTTGAATTCAGTATATTTTGGTAAATTTCCAATGCAAAACCTATGCCGGAACAGGGTTTCATGATGATGGAGATGTATTTCCAAAAACTAGTTCTATGTGCTAAACTTGCAAAGCGCTTCTAACAGATCGGTGATGAGATACATTTTTGGCTCAGCAAGTGCATACAGGCGAAACTGCTATATTTGAAATGTGAAAAACACTGGAAATACCACCAGACCTCTTAGGTCCAGAAAAATATGTCTGGCTTGCATGCTGCAGACATTATTGGTCTTAAGATTTTTTAAAACTGATGTTGGAGCCAACGTTGGTTAATGCTACAGGCAAGCTTTTAGCACCTCAATCAATAATAATCGTCTATGTGTTAAATACGAGTTAAAGACGAGAAATACAATACCAATGGTTTATGCTGATAAACCTGCTGTGGCCGTTCAGTTGAAAATCAGTATTGGGCTCGAAGTTAGTGAGATATACATCATGCATAACTCAGGCTTAAGAAAAGATATAAGAAAAACGTATTTTATATTTATGTACTCCTGCATACACAGTATATTGATACTCGTCTCTCCAGTTAATTTTATACCATATATATATGATCAATATGAGATAAACTTTCCTAAAACTGGTTGTGATTGTTTAGCTTAGCTTTGTGTGCACTAAATATAAAATAAATCGGTTGTTATCGCTTCCCAGCCTACTTATAATAAATGTAGTCGTTTTAGCATATAATTGCTTTTCGACGCTTCTTCTTTAATAAAAAACATATGTGTCAAACATCTAGAAAAATTGTCTACTCTTCGTGCTAACAGTATGTTGAAGCCTGTTTCTGGTCAACAAACGAGGAATATGCGAAATAATTTTATATATAAATTGAATTGCGGGTGAATTTCAAATTTCTTCAAATAAATATATTCAAATTATCGGAGGAGTATTTTTAATCCTTTAACGCCCCACCCAGGGTTCATTAAAAATATTTTTCAAATCTTACACCCACCATAGCGCCGGTCACAGCTCTGAATGCAAAGCAATACCAAAGCTACCGTCGGCGTTGACGCAAGCGGCAGCACAAAGTTTGCGTTGGGGGAAAAAATAGAAAATTTGCTTAGCATGCGAATGCATACAGGCGGGCGGCTAAAGCGAAGCAATTTTTACGCCAATAAATTCAGTCCGGCACTGCAGATAGCGACGGTGCGAACAGGCGGTTGCCAGCGTGTGAGGCGCAAACTTTTTCATACCCGCTTATTGGGCAAAGGAGTGCTTAGCTGTGTGCGTGAGCACGCGAGTTGCAATCTTGCGAATGTTGCCACTTCAGTGCGACAATAAAAGTTGTTTGCTGCAAGAATTCTGCACACACTTAGCTTTTTCCGCCTTCTTTGTTTTCAGTTTTCTCTTACTTTTTTTTTCTTTTGTGGCATTCTGAGGCATAACAAACGTGCAACTTGGCATGCAGCGGAATTAGCTAACCAACTGCAACAGCGGTATTTGTAGTGTAGGAACTATATGCACTGAATATAGTTTGTAGCATATATGAATGGTTCAACGTGGTTGTGAAAGTCGGCGGAAAGCAAAGGGGCGTACAAACTTTGATAATCGAAAGAGCAAGTGTATGGCAAACGCTTGATATAAATTGTGTGTTTTAATGCATTTTACGTTTAATTTCAGTTCCCATTTTTTTTTTTTTTTGTATTTTGACTGGAGCAACTTTTTCGCGTGCTGAGCCAACGACTGAAATAGCTGCGTCTAGCTAAAGTTGCAGTCAAGCTATTGGAAAAAGAGTTGATTGCCATAAACTTGTGCTCAACAACTAGTGCAAGCATGAAACAAATGGTAATATACTAAGAAAGTGTCACGGTGTAGTAAAAGGAAAGACGCAAAAATTGAAACAGTATGTACAAAGAGTGTTGAAGTGAGTTTTGCCAGCGTAGAAAAAATGCCACAAATGCAGCGAAGCTTTAACGCGCGCATAACTTCAGTCCTCCACGCTTAGAATTGTTTGCTTAGTAGGCAATTCTGCACAAGTATATGCACATTTACATATGCACAGTAACTGAAATGTGTGCACGCGCGCATTCGTTTGAAATTTTCTACGAAAATATTGCCTACTCTCCTTTAAGCATATCAGCGTGCATGGCGTATACGCAACATTAATTTCAATTATCAATTCGGGTGTATAAATCTGCATTTTACTCGCTAAATCGAGTGAATTTTGTGGCAGAAATGATGATGGTAAGCAATGTTTGAGATTTACCTATATGTATACATTTTTCATCAATCAAACAACTGATTTGCTTTTAAGGGATTCGCCCTTATTAGTCCGAATTTTTCAAAAAATCTAAAATTTTTTTGTCAATAATTCAACATAGTTTTTATGAGTCCACTACTTGGTAAAAAATTTATGTTAAACTATATATACGCGTACTTTGGTATCAGGGTATCTTATACAGGTTAAGATCCCGCTGCTTAAGAGACCATCGCCTCTTGAAAAATTTGATTTCGAAGATTTTCATAAAAATTTTCAGATAAATGTTTAAATACACTTAAATACATGTTTAGTAAATCCTGAGTGGAAAATGAAATTTAAAATTTAGAACACCTTATTCCTTGAATACGTGTAAATTGTCAAAATTTGGTGTTTTTTGGGGCTCTAAACTGGCCTAACTCCTTAATTACGGAAAATCTTCACAAAACAAATTAAAACTCTCTACAAACAGTGTATTTAATTCAATTAAGTTGGTGAATTTCAATTAAATTTCTTTGAGGAGATAAATACACAGCTTTGGTTGTGAAAACAGAATGTTTACTTAATACTTCCAAAGGTATACCAGCGCATTACATGTGATCGCTATTCTGCTTTTAGAAGAACTCTTCAATTTACAGCAAAGCAGACTTCTAAATCCCTTCCGTTCCAGTTCAATTCTTGCAACACACAGTTTTTAACAAAAACCCACCTCAGAACTTGTAAGCTCGCACACTAATTACAGTCGTGATTCTAGCTCTCACGCTCAGTTGTTCTGAGGCACGGGTGTTTGCATGCAATGCAATGCGTAAATTTCTGCTCGAATTGCTGCATAGCATGCAAATTCGAAATTAAACGTGCAAAAGCTATTAAAACAATTAAATTGTGGAAAAGTGTTAATTACAAAAGTTGTAACTTTGGCTTTGGCAACGCTCTGGCAACGCTCTGCCAACTAAAGCAAATAATAATCGAAAGCAAATAGTTATTTAAAGTATATGTATATATGTACGTATGTATGTATAGTGTTACATGTTGTTGTTTTATTTAAAGAACTTGCTTATGTATTTACATAAGTGTTCGCTGTTAATTACTATTCCTGACTAGAAGTGATTCTAAGTAATGCCAAGTAAATGTGAATAGCTTTACATACTTACATATACATACTTACGTGGATTACATGCATTATGCGAAAGAAAATGCAATTAAAATGTGTAGTATTATGTTTTAATGTTGTTATTTGTTGTTGTTGCAAATCCGTTTTTTCTTTGGTTCTTCCGTATTTTTATTATATTATTCTCAGCGGCTTTATACTATATTTGGAATCATTATTCAAATTTTTTAATAACCCACTTAGAAGTGAATGCTAATAATTTACCGTTTTCAAATTGGCTTATATTAAGGAGAGTGGATTTTTTACACAAACTGTTGGAAAAGCAAAGAATTCGAAAAATTTGAATATCCCTAAATATTTATGAGAAATTCTTTTATCAGTTCTCTCATTTCATTTTATCATTCTGTTAGAAGAAAAAATTGTCATGCAAGAGCTAAAGCTGGTTTGACAAAGTATTATTTCTATAAGTTACGATTGCATCATTAAAACTCTTTGAAGTCGCATCTAGTTTATTCATAAATAATCTCTCAACATGTTGCAAACTAATAAGTTCACCGTTTTTTACCACCTGAAACTAATCAAGAAAGGTATTGAGTTTTATACTGTCCGTTTAAGCGATAGCTTGAGGAAAATTTAAAATATGTTGATAAAAACCACTTGGTGGACGTGTTCCTTGGCAGGAGATTGCTGTTGCAGGCTGCTTAAATCTAAGTATTGATACATATGGAGCTACTATATTACAAATTAAGGTATGAAACTTTGTATAGAAAAGCCCAGTAGCGAGTGGCGTCTGTGAAGTAAAATAATTTAAAAAGTGGGCGTGGGTCCGTTATCTAATAGGTTTGATACACATATTTCGAAAACTCCTAAAGCTGTTTCAAGCGAACTTAGTGAAAATATTTCTTTTTAGCATAGTATAAAATATTCTTTTGATATACTAATATTACTGCTTGAAGACCACGCGTACTTCCCAAATACCTAATATACTGGTTATAATTATTCTAGTTGCACTTATTTCATATATGTAGTTCAGTGTGTGAGTTATCTTCAAAAAATTGTGTGAAAATATTCTCTGGAACATAATTTAGTTTATTGCTAAAATTAGATGAAATCGTTCGAGACCTTCCTCTATTCTAATTTGTGAAACAGGCCCATATATTTCCACATCCATATATGCTCCAAATAATGATTTTCGTCCTTTGGCTGTTTGTAATCTATTAATAATTTCGTCTAATAACGAATGTTGAATTTATGTGTAAAATTTTTATAATAAAGCCTGACGCCTACTAGACCTAGCCTTTTCTGACAATACTTGTTTTTTACTTTCTTTATTCCTCCCTTTATCATTTGGTTTCAACAATATTTTCCTGACTTTCTCTAACAATCTCTTGTCGGCCGCGGCTCCAGTTCCTTCGCGGATTCCATTGCAGCGCTATTATCTTAATTCTCACTGTGTATCCCATTCAGCGGCATAGTATTGGGTTGTTCGGAAAGTCATTTCGTTTTTTTTGGGGAACATGAAAGACAGTTTTCGTATAATGAATAAATATTTGTTATATATATTTATAATCATTCAATTTGTCCAGCTGATGACAATAGACTTCTGAATTAATCGTTGTATTGTCCGGCAAAAGCTCAAAAAAAACGATTCCTTTGACATCCCACCAAACGGAGAGCATCACCTTTTTTTGGTGAATGTTGGCTTTTGACACGCTTTGAGCCGGTTCATCTTTTCTGCTCCATGACCTCTTGCGTTTAACATTGTTGTATACAACCCATTTTTCGTCCCCAGTAATAATCCGCTTCAAAAATGGATCATTTTCTAGACGTTTGAGGAGCGAATCACACGCGTCAACACGACGACACAAATTTCGCTCGGTAAGGACATGGGGCACCCACACATCGAGCTTCGAGGTTAAGTCCATGCCTTTCAAATGGCCATAAACAGTTGAATTCGACAAATTTAACCTCTCACCGATCTCTCGTGTGGTGATTCGCCGATTTGCATCAACTAATGCCTTTATCGCATCTTTGTCAGCTTCGACCGGCCTTCCAGACCGTGGTGCATCTTCGACATCAAAATTGCCGGATCGAAATTTTGCAAACCAGTTCTGGCACTGGCGTACTGTTAACACGCCTTCTCCATACACATCCGTCAATTTTTTTCTCGCTTGGACAGCATTTTTACCTTTTCTGAAGTTAAAAAGTAAAATATGACGAAAATGCTGCTTATTGCTCTCCATATTTAAAAAGGCACCAACCAAAAACTACTGGGTAGAATTAATAGAACTTTTTCACACACAAGCCTTGCAATATCAGCTCTCATGACATATAATGGTTATGGGGCTTAAGTGTGAAGTTAGTTTCGAAAAAACGTAATTAAGTCCTCTGGCGGGAAAAAACGAAATGACTTTCCGAACAACCCAATACTTCATATGCACTATCGTATTTGCATCAGTATTGGTTCAACTTTTGTAAGTCTACAAACCTCTTAGTTACTAATAGTGTTGGACCAGAATATTCTGTAATTAATTTGCAGGCACTTGTTGATGAAAGTTTGAAGTCAAGTCAAGATCAGCCATGTTTCGCTGCAATACAAGAGGGTTGGCTGCAGTCTTCAGCAGCAATTTCATAACCTCGGGCTTCCCGAAATTTGGAGCTTGCGCACAACGATTACAGTTATCTAAATGGCACCCTTACTTTGATTAACCTCTAGTTAGCATCCAAGTAAGCTCCCCAGTTCTTGTTATTATTGTAACGGTATAGCATTTTGATGAAAGCTACTGAGCTGACGGTCCTCGGCCGGTCCATTCTGGTTACGTAGTTCCGCCCCTCGTGGGCATGGTCTGCTGCTCCGTGGGCTTATATGGTGCATCAAATATAGCAAAAGATCTCGACTAACTTAAACTCGCGGTTTTTGTCTTGTCTATATCTCGGAAATCCAGCTTTGGAAGAAAACGATATTCTCAAGTTACTCTCAATTACTTCAAGTGAGTCTAAAAATAAGTTGGAATTATTGAAAATGTGTATTAAAAAAGAAAATATTTGTATACTAATCCAATTTGTGAAAATATAGGCAAATATACTTTAATCAATATACAGATTTAGAACTCTTTTTCTTCACTCAAAAGTATAACTTCCGTTTAATGCGCTCATTTTCTCCAATAAATTAACTCAAGTAATGGACTTGTTAATTTCTGGTTAGCAAAAGTAGAGTGTTGTCATTAGTTAATACTTTTATTTTTATAATTTTTCAGCGCTGGCATATTATCAACGCCAGCAAATTGCATGTCTTGCGACTTGCGATAGTGAAATTTGTGTGCTTTTCCGCCTTAAATACTTGCAAGGATTCAAGTATTTCTTCGGCAAGGCGAGTCCTTTGAATTTCTACATCACTTTCTTGGCTGTCTGGCTGGCGCAAGTGGGTCAAGCGCTGTATAAATAAATACACGCACACACCCACACACACAAATACCCACAAAAACATAGATTTTTACATTGGACCAGCGAAAATAAAAATCAAACGGCGAGAAAGCACTTGAAGCCGGCAGTCTCGCACTCATAAAACTACCGCAAAATCGCTTACTATCGTGTTTGTGGAACACAAAGGCATGCCATGCATTAATGTAACAGCGGTGAGGGCAGGCATCAACATCGCGGAAGGTTGGTGAGTATTTTTAGACTTAATAAACATTTACTTTCATGTTTGGTGATTTCTTATCTGAACAGAAAAATACATTTAACAAAATGCATTTTCGTGTTTCATGCCAATGTCCCACCTACCACCCAGCTCCACCTGCCGTTTCACTCACGCACACTTCTACCATATAAGCATTTGTGTGTGTGTGTGTGTGTGTGTTTGTTAACGCCACTGAAATTCGACTACATAGCGTTTTGAGTGCTAAACAAACTGCGAAAAGTAGGTGAACGCTGCAGAATAGAGTGATACGCGCATGTGTGTGTGTGTATGTGTGTGTGTGTATGTGTGTTCGCATTCGGCATTGATGTGAACGTGCCTTCGTACTTTTGCTAATATCCATACATGAGTATATGCGGAAATATATAATAAAATACAACAGATTTCTACTTCGTTTCTGCTTAGAAGTTGGGAGCTCGAAGCGCGTTGAGTTGCTGAAATCACCGCTGAATGGTAGAAAATTACTTAAATTTGTTTCTCGCACGTCCCTACCGGATGAACGCAGCAAAGCATTTTTGTTGAATTTTTGGGATTTTCGCAGAGTTAAATTAGAAAGTCAAAATAAAAAAGAAAAATAACTAATACATTTTTTTAGTATATTATTATTATTTTTTTATTATTTATTATTATTATTATTATTTATATATATAGAGGTTTCGCAAAGTATTTATTTTCGCAAATACATTATGACCTTCTATACATTTAGTCTGTCTGCCTAGTCTCAACTTAGAAATGGGGCAAACCATTAACCAACCTTGGTGACAATTTCTAACTCTATCTCATTAATAGTCTGTTCAATATTTTTACCCAAGAGTTGTTAATGAATCTCACTGTCTTTCAAGGCACCGGTGAAAAAATTAGTTTACCTTACCTCTACAGTACTTCCTCTGCACTGAAATGGCGCTACCAATTTAATTTTTAAGAATATAGCATGCCATCGTTCTAGAACCCACCTCCCATGAAAGCTACTCTCTTAGAATGGTTCAGTTTCTCGGCAATTACTTGTTTGTGAATTTTCGATGATGAGATGAGATGAAATATAATATTTTTGCTTAAACATAAGGACTAACACTAGTTTTTCTTCCCAACTTTCTCAATAAACGTTTCCTTTGAGCTAATTCTTCAAATTCTTCCATTGAAATTTTTTTCTTTTTTACAAAAGTCCATCATTTTTGGAAAAATTTATGTAAAGGTAGAAACATGTGCCCTCTACTAGCGAGTCTTGTGTAGAATAAGACCCCGCTTTTCATTTTTTTTTTTTCACGAATTCCTAGAATCATCGTCAACAGTCGAAGCCCTCTTGAAAAAGGTGATTCCGAAGATTGGTTTGGGCCGCCATTTTGTACAAAAATGTCAATACAAAATTCTTTTATGCAGTCAGATACATGTTTAATGGAAAAGAAGTCTCGATTCCTTTACGCCCAGAATAAATTGTCAGACATAGGCTCTTTTTGACGGCTCCAGACTGGCCTAATCCCTTACAAGACGAGTGTACCACTCATTAAATTCATTTGCATAAAAAGTAATTTTCATAATGCTGTCGAATATTAGACTAATTTAGACTAATAAGATAAATACAAAACGTCTCGATGCAGTCTCGATTTCTAATAATTTTCACTCGTAACCTCAAAGCTAGATCCTTTTCTTTTCAACATTTTAGATATCCTAAATAAACTAATTACGTAAGAGACTTATATGCTATATATGCGATCACTCTGCAGCTTTTTGAAATCTTTGTAGTCCGAATTTCCACTTCCACTTCTCTTCCCAGGGGGGGCTTCCAAGTCATACGCCCGCAGTAGTAGTTGTTCTCATATTTTCAGTGAAATTTTAGCATATTTGAAAAAACGATGTATTTATATGCAAACGTATTTTTGTGCTTGCTATTGTTGTTGTTTGTAAGAACGTTTGTGCTGCATGTGTTGTTGACATGCAACTAATGGCAAACGACGGACTGCAAACAACGAAACAACACTGCCAGCCATGTGAGCGAGGAAGCGAGCAAATGAAGTAACAGCAACAACAACAGCAGCTAGCAAACACTAGAAGCAATTCAAAATGTAAAAATATGGGGGGAAAAAAAGTTGAAATGGCTTGTTCAGCAGTAAGTACGAGCTCGAAAAAGCTAAAGAGATTCATTTAGTGCGCTTGCCGTAAGCGAGTGCAAAGATGCACACTCTCACACACTCTCGCACACTCGCATATGTGCTCATATGCACGCTCTGCGGAGAAATGTTGAAAAAGAAATATGTGTAAACAAGTCTTACAACAAAAAAAAAAAAATCAAAAAAAATTCAGAAGTTTCATTTTCTCCCCGCTGTGAGTGTGTGCAAATTCGGCTAACTTTTGAAGGGCGGCTGAAACATTTTGGTGCTTGATTAACGGAAATTGTTCAAAACTATGTTTCCGAGTAAATAAAATGTTTAACAAAAGTATGAAATATCTGAGAGTTTATCACATTGTAAAATATAATAATCATTTTATAAAAAATTTATTTGGGAGTTCAAAATTTGCTTTATTTAAGCTTATTTCTATGAAAACATACCGCAGAAATTTTTATAGATACAAGATCAGTTTGAAAATTAGCTGTGTTTTTCAGTTTTCCTGAACATTTTTATGGAAGAAACAACGCGCCTATCATTTACGACCGCATTTAAAGCAAGCGATTTCTTTAAGAGTATGTTTCATAGCCTCTAGAGATAGTAATTTTCGAAAATTTCAAGCATCCTAATTAAAGAAAGCTTAGTTATATGCTAAAGTATACTTATCATGAATTTCTGATACCCGATCGACTTTGATATTCCTCATTGTATCATGTTTATTGAAGAATTATTACAAAAAAATAAAAAAAACCCTTTAGAAAGAAATCACATCAGGAAATGGTAGGTCATATCATAGTCAGGTCATGTTTTCGGTAGTTGGAGATATAAATTGGGAGAAGAGATTTTAACTGAAACAAAAAGTTTAACTACTAAATATTATATAGATTTTCATAAAGGAAACACTAATAATCACATTAATTTTCTAAAAAGAATTTTTTATTGAAAATTTTAGTACCCTTATAATAAATATTTATATAAAAATTTATGATCTGTTCATGATACTACCATAATGCTCAACTTAATACAAAAAATTGCTATAAGATTGAGCTCCCTGAAGTTTGCAATTTGGTATTAAATATATTACTAATGTTGTTTCTGTTCTAGACCTAATGTGTTAGCTGAAAACAAAGAACATTTTGCGGGCCAGACTCCCTTTGAAAAGAGCATTGGCTCGTGGATCCAGCTGTCTCGACATTTGCCAGTAACAATGCTTACAGCGGATTAAAATGCCTTCACAGTTACTTTCTCAGATAGCCAAGCAGGCACGCGAAAGCTCTTGCAATAACCAAGCTCACTCTGAACCCTCTAACATGTCAACCACACGATAAAATTGTTGATACTAATTTTCAACCATTTCTCTTTCAAAATGCAACGCTAGGGAGCTCTTAAATGAGGTTAAGGATGAACCTGATTTGTTCAAGTGACACATTCATAACTGGCAATGAACCATCGGTGTAAATTTACTGGAGAGACTTATGAAAATACGGATATCAATTGGATCTGCTTCAACTGGAGTTGAAAAGTTTTCATCAGAAGTGATTTGAGGCCGTCAACATATATTAGAAACATAGCAGTAACGATTTATCATTACCATTTTCCTTTTTATATGCATTTATTTCGTAATTACGATTTTAAACTGAATAATCTATGTATATATATAATAATAGTCTTTAGAAACCTCTCATAAAGTTAAATAAAAATTTAATAAAGTAATATATTTTTTAAAAATCACTTTATGTCTACTCATTTCACATGCTTTTTATAAAATTTCTCAAGTAATAATTTCTTTCACTCTCTTCATATGCACATACTTGCAGCAGATAGTTTATATATATATATATATATACATGGTATATACTTATTAAGCGCTTATATTTTTCGACTTTTATTTATTTTGGCAATGCGCGCAGTTTGTTTGTATATTCGTGCAATACGCGCAGACTATTTCTAATGCAATTGCTATTGCTGTTTGTTGTGCTTTCGCTTTGACCAGAACCATTTCCATTTCCGTTTCCGTTTGACAGTAAAATAACACCAGCATCAAGCAGTGATTGCAATGAAAAAAATTGTGGCACTGAATGGCTGCTAAAACTATTTAGTGATTCAAATGCTTCCTTGCTTTCTTGCTTCGTTTGTTGAGTAAGCAAAAAAGCTCCTGCTTGAGTCTGTCCCTGTTTCCTGCCACGCCATTTTTACTTGCATTGGTGTGTGTTTGAGTTTCCATTTCCATTTTCTTTTTATTTTTGCTTCATTATTTTTACTGCAGCTTTTCGCTTTGAGTGCACTTTCGCCATTAGAAATTATTAAAGAATTGTTAAATGTATCTGAACAGTTATTTAAGTGACCTTTTAAATTTGTTATTATATAAATTTTGTTTTTTTTATTTTTTTTTTATTTTTTTTCAACTTAATTAATTTTAAAATCAGCCCTCCTAATTTTTCTCATTCAATAATTATCATACCAGCCAATACTTACAACTTCTATCAAAAGCACCCATTCCTAATCACACATCTCATTCAATAAAAAAACTCACTCACTCTCACACTCACACCGGTGGCGGCGACGTCGGCGTAGGCGTAGGCGTAGGCGTAGGCGTAGGCGTAGGCGTAGGCGTCCCAGAAAAACTCTGCAACCAAATAGTCACATTTCTACCAGGCGCCCAGCATTGCAGTAGGTAAGCGGGTTGCTGTAATTTTTCTTTCTATGGCTGCCAGTGCACCCTGTTATGGTGCGCCTGCGCATATGCTACATTTTCGTGACTATAAACGTGTTTCGAGTCCCAAATGAGAAGTCATTCATGTGTTTTGTTTAATTATTTATAAAAAAAATTATATTTAATACTCATAATATTAATAATACATTGTATTTGCAATTATAATTATATATATATATATATATATGTCTATATATATATTTATTTTTACTTTATTACTACGCAAGTATGTAGCTTACTGTGAATACTATATACGTGTGTATGTGTATGTGTTTGTTATAAATTTACTGCATACAATTCTCATACACAGGTGTGCGACACCGTTAACGGTGCTAATTTAGTTCGACCACAATTTGTTTGTTTATTTCGTTTTGCTTTGCTTTGTTTTGTTTCAGTTTTTTGCATCTTTTTCAATTCCGCTTATTCGCTAGCTACAAATATAATTGTTTTAAATGTACATTTGTATCCATGTATGCATGTATGGATGTATGGATAATTGTTGCGGATAAATTTGTGTGCTTGTACGCGTTTGCAATCGCTTCATTCGTTACACTTTTTTATTAAATTAATTTTAGCATCATTTTTGTTGTTTGTATGTATGTGTGTGTGTGTGTTGTGCGGTTTCATTTAAGAAGTAAAAAAAATTTCATACAATTTCAATTAATGCATTAATTTGTTTCTTTTTTTTCAACTTATGCATAAGTATGTATGTATATAATTATGTACATATGTATATATATACGTGTATGTGTCTGTGTGTAAAAATATAATAGCAAATTAACAAAAAACAACTCCTATACTTAATTGATTGTGGTGAAATCAATTACTAATTTATAGGAATTAATAAAAAGTGATTTCTTACTTTAGTGTGTTGCTAAAAGATACAAATTAAATACAAAGTAGAATAATTTATGCGTTTCAAACGCTTCGCTTACAAATGCTAAAGTCGATTGCCTTCGTGTAAAAAACTAAAATGCTTAAATATATAAATATTTATATATATATTTATAAATTGCAAAGGCTGAACATATCGAGTTAGAGCTATAGTACCGAAACATTACTTCATTCAACTTAAGAAAAATGCTATACTTATAAACTTATAAACTTAACAATTAGACAAACTTTCGCAAACTCGCTTAAGTTACAGTTACAATAAATTTATAGAGATATTTTATAATGGAAAATCTTAAAATTAAATAAACACGAAATAATTAAATGTTTTGGAAAATTCTGTGCGCCATAAATATGCGAAATTTTACCAAAATAAAATACTTTCCGTTATCAAATGCTGCTAAAAATTCGTTGGGTTTACAAATTTTGCAAATTTTTTTTGTTAGTAAATGCATACACCATTGACAATATTGGAATAGAACATAATAACGACAGGCACAACTTGTTTTGATTTCGTATTTAAAATTTGTACATTGTTTTCGAAAATGCAACAAATTTGCAATAATAATTTAAATTAATTTTAGAGAGCTCACATTACACAAAATTGCATATTTTTTGTGAAATTTCTTAGCATACCGTTTCATTGACATATTTCTTTGTAACTATTGGTCTCAATAATGCCGAACAAACACAAAAAAAATAGGTCACCATATAGGTGACAAGCAAATAGATGAGAAATGTATTTATTCTTACACTTAAATGTTGCTGACTTGTTGCTAACACGTTGCGCAACATTGTTGCTAAGTGTGAAACTGTTTTAAAATGTTTTGGACCTTTTGTAATTTTTGATTTTAACTTTTTGGAATGAAATCTGAAACATTTTGATTGTTGCTGACAACATGTTGCAGATAAATATGTTGCGAGAAAATTTTTGTACCGAATGTTTATGTTTTTTCAAAGTGAATGAAATTGAAAATTAAAAAAAAAATTTAAATAATATTTCTCGTATATTGCTTACTTGAAACAGGCTGTAGAATTTAAGCATTTTAAGTGCTAAGGGGGGAAAAATATAAAACCTAAAACGTCTCATCAGAATTATTAAGAGCAGCAAAAGAAAATTAAAATGAAATAAAAATCAAATTTTTGCGCTGAGTTCTTCAATTGTACCTTTTTAGAAAATATATTAATACTTTTTAAGACTTTCAAAATTTTTAAAAATTTTCGGCGACCCCATATGTACAACACTGCCGTCAAAATTTTTAATTTATAAACTTTTATATGCCACTTCATATAATTTTAACTTAAATGCGTTGCAACTAATTTATTAGCATTTTAGGTAAGCTATGGTAATTAATTTAAAGTTACCCAACTGGAAATTGAATGCTATGGTCAAGATTTAGTCAGTATTCAGTTGGTATCAGTTTCCTTTCAAAATGGTTTCAGCTTCGATTGTAAGCTGGAGCAACAACTTTCTGTGCTTTTTCGAGTTGAATTAAACGAGCATATGATTATTGGGTTAAGTTGAATTTGCGTGATTTTTAAGACTTTTGTCAAATTTGCAAAAAAAAAAAATTACGTAATTATTCAAAAAAGTATACAGACAGTACAGATACAGTATTTTAAAATTTAGCTTTTTTTATGAAAATAATTACTATTTTAAGACATATTTTACATTTTCATTCGAGATAGAGCCAAAAATTACTTATTAAATAATTATTAATTAATTAAATTATTAAATAATTTTTTACTTTGTGAAGTACGTGTGATTTATAAGAGTTAAAGGCAAAATTTAAGAAAAGAATAAGAAAAAAATGATCACAAAATAATTGCTGAAATTAAAAAAAATAAAAAATTGTGTTGCACTACAGCGAGTTTTTCCAGTTGGGGCCTTTTTTTGTAGTTGTTTTTTTCTTTTCATAGTGCGCTTTATACGTTTTTCTGTAAGTGTATGTATGTATGTGTGCGCACGTGTGCGTGCTATATACAGTTTCAATTATATTTTTTCTGATTTTCTTCTAATTCTATGGTATATGTATGCATGTTTTTGTATGAATTTTTAATAAATTACAATTTTAATTCAAATTAGCTGCAGGATTTCGGCATAATTATGCTATTTGTTTGTAAACGGTAGTTTGCTGTTTCTTATTTTTACATATTAAAAATGGTACACATACAATTTGCATTATTTGGCGCCGGCAATACTTTGCTTGCTATGCGCTTATCAGCAATAAATTTCACAAACACATGCAATCTAAACTATATACACTTTTTTCACATTTGTTCACTGCGCGTGTGTGTATGTGTGTGTGTATGATTTTTTCAATTATGCTGGCAAAAAAACAATTATTAAAATAATAAGAATTTTAATTTACATTTTTAAAACTTTACTGCTGTTATGCTAGTTTTGTTTTGTTTTGTTTTCTTTTCTTTTTTTTTTTGTTTTTTTAATTCTGCATATTTTTGCAAATGCTTTCCAGTTTATTATACATCGCTTTGTTGTTTTAATATTTATGCATGAATAATTACACTCAATTAGCCGCATATATGTATTTATAATGCATGTTATGTATGTATGTGTATGTTACATTTAGAAATCTGTTATTTCTTAAGCCACGCAATCGTGCTCACTTTACTTTTCTTACATTACTCTAATTCATTACATGTATTTGCTTAATTACTTCAATTACATACATGCCTACGTACTAGTACTAAAAATTTTGCTTAGCTTATCACTTACTCCATATATCATGCTATTCTTCCGTTTTACACATTTCGTCTATAATTTGAAAATTTCGCTTAAAATATAAAGTTAAACTTTACTAATTTAGATTTTCGTTTTCCTTACCGCTTGTTTGCTTTTTCTTTTTCTTTTTCTTTTTATTTTTATTTATTTTTTCTTTTTAGTTGTTTCCTTCTTTTTACAAATGTATACCTAGCTAAGAATGTACATACCGCTGCTGTACTTACAATTAAATAGTAAAAAAAAACGTATGTAAAAAAAAATTGCAGCGTTTTTAAAAATTACTTGAAAGTTTGTTGTTGTTAGGGAGTTTGGTAAAAAAAAAAAAAAAATTACGCAAAAGCGAAAACAAATGTTTCCGCTCTTGGCAAACATCGGCGGAATATATGTTAGCCAAAGTTCAATGCACCAGATTTCAGCTGCAATCTCAATTTTCGCCTCTAGTCGGCAGCGTATCCTGCTTACAGCTCTTACAACTCTTTCAACGGCAAAGCTTTTTCTTCGCTTCCGCACGATATCTCTCTCTCTCTCTCTCTCTCTCTCTCTGCTTTCATTCGCTCAGTGTGCAAAGTGCGCAAATTTGAAGTGTTTCCTTAATTTCTTTTTCTATTTCATTGTTGCCCAATTAAAAATGTTTGTTGTAGTTAAAATTGAAAATATAATAGCAAAAACAACAAAAAAAAAAAAAAAAAGACGAAGCAACAAAGTTGTACTAATTTGTTCTTTGAAATTGTGCACCACTACGAGTGCTTGTTAAGTATGAAAGTCCTTTTAGTTGCATTTTCTTCATTCTACAATTTCTTCTGCTTCTTCTTCTTGATTTCCATTATTGCATTTTCATGTTGTTCTCTGTTTTTTTCGTTTTTCGTTTTTCGTTTTTTGCTTTTGGTTTTTAATTTTTTGTTTGTTTTTGTTTTTGTTTTTGCTTCGCTATTTGTAATTTTCTATGTAATTTACTAAACTCTACATCAGTCGTTTGGCACACAAGTCGTCACGCGATTAGCCGCACTTCACGTATAAGGTGGTGAATTCGAGTGGCGTTGTGTTGTGTTGTGTTGCTTTGAAGGCAATTTTGTATTTACCGTTAAGGCTGTACAAATAGTTGTGTTAGTAGGTGGCATTCATAGTGTGCAGCGGTTTATGCGAAAGATGTGCTTTAAGGATGTGTGAAATTTGAGATTTGAGGGTTTTCTCTCCAACTTTTTTGATGTGGAAAAAGTGGCTGTAGAAAAATATTTCTCTCAAAGATATGCAGACAAATATGTAGATGTTGACTAATATAAAAACCGAAATCAAAAAAAATAAAGTTGTTAATGGGTTTTAGTTTAAATTTTTGGAATTCAAAAAGAGCAGTTCCTACATGTTCAGGAACTTCATTTATTTCCTTTTCACCACATACTTTTTACTATTTCACCACACAGTTTATCGATGGTGTACAATGCAAACCAAAAATGGTGAACTTATGCTCTTAATATCAAACAAACAAAACAAAACAAAACTGACAGAACAAACTGAAAGTGGTGTTCGTTTCATCATTTCATTGCAACAATTTTTCTCGACAACAAAAAATCTCATATTGGAATATTGAACTAAAGGATACATACAGCTATTTCATAGCAACAACACATCTCTACTGCTCTTTCTGACAGTTCGGCACATATCAAAATTGCCGCTGCTGCAACACATAGCTTAAAGGGGAGTACTTACAACCACTACTCAACACAAATCCACCACTCGAATTTATCGCCAACCAGAGGCGTCAGCGAATCGCATACCTTTCTTTAGTTGATTTCCAATTATTTTCCAACTAACAATTTCATCCACACCTATCTATACATACATACGAAAACATACGTACGTACTTACATACATACCTAATACCTATACACTAAACTTTCTCACATTTGCCATACAATTCTTGTGCTGATCCTCGCTGCCACTGCCTATGGTTTATTATACGCTGCCATATTTTTGCACAAACTTGTAGGTGGCGTCGCCGCCGTTGTCGTTGGTGTTGGTGCTAGTGTTGGTGTTGGTGCTAGTGTTGGTGTTGGTGTTACCGTCGCCACCATTGTTGTCGTGCAACTAAACCTCAGTGCCGTCCTCGCCCTCGTCGTCGAACAGTTGGCTGGTGCTGCCTTGGCCGCCGCGTGTCGTCGTCACCGACATCTTCTTCTTCGGCTTTGGTGGTGGGCGTGGCGGTATTTTCGTCACTTTCGTCGACTCACCCAACGACGCGTTGGTGCTTGTGGAAGTGTTCAATGCGCTGCTACCGCTGATGCTCGGCACAATGGTGAGACCGTTGTGATGTCGCGCTGTGCCATAAAGCGGCTCCGTATCGGAGGTCGCTGTCAGATGATGATTATGCACCAGCTCGTGTATGGGCTCGTACAGTTTCGCTGCAGACGCGGCTGCCGCTGAAGTGCTCGCCACATTTTTGTTTTGTTTTGTTGGCGTGTGTTGTTGTTGTTGTTGTTGCGCTTGCTGTACTTGCTGTGATTGTTGCTGCATGGCTGCGGAAGCGCTCGATGACGCCACCGAAGTGAGGCTCGGCGTTGCCGGTAACGGGCGGTCGCGCATTGTGTAACGCGTCGATGTGGAAGCGCCGTTAGTCGCCTCCGGATGTGCTTTGTGTAAGTTTAACGTCGAATTGCCGGCGGCTGTTGTGCGTAGTCCGAGATTGTCGTAGACTGGCTCCACTTGCAGTTCGACTGTGGCGGCGGTGCCAGTTTCGCTGGGATTTGGCGAGGTGGGCGATTGGAATTCGCTTAATTGTGTGGCATTTGTGGTGGATGTGGAGGGCGCCCAGCTGGGAACGCGCGGTTTGCGCGGTATCGTCATATAGCCTTGCTTCATCACCACCGCCGTGGTTGGTGAGTACATAACGGGCGCTGGCAAGAACGGTGATTGCTGTTGGTGTGCGCCATGCTGTGGCGGCAGGTGGGCGTGTACATGTTGCTGTTGCAGCTGTTGGCGATTGTTAGCCGCTGCAATGAGCGCCAAGTTGCGCGATTTCGGATGTTGTAGTGTCATGAAACCGTTCGGTGTGGCGGCAGCGATGGTCGTGGTGCCGTAGATGCCATGCGGCGTCATATGCGCATACACAGGACTGGTGAGCGGTGGTGAACGTATGCCGTAGATGATTTGTTCGGGTATATTGCTGTGTGACGATTGCATGGAGGGTGAGGTGGGCGGCACGCGTGCGGGAAAGGCGAGCAGGTCGGGCGGCAGGCTGGTGCCGTAGGTGTCGTCGATGTAAGTGTGGCGTACGCGTGGTGCGGTGGCATCCGACAGAGCGACTGAGTGGGTTTCTTCGTCGCGCGGGTGATTGCCTGAAAAAGTGTGCAAAAGAGACGAGCATGTGAGAAAAATATGAGTTCAGCGAAATAAATGGCATATAAATTCACCCGACTAATTGAAAAACCTGTGCAATTGTTTGTGAAATATTTGTTCGCTTTGTTTGTGAAAATTCTTTAATTGCATACCACTATGTTACTACTGTGTGCCACCAATAAAATCAAACAATGTATTGTAGCCAAAAAAAAATTTTGTTTCAAAACAATTAGAATGCATTGATTGTAGCGCAAAACTTTGAAATGAAAAAAAGGATCAGAATTACAATAGAAAAACTATAGGATCCAGTTGGTTCCTAACTGTTGTAGAAAACTGAAAACTTGCCAGCATGAGCGCGTGCATTGAACGGTTTAATTGGTGCGCGGCGAAGCCAACCGCTAGCGCTCCAGAAGCAATTAATCTTTTAGTTCCGCGCGACCGCCAACAACGCTGATTTTTCGAAAGCCAATTCCCCACTATACATCTACATATAGACGAAAATATATGTTGGCTTGTATGCATGTGTACATAGAAGCTTCGATACTGATACGCGAGTTGCCCAAAATTACAACTGACAGGCCGTCTACATAGAGTTCGGATTGAAAAATGTTATTTGAATTAAGGAATTCCGCTTATTCGCTGATTGTGCAAGCAATTGTGCCTATTTTCAAACTCTTTTCAATTGCCAATTTTGTAAGCGATCATATATATTATTTAGTAAAGGCCTAAATATTATTTGGTTTATACTATTAATATAAGTGATGATCTCACACTTAATTTTTGTGCGCGATATGAGACTATTGAAGTGAACTAGGTTTCGGCTATAATTGAATACCTGTGCCTGAGCACTAACCACTTGTAATGCCAATTAATGTTCATAATAATCCGCGATCTTAGGCACAAGTATTGAAGTTTAGGAAATCGGCTGTAAAATTTGTTCAAGCTACTTTTGTTTAAGTTTTTTTGGCATTTATCCTTTCTATACCTTTAGACGGCATGCATTTTTTTACAAAAGCTCTTCTTCAAAAGATTCTATTCAAAATGTTGAGTCCCGTAACAAATGTTTACCTAAATTTTAATTAAAACGCACCTTAATTATCATATCCAACTCAAGCTACACTGAAAGTGAAGGAAAGTGCTCCAAAACGAAAACAAACCAGGCCGATTCAATATTTGATGGATTTGTATATTTTGGATGGGTAATGGTGAAAATGGAGCTTTATAGTATATTAAACTTATTTAAATTCAGGAATAAAAAAAAGGTGAAATTTTATTATCAGAATACTCAAAGGGTTTTTTTCCCATATCTTTCTTTTCAACAAGTTTGGCATGCAAGATACTCTGTCGCTACCGAGCCTAGCCTTTAATAGGCGCTAATTTACTTTCTAGAAACGAAACTTAAACCTAAAATTGTTGTTTCACAATATTATAATGTTTTGTATGTATTCTCAACAAAAATATACTTGTCTGTACAAATAATTCGGCACAACACGTGATATCTTCAACATGTGTCTTGTCACGAATTCCTAATAGAATAATTACGGCACGACATGAAATTGCTGCAGGTTCCTAGCAAATATACAAACACATATATACTTATATGTGAAATTTTGTGGCATATATGTATCTCTTAGAATAATTGTGCTATAAAATCCACAATTTCAACAGCTAAAGCAGAGCAAAACACACACACCTACACACACATACATATATATATGTATTCATACGAAATGACCATGAATACACATGACCTGCTCTCATCTTATTCTCGTCTCGTAGTTGCAAAAGCAATCGAATAATTTCTAATGAGATATATTAAAGGTTTGGTTAGAAATAAATAATAATTACTGTACACACAATGGACTTCTTGCCAAATAACAGTTATTGTTTGCAGGAACCACAGTTAGAATGCAAATATGCTTACCAAGCTTATAACTACATATGCACATAGGTATATATGCATGTATGTGCGCGCTTGCATATCGTAAGGCAATAATATATCGCAATATTTGATAATTAGGTGGAACAGAATCCATATCAGCAATACATGAGTATTCTTAAAGCATACCAATACCAAATACTCAAATGTGAAATGCATAAAGAAACAAAAAAAAAAAAAAGAAAACTTTAACCAAAGTATCAATAAATGTCCATTAACGGTATTCACTGATACTCAGAAGTCAAGTTGTATAATTCTGTTTGCGAATATGTTTGTTGTATGCCACAGTGGGCAGCCATACCAGGAAGTTAAGGTGAGGCAGCTAATAATTGCATGTTGCAAATTGCAATTGATTGCAAGCAAACACCAATACCAATGCAATACATGCATACTTATGCATATGTGCGCATTTTGAATGGCACTGCAAAGGTTAGTAACTAAATGCTGTTATATTATTAGTGTCTCAAATTTAGTTAACACACACACCGAGTATATTTAATGCCTTATGCATTTGTATGTATGTGTGTATTAGCGAGTACAACTATGCCAACTCACATTGAATTCGAAATTTACAGTTGAAATTTCTCCAGACATTGATTGGGTTTAGTGTTAATTAGGAGTACATTTCAATGGTGCAAAGTTACGCTCGTTAGATAATACTTGGCAGCAGTGCTAATAATATAGATAAGCAGTCGATAATGTTGGCGAACATAGAAAGCAGATACATACATACAAATAATGTCAGTAGCCTACTGAGAACTCAACATTCAAGTGGTTCTTAAAGGCATAACTTCTGAGTAACTAATCATAATGATTTCTAGTTTCTGATTAATGTTCATAGCTACGGTTTGTAATATTTCGAAAGTTACCCTACAGATTCTGAAAAAAATTTCAGAAAAAAAATTTCAAATAATTTTTTTTTTATATATTCACCATAGATTGGATCAATTGTTTCAATCAACTGTTCTTTGAAATGTAAAAGTGCATTAATTTCAATTATAAAGCAAAGCGGCAAAACTAGTTCGAGTATTTGAGTATATTTAAAGCCATCTCTTCATCTTTAAAAATAAGAAAAATAAAGTTACATAGTATGGTACATAGTACCAATTTTATGTTTCTAGTGCACAGTAGATAGTTGGCAACACAGTTTGTTTAATACCAAATTACCAATACTTTCTGAAATATATAAACCTTTTCAACATTGCTTATTTTTTTCCAACATATGTGGTTTTAAATAAATTTCTCAGCAGATGGCAACCCTTGTAAGAATATTACTCGTAAGAAGCACGCTTAATTCTTTAATTATTTTCCTTAATTCAAAAATAATAATTCTTAAATATTTGAGTCATTAAACAATTCAATTAACAAAATACATAAATTAGCTGCAAATTCATCCTAAAAACCTAGCATTGTAAGACACTTGTTTTCACGCAAACTTATCACTGTTTATCTCTGCTTCTCGGCGATCTATTTAAAAAATATGTTTTTTCAGTGTATTAGTTCTTCAAAAAACCCTTGAACAACAACAAATATATAAGTTATACAATAAAGACATTAATTTTCATATTTTGCGAAGCACATCATTGGAGTTTTACTGGTTTTTAAATCAAAGATTCGAGGTCAGACGAAACTTGGTATTTAATTTGTCATATCTCTTATATTTTCTGCCCTTCATAAAGAGCAGATAAAGCTCGGTTGAAGATTTTGAGTGGCTCGATTTGAATTTCATTAGCTTGTGTCAAGTTGTCAAGAGTCACAACTATGCACAAAAAATGGGTTCGCACTTTGAGACGTGAGATGAGACTAGACAATGAAGTAGACTGAACTGAGAGAACTAATTAGAAGTTTCAAAATTTTTTGCTAAATTAATAAATGAAATTTTTAAATATTTAAGTTTCAAATATCTTTTACGGTATTTTACAGACTTACTTGGAATTTTTTGAATAAGAGAAGTGTGATTTTTTGAATAAAAGAAATAAATGATTTGCTCCCACTTATTTCGAACACATTTAAACTTATAAAAGCCTTAAATTCAGACACTCATCTGCTGTCGCGCTTTTTTTCACTCTCTCTTCGCTTAATGAAAGCATGTCTGTACTTAATTGATTTGACTCATTCTAATACCTGAACACGCGTAGCACTCGACTACACGCCTTATTAGCATAATTATGCAACGAAGAGATAAGTGGCTACGTTAAGCACTGTATGTTGATGATAGAAATGTCAAGCGTTTCAGCTACTGACCTTTAAGATGCGATTACAAGTAGCATGTGTCGGCAATCAAAAGCCCGGCAAGTGTTTATTACTGTAAGCGACTACAAGCTACAAAGATGCTCGAGACAAACACAAGCAGCACAACTCAATATGCAATTGACGCATTTCAATTACTTTTGTAGGCAATTAAATTAGGTGGACTTGCGGTAGACATGTGTACATAAGTAGGTGTATGCAAGTGTAGTTAATGCGCACAGATGTTCACTCACCGAATTGTGATTCATCCAGTAGTGTCTTCTTGATTTCATGCCCCTCATCGCTGCCGTCGACGTTTTCCAGTTCGGTGCGACGCGGCGGCTTCTCAACCGGATTCACCTCGGTGAGCAGACTCTTCTGCATTTCCATTATCACCGACCCCTCAAGCATCGAACTACTCGTCTTGTCCATTTTCGTTGATATCAAACCATTTTCACTCATCATGGTCGCATCCTTTTGATAAGAGCGCGCACGCCGACAATACCAACAGGCAATGAGTAGTATGCACATCAGTATCAACAGCACGGTGATGACAATTAAACAGATGACGAGTAGGAAATTCGATTGTGTGTCTGTGGTGGAGGCGCCCATGCCGACGCCGATACCTTCGAGTGCGCCAAAGAAGTCGCCATCAACGATCAATTGAAATTCAGCCTCCGCTTTGCCGCCACGATTCTCCGCTATACAAGTGTAGACACCCTTATCACTGGCGCGCACATTGAATATGCGCAACTCAGAGGTTACCGACTCCAGCGGATCCGAGCTGATGACCGGCTGCTGTTCAATAGAGTTGAGCACACGAAAACGTTGATCGTTCGGATTAATGGCGCGTCGATTGTAGATCCAGGTGATATTTGGACGCGGCGTACCTTCGACGCGACACGGCAGTGTTATATTATCCGATTGCACTTCGACAAATGAGCGCACCGAGCCGAGTATGTGCGGTTGACAAGCGAAATTCTCCGATGGTATATCGGTCCAAAGTTTGCCACGCAGCGCTGGCGGTTGTGCGCAGTCTGTGGGCGGTGTGTACAGACGATTGGCGAGCGCGAAATCACGTAGGGCTTGCAGTTCGCAGGTGCAGTTCCACGGATTCTGCGCCAACGAGAGATGCGTCAGCTTCGGTATGCGCGTGAAGGTCTCTTTGCGCAGCACATATAAAGCGTTATCTTCTAGGTAGATGGCCGACAATATAGGCTGCTGACCGAAGGCGTGCACTTCGACTTGCTTCAGTCGATTGTTCTTGAATTCGACGCGCGATAGAAATGGTAAGTCAACAAAGAGATAATTTTCCAGCACCTCGATTTCATTGTAATTCATGACGAGCGTGCGCAACTTCTCCAGGCCACTGAATGTGCCGACGTGCAGTTCGCGTATGAAATTATGCGACATATCCAGTTCGATGAGTATGGGTAGGCCTTTGAGCGCATCACGGTTCACCTCTTGTATCGTGCAATTACGCAAGAAGATCTTGTGCAGATTCTGTAAATTCGCATCGACGAACTCTTCACGCCGCAATTCCGGTATCAGATTATTTGAGAAGTCCACAACCTGCATTTCGTTGCTCAGATCGTCGGGGATGGCGGTGAGTGAGCGCGCCTTGCAATCGGCTATCTTCTTGCCCGAATTCCAATTGCAGTGGCACATACTGCATTGTTGCATCCAATCGGGGTTGCCAATCGTAGGCGATATGCTTACGACTAGCAACAACAAGAATAGCGTTGGTGTCAATATCATCACCAACGTGGAAGAGCGCGCGCTGTGATGACGTTGTGGTAGCGCAGAGTTAATGTGTTTTGTTGTATTGTTGCTGTTGCTGCTGCCTTCGAAGTTCGCTGAATTTCGCTGTTGATTACGCATATTGCTGCCGTTGTTGTTGCGGCTGCTGCTGCAACAACTTGCCAAACTGTTATCAATATGGCTTATCATGTCGTGTGTGTGTGTAATGCTGCTTCGTGTTGCACGCATTTACCTTTGTGGCGCGTGCAACTGCCTTTACGGTTGTTACAGCTTCTCAACTGACTGCTATTATCGATAATTGCCTGCTGCGCTCACAATGCTGGTGTTCGCAATCGGCGTATTATTAACTCTTCGCTGTTGCGTCGCGACGTAGCAATGTCACACCGTTAGCTATTCCGTTAGCTTTTGTTGTGTAGTCCCGCTTGCTGTCTGTCAGCTTGCGTTAGCCAATCTCTGATATCCAGCTAGGCTTTCGGTGCTGCAGAATGGGCAGTTTGTTGTGGGCGTGTTGCTGATTGCTTTGTTTGCCCAGTGAGCGCGTATATACGCAGCAGTGTTGTTGTGGCAAGTTCGTTTTCTGTACAAGCTTGTGATTAATTAATGTCCTTGTAGCGAATCCTCTGTGTGGGCAGCAAGTTTGTGTGTCCGTTATTTGTCGGGCTTGCTTTTTGATTATTTTGTCGCCTTTGAGAGTTAACGGTTGCTTAACACTTTGTGTTGGCTCTTACTTTGCTATAATACCAGTGCAACTTAGCAGCAATATTGTGTCACTTTGTAATTAGCATAACACTGTCGGTTATCTGAAATTGTAGAGAAGAGAATAATAGTAATATGAAACTTAAGCAAATTACAGAAAAATAAGTAATACAAATAGTTATTTTTGTTAACATATATTAAATATATTTGTGCCTTATATAATTGAATATTTTTAGTTAAAATATAATCGGTATCGTTCTGATATTGGTCTCGGTGGACTTAATCGGTAAAGTAATACATAGAGTAATTCATGAATATTTCGTTATGGCATGGTTGCCAACTATTCTATAATAAGAGCAATCAATTAATTCAAAACTTGTTTTAACGGCTTTAATGATATCTGGATCAAAATTCTGTGAAAAATATTTTTCGACAGTATAACCACTGATTTTTATTTAAATAAATATTTTTGCAAATATAATTTGCACATATAAAAAATAATTTTGCACATTGCATGAAAATGGCAAGATTTGTTAACAACTTATGCATACAGTGATTTGCAATTGCACAATGCGAAAATATGGAAAACACGATTTTTAAGAAAAAACTGTTGAAAATGTCATGTCAAATGAAAATCAGTTCATTGTAGCATATTCAATTATAACAAAGTTTAGTAATTTTAGACAGTTGGCAACCCTGTCTAACATATTTTTCACTACAACCACCTTGTTCGGTTGGTAGTTAGCATTATTTGGGAGTTTGTGGCTATTGTTTGTTTTTTTTTGTACTGAATATCGTCGGTGATTTAGCCAAAATCTACAAATTTTACAGAGAAAAACAAACAATGTTTGAATATGGTTTGTTTTTGACACCACAAAAAATGTTCTCACAGAAATCTGAGAAATGCGAAAGTTATAAATAGAAAGAAAAGCCAAAAAATGTGTGGATACCTCATTAAACTGGCTTAACTGTTTGCTTTTCTGTCTCTATCTAACTTCTTTGGTTTATACCAGTTGCTTGTTCGATTCACTACACTACGAGTTGGTAATCAAATTGAAGCCAACTTACTTAAGATATGTATCTCAACATGCAGCAGTTGTCTGATTAATGAGTTCACATTGTAAAAAAGCCATTTCAGAGTTGATAAATTTCCTGTGGTTTTCGGTATTTACATTTCGAGCATATTTTCTCGCTACTCCCAAACATTTAACACTGCACAGTAATAGCATTTTTTAAAATAGCAAAAAAAATACAATAGAAACTTTACGCTTTGATTTATTAGCATTTTACACCGTGTTATTTCGAAATCATTCCAAAACTTTCACTGCCCACAATTGCTCGACTGCCGCAACTGATTGCTGATATTAAGTCAACATTGTTGCAGGACGCAGTCAAGCGAATCGGTTTTGTTTGATAGTTTTTATGCTGCTTGCAGTGGTTTTTTTCTCGCTTTTTAGTTTTTTTTACTACTTCTTTTTCTAGCTGTCGTGCTAATTACTTGATGTTTTTTTTAATGTTTCTGCCACCCACTTCTTGCTTGCCGCGCTGCAGTGAAACTAATTTTTCCATTTCTTTTGAGAAATGAGCTAAGAAAAACTTTGACAAATGGCCTGGATTAGTGGCAAATTATTCTGCACTTTGGCTATACATACATACCTACATAGTTAGCGGAGCAGAGGCAGCGAGGCAGCGAGACAGAGGGCGGAAAAGGCCAGACGTAAAGCAAAAAATTTAAATTAAAAGCAATTCACGTGCTAACAGCTCAATTTCAGTGTAAGAAAGGAAAGCTACTATACAAAAATACATACATACAAACAGTTATATGCAAAAATCGAAATAAAACCAGCAATAACAACAACAACTTCCCCTAACAGCACTGCATTTATTTTGTTCTCAACGCATCAGACTGACAAGCAACAGCTGCATTGTTGCCGAACGTGCGCTTGTTTATGTAAATGTTGCGCAACAATGTTGCACGTACTAAGTACTGGCAAAAACAAAAAAAAAAAAAAACATAAAACTGTATTAACACAACCAAAAGGAGGCGATAAACTTGGGAATGTAAAAAAAAATGTATAAAAGCTACTAAGCACTAGCATCCATCCCATCCCTTTCCCCCCGTGACAGAGCACGAAAACAACTCGTAACTGTTGCACATTTTCATCACCGACATTCTGTCTTAAGGCATTTCGCTGACTTAGGGTAGTTTAAGTGATTTTCTCATCGCTGCTTAGTTCTCGTTTAATAGTTAGAGGAAGACTAGGATTTACACGCTTGATACTAGTAAATCTCGCCTTGTGTTTTATGTTGTTTTTTCATTACGATTAGTGTCGTGTTAATTTTGTAAACCGTAAATTGTAGTTTTAATATGATTTCAGTGCTGCTCATGGCTGCAAGAACGGAAGGTATGACTGACTAAAGCTCAGTGGACGGTAAACTTGGCGTCTGACTCAGGTGGTATAAGAATTTGTGAACTGTGGCCAACCATAACAATATTGTGTTTTGCTCGAGTTCTCTGAGCTTGTTTTTTCAGCTTTGTTATGCAAAAATCTCCTTAATGTATAGTTTCGAACTCTCTTAAGAGAAGTGCGTTTTTGCAAGAGCTTTGACTCAAGAACGGGGAAAGGTACGAGAAAAATTGTCAAACTGTAGCGAATATTTCAGTGTAGGGGAACCACACAATAATGGATCGACGGCCCTTTTTTCTCAATTCTCTATTTTTATATTGCTCTCAGCTTTCATTGATTTCGTTGGAAGGCTTTTCTTTGCTTTCCGAAGTGAAAAAAAGCAATTTTGTTATGCAAATTTTTCAGAACTATGTTTCAGTATCCGATTTACAATTCCGTATTGCTGCCTTATACCAACACCAGCAAATATTTCTCGCACAATTGTTAAACTTTTCCATTGTCATTAGTGAAATTCATGGGCAAAATCACAGCTGCTTATGTTTCAAAGGTAATGATTAATGCGCCTTTAAATAGTACCGTAATCTCTGAATGCAAGTTTTCGCAGAGTTGTTGCAAAGAATACTGGCCTTGAATAAATACTTTTCAATGCAAGCGAAAAAGAGTGGCGAAGATGAGAATCATTTTCATTACAAATTGCTTGACGGCCATTCATTAGCGGCACAATGAAAGTTCGTACCGATGCTCTCGAATATATATATATATATCATCTGTATGGATTCAAGTATAAGACAATTGAAGAGACAGTGGACTGATGGCTGCAACAATGCTGATGAGCGCGCAGAAAGACACAAGATGCAAATAAATGTAAATATGTCTGTATGTATGTATATATTTAAGAAGTAGTGTATAAATGAAATGTGTATGAGCTAACGGGCTAAGTGTGTGGCAGGGGTGGAGCGGCAATTGCTGGAAAATTCGCCATTATTGTGAGACAACTTCAAGGCAACAAAAATTGTAAAGAATTCACTGGCAAATATACAATACAAGGGAATGCAGAACGAGAAATGTGAAACAATAAAATTAGTGGAAATTGTTGGTGGTGACAGCAAGAAAGTAAGGTAGGGGGTAAGCACAGAATTGTAAAACAATTGAAATGAGACACTTTTTTTCTTTACTAGTGCCGTTGCAGCATAATCGCCGCAGGCAACTCTTGAACGCATTTGAATAACGGTCTTATGAATATCACGCTTTAACGTTTTATAAAGAAATTTTTATATTGGATTTTGCAGAAAGAATAGAATAGAGTTGCTGTTGTTATTTGTGAGTGGAGTAGAGAGAGAGAGAGAGAGAGAGAGAAAGAAAGAGATAGAGAGAGTGAGTGCGTTGAGCATGGATGTGAAATATGTGAGGTTAGATTATGCAAACCCGGCTGAAAGGACTACAAGAAAAACGTATACTCGCATTCATTTTAGCGAAAATAAACGAAGTTTACGGTAACGAGTAAAATCCTAAACTCCGAACAATTAAACAAAATAAAATAGGTTGGAGATAAAAAAAAAATATATAAATTGGTTTAAAACCCAAAAAGACCTGCTTTAGTCACACTTGAAATGCAGTTGATGAACTGTCATACCTACTATGATATTATATTATTTTCATTTGGCATCACAAACTCGCCTGTCACTGTTCCGTGCCAAGGTTCAGAGCCAAAGCTTCATTGTTGAACAATAAGTAGGGAGTAGGTAGTAGGGAAAAGGGGAAAGCAACTTGAAATGAGCAGGAAACGCATTGAAAGACGTTGCGAGTAGATAGGGTGTAGGGGGATGTATTTAGAGGAGCACAAAATATATTTGAGGGGGAAAAAGTAATACCGGGAATAGGGTATGTCTCTTAAAATGTAAACAAATTTATCCATATACCTTTTTGGAGTATTCTCAACTTTAAATTCATTTTAAAATAATTTATTACTAATATTTTTACCCAGAATATTAAAAATTCAATGTCAAGCAAATATCGTTCTGAACAAAAAATGTTTAAAAATTAAACTGAAATCTGTTTCAGAAAACTGAAAGCAAGGTAACTATTTCAGGAAAGTTGATTGTGTGACTTATGTCCTTTAGAAAACTTTACGCCAAATTTCTTGAACTTCTTTTAAGACTATTCAAAATTCCCAAAAAAAGGGGAATTAAAACACTAAAGTTTTAAAGAAGAGTTTTGCCAAGAGACTTGAGCTTATAATCACTTATAAATTCAGTAACAAAACAAAGTCGCGTCTATAATTTCATTCATTGAAAATGCTACTTTTTTTTTACTGGCAAGACCTCGAGATTATTGGAAAAGGTCAAAAAAAGGTTTATTTAAAAATAATATGTAACTATTTTGAGGAATAGGGTTATTTTAGCGGCTAATTGTTTTTTTGAGATATTCCCAACTAAATGTTTCTATAAAAAAATTTCCAATACATTTTTCGCAAATTTTGACTCAGAATCATTACTCATCTATCCATTTTATTGGAAAATAACTCGGTTTATGCCAAAACTGTGCATTATTAATATATCTGTCGTCAAGTTCCAACGGAATGGTGAATATGTGACAGAAAGTAAACATATACTTCGATGAAATTACTTGAAACTTCGATTACGCCTATTAATCAGATAATGCAAATTCGAATTTTTCAAGCAAAACCTAACTCGATAACATTCGACAACTATTCCTATTGATGGTTTTATATGCAACAAAGGAAAATTGAATAAATTTAGTCCTAACTTCAAAAAAATTCTGAAACTAAAAATAGCATATTTCTATAAAAAAAAAACTGGTGATCGAATTGTAAATTTATTGTAAATTAAGCTTTGCTAAGTTTCAGAGTGTCTTCGACTGAGAAAAGAATATGTTGGCAACCCTAGTAAGAAAGTAATCTTTCAGCACTTAGCATACAAAATTTCACGTCTGCATTTTGGTATGGGTCCAACTGACTTGCTATATCTTTGACGTTATGAAAATTGAAGTTATGAAATCAGACAGCGAGCAGAGGGTCACCACATCCCACCACATCCCACCACATTTAGTTGCCACAACAATTAATAAATGTAAATATGCGTTTGTTTATGTTTAAGTGTTTTCTATTTTATATGGCATCATTTACCACCACAATTGAAATACACAAAGCTTTCATATATTTGTTGCAAATTATAATGCTAGCGCGCGCACTTTGAGCGGTGGCAGGCAGAAAGAAAGAAAAACCAACAGGGCGCAAGCAACTTAATGCAATAAAAGTGCGACAGAAATAACGCAAATAAATCTGAGTGTGTTTAAAGTTTATTAACGCGACCGCAAATGAAAGGTAAATAAACAAAAAAAAACAAAACAAAAAAAAAGAAACTAAAGTAAAAGAAGGGAATGGGCTGAGAAATAATTAAAATGGTGCGGGTGAAGGAAATGAAAATGCAGCAAGAAAAAAGGGATTTATAAGTCGTGTATAAGTGTAGGAGAAACATATTAAAACATTAAATTACAATTACTTTATGATATTACACAAAAAAAGGGGGAAGTGTTAATTAAGTGCTTAATTAAGTAAATGTGGTAAAAATTTGTGAAAAATTAGCTGGCTATAACCCTTTAGAACTTAGGTAATGTAATTTGTGATTAGGTTTTTTGATTATTTATGAATCCTTAATGTTGCGGACATTTCATTTCAATATCACTTTGGAAACTGCTAATAATAAAAGAAAAAAACTTATTTATTACCTAAATTAGTATTACTGATACACAAATATGATAAGTGTTAACTTGAAATGAGACCTGATGACGATTTTTATATGCAAATACTAAGGCGTTCTACTTTTTCTAGTAGTTCTAGTTAGCCTAATCTTAAATTTCTATTTTATTACTTTAAAATGTTATAATTGACTATCGAAATCTACGATATTTCCACAGTTCAGGGTAATTTTTTCGTTTAAAAGTTGAAAAACTCAGAAAAAGACAGTCTTTTGCATCAGGCAGCGCCCTAATTGAGGCAATTAGCAAATTGTCTAGATGCTTGTTAGAGTATGCATAGCGAAAAAAATGCTGATCGACTACTTTTAGGGGCTGCTTGATACACCCAATAAATTATATAGCACCTTGTTTGGCTTAGTTTCACCACATAAGTCAGGTACATACATACCAACCCACTCGATTAAGGCTAGGTTTAAGCACTTAGGACAAATATTTCCTTCGAAGATTGAAATAATAAAACCCAGCTATTTGAAGAGTTCAGCTGATTATTTAATAAAGCGTAATAAGATTGCATTAAACAATGCTAGAAAATAATACAAGCTACCAATACAAAAGCTGACAACTGGAAATTTGAGACGAAAATTCGAATTGAATACAACGCCAACTTAAAACACTAGAACAAGGGCACCAATTGCTGCGTTCAATACCCAGTAGTTATTATTAAATCTCAATGACTTCGATACGCCTGCCATTCGAGTGCACTTTACCGTATTATCGACAGCTTGAAACCGAATACCTGCTTGCCTACTTGAGCGCTTGAGCGCTTGAATTGTGGCAGCGTTAGTGTAGTCACCAGCCACCGCGCTGGCAATGCCAACAAGTAACCACAACGCAGTGGCACAACGACGGCGACGACTACTATGACTACACACAACTCCATGAAACAGTTTGGCACAATGCAAGTTGACAATTGTAAATGCTTATTGCATTATGCAGCGCTCAGTTGGCATCGAATTTTCCAATCAGCAGCCACTAACCACCAACAATACCACAAATACGAGTATAGAGCAGAATGTACCGCAATGGTAAGGCAAGGCAAAGCTTTCGATAGAATCGGTTGGAGGTGTCGCCCTCAACGTGGCAGCTGGCATGCACAGCACTCTAGTCGGGTTAAGTAGTATATACATTAGGGTGAGCCAATAATAAATGTTGAATGAAATTGAGAGAGAGAGAGCGAAGGAGAATAGCGTGAGGGAGGGAGATAGCGAAAAGAGACTGAAAGCAGTTTGCGTAATGCGCAATTTTAATTTAATTTCTACATACACATTTTCTCAAAAGCCAATTTAGATGCCTGTTTTATGCTCTAGACTTTCCTTCTTAAGAAATTATTTTAATATTTTTTTTTTTTTTTTTATTTGAAATACTCAAAATAGTTTTCAAAATCTTATTTGCTGAAAAGAGCAGAGCGCCATCTCACTAAACTTATAGAAGACTTAGTAGCTAAAAACTGACCAACCTAATTTATATATATACAGAATATATAATATATAAGTTTGTGTAGGTACGCAGAGATACCGCTTGCGGCACACCGATGCAGCGCTGAATTGCAATTGCAAATTTTCAAATTATGTGGTATCAATTTGTTGCCAACAGCCACAGCCGCCTACATTGGAAATGAACTGCAGCCATTGGCAATTGTCGCTAGTCGGTAAGGTGATACCAACTACGAATGCCATTTAATTTAGTTGCATCAAAAGTGGAGCAATTGGATACTACATACTATATACTATAATGTAATAGAAGAGAAGCAGTGGGTGAAGAAATTATGATAATGCAAAATTTATAATATTGACTGCACTTAATTTTCAATAAAAAAGTGTGGTTATTTTTTGCATGCCACATGCAGAAGTATGCGTGAAGTACATTTGTGGCATTGGCAACGGCGCCTTTATGCTGAATATCGAATTGCCTTTGCTCCAATTTGAAAAGTATGAAATTTGTAATATTATGCGATAGTGAATTAACAATTGAGCTCTGTAAAAAACTTCTACAAAAAAATTCTACAAAAAAAAAACCGTAATATTCCAAAAAGTATTGTGTGATATGGAAGTTTTCTCAATTCTCATTAATTGTTCCAATTTACACCAATGACACAAATGAATTGTAGTGCAGAAAATGTTAATGACCACTTTAGTAATGGAGAATGTGAGAATATAATGATATTATCTACCGTTTGGAACTGACCAATCTGATGGATCGGGAGTGTACTAGCACATTTAGATTAGAGTATGAAGCAGATATAATTTAAGTAATGTCTTTATTATGCGTTTTATGCCTAGAACAGGCAACCTGCTGACGACAGAGTGATAGATAATAAGTGATAGATAATAATGGAGAAAGTGGCATAAAGTGTAAGAAAGGGAAAGCCACATATTCCCCTGAGTAATAGTGAATTGAGAAGTGTGGAGGGTATGACATAATTACAACGTGAGTGCAAGCATGACTTGGGAAAGTTTCAATGTCAAAATTTTCATTACAAATGAAATATATAAATACCAACAGGCAAACATACATGCATTTATATGCGGAAGTGAAAAGAAAATGATTAGTAATTATGACTTATTAGTGGTTGCTGAGCACAATTTGGGACAATTTTAGCGCACAGAAGCGTATACATATGATTATATAAATATTTGTACGCACGCACCTGTCAACTTTTCACCTGTAATTGTGTGTGCCTGTTGTGTGTGTGTGCCTCAACGTAATATTCAACTAATTAAATATCAATTTGCTTTGGTAAAACAATATCAATTATGCGTATACACATTGCCTATTACATTTATTTGTTTTAGATGCGGTAATATACATGCATATATACGTATAGAAGTAAATTGTATTCGTTCCACATATGATAGGCTCGCTCGAATAAGAAATTAAATGCGGCGAACAACCAACAAAATTATTGCTTCGGGTAATTAAATGTTAATGTTAGGCACGATAATGATGGATACCAATTCATTTATTGTATTTGAAAAAGTGTGGAACGAAAGAAGATGGCGTAGTATATTTTATTTTCATAATTAAAAAAAATGAAATACAATAAAATAATGAAAAAATTTTGGTTTTTTCTAGTATGCTGCGTGCAACATGTTGCTAGTTATACTCTAAAAAAAAAGTACAAACTTTTTATAAAATGTCGCTAATTTTATACCCAAAAACATGTTTGGAAGTTAATTTTCATAGCCCGAATGGACTTTTTAACATCAGCAAAAAAATTCTATAATTTTTAGACACATATTTGGTTGCTTTATGTAACAAAAGGTATTGCCATAGGCAACATTATGCCAATGATGAGTACGTTTTTGGACGAATTGGTCTTACGCTGAATATATAATAAAGTAAAGCACAAAGCATTCGAAGAAATATTAGCAAGAAAGAGAAAAATTTCAATGAAAACACTTATGCAAGGTAAATTATTAAAGAACAATCTTAAATATTGCATTAAAAACAAATTTTTGACAAAGAAGATCATCTATAATGACTAAACTTTCAGGTTAGTATAGCATCTGGCAGCTTAAAATATTCTGAAGAACCAAGAAGAATCAACCTTTGATGCAAGTGTATGTATGTAAAAAATTTATATGTAATTAATATATCAATCAGTATATATATATATGTATAAACAGCATAAAATCGCTGCCAAAAAGTGATGACACAGAATTCTACTTTAAATGCCTGTGGCTGAGAGCTGATCGCGCAACAAACAGTTGAGCATTTAAATCAACAAAGTAAACAAATACAAATTCAATAATGCAACACAATAGCAACAACGACAACAAAATCAATCCACATACATTCGATTGGTGAATGTTCACCAAATAATCGACGGTGAACGGTGGCGGTGTGGTAAAGCCGCCACAATCATTTATGTGGTCCATTTGTGCAACAGTTGCGACGAACGAGGTCTAAACCAGACGCTTGCGATGAAAACTACAAAAATTACAAAATTTCCTCATAGAAATTTGTTCAACATGTTTGCAAGTTCAATGTTCTGGCCGGCCGGTGATTCTGTAGAGGTGTGTGTCTGAATAAAGCAAAACCAAAATAAAAAATAAAAATAAAAAAAAATGATATGGAAATTTGAAATGACCAAGCAGCATGTTGCGACTGCCGGCGACCACTAGAATTCTAATTGGAATGCAATTCGATTTGAATGCTGCTGCCAATTATCGATTGTTTTGGACAAACAAGCGGATTTCAGAACAAATGACAGTACGCACACATGAGCGCGGTTAAACCATGTGTGTGTGGAGAGTACGAGCTCCAAGCAATACCAAACTATAGTATGTATATGTTACATATATGCATATGTGCATCTGTTCGGTGATATATATATTATTCCCTAGATGTGAGCATCCGTTTGCGTCGCCGCATGATAATGATAGTGGCCTGCAAATAACGGTTATAGTCACTGTTTGGCTGGGCGTGCGAATTGGCCGCCAATGCTAAACAAATGCTGCTGCTGCAAAAGCAGACTATTGAAAAGCACTAACAAATACACTTACACACATACACATTCGCATTTAGAGCCACAAATGTTCAACATTTGGGAAAAACATCGGGGAAAACTGCCAAGTGACGGCGTCTACTGTTATTTGGCTGCTAGTGTGTATTTGTGTGCGTTCACTGTTTGGCTGCCGTTTTTTCACTCCGAAAATTATTTTTTGTGTATAATTTTGAACTCTTTTGCTGTAATTCGCAAATTCGTGTGTGCGAAACTCATGTAACTCGCTTTTACACTAATCCACAGTAATATTGCACGTTCTGGCGGCAATAAAAATGCCAAATAAGTTGATGTTTAGGTTTAAAGTTCAACAATTTATCAACAAAGTTCATGTTTACAGCGCAAAAGTCCATTTTAATTGTGTTTAGAAATGTTAATATTGCGCTACCAAGCTTTTCACACAACACAACAGAATTAATTAAAGTGCACTCAAATAAATGTTTGAGGTTACATTGAAATTTCAAAATTTAGCCAATTGTTGTTTGAAGAATTTTAAAATCAGCAACTAATTTACTGGTGACTATCTTAATTATCTAAAGATTAATATGGAGCAAGGCGAGGCCTTATGTTTCACTTAGGAACTATATATATGATATATGGTATATATAATATGAACCAATTAACTAATTTTCTACTTAAGCGTTCGATTGAATTTGGTTTAAATTCAATGTTTTTGATATGCGATTTAGACTGGCTTTAAAACACATTAGTGCGAAATATAGAATTAAAAGAAATTTTGTAGTATAGATATTTTACGTTTTCTGAAAAAACTATTCAGAAAAGAAAAAATTTTCAAATTTATACTCTAAAACATACATTTAGGCGATCCACATATTTTTTTTTTACTATTCCTTTCTAATTAAAATTTTTTTGGTTGGGTTTATTAGAATACTTTGAAGCGGAAAATCAATATCAATAGGATTGTTAAATGCAAAAATTAAAAAAAAAAATTTATAATTTCTAAATCGGTTTCATTGCAAACCTCAGCAGTCATTCCCTACTGCATTTTGGCCTTGAACGTTTTTGGAAAACGCGTCGAATATTAGCCTGCATCATCAAATCTCTGAAAGTCAGCGCTATGCTTAATATTTTCTAAGAGGGTTTCAGCGCTCAAAGAATTTTATTACAAAGTAAACTCAACATTATATTGAGCCACCTGGTAATCGAGAGGAATTGAGAGCAACTAAGGTGACATAATAAGTTTAACCTTGTTTTTGGTTAGAAAGAGATATGAAAAACATGGAAAGAAGGAATTATGGTAGCCAATACGTTTATAAGAAGGTTATAATGATAGTCAACATTAAACTTTGGATCAAAATTAGGTGTGAAATTTTCAAAAGATTTAGGGAAATATTTTCGAGAGGATAATAAACGAGTCTTATATGCACACATATATATCAAAATAATATATTACGATTAAGCCTTATCGCCTTTACTCAGAGATAAACTGATGCTTGGCTAGCTGCAATTTTTAATCGTCCAATATTCCACTGCGAGTACAACAACAACGAGCCCCCACTCAGTTATTTAAGTCTTATTAAACGGAATCAAAGGAATAAAACATAATAATTAATCCATTCTGATTGAAGGAAATTGTTACTTCCGATTTCAAGTTGGCCATGACTTGCGAATTATGAAGTCAAGCCAAAAGTCAGCAACAGTGACTCGAACAGCGGTAGCAACATTAATAAAGCGATATTTCGGCATTTCTTATTCGGTTTTTGGTTTTTGGTTTTTGGTTTTTGGTTTTTGCTTTTTGCTTTTTCCATTAGTCACATCGGAAATGTTGTAAAATAAACTTCCTTTTGCTGATGTTGTTGTCGCTTTGTTGTTGCAACAAACCAAAACTAATGACGTCTAGACGCCGGTAAAAGGCAAAACCAACCGAAAATAAATTTGTTCATAGCAAAATACAAGGGGAAAAGCGCGCTGTCAGCAGCAGATGGTAATAGTAATAACAACAACAATGCAAAAAAATTAAACAAGCGCTATTTTTACATGCACTTAGTGGCGCCCCTTTTGACTGTTGCATACCTTTTTTCCAGCTTTTTGGCAGTGTGAGCAACTGTGAGTTCATAAACATTAAAATAATTCTGAGGGAATAAATTTGCAAATTCATGCTGAAATGTGGCATTGCGGATGCGGATTTGTTGTGGTTTCTAAGAGGGGTGATGGCATGTTAAACGAGACATATCACTTGTGCTTATGGAATTCACTTTCGTGGTTTAGCGAGTTAATAATTATAATTATATTTTCATAAATATCATATAGAAGTGATGTTACGAGGGTTAAGGGAGCGTTTTTTTTATTTGGGAAGCTTCATGAGCTTGACATTATAGACAATAAAGCAGTTTTCGATTAGTGGCCACTCCAAATGTTATTAAAAAAAAAATACTATTCTGAGATTTTGTGTTAATGAGGAACTGGTAAGTGTTCTCATTGGAGATTTTGAAAAACTATCGAGTTCAATTGATGATTTTGAAGTTGAGGTGAACTATAAAAGACACCAACAATCTTGCAACTTGTTTCGAAACAGGTTCGCATCTTCAAAAAACCCTTCTTTATAAACAATTTACTGCTAAAGTTTTTGGTTTTGGTTAAATATTTAACTATTATTTAACAAGTGCGTAAATTGTGAAAAATTAATATCAAGCTAAAATAAAAACTTATGCACTTTGCTAATAAGCCTCATGTAATTCAAGGTCCCGTTTTTTATTTTGCTTCAGATAGCACCACTTCCTAGAAGGCCTCGAGGCGCTCCCGAAGGCGAAGAAGTGTTCCAGAGATTTGGCCCAGTAGCCAACATTTCATACCAAACTGTCAATATAAAAACAAAGTTCATACAATAAAAAATATTTCTTTACTTCCTGAATAAATTGTCATAGGCTCAAGACTGGCCTAATCACTTACATATATACAAATGGTTTGAGAACATATTTTCCATAAATATTTTCTTAAGCTTATAATGACAGTTAATGTAAGTAATCGTTAACCCTAAACCAAGTTCTTTATTTTGTTAGGAGGAATGGAACTGAATCCTTTTAAAATAGACTGTGAAGATATAATATAAAAAAAATTTTTATTAAAGCAAAAAAAAATGTTTACAAGTGTTATTGTACATAAATATAAGAATATATATTCTTAAATACAAAGAGTGTGTTTGTGTGTGAACCCAAGCATATATTCTCATAAATACATCATATACCAAATACAATGAGCACCTTTATTCATAAATAAGTAATTACAAAAGCGAATAAAGAATGTAGAAAATATGCACAAATTGAATGTCTACGACCGACAAGACTAATAACCCAAAGCCGCAAAAAGTGACCCAGCGCATACGCACACTCGCACACACACACACAAACACGCTGGCACAGAGGCCTGGAAGGTGAAAAAAAAATATAGAGAAATTTGTAACAAACGACATATGTACATATTTGCTACTTTTTTCTATGTCCGGTTGGAAATAAATGGAAAATTTGTTCAAAATTGACGAGATCGAAGGGAAGGAGAATGGCCACACGGGGCGACCGCAAAACCAATAGGGATAAACAGGGAGGGCAGCAGCGGCCGAAGTGAAAGTAAACAGAGGGCAAAGCACATGCATAAAACATACGACATTGTTGCAATATTGCCAATATGTTTGAGCACACCAACACATCAACACACCAACATATACACACATACACACATACACGCATTAGTTTGTGTGTATATGTGTGTTTGTTTGCAATTTGTATGCGGTGGACGGTATAGCCTACGAGACAAATAGATCTTTTGAGAGAAATAAATTACGAGACAAATCAAGCACAGCCTTATGCACACAATCACATACCATTCATTTTGTTTCATCGTATTAGCGGCAGTTAGCAAGCGAGTGCGGCGAAGAGCCAAGACACTCCTGTGGACACATTGGGAAAAAATTAAGAGCAAAACCAAAAACACAAGCAAACATATAAGTAAATTGTGAGGCGCACATAAAAAGTAGAAAAACAAACTTTGCACCACCACCAACAACAACAACAACAACAACAAAGACAAAGAAAACAAAATAGCAACTGATATGGGAGTAAGCAGGCGACAGTGCGAAAAAATTCGCTTGACATCGATTGCGTTCGAGGGTGCAAAAACAGATGGCTGAAGCAAAAAAGCGAAAGCACACACACACACACACACACATGCGACATAAAGTCTAAGCTAAAATCAGTGAGCGTATAGAAAAGTTGAAGGAGCGAATTGGGGGGTGAGTTGAGGGGCCCAGCTTATAAAAGCGAAGGTGAGAGTTTTACAACTCAATTTCACAATTCGCTACTTTATGCAAATTTGTTCACTTTATTATGGCACACAAGTTCGATATTGAAGTCGAATCGGATTGCTTCGAAATCAAAGCTGCACAGATATTCTACTTGTATGTTTCAAGGACATAATAAAACAGATGTTGCCATACTTACTTAATAGGGTCACATATATGCGCTAAACCTATACATATACACACACTTACATAACTAAACATGTAGAAGATTTGAATATGTGTGTTGCACATATAAAAGTTGCAGCTTCTATAGCAGGAGTGTAAAGCTTTGGATCAAGTACTGAGTATACAATATGACTGGCGTGGCATTCCATTACACAGGACAAAGCATTATCATTTGTTAGTATGAAGCAAACAACAACAAAGTGCTGTTGGGCAAAATTTATGTATACAAGTGTAAGAGACTTAATATAAATTAAATTTTCCATAAAATTTTTTTACACATATATGTATATATCTGTGCTTTTTACAAGCTAATAACGCATTAATAAGTAGATATATGCATATTTTCACGCTTTCATGTTTTAAAATATTGATTTAGTTGATGTTTTGTTAAAAAAAAATATGTTATATAATAGTTTGAACTTTTATGAATTAATATCAATATTAAAGTATGAAAACAAAAAATGTTATGTCCTATCGCCAATAAAAGCACTGAGTATTTTTGAAGAGTACTCTTCTTAATATACTCGTAGCCTGTCTGAAAACGCAGATTGTCTTCATTCACCTATGGAGTTCAGCGTTTATTTTTGGAAAAAGTAGTTTGTCTGATCTAACATAACACTGTCATCTGTATATAAAACTCTGCTGGGTATTGGGTCAAACCGAACTTTTTCGGGAGATTTAGTCATAAGTAAAAAAAAAAAAAAAACAATTTCCCCATTTTACGAAATTAGCACCAAATCGAAATACTTATCTTCGAATTTCGAAATTCGATTCCAAATCATAATCAATTATAGTATGTCATCTACTAATAAAAAAAGTAAAAATATGGGCATCGCCTACGCTTTCCACTTATTTCAAGTATGTATACCATTTTTCGGCCTAGCTTATATGACATATGTTAATAAAGGGTCAAAGTCACATCTTCGAAAAAAATTAATTTTTTTTTTCGAATCTTAGCCAATATAATGACCAGACTGGCTGCTTGCAATTTTACTGGCTGTCAAAACTGCAAAAAATATAGATTAAAGAGCAACGTTCTTATTTTTCTATGATTGATGTGGTTAAGATCGAGTTAAAGAACTAAAGATTGCAAGTATGGGAGAAAGTGGATTAAGGAAAGGAAGGCGTAATTAAGGACACTGCTTTGAAATTTGTTAAAAGTAAGTTATAAAGAAATATGTGAAGGAAGTCAATTATTTTCGATTTCAACAAAAAAAAATAAATACAAGAAAAGAAATTTTTCTGACTTTTCAATTAAATTGCAAACTTTTTTCCCCCGAGAGTTATTAAAACGTTGCTAAGTTTAAGAAAAAAAAATTATAAGAATACTTTATGAATCATGATCCGTTTATATTCATATTTGCAACTTCGTTTATAACTCGCGCCGATTTCCTCTTTGCAGGCGCATGGAGTGAAATAAATTTTCACATAAACTTTCGATAAACTCACGCAAAGCATTGTAACTTCACTGGCGCCTAATGGCTAGATTGTGCGGCGTTGCAACATATTTTGTAGCTGCAGCCAGAGCAGCATCTACATATATATTTTATTTTTTACTTTTTCATGGAAAGATTTCGACAAGCCAGCGCCATCGTCCAAAATCTTTAGAAAAAGTATAAATTTCGCAAACTCAATAGCGAAGCGTCGGCTAAAAAGCGACCAAATAAGAGAGAGCGCTTAGCGAAAAAATCGCGCACAGGCAATTGCATTTGCAAGAGAAGCGACAGACAACAACAAAAATAAAATAAAATAAAAAACGAAGCAGAGGAAGAAAAATTATCGCAAAACATTGTCGGTCCAAGATGTGAAGATACAAAAGTTGGTGGATAATAAAAAAAAAGACGCATAACAACAACAGCAATCAGCAACAGAATAGCATAAACAACAACAATTACGGCAAACAGTAAATTAGTTTCATGTTTAAAGTGCGGCACTTAAGACCAAGATGGCGTGGAATGCAATCCAGTAGTGCTTAGAAGCGTGCATGTGAGCGTATATGTATGTGTTAGTGTGTGTGCGTTTGTTGCGCGTAGCATATTGGAGGAAATCTAAGCGACGCAGTCAATGGGTCACAACTTACCAGCAACGAACTGCAGCAACACTTTTTTATTGCAACATAAATTGGGCCAAATGTTGGGCCTTTTGCCGCTGGTGATATGGTATTGTTATTGCTATTTGTTGTTGTTGTTGTTGTTTAAGTGCAGACATTAACTGTACTGTGCTATAGAGGCAGCAGCAGCGGCAGCAGGAAATGCACGCCAAAAAGCACTTGAGCAACTTCAAAAGCTGAAACCGACGCCAGCAAGCAAGTTGGTGGCAAAAGGCCGGTGATCAAGTGCAGAAGAGGAAGAAGAAGAAGTAAAAGAAAAGGAAGAAGTAGAAGAAGCTAAAGCTGAAGCATAACTAAAGCTACTTAGAAACAGGAAGGCTACATAGCAAGCAGCGGTTTAATGTAGAGGAGGAAGCCGCGGAGCATTTGTTAAGCAACACCAATGGGTGAGGCAAGAAGCCAGCCAATAAAGCAGCGGCGCAAGTACTTTGAACTTTTTTAGAACATCAGCTAGTCTACACTTGCTTCCACGCTGCAGAAGAATAGTTTGCAAATGATGATGCCGCCTCTTGCTCATGCTGATCACTACATGGCAACACCATTTAAGGCGTTATAGCCTGTGTGTGGCTACACTCGATTCCCTTTCACGGCATTGTTGTTGTTAGTTGTTAGTTTTAGTTTTTTTTTGTTGTTTTTGTATTCATGCTAACAAAGTCAATTTGCCGCGGCATGACCTGCCTGGAAGGTGGCGGCACCAAGCACTCGCATTGTGGCACAAGTCGTGTGGCAGAAGGCAATCAAATGAGGGGCAAAAAAGCACAAAGAAGATAGAAATGTGAATGAAAAGAAACAGACACTCGGTTGACTTGCAGCAAATGTAAATGCAAGAAAATTAATAAAGTATGCGCAACAAAAAATGTACAGCTTCAATTATACACAATCAAGCAGCGTTACAGATGCAACAAAAGGAAAAAAAGAAGAAGAAAAAAAAAACAACAACAACAAGAACAATCGAAAGTAGCTTGTGGGGAAGAAAGCGAAAAATTCATCTGCATAATGGTCGCTTTGATGGCTGCCAATTAGAGTCAATAAAATCAATAAAGTATATGATACTGCTGCTGTGGCACATGCACCACCGCACTTTGTTGCGCGTCTGACTCAGAAGAAAGTAACGCATAAGTAAGACAAATGAAGAAGAAATCGAAAACATATCATAAAACAGTTCACTCAACCCATTCGATTAAGTGGCTGCGTTCCGACTGCACTCATGCACGAACGCCCGCCCAGTCGTCCAGGTTGTCTGTCAGTGGCGCATCTAACCAGCTGGCTATTATCACTTAGCAATTTTTTCTACTTCTGCTGCTTTGTAACTTGGCAATCAACTGTGAGCTGTGAAACAAGCGAAATCATTCAACGCATCAACGGCATGTGGCATGTGTGGCATGTGTGGCATGTGTGGCAGGTACAAAATACTTAATGTCGACAGAAATATACTCTAATATATACATATAAACATGCGCACTGACAGCTTTGAATTGCTTTCTGACACCATTCTATGTGCATGCGTGTGTGTGAATGTGTGTGTTTGTCCGAATATATATGCGTGCGTGTGTGTGGGTGCGTGTGTGGCCGCAATCAACAATCGAGAATCGAGAATGGCAACGAAGTGCAGCAGTCAGCGCCAATGATGCATTAAAAGCCACTAGCAGAGCGAGTAAATGTGTTATTCGTAATGCTCATGCTCATGCTCAGGTATGTGTGTGTGTGTGTGTGTGTGTGCGTGTGTGTCTCTGATGCTTGCTCACATATGTAGTGCACTTGCAGTTAAATGGCAATGGCTCGGCATTGTTCATAGCAACGGAAGCATTCGCTCTGCTGCCTCATCGCTTCATCGCCTCTTGGTGGGTAATAGTTGTTGTTGCTTTTTTGTTGCATACTGTTACAGATACATAGCCATGTACACACCTGTTATTTGTGTATATGTACGTTTTATATTTCCTGGAAATTTTCTATGCACTAACATTTGCTAAGCTTCGCACATTTTGGGTGTGTTTCGATATCCAATTGGTAAAGTTTAATACTTATAGAAAAAAAAATGTAAAAATAGAATTATTCTGCTTTGAACTGACTAGCTATTGTTAGAAAGAAGTGCCTTCCTTGGAGTTAAAAAATTTCATTTGTTATATCTAATAGCCTACCCTAATCGAATTCAAGCTGCAACTTCTAAATTATTCTGATAATTGTCTCCAGGTTCAAGGAGCGCCAATGGCTTCCTTAATGGAATGAAAACCATTTCAAATTTGAGAATATTTACTAGACTACTCTAAAACTAGTGAGCAGTTCAAGTTCAAGTCGATTTTGGTAATTTCTTCGTCGTACATTAGAAGCGATAAATGCGATAAATGCAATAATATATAGGTACAGTTTATTTACTTTCTTAGCTAGCTGCATCTTGAAGCCAGTACGCTGATATTTGTGGAGTTAGATTGTTCTAGAATAAGGTATGTTGTATACAGATACATGTTGAGATATATGCTCTTTGAATGAAACAGAAGTTACACATTTATTAGACAATTTATGAGCTATATAAGTATTTCTTAAACATCTTCCATAAATGATATAAGATGTCTATGAACAAAGTTGTTATGTTTCCATAAAACATGAAGGTAAAATTAACCGTCAGTGTTCATAAAACATTCCTGTTGTTGTATAATGAATGTCGGTAAAGTGAAATTTCCAATTGGGCAACACACGTTTTTGAAAAAGTAAACGCAAGACTCCGAACATATGATCTAACTAATAAATGTACTTGATTTTTGAAGAAACTTAGCCGAGGAGTAAGGTAAGGTGTAAAAAAAAAAAAAAAAAAACTAGTAAATGAAAACTCAAACACTAGATATAAACTACACAAAATACCTGCCAAAGTCAAGATTAATGCTTATGACATTTTTCAAAGGCAAGTGAATAATTCATACTTAATGAATTGACTTCAAATGACTAAATAATAAACATATAATGGTTTTCAGTTATTTAATATCTTTTACATACTTTCTTTCAAGAGATTATCGGCTTATATGCCACTCAAACCTCTTCAACTTTAGTTCTGAAAGCCGGTTCTACGGGTTAAATCAGCGATCTGAACTCTCCGCATATGACCCGAACTATACTCAGACCTCAAGAAAATGATCGCTGGAAAGCAATTTAGCGGAAATGAGGTGAGAATAGCCGCGACTATGGTCTTTTTAGAATCATAAGACAAATCTTACCACGAAAATGGTGTTAAAAAGTTGGAAGCTTGTTCGCCGTGCCAGATAAGTTGCTCCGTAAGCTGTAGCCTAGTATTTAAAATTAATTTGGAGATACCAGAGTCAAAATAACATCTATTTAAACTAGACGAAAGCTTTTCTAATAATTTCAACAATGACAACGACAATTGCTGAACATCTATAGCATAAGTAAATCTAAATCTTGCAATTACTACTCCAGTGTCTACTAAACTATATAGATTTTTTGTTTTTACCGGAATAGCTTCTATTTTTAAAAATATCAGTGCGGGTGAAATTAAAAGCTCATTGGCTTTTCGTGCTCTTATTCTCAGTAAACGCGCATTAAATTTAACTGCATAATTATAAAAAAAAAAAATCCAACCGCAAATTTCAACGTAATTAAGTTCGTATCAAAATTATATTGTTCTCAAATGAAAATAAAAAGCTTTCTCCAATGTAAAATAAAATGAAATAAAATAAAGAACAAAACAGAAAAGAAAACAAAAATAACTGTAAAGAACAAATGTGATATAAATTGCTGACTCACGTGAAATTAAGCGGCAAATCATAAATGAGCGATGACAAAAAAATGAACGGCAGAAGAAAAAAAAAAAAAAAAACAGCGAATGGCTGTTAACTGCTAAAACAATAATGGCAATCGACTGTGAAGCGTTCTCACCACCCTAAGCCACGATGACGGATGTGTGGTGGCAAGCCAGGCTTGCATTTTTTACTTCCTTTTTCATTTCAATGGTTTGTGTTTTACGTTTGCATAGAAAAATCTGCAATGGAAAGGCGAAAAATGCTGCTGAGAAACACAGCGAGCCACGGCGGAGACATGCGGAGGCGGCCATTTGAGAGCACACACACACATAGACATACACCCAAACACATAAACAAAAAGCAGGACTACAATGCATGCGGCATATGTGCGCGCGCGTGTGCTGTGCTGTAGTTATGCTTGGCGCCATAAATTATGCAATGCAATACCGAATAGCTGTCATCAACAATAACACAGGATGGCAAATCTGCTCGGCGGAGAACAATGCGTATATTGTGCACGCAGTGCTGGAGAGCGGAGGACTTCCGGTGGCAAGTAATGTTTGAACAAATAAAATGCATGCACACACACACACACACACACACACACACACACACGTATTTGGGTTGAAAGAATAACTCACATTTTTGCAACTGGATTAGGTATGGTAAATTTAACGAATGGAGCGAATCTGAATTGAAAGCGCATGCATTTTTATTTTTATTTATTTTTTTTGTAAATGTTTGCCATTTTGCGGAATTCATAAAAAATTAAATATTGGCACATAAAAGCTAAATTGGTATGCAAAAAATATATTTCACTATTTACAAAAATTTGAGGAATTCAGTGAGTGAAAAGTGCCAATAATACTCTACAAATGGAATGTCTGGCAGTTTTAGAATTTGGCTTTGTATTATGTGGAAAAGTGAGGAAATTCCGCCTGCACCCAAAAAACACCGAAAAGCTGTAAAACATGAGCTTTAATTAAAAAAAAATAAAAAATTTAGTTCAGTTCAACTTTAAGTTCACATGGAATTAATCTGGAAATTTTTTATTCGTTTTTTTTTTTTGAGGTGGCAAAAACTATAAGATCTTTCAAAACTCTGCAATCTGTTAAAGGAAACTCAAAACTTTATTCGATCAAATTTGCTGTCCGATCAAAAATTGGAACGAATTCATATTAAAAAAGTTTGCTGATATATTACTGATAAAAATAAATACTATAATAAAAATACTAAATATATTCTACCGGTATTTGTAAAACGTCTGAAGCGTGCTTTCTCATGCTATTAATTGATTAATCTAGCGGCAGTTCGTAACTGAAAAGCATTATAGCATATTTATATACATAATATAAATAAACAGATGAAAAAATCAGGTCTTATTTGGCAGAAAACAACGGACGGATTTTGGCATCAAAAACACATATCTTAATTAGCCTTGTATAAAAGTTCAGCTCAGATCAAGAGTTCAGTGTCTGTTTAAATTCACAGTATCGAATATACCCGCCTACACATCTCTTCTAACCAGAATTAATTAAAAAAACAATACTTTCGATATGAATATCCAAACTTGAACCACGCCCGATAGCAAGCGTGCGGTAAAACATCCTCATTCGGTTTCGCGACATTTCGAACGAAGCTCAATTAAAGTGTGATAACTTCGATAAACATAAAAAGAAATGAACACATGGTATATTTGGCAATGATGCATGAAGATTTGCCGTATTTAAACTCAATGTTGCTTGTTATTCTTGCATGAAATCAATAGCTAACTAGTTTCGCCATGAAAAAGTTCAAAAATTTGAGCTTTCATAATAGAAAAATGTAATGATGAAATAATTTTAGGTGACCTCTGAGTATTTGAGAGAAGAATTTGAGTATTTATATTATATGTAGGCTCGAGCTCATTTCAAAAGGCGTTACATATTGAGCTGTATATTTTTTATGAACAAATTCTTAGGCGAATATCATTGCTTCTGAGTTATGTCGAGTGAATTGACCAACTGCTGTGGTACTTATGTATGTATATGCAGAGATTTTTCATAAGCCAATTAGTGAGCATTTAGAAGTTATGTGGGAATATATAATACTACGATTTATTGAAGACCTTCGAAATGCAGAAAAGACTTGTTGCCATGATGGACACGATAACCAAGGAGAAGAAGACCTAATATATATGCAAATAATATTTGCAAGTTTGCAATAGAAGATACCTCTAACCAAATAATCGGTAGGTGAGTGGCTTCCAAAAGGGAAATAATGGATTTCCTTTTACTAGAACTATTATTATACTAGACATATGTATATATATATTTATATATCGTATATCTTAAGATCTTTTGGAATATTATTTTGCAAACAAATAATTTTAAAACAAATTTCTTCAACGAACTGTTTAAGCAAAAATAATAAGCTTCTACTCAAAAACATATAGCGAAATAAAAAAACGGCTTTATATAGTATAAAGCGAGCGCAATAAAATTCAGCAGAACCCCCGTTAAAAATATTTCAAAATTGTTGTTGAAAGGACCCCCATCGATCACCGCGCAAGGATGCTGTGCGAAATGATAACGGTAATAATCAACCACTTGCAATCACATGACGATAGCAATAAAATATCATCACGCATTACATTGGCATAAGTGCAACATGGGAAATTGCATGCAACATTACACTTCAACTTTGTATTCCTCACCCAGCTGTTGATGGCATCCTTATGCAACTTGAGCATATGTTACCCATATGTTATGTCCCATCAGCCACGACCAGCAGTTGTAAACGTGCGAATGTGTAAGTGTAAGTGTGTGTGTGCGTGTTGGTATGCTTTTGTATATAAAAAGGAGAGCAATAAATGGAACATACAAGTATTTCAGCAAATGCGAAGTATAACTGTAAGTAAATGTAGATGCAATCAATAGACGATTGTGCAACTGTACAATTACACACATACATTTACGCACACATGTGCTAGGCAATGCGTAAATCATGCATAAAATTCCAAAAGTATGCGTGTTTCGCGTGCAACACCATGCAACAGCATGCAAGAGGCGAAATGTTTCTTAATAACTGCATCCAAATATGGATGCTAAGGGCAGCTGTGCCCTCTCTCTCTCCTTGTGTACACATATGTAAGCCGACATTTAAGCCGTCATTTATTAGGGTCGCGTGCGCATGCGTATTGGTAATCACACTTTTACTACATTACTCAGCCGTAGTAAAATGGATTGAAATTGAAATTGCAATGCAACATTTTCTTCACACTCGCACATGTGTATACTCACACGCGGCAGGGAATTCAATGCACAAGCGCGGTGAATATTGCACACAACACACACACACACACACCTAAAGGTATAGGAGCATAGGAACATACATATGCGATTGCTACCTCTATTGTATAGAGCCACTGAATAGCTGGCAATATACCGAAGCAATTGCATAGCGAGCATTTGTGTACACACATACACACACGCACACACATTCAATGCGCATTATGCCCTGGAGCATAGCATTATAATAGTGTGACATTCGACAATCCTCGACCACTTGCGCTTACGCTCGTTTTTATCACCATCAGTAGGGGCGCTAGCCACAGTGTTGCATTGCGTTGCGTTGCATGCAACAGATGCGTTGAAGTCACAAAAATACCCACATACATATCTACATAAGAACGAACATTCGCGCATGAAACGTGTTTACTACGATTTTTTGCCAGTTTTTGCTTCTCCTTTGACGCGTTTCTGCATTTCGACTATGTACTTGTATATATACATATATACATTATATATATATACATATATATTTATATTTTCGCTTAGTTGCATTTTTACATAACTGTAAGCGGAATTTACGCTGAGCTGACGTTCATTGCTTGCTCATTTGTGCACCTGGCGACGAGCGTGTTGTCCAAAGCATGTCCAAATGTCTGACAATCACTCAAGACGGTGGCACGAATTGAATTTTTCTACCGAGATGGAATTGTTGCTCGCATTGAATGTCTTGTAGTTTATGTGTATATATATCTATATGCATATGTTTGTGTAAATATCTGATTAGTATCCAACTCGTATTTTACCTTGATTTCAACGATGAAAAAATTTTTTAAATAAAAAAATATTAAAAAAAAATTTTTTTTAATTTAAAAAAATATTAAAATAAAGAATAAAAAAAAAATAAAGAATAAAAAAAAGTGATCCTTAAAATTAATATACAAAATATTTCATTTTCGAAACTTACACAGTGTTGTCATACTTTCTCCCAGACATAAAATTCAAAAAAAAAAAAAAAACGAAAATATACTTAATCCAATTAATTTCCAAAAAGAATTTTATTGTTTAATTCTAGTATTTTCTTCACTCTAACTGTACACTGTTCTTCATTAGTTGACAATAAATTCAATGATTTCATAATTAAGTTCTAAAAAATTTGTTGCGAAAAATTAAATTACAAAAAATATGTTTCCCAAAAACTTAAAAAATGTTTAACGCTAATTTTTCAAAAGTTAGACTATCTTATCTGTTCCATAATTTCCGAATTTAAAAATTATTAAAAATTTCCTTTAAACCGAAATATTGTTGTATGATATTTTAATACTACTTATACTTGCATACCATCTAATAGCTAAGCTAAAGGTCATACAAAGTGACAGCCAGGCACTTACCTGAAAATAAAAGAAAGAAATAATTAAACAAATGTGTTGAATTATGTATATAAATATCTTAAATGCTAATTATTAGAAGTAAATAATAATAATAATAATTTAATATTTCTAAAAATGATATGGAAGATTTACCTTCTCATTGACAAAATGTTCTTATATAATAATATTCATGCACACAATTCAATATCCTAGCACCTATTTCAGATTGTTTAACCTCTTACAGGCAAGATCTTCATACCTCAAAAAAGCAAAAAATTTTGCTCGCAGCAAGCGACTAATGAGCTCTCTGTGCGACTCTCACCTCTGCGGTCTAAAAATGGACTTGGAGCAGCGCGCAATTCGCACATGAATGCCTGCGGTACCAGGTAGCGCATACTTTGCTGACGAGCGTGAGAGAGCATTGTATTATATAAGAGAGAGGAGAGCCCTGTTATTGCAGTTTTGTGCAAAAGAGAGACTGACTGAACTTGTGTTTTCAACAAAGGCTAGACATGGAAACGTTGACAGCCTGTCATAAGGGATTTTCCCAAACAAACACAGTGACCCATAAATATGATCTGTTTCTGAAAATGCCTGTGCATTTTGACCAATTATATGTAATTCTTAAAAGGATTGAATTTTATACATAGATTACATTCGATAAGTTTTAGAATTAAAAAAACATATTTCAACCATTTTGTATATAAAAATTAAATAATTTAAGGTACATATAACAAAGCTTTAGTATATGCACTAGCATTTTCATAGAAATTCAATAATGTTTTTAAATGTTTTTGAGTCTAATTATTCTTCTTCTTCTACTACTTGATTCCATATTTCTAATAAAGTGCTTATCCAAACCTTTTCTAGAGGTAAATTGTTACAAAACCATTTAACTAGTCAATTGTTTATAAATATAGCAAAGAGGGGTTCAATAATAGAAAAGACTTTGCTGATTTAATTAATTGCTCCTTTATACAGAATACCCTTGTAACAAAAGTAAGCAATACACCAACTTCAAAAGCATTATTATTTCGAAGCCGAAAGAGCGTCTTGTTAAGCTCCTTCGAAGCTATCTTGTAACTGTAAATTAGTTTAAGAAAAAGATGAAAATACGAAACTTTAATTAAAGTCAACTAACCAGTGACCGCATTCGAAACGGAAGCTGCACCACTTAAATGACAACACACACACACGCATACATATATATAAATGATACAAGTATACATATCCATAACCACGTAGATTTTGTCAAAGTGCCATCACCTGAGCTTAATCCATGTTCTTGAGTTTATTTTTGCTTCTAAATATCTGTATATGCATTTTCATTTATGTAATTTGCAACAGAATCAACAAACGCTAACAATGTAGAAACGGAAATATGCCAAGGAACGGAAGAAACACTGCCTGGCTGGAAGATCTAATAGAGGGAAATTTAGAGAGAGAGAGAGGCGACCAGCATAGCAAGGGTATTAAGTGGAGGAACTTGTTAAGTCTCTGACATGTAATCCGTCAACAAGCTAAAAAAAAAAACAAACTAAGTTTACGAAATACTGCAAGCAACGAAGCAACCAGCAACAACAACAATAGAAGTGAGACAAGCTAGTGGTCCACAAGGATATCACGTTTTGGCGACAAAAGTGGATTTAGACAAACAAGCAGTGTGGAAGAGACGCAGCGAAAGAATTAGCAGAAGTAGCGGAAGAAGAAGAACAAACTACTGCAAGCGAAGGTGGAATATACATATATATAAAAATGTGTGTGTGTGTGTGTGTGTTAAGCAGCGGCTGATTTAAGACGAAATAAACTTCGTTGCAGCTTCATTTGCATATAAATGCTTGGGTGCCACAAACTATTTACAGCAACTGAATGGACCAGAGGGACGCGTTGACAGCAGTTTGGTGGCACGCGCACACATATATATATATATATACACATAGTAGTAGTGTTGCTGACACACCTTTATGGCGGAGTTTGTCGCCGACAGATGAGCACACTACAAATGTTGATGACCTTGTTGCAACTATGAGTTGTTGTTATTGTTGTTGCCGCACAACTTGTGGCAAACTTCTTAACGGCAGTGGCAATCCCCAGCAAACTACCTTGTGGGGACAACTAGCGAGCAATTATTTGTTGTTGCTACCGCTGCGGATAGCGAATTTGGCATCGAGCTTGGTTACAAGCATAAATAATGCATACATATATGCATACATTGAGGTGCGTACATGCTCGTGCGCCGCTAAGTTTGTGTGGGTGAGGATGAGGGTGTGTGTTGTTGTTGTTGTTGTAATGAAGTTGCTGACAAATATTGCATTATCTCATGCATCGCCGCTGAAGATGCGGTTGCTTGAGTTTTTCTTTGAATTTTGGCTCTCAGCCAAATTGTGTGGGGGTGCTCGAGTTGTACACACATACATATGTAAATACTGTATATATGCATATAGCCTTGTTGCTATTGCTAACAGTCATGACACTCTGGTGGCACTGACAATGACAGTGGCACTGAGAATGCGTTCTGCGGCAAATGGGCACAACCGCACACACACACACACTTACGAATACATACATACTTGCATACAATTGCTTACCGAAATTTTAAGCATCTACATATATGTTAATGTATATATGTGTTGATAAATATATGCGCACAACGGTAAATTGTATATGTAAATGTTAATCAGGTGTGGAGTGCAATTGAAATGCGGAAAGTGCATAGGAATTGTAGATGACCTCGAGGGTAGGACCCCATTTGAGCATGTGAAAATCTTTACAGACATACGTGGGTGTTGCAAAGGATTCACACACACACACACACACATGCAGACATTTCATAATAACATTATAATGTGCTTTTACGCATACAAAGAAACTCATTATGCATTGCATAAATATTTTAGCAAACTGCTTCTAAATTCCTGCATTGTAATATAATATAATCAAGTAAGTGCTGCTGTTGAGACATCACGAGATTAGAGATGGAAGTTAGCGGAAAGTTAACGGGACTTTTAACTAATTAAAATGAAGAATTTACTATTTCAAATAATGGAGTAACTAGAAGGAGAAAAATTCAGTACAAATGTGGTCACTTAATGCTATCAATTTTTTATTTCAAAATAGTTGGACATAACAGACTCTTTTTACATATCCGAAAATTAGAGGAGAAAATCAAAAAAAAAAGCATAATTAGTGAAAAAAGTTACCAGTTGAATTGTTTATTGTCTATGTTTCAAATCGTTCGTTGTTAAGCAGTCAAACATGATCTATTATAAACCGAAGATCATATAATAAATCATCTGACATCCCATAAACGTCTTTGTATTTTTACAATACGTTCATATCTAAGAATTCAAGGGGACAATATGAAAGCGTGGCAAGTACTAAAGTCAAGGTTCCGTTAATTACTCTGTTATCAGCCTTTGGAGACTATGATTGATCGAACCCACTGTAAGGTTTATTCAAGAGAGTTGCACTCCACTGGAAGTTCCTTGGTTTTATCTAGGCACCGATATGAGTCAATATAAGAAATTATAAATGTAAATCAATGACAGAAGAGATCACTGTGTTTGAATCCGAACTTTGAAGCAATACTATTGATAGGCTTTGTCTAGCTGTGTCTAGCTGTGTCTAGCTCTGTCTAGCTGTGTCTAGCTTGTAGTTGATGGCAGTAAAAATTGGATAAATATTCCTCACAATGCAAAAATGTGCTAATGTGATCACACCCTAGGGGCTGACAAGTAGTTTTCGGGCGAAAAGTTTTCAATTTGCAACCGAAAACAAATTGGGCAGGTTCATGTTAAAAAAAAAAAAAATATTTTTTGGCCGAAATGAAATTAATAAAAAGTAACAAGTGGCATTTTTGCAAATATGACTTTATAATATACATATATAATATTATAATAATATACGAGCTATTATACGAGCTTACTATTATTTGAACAATTCTGTACATTTTTTTCTAAGCGAGTGACAAAAGAACGCTCAACTCGGTTAAATTTTAACAACACTGCTAGCATCTCAACTGACAAATATGTACTAAATTTTAATTGTTTTTACTCTCTCGAGAGACTTAGCTTGTATTTGCTTTCGAATTGTTGAGAACATACTTATTATTACCTACATATTTCATTTTGCAATACCACATTTGAAACCGCTTATATTTCAGCCACACACGCTTAACTTGGAAAAAGTTAACTCAGTTTACATTACTGCTTCTGTGTTCATTTGTCGTTCGCTTACGAGAGAGAACTGGGCTTAAAAAAATATATCGGATAAAATCTCTGTTTTCTCTGAAATACAAATGTAATGCAAAGACATGATGCAAAACATATGATTTTAGTGACATTTAAGCAATTGATATATTTTGCTTTGTTCACTATTTCAACAATTAAGCTTCCCATATCAAATCGATGCCACTCATGTCACATGTCATTGTTTTAGACTTCTATATTGAAATTTTGTACATATGTCTATATAAATATACGTATGTAAATGCATATTTGAAAAATAAAAATCTTTAAATCCCGTGTGGCACAAGTTTTCCAACTTCCCCAGAATTAAGTAAACTCCATTTCCTCGAATGCAATCTTAAATAGTTGCCCATTTATTTAAATACATTTATATCCCTTAACACACCTTTCAACGCACCTTAGCCAAGTATTTGTGTGCGACTTAAATACAAATTAACAACACATACATTTTGCAGTTTCTTAGTTTTAGTACAAAAATCACCACTACACTTACCCACTTTGCCATGTGTATGTATGTATGTATGTATGTATGAGTGTGTGTATGTGTGTGTGTATGTGTGTGTGTGTATATGTGTGTGTGTGTGTGTGTGTGTGTGTGTGTGTGTGTGTGTGTGTGTGTGTGTGTGTATGTGTGTGTGTGTGTATGTGTGTGTGTATATATCCCCTAGGGTGCAATAGAGAATGTAAATGTGTGATTTATAATAGTACACTTAAGGATAATTTGCCTACTAATGCGTGTTTTATTCGTATTATGTTGGCACACTTCGACACTACCGGGCTCGCTGTTTGTTGTTTCTTGTTTGTTGTTTGTTTTTGTTGGCGACCACTTGGTCTCCAAATTTCGTTTGTCTGGCTGTCTGAAAGAGGCTCGTTTTTCTAAATGCACACACACATATACACACAAATAAAAAGCGTGCTTGTTGTTGTATTAAAGCTGTCTGTTTTGTTGTTGTAAAATAGTCACAAATGATTTATGCGTTTTGGAGCATTTGTGTATTTTGGTTGGTATTTCTGTAACATTGGGAGGCACAAAATGCCCGATGCCTGATGCCCGATGCCATTCCAGACGGTGATGCCAAAAAAAAACACACACGCCGCTGCGTAGGCTCGCCAGAAAGCTTGCTCACTCACTGCCCACACATATGCATATATGTATATACATGTATGTGTATGTATAGCGAATTCCATTGGGAATAATTTTCGGCGCATTTTGTGTGTTCGCTTCAAATGATCAGACAAAGAAATTTATGTGGCTATACCTTACACAGCTTAGCAGATACATATGTAAATGTATAGTATGTATGTATGTATGTATGTAGTTATGTTTGAATACTTGTAGAAATGCTTGTATTTGTGAGTGCGTAATTTGTTATTATGTTACTTTTTAACGGCGCGTATGTTCCACATGTTTGTCTTATTTTTGTTATTTCTCATAATTCAAAGCTTTTTTGTGTGAGTGGTGTATCGCTTTGTCTACTCCCTCTCCACCACTCCACTCCCACTGAAGTGAAGAAAACAAAAATTTATAACAAACGAGCTAACAAATAAAGTGTGTGTCTTTCTCTGATTGTGCGCTTCGTGTGAGAGAGAGAGAGAGAGAGGGAGAGGGAGAGGGAGGGAGACCGCATAAATAAATTGCTTGTAATTTTGTCAAATTAATTTTTTCGACTTTCATTTGCTTTCATTAGCACCTCGGCAGATGAAAAGACACGAAGAAATGCAATAAAAATGAATACAATTGCTTTCTCCATACGAAAAAAGCAATTTAAATGTCATAAATTTTTTCGAGTAATGGACGTAGAGATGATTTTGTCTTTAAATTGTAAAATCAGAAAGTAAATAGCAAAAAAATTTTTGAAATAATTTTTTCACGAGTAGCCTAGAATTTAAATCGCTGTTCTACCTATTTTTATACATTTTTATATTTACATAATACCTTTGTTATCAATGATATTAAGATTTTGTGCTAAAAAAAAGCTTTACTGAAGAGGATAGATAAAAATAGTTATTGATTGAAGAGCACCCATGTTTTAGTACAACTTTAGCACAAAATTATTAATACTAAAAGGATTTATTTAAATTTGGAAAGTTTTAATGTGCGAATATACTATAAACAGTCCACAGCGTAAAAAATATATTAAAAAGCGATTTTTATTATTTATTTAATAATTTTCAGTTGTAGTTAAAAACAATTGTTTCTGTTTCATACTGTTTGCTCTAATATAACAATTTCCAAGATTTAGTACATTGAGAAAATTATAGAAATTGTAATGAAATTTACACATAATAAAAAATACTACTTAAAAATTTAAATAATAAAATATAAAACTGTTTAAAAAAAATTATATATTTGTACTAAACCCGCATACGTTTATTTTTCGAGACTTTATGATTTTCATTCATTAAACTACATTTTCTTCCTGTTGAATGTCGTTTAACTAATAATTTTTTCCCTTATAACAACTTTAGTACACTTATGATTATGAATATATTTCTTTATAAAGTACTATAAGCACTTTGATTCGCATATTATTGGGTACTAATATTTCTTCTCTTATATATATCTTTAGCACGTTAGTCTATTATACAAGAGTACTAAAAATGTTCAAGCTTTTGCTCATTTTTTAAATGGAAAATTTTTTTTTCATATTTTACACGAATATCGTTTCATAGTAATGATGTTCATAAGGAAGGTCGTTCGTACTAAATTTTTGAATTGTTTTTAGTACTCAGACATTTTCGTAATAGATTTAAATTTAAGTTCGAACTGTAAAATTCCAAATAAATCTAACCTTAAGCAATTTAAGAGTTTCGAAGCGCAGTAAAAATTTGTACTGAATGTAAAAAAAAAGAGAAAACTTATTGTTCAACTGAAATGAAGTATTTCATTTTTCTTCTGAAAATTAATTCAAAATTAAAGAAATATTAAGTGTGTTAGGCGTACGAAATGTACCAAACCTTTTGGACGTTAATTCTTAAAAATCGCAAAAATTAAGTATTTACATTACATATTAGGTATGAAAGTACTAAAAAATTTATATACCCTAACCTGCATTACGACTCTTTTTTTCTTTGATTAAGAGTACTAAAAGGCAGAATCTTTTATTTTTAGCTAAAGAGAATTCAGTAAAAGAATAAATAATACATTTCTAAAACCTATGATGTTCGAAAGAAGTTCGAATTGCACAGAAAACGAATTCGTGAGCAGAAGTAATTCGATTACTGACTTCGTATCAACCAAATATTGAAATGAAAGAAAACCTATTCACAAATAATGGTAGTACCAAAAATTAGCAAAAAAGAACCACTATTGAACCACTATTGATGTATGTGTAAAGCTTGCTTCACTTAGAACTCAGACTTGAATCGGCATTAATTTTCTAGAACCTTCGCTCGGGTGTTTTTTTTTCTTATTTCTATTATTCATTTGTCAGACTTTGATTGATTAAGTTTTGTAGATTTAAATTATTTAAGTGCCATTTGCGTAGGCAGAATGTGTAAATTGGCTTCATTGAGTATGTTTATGTTTGTGTTTGTGTGTGTGTGGAAGTGGAGAAAAGCAATATTTATTTGAATAGAGTAATGAATGATTTTTATTGCCTACGCTTAATTAAATGACATACAGATGTATGTATGTATAAACAAAAATCAGAAAAGCTTTAGCGACGAGACGAATATGGAAGTGGGGAAATAATATAATAAAAGTACCAGAACAAAGCAACTTCATATATCAGTATGCATTGATGTAATTGCTTTGCTGCTATTATGCTTTTCATCTACGAATATCGAAATATTAAACTCGAGTTTAACGAAAATAGTCGTAACCATAAACTCGAGTTTAGTTTTGAATGTGATTTTAAACACCATATCTAAACACTGAGTTTACCATAACGGAAATTTTAAAATTTTTCAAAAACTCAAAATCTTAAACTCGAGTTTACGCTCAACTTTGTATGTTTTACACAAAAATTACACATTTGGAAGTTCTTGCACATTTGTAAATAATTGTATAGCTTATCATTAGGCAGTAATCTTGGCAATAAAGATACTAAGTTGGTTCAGAAAATAATCTCCTAAGTAAATATGTATTTAAGTAGTTACATTATGTACACACAGACACACATACATAGAGAATTTTATATGTACATACATAGATCTATATGTCAATACACAGATAATAAGTGTAAATAGTAAGATGCCATATCAGTGAAAAAATCTTGTGGTTATAGGTGTGTTTGTTTTGTGTCTCTATGTCAATACAAAAAAAGTAAAAAAAAAAACAGGAATTGTAAATAATAATAATTAATTTCTGTAAATGACAATGAAATCTTTGTGTTTAACTAATTAGGAAAAAATATTTGTTGCTTATAGTGAGCGTACAGATGGTTCAGAGAGGCAGAAAGGAAGCAAGAAAATGTAATAAAAAAAAAGGCCGCTTATATAACACATACATACATACAGTCTTACATCAGTTACGTACAACACCATTTTTCAGTGTTACAGCCTGTCCGCACTTAGACATTTTATCGTACTTACAAACACACAGAAATAAGTGAAATATGTGTATAGAATATATATAGAAAATGTATGGAAAATATATAGAAAATGTATGGAAAATATATAGAAAATGTATGGAAAATATATAGAAAATATATAGAAATAACCAAATGCGACGATTTTCAACCGAAGGGAATTTTTAATGGCAAAACTGACGCTATGCATACATGTATCTATTAGTATGTCTGTATGTTTGTTTGTGAATATTTTTTTGTTGGAAATTTATTTTCGCTGTCGCCTGAAGGCGCGTGCCCGCCACATTTCAGCTGTCATTTGCTACTGAGCGACGCCAATCTGATAATGTCTACCAGACACATACATACATACATACAAACACACACACACAAATTGAGACGGCCTGTACTCGCCGAAAAGGAAAAAGGTAGAAGCGCACAAACACACAAAAGTGGGAAAAAAGGAATAGAAATCAAAAACACATATGCAACATATTACCGCAAATGCCGAAGGGCGCGTCGACGTCGACGTCTACGTCGAGGTAGAACAACCGTCATTTGATTGATTTATACGAAAATAGAATGGCAAATGGTTCGAAATTTGTGTGAACGTGATTGTGAATAAATGATTGTAATTTTGCGCTCAGAGAAATAGAATATATACAGGGAAATTATGCACATATTTGTAGATATATGTATATTTATATGTAAATCTTCAGTGTTTTAGTTACCTTTTAAAAGTACTGAAGGACTTACACATTTATAAATGGATTTTAATTATTTGCCACCAATTGTCGAACGAACTTTTATGGTTGCCACACGTTTGTTTTACAATTATTTAGTTTTAAATTTATTTATTTTGTTTTTATTTTTTGAGTACGAAAAATTTAGACAAAAAAATTTTTGTTTTAAAAATCATTTTAACGTATTGTTATTCTTTTTTGGACGTTTAAAATTTTTAAAATAGAATTTGGACATTTCATTTTCTATAAATACAAGCTTGAATTAGAAATTAATTTTTATTTTAGTCAACAACAATTTGAGAAACTATTTTAACAGTCTCTATAATTATGTGCATAGATAACTTTAGCTCTTCTTAAAACTTTTTTCTATATATATGTATATATTTTTGGTGTAATTCCAACAGACTATTGTCAGTTGCATTTGCAATTGCACCAACAAAACAATTGTTCTGCGGATTTGTCGCGCACTTTCACCACTTAACAGATTTTTGGAGAGCTTTCGAATTAACTTACTAGTGGTATTACGAACACAAAGCGATAGAACGAAACTCTACAAACGCTGTAAGTTTATGGAGAATGGTGTTTAAGTGTAAACAATCGAAATGAAAAAAAAGGGGTTCAGGTTATAATAATAAACAAATATTCTATATAGCGACAAGTGTGCAGAATTATAGAATACAAAAGCGGAAAAGATTAAAAAAAAAGTTCTTTAATACGACCTTAAGGACGGAAAATAAGTACTGCCAACTACCGCTCATATATATTGTCACATCATTGTTCACTTGATATCTTGATTTTGCGAAATTGTATCAAGCAGGTCTGTTCAATCTATTGCAGTTTAAAAAATTAATGTGATTAAAAAAAATTTCTGAGGAAATGGAAAGGAATGGAAAAAAGTTTAACTTTAATCTTGAATAATCAATTTTTGCAACAAAGATTGTATGTTAAGGAAGAATACGGAAATATGTGTACAATTTTTCTAATAACTGTTTCAAATATGGGCAATATGCAGTCTCCAAAGGTAATATTGCTGCCGATAAGTTTATCGAGAAAATAATTATTGCCTGTGGGGAGAGCAAGTTAGGGTTCTCTAAGGAATTCAACTTTTTTCGTAAGATTCACTTAATGTCATATTGCTTTTTCAAGATTTGAAACATTTCATAGTCTCTTTTTTATTTTATTAATGTTAGTTTTATTATTCTTGTTATAACAAATAGTTTGAAACTTTCTGTGCACAATGGGTTTCCTTTCTTTCTCAAAAAAAGCGAGTAGTATAGAATCGAAGGGATGCATTTTAAGTTTCTGCCTGTTAAGATAAAAAGAAACCGGAGATTTATCCATTTAACCTCGTATCTCATTTTATTAGTATTGCTTTTCATAAAATTTTAATATCAAACAAAAACTTAACGGACATAATTTTGTAAGGAAATAGATCAAATAAATGTAAACAATTTCAATAACAAAAATATATACACAAATGTATATTAAATTTATTACTATTGAGAAACAACAAATCTACTTTGATGGAATTCAACGCCAATAAAATGAATGTGAAATATTAAAGATTTAACAGAGTATTAATAAAATTGATTGCACTATCAAATATAAACACAATAAATATTATATTGATGTATTTCTTCAAACGCTTATTTTTATACTTATATATAGAGAAATATTTGCAGAGAAATTAAAAAAAAAACTATTAACAGATTCAAGATAGAAGAAAAAGAAAAATTAAATTAAATAAAAGTAAGCAATAGCATTTAAAAATTAGTAAATTTCTTCAAGAAATTTATTTCAAAATATTTTTCTGCTAATGGAAATATGCATATCTATTTTGTTGGCTCTTGAAAAGGATTACGCAAAATTAATACCAATAAATAATAATAGATCCAGTGAAGCAGCTTACCACACTTGCAACAAGTATTCCATTACAACTCTTAATGCTTGAAGTAATACTTTATTTAGCCGCAAAATCCAAAATCTTACCGAAGAGTAAAATAATTCACAGAAGGACAATAGGTTTGATGCAACGATAGCTAAGCGCAGCTAAGGAGTATGGTGGTGTTGCATATTTGCATATTTTGCCTTGGTCACCACCGACCGCAACTGTCTGCGGTGAAGTGGTTTGGTTGCTCAATAAAATTCAATTCCTGCCATTCAAAGGCTTAAAGACAAGAGAGAGAGAGAGAGCGAAAGGGGAGAGAGAGAAGCTACACAGCTAGTAATTGACAGTATGCAATGCTCACACAACCAAACAACGTTTGGGATGCCGTTTACTACTAGAAATTCAGCATTGCTCCCACCTACACACCTGCCGCCCGCCCAACCCATCAACATCAAAAAAGGAGAATCTGCCAAAACTCAATTGCAAAGGGAAATTACTTAATTCAAGTGACTGCAAGTAGATTTGCCAATTGCAGAATAATCGCAGATACAGCTTTTGTAATGGTAAAAACGGAAGTTACACGCAAGCTCATGTGAATTTGAAGAAAATGAAAAAAGAAAATTTTTTGTAACCGAACTTTATTCCCAATTTCAAAAATTGAAAACCTGCACTCACGCATACAAAGGGATACAATACATACGCAATAAAATTGCATCTGTGCTGTTGTTGTTGCATTTGTAAAATCATTAAGAGCAACCAATGCCACCAATCATTCTGCTTCTGAGTCAGATTTGCATGCAGCTCGCTTCCATCCGTCAGTGCCAATATGAATATTCGAAAACATACACACATACATGTATGTATGTGGTTGTTGTTGATCGCTAGGGCACATTGTTGTTGTTGTTTTTGTGGAAAATGTCTGTATTTGAATGCGAAATGCCGCAAATAAATTCACAATAAATATAAAATTTTACTACTGGAGCAAGTGAGCTGCAGCTGTTTGCAACTGTTTCCTTGCTGTCATTGATTGCTGTGCCTTTGCTCTTATGGTTGCTGTTGTTGCTGCCTGCGTTGTTATTGTGTGCAACAAGAGCAATATCTTGTTGTTGTTGTTGCAAACTTTTATTACTTGAAATTGATGAGTCTAAAAATCGGTATGGAAATGGAAAAATACTTGAGGAAATGTAAGAGTACTCTCGCTTCAACACACATACATACACATACATACATACATACATACACATATAGCAGATGAAATTTATTGTTTGTTTGGGTGAGTGGGTGGTTGGTTGTGTGGGTTTTGCTCTTGTGTGGTTCACTTTTTTGTGGTTCGTGGTTTTTTGGGCATGGATCTGCTAAGAATATTACCTTTAATTGAAAATTAATTAATTTTTCGCTATGTTAATCACACCAGAAAGTCTCAGAATTAATCATGACGAAAACACCTCATAGGGCCCATATTTCTCAGACATCCTTTAAGCAGCCTTAGGTCTCATCTACCCATTGGGGTCTAGGTGTCGACATCTAGGCCGGCTGCATGATTAGTTCTCTAAGGACTCTCAGACACATTTACAGTCAACATTACCACAACTCACTCCCAGACTCAAAATGACCCATTAAAATAAATCCTAAAATCTTAAAAAATTTAAAGAAGCTGTAAAAATAATGTTGGGCGGAACTGAGACTTTTAAGCGAAACATGCATTTAAAAAATTTTGTAAGATTTCATGCATTTCAAAAATTTCAAATCTTTTGAAAATTTTGTCTTAAAATAACTTTACACAAATTTTCTTACAGGGTCACATCATCCATAACCTGCCCCCTTTATGTACTTGAGAATCAATTTCAGCAACTCCTACTCATGCCACAGAAATTGTTGTGGCTGGATCAATACAGCAGAGTGCCAAAATATTTAGTACACCACACACCCGGGCATATGCAGCGCCAGACGGTGTAAGTAAGAGCGCGCTGCATGGTGGAAGAAGCATCGGAGTTTTGAGGCGAGTGTGTTGCAAGTTGTGAACAATCATGTTGCACTAAGAAATGATATGAAATTCGATTGCCTCGAATGTCGGCACGTAAATCGCATAAAAGCAGGAAGTTGCTGCATTCAAAGCAACAAAATGTGCAAACAACATAGCATAAATAATAGCGTAACTGCGCATGGGAATACATACATATGAATTATATGTATGTATGTAGCTGCCGGAAATGGCAACAGTAAAATGTAAAGTACTTTATGATTCATAAATATTTGCCAAAAAATCATGTACGAATTCCACCCGTTGAGGCCCCATGGAGGTTTTGCGGAAATTGACTATGCGCGCAATTAGCTTGATTAATAGCACACAAGAAGAGTGAAAGTAGTAGTAGTGCTCGACAAATTGTGCACTAATTATAGTGCAGATCTAAAGGAAACAACACATTCATTGAATAGCTGAAAGTGTTAGAAACACTTAGGATTCTACTCTATATGTGTGAGTGTGTGTGTAGTATTTGCTTTTGGGATCTTGTGTGGTGTTACTAATTTCAAAGCAATCCACGCAGAAAGGATAAAAAGAAAAATCCTTGTTTGCAATAAGAGCAAAAACAACAAATACAAACATTTACGTATTTCAACAAATAGCGGTTACAGCAGAACGATCAAGAATATAAGAAAAAAGCAACCAATATATTAATAATTAACTTGATTAGGTCGTTTTGAATGGTTCGGTATAATTTTTAGTGTTTTTATCAAAAGTTAAGTTTTTTATTTTTTTACTTAAAAACTCATTTTAATTCAAAAAATCACGCAAAAAATTTTGAGAAAATTTAAATGAAAAGAGGTTCGCCGTTGTACCGAGAAGCTCTCACATTATCAAAAAGAAATATGAAAAATTGGAATTGGTAATCACAGATTGATAATAATAAAGATAGATAGATTACTAATAGTAAAAATCCATAAAATTTTATTTTTCTTTAATTATACCGTATTTAAAATAATTTCGGACTAGTTACTTTGCGTCCAGCTCATTTTCAAACGTGTATGTATATATAGGTTCAAATGAAAAATCAACATTCGGCTAGTAGTAACTTTGTAAACATAGACTTGTTTAATTTTTGTCATTAGGTACCATTTACAACTAGTTCCGAAGCAGTTTATGGTATAATTGAAAATAAAAATCGTACAAGTTTAAGTATATGCATGGCCTCCCATTTGTGGTCTGCAGTCGAGTAGACCACAAAGATAAACACCACCTCTGAATGTTTAATAAATTTTATGAAATTTTTCACGACAGTACATGCAGGTTTGTCATTCCATTAGATACGTTAAAACAATGTGATATATATAACGGGTCGTACTATGACCTTCACAGAAGAAAATACTTCAGGGCTAACGAATATCTAAAGAGTGGTCACTTAATTGATCAAAATAAGTCAACCTTAAGGTTTTCGAAATACGAAAATCGAAATTAAATTAAAAATCATTCGTAGCAGATTTTCGAAGCCACTTTCAACTAATAACAAACTAGTTACTTTTGTACTTAGCAAACTTATTAGTACTGTTAGGAAACTATGTGACTATTCACTACTAAAAAAAAAATATATTTTTATTAAACTGTATTCTGCCAATAAAAGAGATACTGGGCCAAATAGAACTAGTTAAAAGCATAGCCATTCCCAACTAGTTCGCAAATTAGAATAAGCTCTATATAAAAAGAAATTGTCTTAAACTATATGGAGTTTACTAAAAAGGTACTAAACAGTACATGTTAGTCAGTATATATGCAAGAGTGTACCCTCGCGCACGTACAACCAAAAGCAACCCCAAAAAAAAAAAAACAAAAAAAAAAAAAACAAAGGTGGCGGAAAGTGTTCAAAGCCAGAATGCCGCTCTCAATGATTTAATGAAGATTGCAGTCACGTACTTATCTATACATGGGTACCATATGCCTATTACACACACGCACGCACACATGTATGATGGCGGGTTGACATTAAAAGAACATCGAAAATGAATCGCATCAGTAATAGACTATTTGACAACTTATCAAAATTCAAAAAAAAAAAAAATTACTGAAAGTTGCTCTTTTTTTTTTGTTTGATTAATCCCCTCTTCTCTCTTCCACTGCAACAATTTTCTATGCTTTGAATTGCTAACTGCCTCTTTTTCTATGACTGCTAATGGGTTTTCGGTGTTTTTCGTGCGAAATTGTTTGGAATAATTTGTAAATTGTACTTACTTACTTACTTACTTACAAGCAATACCCTTATGAATTACTTAGTTGAAAGCAAATTGGTGCTGACACAATTTTTAATATGTTTTCTATAGCAATTCAAACTCATTTGCCTCAAAAAGGGCAGGTAGTTAAATGATTGACTGGCACGTAAAGAAAAGTCATACTGCACATATACGCACATACATGTGTGTGTGTGTGTGCGTTTGCATATCGCTCCATTCATCATAGGAAACCTTTTAAAGCAGAATTTGCAAAGAACTCGCTTAGAAAATTTGAATAGAGTTTTGGTCTCGAAAAAGAATTTGATTGAAAGCCGAAAGTAAATTAGTGTGCATTTTCACTTTTTCGAAAGTATTCGCACAAACCTGGCCGAAAGAGATATGCAATAAGTGCTTTCTAAGTGAATTTGAGACTTTGAATGGAAAGCAAAAGGCTGATTTCAAACAAAAGCACGTGCGTTGGCAATTTAATTTGTCGAAACTTTTCCAATAGAGCTGAATTCAATGAATTGATACTTTACCAAGTCGGCTTAAAAATATTAGTAAGAACAAAAGGTTATATATAAATAAAGATACTTTTGCCTAAGAGGAAAGAGTAAATTGCAATAAGCTACTAATTGCTGATTTTATTTGTTTTTTTTTTTGAGCACAATTCCCTATTTTTACAAAAAGAATGCCAGAAAAAAAAACTTAAACCGGCTGAAGTGTTAAAAATACGTTCAAATCGTTAGTAATGCTACTAAATATGGAAAAATAATGAAATCACAAAAAAAGAAATTTTAAGTTTGTTTCTTAATACAAGGAAAATGCTGGCCGGTTTTGGTAAACATATTAGACAACGTTCAAAAAATACTTGGACGCCCCAGAGTTCAAATAATTTGTTAACAAGTCAGTTGTTGTTTACGAGCTAGTCTCCAAAGCAAAAAATCATATTTGGTCCCAAACTGGATTATATATCAACGAAGTTCTCATTTTAAGCGATGGTTTTATTGGCGTATGCATTTAAGAGACAAAAAAAAAAAAATCGAAACCACTGACGCTCTTTCACTGCTTTGTAAAAATGGTGAAGATCTAAGACACCTACTTTGGTTTCAACTTTTTCGACAGTTATAATGCGCTACAGTTATCTATTTAAATACTTTTACCAAAAGCGAGTGCTTTGAACGAAGAATGAACATACTTTTCTTTTCCTTTGCACATACTGTTCTACAAGCAACTCAACATATGTGAGGTGCAGTACAGTTAGGTTAGTACAGGTTATGAAAATTGAATTAACTCCATTCGAAAGAACTACTAGTTGGTCTTTTCGTGAAAGTTTTGTAAAAAAAAAAAAAAAATAAATAAATATTTCGTCTAATGCATACGAGAAAGTACGAGCAAAAATAATGTGCCGACAAGATTTCGCGGTAGGTACGTACACCCTGTTTTGAAAGAACTATCCAACCACTAAGGAAGCTTCAAATTCAAAGCGGTCGATCAACCATTGAACGATCTACGAACGGTGACGTTGTGGGAAAGATGGTGGCAGGCAAAAGCAACAGAAATTATGACTGGCAACACTGCCGATGAAATGTTGATTTTGGTCAAATGCAGCTCTCAAATATCTAAACATTAAAATTAAAAAATATTCATATTCAAATAAACATTCATCAATTATAGTGACACTACTTAACAACGGATTCATTTGATAACAAGCAAGCATTTATGAAAAAATATGTACAAACATTACGTGGTAGGATAATATAATAAATAAAATAATAATTGGTGGCCATAACTGTAGGTATATGTAAGTATTGTAATCGAGTTGAATATGTTGTTTTGAATTATGATTTGTATTAACAGCTCACGAGGTTGTAATAGATATGTATATCGTTCAATAGCCTTACATCCGTGATTATTGCGCCTCTCTTTTTATGGATCTGAACGATCTTATAGCACACTTTCTCTGATGTGTGTTCTCTGCATACTCTTCATATTTCATTAGTCGTTTGAGAATTGCTGAAGAATAGTCAATAAAAAAAATCTTTAGACAAAAAGTGTGCTACCTACATATATACCTACAAGAAACGTTACTTAGGGCATAGAAACTGCAGAGGTGGGATTTTGCTTTATATTATTATATTATAAATAGAGATCAAAGTTATTTAAACTAACTCCATTTTAGCGCAGCTTCTAGTATATAAAGCGCGTTGCATTAATTTCAGCTATTTGTTTGAAGCATTAAGGCACTATGTATAGTACTTCAAATGGCTCACCAGCCCGCCTCAATTTAATTGAGTACAAAATGACTTCTTTGAGTCTACGCACAAATAAAAAGCCGAATGAATATTCGCGCAACTAACAACGGCGCATTATGCAAGTTTAGTCATACAAAAACTTTTTACATAACTACAACAACAACAACAACAGTGACGCCATTTCTTTAACAAAAAAAGAAAAACATTTCACTTTCGCGCGCGGAAACCGAAAAGTTCATTTAACTCCGGTGGCAACATTGTTGTTGCCATTCTCTGTCGACCGAGTAAACTGCAAAGTAAAAGAGTTTGCAAGCAAAGTGAAAAACAAACTAATTTGCCGCATTTAAGAAGGCAATAAAAGTGAACACGCGAGCGAGCGGCACAGCGCGCACCAAAACTTTTATGCCTGACCTAGTAGTACGAGCGCAGTCGTGGTAAATAGGCTATGAGGAATAATGCGAGTACACTAAACAAAAAAAAAAAAAAAAATTTGCAACAGAAAAAGAAAAGACACAAAGTCAAACAACGCCGCACACCGCCTACCACACCCCACTCATAATGAGCTCCGCCAGCGCACAACCACACACACACACACACACATACACATGCATGAAGAGTGCTCGTAAAAGCGCAATATTGGCAAGGAAGTGTTGTAGCATAATAATTCAGCATAGAACGACACTGAAAGTGTAGCCGCGTGATGGCTGAAGTTTGTATATTTCTCAAGAGTCGAAGTTGAAGAAGAGTTGTAAAAAAGTGATATACAGTGTGGGGCATGGATGCGCGCGCCCACCCAACTAGACGACCGGCAACTATATATAAATTTGATCCCTGCTGATTTTATAGTTTAGCTGCTATGCAGAGGGCGCAGCGTATAGCTCTCCAACTACCATACAAGTGTATGTGTGGGTGTGTGGGTGTGTGTGACTGTGTGTCAGTGTGTGAAAGCAAGAAAAATTGCAGCATTTTGCATGGCATTAAAAGTAATGTGTTGTTCTTAACACAGTCAAGCTGAAAACGCTTGCTCACACATACAGCCATATAAATGTGCACACTTGCAGGTATGCGTGTATGTGTGCGTATAGTGACTAAACGATATATAGTGTGGCATAGATATGCAGCTAAGAAAGAATGCGCGACAAGCAGGCTCTTTAAAGATGTGCTACGTTCGCTGGTGAAAATTACTCTCATTGTTGTTGTTGTTGTTGTTGTTGTTGTTGTTGTTGTTGTGGACTCTAAGCGCACATTGCTTGCATGTTAATTGTAAGCGTGTAAACTGGAGCGCGCTTACACGCCTGAGCGAAGCTGAAAGTGCAAGAAGAAAGCGTGTGCATAAACAACAGTCGGCAACAGGCGTCGCGCACTCCTCGCACCGCACCTCCTCGCCGATGTTCTTTGCTTCTTTGAACTCTTCATTTTTGCTGTAACTCTGTAACTCTCTTCTGACATGCTTCCGCTGTTTCCTTTTTGCGCTTGAGTTGCGTGAAAAATTAAAATCAGTACAGTCGGAAATGACTAAAATGCGTGCAAGAATCGGAGTAAGAGAGTCGGTGGCTTCGGTTGGGTCCTTTCGTTCATTTATTTAATTAATTAGGAAAGAAATACTCGTGAATGAATGGTACCGATGTCAATTTTATTCAGCTAGGTATAAACTAAAGCTTGATAATGAATTTAGAAACTTGCGGACTCTGGAAAGTCAGCAGAATCACACTTTCAGAGGTACCGTCTTTAAAAGCGAGTTCAGACCTATTGAGAAAAGGCAGAAGCCGGATATGCCACCCGCGAGCAGTTTATTGATCTATCAGGCCTTGTACGTCTGTGATTCTCACTATAACAGGATATTTTAAGAGAGTAAATGAGAGAGGGAAATTAAGCTCATCTCAATTTGTTCTTAAGGAACAGAGCAGATAGAAGAGATGATATAGGTCTGAGGAATATTGTTAGCATTTCGCTATACGATTAGAGGACCATCTAGTAACTGTAGTGTTGACTATCTACAAAAGCTTCTACTTGAGAAGGAATGAAACCCAATAGATTAGGAATGTGGACCGTGTTATATATTCTTCTTCTGTATATGTGGTAAATCTTCTTTCAGCTCCGCTTATCAGAATCAAAAAGCAATTTGGTAGTGCAAAGCAAGAAACATCAAAGATTTTTCACCCGCTGCAGAGTGGTTTTTGAATTTATTTCTCCAAATTTTTTAGCACAGCGGCTTAAGCTTCAACGGAGCGTTCAAATTGAGTGAATTGAGTTAACTGCGAAAGTACTAGAACATTTTTATAATTCAAATTTAAAACATCAGGTGATAAATGTACTCCGAAAAGTAAAGTATGATCACAAAGTTATAAGAATATAGTTATCGAGTTTTAGACATACTTGCAAATATATAGGTATGGACGCATATATATAGCATATTCGCACAACTGTACATCATAGATCTATATTAGGTGATTTTTACTTTTTTTTATTACCCTGTCAACTTTATTTATAACTTCAACTCTTATCTTTACTGAATAAGTTTGCAGCAAACTATAGTCTAACGGAAGATTTAGCAGCTTAATTTTGCAAATTATAAACAAAGAACATAAAACATGAAGAACAAGAAATTGAAGGCGAAAGAAAGAAGGTGAAGTATGGAATAGATGAGCTAAACATTAATGAAGTGTTTGCGCGTACTTTATTGCTGTGTTGCATGCTGCAACAACGCTGCAACAACGCTGCAACAACCAAAACAGCATAACAGCATATCTGCGACGCATAAATTTGCGCATTTCCAATTAAAATCGCAGGCGCGCAGAGAAAGTGTTGCCAGCAAGTAAACAAACGATGCCTGAGTTAAAAGGCAAAGCAGCGTTTGAATTAATATGCAATACCAACACACATATATACGAGTATAATATACTTTGCCAGTATGCCTCATCAAGTATGCAAAGCCGGAACGATTAAAAGTTTGCAATGAAATTCATATATTAATTTCATAATTGAAATACTGTACATTTTGCAAAACGCTTTCAAAATAAAGGCGAAAATAACGAAGATTAAAGATTTGAGATGATTTTGTTGCTAAGATTGGTGCCTAAAACTCAAAAATATCATTATATCTGCATATGATTTGATATATATACACAAAATCAAATGCACAGCTCATTCCTTAGATAATGTAGTAGTTTTGTTAACAAGTTTATAATTGCAAATTTAGAAAATCATCAAGTAGAATTAGCGAATAATTGATACGACCATAAATTGATTGAAGTTTCCATGTTTTGGGATTAGTAAATTTATACGCATATGCAAAGTGTGTAAAATGGATTGATTGGTTGTGAGACGAACAACATCAATGCAAAGCCGCTTACGATTTTTTCAAAAACAATTTAAGAAAGGTTTCTGAATTGATATAAAGTCCTAGTAAATAGTAGGTAACGCAGAACCATTTCAGTTCGACATTTTTAGTTGAAGGGAGTTGCCAACAAATATCTTTTAATAAAAAGAATGCAAATTTTGACGTGTGCAGAAAAAGTAAAGAAAAAAAATTCGTTCGTTTTAGATTTGGTAACATTTGGAATAGTGTTGCCACCCGATTTTATCTGATGATGAACAAACTTTGAAACGCTGACTTTAAATATATGTGTAACTCATTTCAGCGAATAAAATTCAGAGTTATAGAGTTACCCCATTTTTGGAATTCCGATTTAAATCAGCCTTCACAATTTTGTATTAAGTTATATGTAGTTGTGATTATCTTTAGCAACTTTAAACAACTCCAATTTTCCAAGTAACTTCGTAGTGAAAAGTGTTAAGAGTGATGAAAAAAAAAAAGTTGTTTAAAAAATAACCATTAAATTAATTATATGTAGACAACTACAACTATAATGCTTCCAATAGCGTTGCCACCTTTCATACCAATTGTAAATTAAATAAAACAAAAATTTTTACTGTTTTCAAACATAACAGTAATTTATTTGAAGCAATAACCCTCGCTTGAAGTAAAAAGAGTAAGAGTAAGAGAAGTAAAAAAGTTTTGAAATTCAAAATAACAGCAATAATAAACAGTTAGAAAAAATTTGTTCACTGCAATGAGATTAACATATATAAGTGCCGAAAGGCTTATTAATGCATGAAAAGAACCTTTGGTTGGTCAAGAATTGCCATCTATTTCGAAATTTCAAATGAAATAGACAAAACCAAGAACAGGCAGGTATTTCCAATCGTATATAAGCTTATTACTCAGCTAATAAGCAGCAGCAGATAATTTTTAAATAGAGTTACCAGCTAAATTTTAGAATAAAATATAAAACAAGAAAACTTTGAAGAAAGATTGAAGGCGTCGTTACTGAAACATAATTATTTTGGGTATGCAATAAAATTAGTTTTCGTCCAAAAACATTAATGAAACTATTGCTCTTTGAAATATTTAATGTAATATGTAACCAAATAGCATTCTGAATAAGTTAATTAGTTGTGAAAATACGGTGGGTAACAAAATAGTAGAAAGTTTAAAAATTTGCTAATATTCATCGCAATATTAAAAAATAGCGTTGCCATACATACTACATACTATAATATACACGATCAAAATAAACACATAACGAATGGATTGATTGGAATATTTTTATGTATCTAACAAACAGGTAAAAAGTGTTTTTATAAATTAAATGAGTATCGAAGTGACTAGGGTTGCCACATTTTTCTTATAAAATATAAAGCATAGTTTGACAGAACAAAGTAAGATTTTTAAAGCAGGAAAGTAACGAAACGTTTATTTGTGGAACACAAAACATCTGAACTGCAGGGTTGCCACCAATTGCTCACTTGAAATTATCAAAGGATATTTAGGTATTTACTTTTTTGATACAACAATCATAAGCACCTAACACCTAAGACTAAAACTAGATGGATATTTTTAATTTAGCTGCCGTATTGAATTTAAAAAATACACTAAAATAATTAAACACATTACATGAAGCAGTTCAGAGCGGCGAAAACTTAATCAAAAAGTTAAATTAATCAAAACTTCACAAGTAAAGCAAGAATAGCAAAATCGGAGAGCCTCGAGGACTATTTATATTTCCATGTATTCACAGGCTTACATTCAAATATTTTGAAGGCCAAATTGCCATTTTATGTAAAAAATTTATTTTAGCCTAGGAAATTATTAAAACTTTAAGTGAGAAATTAAACTTGCATGAACTGTCTGCTGCCCAAAAGCGATATATATTCTTTTTCACTACCTTGGTTTTTACACCGCCACGGATGTTAGGGTATGAGATAAGCAAACTTTTTGTCAAAATTAGCAGAGCAAGCAGGAAGATGTTGTTGTCTGCCCAGCGGTTAGAAAACTAAATTCGTGCGGTGAGCTGCAGAGGAGTCTAACAGCTTTTGGTAATTCGATGCCTTGTGTCTGAAGGGTTATTCTGGCTATTCGGCTTGGTGGCGCCACTAGCACACATCGCACTTGTACAGCCTAATCGGACACGACAGGCATACAGTTGGTAGTTGAGGTCAATATGGAGGTCTCATTTTGCTCAACTTTGCTTACACACGCAGTCCACGCGCGCAGCGGTAAGCCCGGTGGAGCTAGCAGAAGAAGCAATAAAACTTTTCAAGCAATGCTTTATGGGTGTGTGTGTGCATGTGTGCGTGTGTGTATGTAAAGGCTGAGCTAGAAGATTGCCGCCGTAAGATAGGCTAACCCAAAGTCGTAGACCAGCAACGGTTCAAGGTGCGTGTGTTACTGTGTGTTGTTGTTGTTATTAGTGTTTCATTTTAGCTTTGCCTAGAGGCAGCTCAACTGTCAAATTGCCAGCTTCTTGTCGCTGTGTGGGTCCGAAAAGAGTTAATGAAAAATTAAAATGATTCAACCAACTAGCCAACTAAGCAGTCAGCCACGCCAATGGCCAGCGTAACCCGAATGGTTGGATAATTCAGACGAAATTGAAGGGAAATCAAATCAAGAAATTGCTATAATTTGCGAAAATTATTCGAGTATGACGGAAATATCGATATAATAGGCAAATGAAAATTCCGCAGAGAAATCAGTATTATGTTGTAGTTGTTGTAGTTGTTGTAGTCAATTAATTATTGCATTGACATACATTAATGCGTCGGCTGGCAATAATACGGAAATCCCTTGAGGCTGATGAGAGTTTGCGTACTTGTTTGTATGTGTGTGTGAGTGAACGTTTTTTGCTCTTGCTTTTACTTAACAGCTTCCGTGGTGGTAGACTCTTCAGCTGCGCAGCGGATTCGTAGCAAAAACAGCTGCTCTGATACACCAAATGGCCCATTGCTGCTGTGTGCCATTAATCAATTGATTGAGGTCAAAACGAGTGCTACTTTCGCACACTAACACGCACACAGGCAGACACACACAGAGGCATATTTATATATATGTACATATATACATACACATGTGTACGCTTTTTAGCACTTGAGTCTGCTTTTCATGCCCATATATATGTAAGTAAGCGTGCTCTTAAGTGCCTGATTAAGCACGCACTCGCACTTGCACATACACACACATGCACATATACACACAGCCAAACACACTTCTTCATCAGCTTTCATTTGCGTAATCAAACAACAATTAAAAATGCTCTCTTCACTGATCCACTTAATATTTACTCACTTGTAATTGTTGTATAGCTTTTCTGCCGCTGTTTTTTATTGTTGTTGCAATATTTATAGTACTTTTTGTTGCTTTGTTTCGCCAGCTTTGACTTGTGTAAATCTGCAAGTATAATAATAATGTGTTCAAATTAGTGAAAAGCAATAAATGTTGCAATTAAATTAGATATTCATAAATGGAAACGCAAAGTTTCAATGAATTAATTTCCAAAACAAATGAATCAGTAATTTACGGAAATTAATAACCGCAATAAATTTCAACAAATGTTGCAAGTATATCCAGAGAGTTTATGTTGTTGTGAAGGAATTGAAAAAAAAATTCTTAATTGAATTTATTTTTGGAATTTGTAAGCAATTTAATTGACCTATTATTGACTATTGTTAGACTTCAAATATGCAGAACGGTAAAATGATGCTGGATACGAAAAATTCAAATATTTTTTTATTGAAAAGAAACATTTATTTATTAGATATTTAAATCTAAGAATATTTATATTAAATTTAAATTTTCGATTCGGAGATTTTGAAATTGAATTGAAAAAATTAACAACATGATTTTGAAAATTATTTATTAGCATAAATATTTAGACTTGAAATCTTAAAAACATTTATTTAATTTTATTCAACAGAAAGGTATTAGAAAAATAACAAATTTTTACCAAAACAAAAATATATTTAAAAGTTAAAATGGAAAATCTGCAATTTCGTAAGTCAATTAAATTATTATTAAAAAAAAATATTAAAATTTTTATTTGAAATAATTGTATAAAAATTCAAATAATTAATAAGCAATATGTGTAAAAAATTTATCTTAATTTTTTTTTTTATAAAAATACCTTTTTATATAAAAAAATGAGTTAAAAATATATTTTTGAAATTTTCCAAAATATTTTTTGGTTAAACTAAGAAGCTAAGTTCTGAAAAAAGTATTAGAATACTTGATTTTACAGCATACAGAAAAAGTTTAATCAAATTTGAAGAGAAGAGAAAGAGAAGAGAAGAAAGAGTCCTTCTCTGAAGAGAAAGAATTAAAACTTGAAAGTATACTATATTTTAATTAAATACTATCAAAAAATAGTTTAATTTTAACTCAAAATTTTCTCTAAATTTATGTATTATTGATTTCATGTTTTAAATCTATATTTTATAACAAAAAAATATTTATATCTGGATATTTCAAATTTCAAAAATTTTACAAATATTTGAAAAAAACATATCAAGTAAATAAAAATTACTTTAAAATTATATTAGAGAAATAGAGTATATATTTCTATGCCTATTTGTATTTGTTAAAAAAAAAAAAGTTCTCGAAATATTTCGTGCTGCATTAGTTTTAATTAGCCTCAACATATTTAAAGTTAAACAAATTTTCACTGAACCCTCATTGAGCGCCACTCACGTATTCGCATATCAAGAAAACATTCCATTTCCCCTTGCCATACTATGCAAACCCAACAACGCAATTTCGATCCCCAAAACATTTTCAGTGCTACACAGTGCTCCACAGTGCAAGTGTATTCCCCCGATAAAGCAAACTATCAAGAAAACAATCAAAAACGAAGAGAACTCAGTTCGCTGCACAACCACAAAACGCGTTCGGCAAATCATCAAATCTCCGGCTGTGAGGGAGGCCATTACCAGCGCCATCTGCCATCTGCCATCTGCCACATGACCTGTCAGTCATGTCCTTTGGCCTTTCATTTCCGTTTGCCAACAAATGAAGCAGCAAATCACTCCGTGCTATATTCGAGAGCGTGCTCTACAGAGAATAAACTTTTTTTTTCTAAATAAATGCTGCTAGAACTGGCTACTAAATCAGGGAATGCTGGTAACCCTAGGTGGCGGAGGAAGGCAAAGCGACACATGCTGTTACTGTCAATGTAAGTGGCAAGCTTTTTGGGGAAATGTATATGGCTTCATTGGAATTGTGTGTGTTCACACAGCGGAAATAAATGTATTTAAATTTTTTGCCGTTCTTGGATTTTTACATTTTTATCTGGGTCATTTTACAATTCAAGGCAAAGCGATTTTTTTTAATTCGCTCTCTCCTTAATTCTTATTTTATTATTTAGCTCAGTAGGTCAGCTCACGTAATTTTACAGTTAAGAACCAGCGGAATTTTATCTCCTTCCAGCAATTTTTGTAGGGGTGTGTGTGTGTGATTGTTTCAACACTTAAGGCTTTTATATTGACAGATAGCTGCAATTCTTCCAGCTGTGCTTGCTGCCGCCTGCTATGCTGTGTGCATTTGGTTGAGTGTCTTCTTCCATGCGCTGATAAAGATTTGTTGTGATCGTTTTTAGTAACAATGATTTATAAGGAATTTTAAAAATATGTAAACTGCTAGACTTTCATGCAGTTCAAAATTTGGCAATGGGCGTGGACCACCCACTCGATCCAAACTCAGAAAATGTCAATAATAGCCTGTTAGGCACGGGAGCGCCGATTAGAAAAGGTGAGAGCCGAAGAGAGCGCAAAAGATCTAGTAAGAGTCAGTAAAAGTCTTAGAGGACAGGTGTGAGTAATTGAGAAACAGTGAGCGCCGATTTGGGCCAGTAATAGGCGGTGTAGGTCACTAAAAACCGGGCAAAAGCATTGAGACGCACTGAAAGCTTAGAGAGCCATTGAGAACTGGTGAGCGCCGACAAGAACCAGTGAATAACACTTTTCATCTTTTGTAGTTTTAAAAATCTTCGAAATTATAAGAAAAAATCCACCAATATTTCTTACTAGGCTGCAAGACTGTTATCATCCTTCCACACGGTGCATATCCATTCGCACGAGTGTCTTTGCGAACTGTTTAAATATTTTCCGGTTCAAGTGATAGAAACAGCCTCAAAGCCTGCGACGCCTGCTCGCGATGCTGCTTGGAATTTCAATTAGCGCCATGAAGCTTTAACTTCTGCCACGCAAAGGCAGGTCAAGAATGCCACCTACGCGTGCAACACGGCGCCACTAGCTACATTAGGGCTCCTTAACATGGCCAATTCGGTTGCAGATGCGGTGGCGCGCATGTTTGCCGCAACGGTGTGACATAAATACAAACAAAGGAACAAGGAACACGGGCGAGTTGGGGTTCTCGATTAAATCAGCAAACAAGCAAGTAAGCAAGTAAGTAAGTTTATATGTGTGCATCTTTATACGCTCCCCTGCAATTTACACTAGCTGCTACTGATGCTTGCCCCCTGAGGACTCAGAAAAGGCCCGCAAAATGCTAGGTAGGCAATAGCTTACACCTCGCCGTCGCCGCGTTCAGTTGGGCATCACTCATTTCTAGGCCTTCTAGGCTACATGTCTCCTGCTATCTACCATCTGGGTTTTGTAGCAAGCAAGCGCGTTGGCTGCACATGTTGTTTGCGCATGATGCTTGCAACATCTTTGTCAGTTTGTCGGTTTGTCGGTTGAGGCTTCTGTTGGTTTATTGTCTCATGACTGACGTGTTCTTGTACCACAGGAGTATGTCACTGCTGACCCCAACGGCCGCACTGTTCACCGACTGTCACGCTCGCTTTTCATGCCGGCCTCTGTCACTGTAATATCCTTTGCGGCAGGGTTGCCGTGTCACTTCGCTATTTACTTGATCGTATACGTACATACATACATACATACATACATACATAAATGTGTGCTTATAATTCGAATGAGTGTATTTGGTACAGGTAGTGACTTTCATCGTCAGCGGTAGTCGGCTCAACTCAGCTTTAGTTAGTGATCAAGTCAACCATGCGCTGCCGTTCAAATATTCACACAAGCCGCATGCTACCGACGCTTTTATGTTTATTTCACGAATATTTATGTCTATTTATTCTCGAGTCGACTGCCTAACGATCCATTTACCTTAGCCCCCACCAAACGTACGCACACACACACACACACACACATAGCTTTTGGATGTGTAGCAACTCTTCCCTGTTAGGTGGGCATGTTGCTGTCACTCAAACATGTGATTACGATTGTCTGCCTGCTTTTTCGCTGTCATTTCGTCATTTCCCTCACGCCGCGTGTGCAATCACTTTCAATGGCAACCGCCAAAACAGTGCGCTTATGCAAATTAGTTTGTGCGCAGTGCAATACACAATGGGAGCGAACTTGCTGGCGGTCGAGTGGATTTGCGGTGCGGTTGGAGGAGATCTTTTGAGAGTTGCTCGGTAAGAGATTATCTGTCGTTTTACTGCATTTTGCACTTCAAATGTAAATAGTTTATATATTTGACGCCACCGTTGCAGCTACCGTTGCAGCTACCGTTGCAGCTACTGTTGCTAGTTTACGAGCGCATTTCGGGTCGTATAGAATTTAGCTGCAGCCAAACCGCAAAGATGATAGTGCTTATAGTTTTTAGCGAGTTTTTATTTTGCTTAGAGATTAGACAATGTGAGAAGAAGCACATAAGCTTACAACTGATTTCATCAGACTGCTAGATTACTTTAGCATAGTAATTCATAATGATAGAAAGTAAAAATATAAAATCAAAATATAAACATAATAATTTTTGAATAGCTTGTCGCTTTATTCCTCTTTATGTAAGTACGATTTTTTTCTCGCATACCAGTTTACATATCATATCCAAATATAGTGATCAATTTTTCACTCAAATTGCGTTCAAGAAACCTTGGGTCCATAGTATAAGTTTAATCCTAATGATTCAAAAAGATTAAATATTTTTGAGAAATTCTCGCGGAGATTTACAACTGTTTCGTCGAGTTTTCCGGGAAGCACTTGGCATGGAGTGACTGTTTCAAAAATATAAAATTGAAACAAGTCCAAGTAGAAATGCAAAGGTACCAAACTGTTGCCACAAAAGTTTGTATTAAATAAGCCCTAAGTACTCTGATTTATATCCCATGATTCATCATGTTGACCTTCTAATTTATTAAGTTAGTAAAGTTCCTAAATTCCTATCAAGTTTTCGGTGCGCCATTAAGCTAGTCCTCGCTTTTACTTCACTGCTTGAATTTATTTAAGCGGTTTCATTGAAAAAGGATTGCAAGAAGCATTTTTTATTGTTGACTAGAAAATTATGGTAAAAGAAAAAGTACTTAATCGGACAGATATTTGGCTGTCGGTCGAGAAAAAAAAAATCGAGAAACATAGAAATTTGTTTCTAAACTCAGAAATCAACAAAGGGAATTATGGAGTACTATTACTTGCTGGTGTTCCAATTTATAAGACTATTTCATTATAGTCATGAATTTAAAGAAAAATATTTATAGTTACAGAATGACCTTGCCTTCGTTTTTATTATCACTTAATCCGAAATGCCACTTCGTTATCTTGCAATGTTCTAGATGAACAGTTTAAAAGGCATCGGGATACTTGGGTCCTGTTCAGGTATAATTTGAGTTTCTAAGTGAAATCTGTCAAATTAATATCGGTAGCATCGAATGTATGTATATTCTAAAACTTGCAAGTCGACTTTATGAGAGTGAGTAAGATCGTGAAGACCACGACGAATCGGACTGCTAAATTGTCTGCGAATCCTTTTTGGCTGACTTACGAAATAGCAAAAAAATTTATTCAAGTATTTCTAATAGAATATAGCTTGGAATATAGCTGTTGTACTTTGATTTCGTAACTGTTATTTGATATTTTATTTAGAGCAGGGCTGTTGCATTTTACACAATATACAGTAATTAAGCTGTTTTTAAGGGCATTTAGATATCTATGAGAACCGCTTGCCTATGCAAGGACCGACCTATAAACTTGGATTCTTAATTAATTCGTACAAATAATAATAATGTGTGAAAAATGCAAATATGTTATGCAATTCACTATAATGACGACTTGTGAAAATGAATGAGTACTTTGTTGAGTAAAACAAAAAAAAAAAAAAAAACAACAACCAGCGACAACGATCTCAATAATTGTGCATAACGAAGCGTAAAAAGTTTTGCCACAACTCCGCTGGTTGTTCGTCAAAATCGCACTTTGCCAGCCATAAATTTGTGTGTATGCGCGCTCTACACACAATATCCACACATACATACATACATACACACATACACGCACATACGAGTAAAAATGAAATAATTTTAAGGCATCTGCTGGCGAACGGTAATTTGCGCTGCGAGAAAAAATGTTGCTTATGAAAAACAATAAATTTTTATTTTATAAAAACAACACAATGCATTGCCACATTGCCACATTGCCACATTGCCACACTTATGGAATCGCACTCTGACCGACACTCGGAAAATCGCATGAAAAATGTTGCAAGCGCAAAATACCGTGCAACAAGCGGTGCGGCGGGGTGGTAAGTAGAACGAATTAAGCTAATGTCAATGGTAGTTGTTGGTATACTGCAATTTATAGTATATTTATAAGTGTGTGCGTAGGTGTGTAGTTGTTCGTGTGTTTGTGTGTGTGTTCGTTCTGTTTTGTTATTCATACAGCTAGCAAAGTGGGTAACTGGGGCGTTATGGGCCATGGTTATTTGCTAAATTGGCTAAATTGTGGATTGGCTGTTGCGCGCTTCGCTTGTTGTTGTTGCCAGTGAGCTTGGTTGGTAAGTTGGTTGTTGGTTGTTGGTTGTTGGCGTTGGCGTTGGCCGCAACAATATATGGGTCACGTTCATTTTCACTCTGAAATTAATTTTGCAACCATGATTGCTGCAGTGATTGCAAATATTGCGCATACTCATACGCACATATATGAGCTAAATTAAGGGGACTTTATGCAATAAATTTTATAAATACATACTTTATTAAAGCGAAAAATGTGAAGAGTAATGATACTCAATTTTCAGTTATGGAAGAATTAGTGCAATTTTCTTAATTTCATATGATTTATTAAACATCTCACATAAGCTGTCTTATATTCTCTCAAGTTTTAAATAACTACTTTTCAAATTTTAAACGATAGCTTTAAGTGAATATTCTGTAATGTTAATTTTCTGAGTTTTTGACTTCCGGAATAGCTGATTAACTCAAAATGATTTTTTTCCGTTCATTTTTTTATTAAATATAGTTTTTCTATGCCTGTATATTACTTTCCACTAGTCGTTAAACTCATACATGCGCCTAAATATAGGCAACGCTTTATATATTTGAATTAAGTGGTTAGTTAGGCAAGTCAGAAGATTTATTTCCTGACTTCAGGTACACTTTGGGGTCTTAAAAATCTTAATCCATTGGTGGAATAGTGAAAAAAAATGTTCCCGAAGTGTATGCGTGAGTGAATTTCAACACGCAAACCTTTAAACACATTTTCCTCGAAACTGAATTTTTCTTTTTCTTTTTCTGAAATTTATCTAACTTAAACCTTAACTGTAGCTTTGCGGTAACATTACCAAGTAAACTACTTACGATTAATTTGCTGTTATTGCAACTTTGTTTTATAAACAATTTGCTGCTAATTTTGTCGGTCAAAATTTCGATGTTCTTCGACAAGTCCGCCATTTGGCGAAAAATTCTTGTAAAACTAAAAACCTAAGTGTTTGACTAGCACATCTTATATAGATTAAGATCACGTTTTTATCTTGTTTCAGATGGCATGAGTTCCTAGAATCATCGTCGCACGTCGAGGGCCTTTTGAAAAAGTTGATTCCGCAAATTGGCCAGTAATCGCCACTTTGTATCAAAATGTCAATATAACTGATTTGTTATACAATCAATCAGGTACATGCTTAATAAAGTCTAAAAGCAAGAAATTGAATTTAAATTTTAATTTTTTAATATTATCTTAATAATAATAACTTACGTAATAGTAACATTTCTATTTTAAAAACAGTGTCGCCTACAATTAGGCGCAAACATATATCTTAGCGAAGTCGCACACCAATGCCATTTATACCATTTTACACTCAGTGCAGCAAAAGTTGTAACAGTTCAGTGAAGAGACTGTAATATTTGTTGCATTAATTCAAAATCTTTCATAATAAATATTTTCGCCTATCAAGGGATTAAACAAAACTGCTGGACTGCTGCTACCACCCCTCTAGTCATTCAATTAACTGCACTTCCGTTGTAATTCATTTCTTTTTGCATGTTACATACTAACATACATAAATTATAAATTTGCACACGTTTGACGCATGCAGCAATGCACCCTTTATATGTGCTTAACATGGCGCAATGAGGCTGCCGCATGTAATGAGGCATGAAATACAACCAATGCCAAGTTGCCACATTAATTTTCGCATGCCACGAAATATCACACAGCACAGCGCGCCAAAGTACTTAGCATTCAAGTTTCGTAGTTGCAACATTGCAACATTGCAACTGAAATTGCAAGAAACAAAATGCGTTTTTTGTGCGCATTAATAAGGAAAAAATTGAAAACAAAAACATATAAAACGCGAAGCAAAACAGTACAAATGAGCGTGTGCGGCAACCCACTTCAGCGGCAGCTGCAATAATTGTAATTGCTTTTTTTTTTTGTGTTTAGTGTTAAGTAAATGTGTTTATGTGTGCAACGCAGCGTGCGATGTTGTGCAAGCAGCAGTTTTTTCTATAGCTACCTGTGTTTGTTTGTATGTTTGTATGTTTGTGTGTCGGTATAATGTTGGTATATTAGCACAAGCGCTTGCAATACGACCCTTTCGCACAATCGCAAAGAAATTTGCTAATTAAAGTGCGAAACAACTTGGGTCACTGACTCAACAACTGCACTGCTTGACGACGCCGTTTGGACTGATTGACTTATGCCAGACGCATTGAGGGTTGTGCGCGCGATTGTGCAAAGGTTGCATATTTACTTTATGATTGCGAGACTGGGGTGTGGCACGAAAATGAGTTCGCTATGCGAGTTTATTTGCGCAAATTTGTAAACAAACTAAACGTGAAAGTCTCGGAAGCGCTTAAATTGTATTTAGTTGATTGAAATAAATACATATGGAGTGGTTTGGGAATTTCTCTTTATTTTGAATATATATAGTATTTCACAATAAAAATATAAAGCTGTCTCAGAAGGGTCTTAAGTAATCACTGTCACTTGCCAATTGACTACAGATCGATTTAGTAATATTATACCAGGTGAGATTCTTCAAAACACGAGAAACAGTCATACATCCATAAGACACTAGAGGAAACCAGCACAAGGAAAACAGCTTCCGCTGAAGCATTCTAAAAGCATACAGAGAAGAAGAAAATACTCGCAACCTTTTTTATTCCCAAAATGATGCTAACTGTGTGTTATCTTAGCTTATATTGACGTCAAGGCACTCTTGAGTATCTCATGAGGCCTCATAAGTCTTCACTTAATAACTTCGACTCCACATTGCTACTCGGACCTGCAGCAATAGCGCCAAAAATATCAGCACAGTTATTGGTAGATTGATGGTGAATTCCGACTCTTAAAAGCCTCACGACTGGGCACAAACTTTTGTTCTACACCTATAAAAAGACCCTTTACAGCTCTATATTCATTTAGATCTGCTCTGAAAGGATCTGACGTATAAAATCGGCAAATGAGAAGGATTCTTTTATTAGATAACTGCGATTCGGGTAAGTGCTCTTAAAACACATACTGTTATTTTGACTTTTTACGAAAGACCTATTTTTGGCGGAAGCTCTAGTTTTGATTCCGAAGATGCTAAAGAGATAGGAACTCGGTAGAACTTATAAAAGTATAAAGTACATAAATTGAATATTGTAGTTTATAGATATCAGCAATTGAGAGGGTGTGAACTTCCAGAGCAGCAGTCTCTTTGGACTGTAAGGTCAGTTGCCAACACGTTGGAACATTAAGTTTATGTAGTAGAAAGGTCAGAAGTCCGCCTCTACAGGTCTTATTTTTAAAGATTTAACTAGAATAAGTAAAGGAAATTTGTATTCTAAAATCTTGGAAAGGTATGTATGCGGATGGATGGATTCCACATGTAGTAAGCGGATTCTAGGTCAGTTTGATAATCCCCCTCAAGATAATATGAAAACAGTCCCGGCCAGGGATATAACACATAAGTGAGATCTTTCTAATACTAAAAGTTGAATTAGACAGGACCTCGGCTTCAATCGTTTCATTTCACTTATCTCAAAACCCAAGATGATATACATAGGTATAAAATCCTTTACCAAGCGAATCAAGTCGACATAGTGATTAATGAAAGCTCATCTAAAAGCCCCACCCAGGAGAATGGTCTTTTAAGCTTTACATTAATACACTTTTTGACACTTCCAAACCGAAAAAAAGCGCAAAAAACTCCACTTTCCTCACGCCTCAGAGAACCATAAGTACGAAACTTAACATTTAACCCGCACCCGCACAAGAGGGCGTGCAATTTTGACTGCGCTGTCATAGCGTCAAAAACAAGCGAGTTTGTCTAGTCTGTTGTGACAACATCAACCACGGTGCTGGGCGGACGCCAAGCATGCCAAGGAGCAGCAGACACTTTAACGTCACTTTTTCCCACAAACATTTTCTAATAAAAATGAAAATGCCAACGAGCGCCAACAATTTTGTGGCAAGTGTCTGTCTGACGTAAAAAAAAAATACAGCGCGACAGTTAAAGACCAGAAGGAAGCAGACGCACAACACAGCATGGAAGCGGCGAGCGTCTGCTTTTGAAAGCAAGCGAAAAGTTGGGGGAGTGTCTGTGCGAAATGGGAGGAGAGGAAACGGAAGCGCGGTGATCTTCAGTTAGTGTCCGAACGAAAATCGAAATAAAAATAAATGAAAATGAACGGAGCCCTGCAGAGTAGCGAAAGGAGTTGCGGGGAGGCAGATATGAAAAATGAAACTCAAGCATTAAAATTGAAAATAAATATTGCTGCAACAATAATGACGGGCCACTACTGAAATACTACTATATATACTTTATTACACACTCAACACGACCACAAATGGTCTTGGGCGCGTGAAGATTGTCATCTGCTGCGCCGCGGGCGATTTGACGCGCGCAAAGTAGCGGCTGTTAGGCAAAAGCCTAGAGAGAAGGCATGCCATAAACTCAAAACTACAGCACGCAGGGCATAGTGAAGTGAATGCTCGCTCCACGTTGGAGCATCACACTGGCCGCCACAGCAGCCTAACTTGCACCTTATGGTGCGCACAAAAAGGTCATTAACTTGCCGCGCTCCGTCTTGGTGGCGGTGGTGCGTTGTCGTCATAGTTATATCGCCGCACCGTTATACGACACACACGCGTCATCACCAAAGCGACCACAGTGGCGCGCGAATGCGTCCCTCTGCCCGTTTCAAGGAAGAGAATCGCGAATTTGATGCGCCACCCTAGCATGCAGCCTTTTTGGCCTCAAGGCAGTGAATCGGATGCACGTTCGCTTGTGATTGTTAAAGCAAATATGTGGCTGCCACAGTGTGTGTGTGTGGCATGCTTTGCCGGCATTGTTCACTTTGCTCAATTATTACCTTACATGGCGCCGTGACAGCCAGCATCTCGCGTTGCCTCTTCTCTTTCATAGTGGAAATTCGTGGTGTGGGTGTTTGACTCATGCGTCCGCGTGCCATCCTGTGGCGGCGCACGAAAGTCGAAGCGATTGTGTGGCATGTTGCATGCTACCACCGAATGGTTAAAAAGTCGTCTTGAATACAATAAATGATATTTTAGTGCTTCCTGTGGACTGCATATATATATATATATACAGTAGGTGCAGTAGTAAAGATGTTGAAAATAGCTTTACATAAATTAGTTCTGAACTAGTTCATTATAAACTAATTACATATAGGATTTATTTATAAGCCACTAAAGAGATTGTTTTTTTTTTTGTTTGGAGATATTTCGTGTGCTCTAGTGGAGCCAAAAAGAGCTGATACCCAGACTTTATGATATACATCTGACAAAAATGTGATTGAAGCTTATTCACATCTTACCTAACAAAGAATCCGGTTTATCCACAGCCAAGCTTTCGACGCGATACAGATTTCAAGCAGTCTGTATCAAGTCTTTTAAGAGTAAACTCTTAACTTATTAAGAAAACTGTGAACAAATTTAAAAATTGTCCGGTCAAAGTCCATAACAAATCCGGAGTTTTTTCGTAATTTTTTTATTTCTTGCATTGGATTTCAACAGCAAATCAAATAGACTACTTCTGATGCAAATTTTTTTTAATTAATTTGAAAATATTCACTTTGTAATGAATTGGTTTCAAAGGAACTACTCTGCAACTAGTGTTGCTTATGCGCTTATCTGTAACTCTACTGGGTTCTTATGCGCTCACATGTGTATCAAACACATTTCCCTTTAAACGCATTCATATTACGTGTGTTAAAGCGTATTTTCTAGTGACTTGCAACTTTGAACCTGAAAATAGCAAAATCGCAGGGCAGCAAAGGGAATACAAAAGGCACGCGAAATACCAAATAATGAAATGTAGAAAGATGAACAGTTGTGGCAAGTTTAGTGGCAACACAACAAAGTTCGCACACAGCATGACTGCGCCGAGCAACTGCTGTCTGGCTGCCGCATCAATAACAGCCAGGGCATAGTTTAGGTTTATGATATCGAAGAGCGTCACAACAAAACTTCTCCGTTGTCAGTAAGTCAGATAGGCAATGTGAAGGCAAATAAGTGAATTTCGCAAATAAAAAATGAAACAAAAATAGCAAGAACACAAATTAAAGCGAATAATTCCAATGAAAATGCAACAGACTCTGCAGCGCCGACATTTTGACGTTGCCCATAAATCGCCAGGTTGACTTTTTGGTTAGCACCATCTTCCTGCCTCCTTCCACTTCCCTGCCATGGTCTTGTTGCATTACTCGAAATTGTCTGCTGCCTGCTGCTTAAGCATTTGCCATCGCTGTCGTTGTTGTCGTCGTTGTCGCTGTCATCGTCTGCAATGACAATCATATTTGCCATTCCCGCTACTGCTCTCTCGTCGCCTGCATTGTTTTGTGGCTAATATTTGTGGCCACAAAGTCGCATGGAATGTGTAATGTTCTACAGAAAATGTTCACAGTAAGGCAAAAGTCAAGTTAGCTGCATTGCAACCAACTAATTTCAGCCACAATACATTCCTGCTAACGGCGCTACCAAAAAAGGGCACACCACCGATACTTCAGTATGTGTCTACGCGGAGTGCAAATGTGCAGCTAAATTGCTTGTGCCTAGCGCAAATATTGCGAATGTGTCGGATATAATGCTGGCAAAGGCTGGCAGCAAGTATTGTATGACAACTTAAGTGACCCAGCAGGAAATACGGCGTTTCTTTTTGCAAATGTAATCCTTACTACTCTAGCAAATCGAGGAAGTTTTTGCTAATATCTCACTAAACACACTTTGCATAAAAGAATATTATATATAAAATCATAAAATTTTAAACGTTGTTTTTGCCTTTCAAATAATTTTTTCAGTATAAGAGCTTAAATAAACAAAAAACATAATTCTGATAACAAATTTTTCACAGAACTGTTGTTAGGAAGGAAGCTGTTCAAAACTAAAAGCATATTGCACTTAAATAGTAATGACTGAAAAGATGGTGTAGAATTTTTAAGCTCATAATGCCCTTTGAGAACACCTCACAAGTGGTGTCATTAACTAACGTGACGTCACTAAAGGAGCTGTTATAATAAATTCGACGTAGGTGGGAGCAGATATCGCAAATCTGCTTGCGGCGATAGCTGTAGAGAAATAATTTCAAAATACATTTCAAAATTTCCTACAGTGACATTCCACATCAATACTCTTTTAAGCCTTAACGGGCACATGTGTCATTATATCTTTCTTGCGCGCCTGCGTTTCCATACGCATTCCACGAAATGCATTGTGTTGTTTGTTATTTATTTTTCACAAGCTTTAATTGTTTTCTCTTCAGGTTGTCACTTCAATACAATTGGCTTTTGGTTCTTACATAAATTTTATTTTTTCTTTCATTGAAGTTTTGTGTACATATGAAAATTTAATGAGCTGCTTAAAATTTCAAATCTTTCATGTGTGTTTATTTTGGAGTTCCTGAGAAATGTTAAAATTCCTTTGAGCGTCTGGAAACGTGGGAAAAAGAAGAGCAAAAAAAGTTCAAAGTTCAAAGTTTCTTTTTGCTTGTTGCAATGTGTTTCGTCAATGAATTTTCAGATTATACGAGATTTTTAATCACTCTATAAAGGACACAGGCCGAAAATAATAAACGTTCATCAAGTTTTTTGAAAATGCTCTCAGTTCGGTTCGGTGAAGCAGTTGTGAAGATAGAGTGGTGCTTAGGATGATCTTGACTTCATCCTAAATTTCATTATTACAAGTTGAGGGAAATTGAAGAATTGCTAAAAGGAGATTTCGCGTCCACTGAGATATAAAGATTGGCCCAAAGGTGTGTTTATTTCTGAAATGTTAGCAGCGTCGAGCAATCACGACGAGATGGAGATAAAGATGTTGGGATCGAGAAGCAGTGGTGGGAAGACAGTAGCATTTGTTCAATAAGTAGAGTGCAATAAGAATTCTGAATAAACAAAATATTTCTATAATTGAGAGGCTTAGAGAATGAAAGACCTTATTATAGCTTTCTACAACAGAAAATATTTCTATGATTGAGAGGGGTGGAGAATAACAAGTGGAGCGCTATGTCCTTTTTATGGTATTACTAAATGAAATAGCATCACCCGTAGAAAACCACAGAGGAGAGATAGAGTGAGTTAGAGGCAGAGATAGTGAGAGATATAGAGAGAAAAACGGGGTGATAGTATCCAGATTCCAGATTCTAGTAGCATTTTTAAAGTGATGGAGTAGAATGTACGTACTTGACTTTGGTTACAGATTTCTGGTAAATTGGTCGAAGATTACTCATAACTGTTAAACAAAGAACTATTCTCTCCCTCTAAAGCATTATTAAAATCATACAAAAAAAAATCACACCCGACATATGTGCTCCGAATTCAGGCATGGTTTGTGGTAATTTATGGTGTCTCAAATTAAAGAAAAAATTCGAAAAACGAAATAAAAGGAAGCACACAACACCGACGAGTGCCTGCGAGTAAGAACAGAAGCAAATGTAAATAAACAAAGCTGACAGAAGTTAACATGAAGTAATGTCTGTATGTAAGCGTGCTCACATACTTCTTGCTGTGCTACACAAATCAAGTTCGTGCACGAGTACCAGCACGTCACCGAAAATCCAACAAAAATCCACTGCTTGCCACTAAAGTAACGAATAAATTGTTAATAAGCACAACTTGCGCACAAATGCGTGGTGGCAAGCAGAAGCGACAAACTGGCAGCGACAAGCCGGGCAGGACTTAGTTGCTTAGTGAGCAGTGTGTGAAGTGCACAAACAACAAACACTGGTTGACAGTTGGCCAACAGCAGGTAAATAAAGCAAAATGAATATATATATATATATATATATATGTATACATACATACATGTATGTGTGCGTGTAGCGTTTTATAAATTTGTATGCTGCATGGTCCTGTGGGCCGCTTGCTAGCTACGAACGTGATATATTGTCGGTTCAAGGGCATGTGGACACGTGTTATGATTATAAGATTTTATTTTATTGTGAACTGTTCTAATATTGCTTTTGTTCTTGTTTTTGTTTTTGTTTTTGTTTTTCTTATTTATTTTTTTTTTTGTTACCAGCTCTACTTTAATTCTTAATGTTTTCATGGAATTACTTAAATCACGTTTTGGTCATTTAAGTGAGCGCCTGCGTACTTGGCACAAATTATATATTATAGTTCTATATGAATGTAGGTATGTATGCATGTGTGTACCCACCTATTTGGGCAGCATAAGAAAATTAGCATATTTAACGATTTTACATGGCAGTAGATTAAAGCCGTTAAACCGACCGAGTGGCGGCATATTTCATATGCGTATAGCGGCACACACACACACACACGCATACACGGATGCATGCACGAATACTTATACACTTATACGCTTACACATACCCATGCACATAAATGTAGTGCCGCCTTCCTGCCTGCAAGCGAACGTTGCATGAATAATTTACACGCAAGGAATGGTAAGAAGAAGAAATATAATAGAGAAAAATAAAAATAATAAAAAAAAGAAAAATAAAAGAAAATTAGAGCGCTGAATTGCCGGATATGTCGCTGCACGAATTTGACATGGAAATAAAAAGCGATTTTCTCTTCGTTTCCATTTTTTATTTCGTTCACATTGATTTAATTTGAAGAAAACGGACTAAAGTAGACTAAAGTAGACTCCTCGAAAGAGCAAACTCAGTGTAAAATTCAAAATTTAGAAAATACTTGTCCCTAATTCTAAAGTTCGCCACTGAAGCGTGGTATTAAATTTAAAGTTATTCAAATTTCGACCCGCCAAACCAACAGTCAATCGTTTCTTATATTGCGTGTCTATATCCAAAACCAAGATGCCAAATCTTAACTCCAATTTTCCTGTAGTTAAGAAGAAGAAGCATAGCTACAGCCTAAGGTGGGACATGCACACCTCCGCTGGAGAGGATCAGGAAGGAGCGCGAATATACTTTTAAAACGTTTTAATAGTGGCCATTTGACTTTGCGTCGTAATTTCACGTCAGCGCGACCCAGAAAATCATAGACTACTGTTATGAGTTTTATTAATAACTTGATTCTGGCGCCACCTATCGGAATTATTTTATACATTCACACTGAATGTTAAAATTTCAAAACACTTTTCCAATCGCAGTAATAAATATAATCTCCAGCATTGGCCAGCGAAGTAAAACTCCTAGTGACCCCTTTTCGAATTTTCGGATAAATATCGGGCAATTCAAAATTTACACGTATTTCATCTTTCACCGAATAAGAGGTGTCTATATTGCCATATAAAAATATATGCGACCTGCGAAATATATTTCAAAACAGCATTTTAATTGGGTTGGATTTAGGAAGCTTCTACGTATGGATTTAGATATGTTGATCCGAAAACGATGAAAATATTCCCATCAAGACAGACACGACTAGACATAAGGTACAGAACATTTTGGGAAAAAATATTTAAGGGCAAATTTTTTTTTAAATAACAAATCTTGACAAATCAAGTAAGTCATATCGTAGTTCATTTGCTATCAATATCAATGCTAGATCTAATCTGTGTGAACTAAGAGACACATGACATTTAATGACGCCGAAAGCCTAAACAATTCACTTAGGAAAGTTATTACGTAGAAAAATAATCGAAAATGAATTTATTGCGATAATCATTTGCCGCTTACTATCAATAATAAAACACCGAAATTAACCATATAAATAATAGAGCAAGTACTTTCACAGGCATACAATACAATACATGCGATGCTAAGAAAAATTTTACGTATACGCCATGGTGGATATGACGCTATTTATCACTAAAGTAAAACCATATCGAAATAACGGCACTGGAATGGGAAAATGGGCTGCAAGTGGGCGTGCTGCAGCACAAGGACACGTGTGGTACGTTAATATTTAAATGAAATAATTTGTATGCATGAATGGGAGTTAGCGCGCTGGTATCGAATGGCTAACCACAAACGGGCAGCCACATTTGAAACGCCAAGGGCGACTAATTGCGCACAACTTATAATTACTATGCTCGAGTTGAGCGAATGAAATGAAATTAGCAACACCTTAGTAAGCGTAGTAGAGCGTATATAATTAAATGCCGGAAGAAGTTGTTGATTAAGTGTTAAGCCTGTACATTGTAATTGTATATCTGCCGATATATAAGATATGTATTTAGGTGATAATTTCGGCTTGATTAGAAAGGTGGTCTAAGTGCTAGTCGTGTTTGCTTTGAAGCCCATATAAAATTCCGAGTAGATTACACGCTCATTAGCGATAAGTAAACGGCACATAATGAAATATTAGCGTATGAAAAACATATCAAATGGCAGTAAAGAATGTTGATTGGCGCGAAGAAAGCACTTCGATATCAATTAATGGTCAGTACTATATACATATGTTTGTGTGGGAATATATGTGCAATTGCAATGTATTAACATTTTTCTTCGAGAGAAGTTTACCCATTAGTTTATATATAAATTTGGGCTACTCCATTTTTTTTTTTTGTTTTTGCTTGCAAGTTTCTGTTTCTGTTATTTTTGTCTTCTTTTAATGCAAAAGCTATTTAAAGCTTCGCAGATTTTAATTTTGTCACAAAATATATATTCAAAATATGAGCGCAAAATTTTATTAGTCCACTCTCCAAGTAAATAAGCGATCCATAAATTAGAGTTGAATCTGATAAATATATTTTAAATACGTTTAAAGCCTTACGAAGGCAAAGATCATATGAATCTGAAACTAAAGGAACAAATTATCCTAAAGGACTTCTTCAATAACTTTAAAAAAAGTGTGTTAGTAAACTTTAAAGAGAATACATCAGTCGTACTCTCTATAGAGTATGGGAATGAATTAATCTCTAAAGCATACCTTTACGATGCAATTAAGTATTCATTAGTCTCACGTAAATTTCTCCATGTGTAATTGGGGATTGACTGGTTATTAGAATTGATTTAAAAATAATTGAGGTAAATAATCCATAATTTTTTCGAAAGAATTATTACCTTTTTATATCCTTTTAGCTATAAAAGTGTACAATTTGCACTTTCATACATACCTCAAGCAATAGAGAATAGTTCGTTCCATTATCAAAAGATAAAGTGCCATTACTCACATCTTAATTTGTGACTAATCGCGTTCCCATCTCGAACTTTTTGAATTTTTGCAAGAATATTTTAAAGCTCTTGCATATTTGAAGACGTTTATTGTTTGTTAAGTAAGGTATAATCTTCATCACGCTCACCTTGTTGTGATGAAGCACACAAAAATTCAACTGATTTAGAACAGCTACCAGAAAGTCCTAACATTATACAAATATTCCAGACGAACATCGTGTGAAATGGAATTATAAGTTGCGCAAATTTTCGATAATTCGATAAGTCGAGTGGACGTTCTTTTAAACTGAATTCGGCTGAAACTGATAGGTGGTTGTGGAGAAAGGATATATTGATAGCATATTTAAAAACATATATTGCTAAGAGGTTTTTTACATGGAAATATTTTAATTTTTTGCTGAATGACTTCATTATTAAGACATTATTATAATTATGAAATTTACACAGTAACAAAAATCGAATACTCGGCTTGAGTTGTTACACAAATAGGGGGTAGCTTTAAAACAATTTTGAGTTAAGCAATTTTTTGCACAAAGCAACGCATTATACTAATTGCATTGCAACAAAACACTATATCACCAAAAAGCTGACATAGTTAGAAGAACTTTTTCATTCATAAAAAATATCAAAGCAATTTTTCAACCCGAAATTGAAGAGCAAACTAAGCTGGGTGACATTGAGAGTAGAAAGTGACATCTTTATATAATTTGCTCTAAAAATTTTCGCTCTTTCCGTGTGCATTAGCGATCACTGCTTTAATTATGCTCCAAACGAGCAGCGAAAAAAGCGAGCGCACTCTCTGCCCCTGGCTTACATTAGTTATGAATGGTAAATGAGTGTAAAGTAGGGCGACAGCAAGAGAGAAAGTAAGTTAAAATATGTTGCAGAATTTCGTGAATATTGAAATTTACAATTTGTCGGCTGCGAGCTGCGAGCTGCGAGCTGCGCGCTGCTTCATAACGGAACCACCGTGCGATGGTGAAATTTATGAGTGATCAGGTAGACTGCACCAAGGGCTTGCAGCGAATTAGCGCAAATTTTCCACAAGCAAACGACATGTACAACAAATAGCACGTAAACAACAACAACAATAACAACAACAACAACAATAACAGCGTGCAGCATGCAACGGAAGTGGCGGCGAGAGTTTTGCTTTTAACGCAAAGTGCTGTCGCTGGCTGTTAAGCTTGAGAAGGTCGCACGGAACTGGAGGGGGCCAAGTGCAAGCATTCGCATATGGAAATATGTGAGTAAATGCGCGCTAAAAAAAAAAATTGGGTGGCAACACATGGTGCGAGTAGCATGCAAATATATGCGCATTTATGCTGAATATTCAGTGGAAAATTTTTCATTCATTTATTTTCATTGCACTGTGGCATAACATTTAGAATCCTTTTCTCATGGCTCACTGCAGCGTTTCACCATTTACATGTATACATGTACACATGTATGTATGTGCGTATGTGCGTATGTGTGTGTGTTGCTATAGTACTTTTTGCGCCCCTACATGCAATACGATTTGAATATCTAATGTTGCACTTGCATATGGATACATGCAACGATGCAGCGTTGCGAGCGGCGACGCTAAGCCTGACTGAAAAAGTTCAAGGTGCACGAAAGGAAGGTCGTGCGTTGCAAAATAGGGGAATAAATATAAACTTTTTATGTACAAACAGATGAAAGTGGTTGGCAAAAGCGTTGCGCTGCTGGTGAAATGGAAACTCTAGTTTGTACCATTTACTAAGCGCGCGACGTGGGGGAGTTGCTACGACTTGCTAGGCATTGACTGAAGTGCACACGTGCTGTAGGCAACGGAAACCACTGAAAGATTAAAGTAATCAGCGTTGTTGTTTGTGTTGTTGTCTTTTATTTCGTGTTTTCATGTGTGCTTTTAATATGATTTTTTGCTTTTAGAGTTCATAAATGAAATTCTGCTTGCTACCTGCGCTGGATATCCTTTTACTACACCGATATAGAAGTAGCCAAAATAATATATTGACTAAGCAAACTAAACAAACAACAAAGTGATTGGAAAAAATTTAATTCTCGGCAAAATTGGCAGCGTCCAGTCAAAGGCACAGTGGTGTAGAAATCATAAAATATTTGCTAAAATTTGGCCTTTAGGAAAAATTAAATATATATTTTTAATTTACTAATTTTTTCATTGAAATCGGAAAATCAATATGAATTTAATATTTTTTACAAAACGGAGTTACTAGCTTACCGAAAATTAAAATCGAAATAAAATTGTAAAATCGAGAGCGCTTTACGAAGATATACAATAGAGTTGCCATTATTCAAATAAAATTATGTAACAAGATATTTTATCACATTTAGTGAAAAATCGAGTAAATTAGGGAGCATTGTAGGAGAATTCAAAACTAGCAATCTAATTGTTTTAGGAATTAGCATTGGCAATGTTGGCCATCCATTTATATTTAAAAAAAATTTGATTGAAGTAATAATGAACGCTTGTGCTCGAAAATCTTGCTTGAGCAGGGTTGGCATATATATAGATTATGATAAGCAAATGTTGAAATTCAACGCATCGCGAACTCGATGCCTGCTGTTCGACATACAGTATACTCAAAGATAAAGAAATATTTGCCATATCAGGAGTGTATATATGTTGCAAATTTCAATTGTTTTTGTTGACAAAAATTTTTAGAAAATAATGATGCAAAAGTATTTAGAATTATATTCATTAATTTAAAAATGGATTTGTGCTTTTTATAAGGAAATTTTTATTTCGAAAAAAAAATTTTATGTTGGCAATCATGGAATATATTTAATTTTTTCATTTTGTAGGATTTCCATTACAGAACTTTTTCATTCTAAAAAGTGCAAAAACATTACTTAATGTTAATTTATTTTACGATATTTTAACGAGATGGGGAAACTGTTTATTTGTCAATATATATTTCTTTCAACCTAATTTACTAACGGAAACAACAGGAAAAACATGAAACTTCCTGCTATTCGGTTTTATCTACATGCCTACCCACTGTGCAACAGCTACTAACCAAATTTTTTATACTGGCGCCAGGAGAGCTAATCAAAGTTATTGCGTAAAAAATATTTATAAAGTACAAAGTCTACAAAGCACTTTTATTCGTTATTTATAGCATATTTTTATTACCTATAACAATTTACATACCACTTTTGTACCGATTCAACAAAGCAAAACAAAAGGCGAAATCCACTTTGAGTAGACCATGCAAACGGCCAATGGAAGTACAAAATTGAAAACAAATTTTGGCAAAAGAAATACTGGCTGAGAGATACGAGGAATTTAAAAAATATTACTCATTTTATATTAGCCCTTTTTCGAAGAGAGATGTGTGTGCCTGGGTGTGTCTGGGTGTTAGTCATGCAAATACAATTTCAACAAACATGACCGCCATGTGGCAAACTACGAGCAATGCTGTGGGCACAGCTTCCGGCCTAACAGACTTTCAACTCACATTCGCATGTATACATAATATAAAAATATAAAAAGTTTTATAACTTTAATGAAAAAGGCAGCAGTAAGAGATTGCAGCAGCCAAATGGCACACACACGGTCACACACGACGAAAGCGAGTGAAGCAAGCAAAGTTCAAAGTGGGTTAGTCATAAATTTTAACCACAATTTCACTTTCTACATAACACAGTCACACATACGTATAGGCATTCACACACACACACACACACACATGCGCCCGAGTGTGCGTCTTTAAAGGCACATAAATTTCCAGCATTTTGCCTTGGTCGCTACTTTTTTGACTGTGTGTCGCTTTTTGGTCCCTTGATTTTAGCTGGCCGGCTCATATTTCTTTGCCTTTCAGCCTTTGTTAGTTTGGTCCTTAAGGCCCTTAAATAATAATAAGATTTGGCCAAATATTAAGTAAAATGAATGTGTCCTCTTGTGGGCGCATATGTAGAGCTTTACTCCATTTTTTTGTATCCGAAGTATGTACATATGTATATGTATATATATATAGTATTTATATGCTTATTTTATGTGCATGTGCATGTGTATGTTATTTAAGCGTAATTTAAAATGACAGCCGCAATGGTTGACCCTTTCTCCCACTCAAACTCTTGTTGGCCACTACCATAATTTCTCATGTTGTTCAAGTACAAACATATATATACAGTTATTTGTAATAAAATACACATTTATGTGGCATGTGAAAGTGGAAAATAGGAAAGGTATGAATATACATATGCACAAATATATGCTCGTTTTGGTAATTTTGTGTGTAATAAAATATTGATCGCAGATTAAGAGAAATCACTTATTTATGCTTCAAGTTTTCGTTATTTCTAAACTTTCTATTTCTGAAGTATTTCAATTTATGGTAAAACAAAACTAACGGGTAATAAAAATAAGATTTTCTCAAATGTTTCTTATGGTAAGGTCGAAATTTTACTAACTCCTTCGCTCTCAATAGTTAATCGTGCTTTAACAAACCCTATCATCTACGGCTAAAACTGAGCTTGTCAGTGCTGGGCCCCAATACTGTTTTTGAGAATATTCGAAAGTGTAAATTCAGTTACGGTCATTATGCTTTCTAAGCTTCCTAAGCTTACCGATTGTTCAAATGTAAAACACCCTCTTAAGTGTCAGTTCGAAAGACGACTGCTTTAATTTTTTTCTCTTTGCTTTTTACTTCGGCCCCACAAATCGTCACCAGTTTACCTTGAAACCCAACCATGACTCCAGAATGCTTTCACAAGAACAAGTGATCTTTATAAAATGATCTTTAAATGAATTCAAAATAATAATTTATAGCCAGATTAATGCTGTTAAACCATGTTCCATAGAATGGAGGTAGATTCCCTATTATATGTCATTGGCTTTTCCACAGATATGTGAAATTGGTATGGGTTTGAAAACCTATTTCTATCAAAACATGTTCATATTTTAACCGCAAACCTTGAAAAAATTCTATATTTGGCGCATTCTTCTCCCAAATTTTTAGCTCTTTTCCCTTTGTGCTCCGCTCTCTAGTCGAAAAAATGACAAATGACAGAAAGTTATCCATTTATCTGGAGCAGTTTTGGCGAAACGAACACACCTATTGTAGAAGGCAAACATATAGATGTCTACAACTTGATTTATGCTTTGCTGTAGATATCGATTAAGCATACTTTTTCAAACCGCCCACTACATTTAAGCCTTTCACACAACGGCAACACTTCTTACAAAGTAGCTGTCAAAATCTTAAAACAGTTAGATTGCGCCCTGGCTATATTGCTGGTTTTCTGAAGTAGACATTTTTTTGGCAACCAGAAAAATTATCAACTGACAGAGTAGAAGGAAATGGCAACTTTATAAGGACAATTATACATATATAAATAAATTCACATAAATAAATTTGCAGCACGTGATTTCCTCCACTGACATTCGATAAGCCACACTATTTCAAAATGCATTGCTTTCATACAGTTCGTTATAGGAATAAAATTGATACTACAAATCACGATTCAAGGAGGATATTTTAAATATAAATACTTTAACCTATCACCTCGATAACTTGGCATGCAGAAATTCTTATACACAAGTAGACTAGCTTTTAACTAGGTTAGGAAGTAAGTTCTGAACCATATGAGCATATGTACATAAAGATGTAAGTATATTTGAAGCAATATCGTTTTTAAAATGTTCACTTTATCATCATCACTGTCATATTAGTGATGAGTGCATTGAATGTGCTATGCTATCAACCTACATATATAATGAGGAATATTGCATATCAATGTTTGGTCTAAAATTTTAAGTGCATTTGCGGTTTTTCGAAATTCAATCTTCATATCAGCTGCCATTTAGGATATATGAGATTGGAATGATTTAATGAATGTGAATTTGAGAGCAATTTACCACACTCTTACTCTTGGATAACGGATGATGAGTAAAATGAGTATTTTTTTAAATATGTTTAAATTAAGTATTTGCCAAGTCATTTGTCAGCTGTTATGTTAATAATTAATTAATTGAGAAATTGAGAGTATATTCTTGGAAATTCAATTACTAAAATTGAGGAATTTGAGATAACGCAGGACATTAATATAATTAAAGCTAAGTGAGTATTGTTCCAAAAGGAAACTGATATCTAATTATAATTAATTTCTCAGGCTTATTTCGTATCATTTGACATAACCACAAAAAAAAAATGAAATATGAAATATGAAATATGAAATATATAGTATATAATATTTAACACATTTGAATAAGGGGAATGTTGATGATTCAACAGTGCAAATATCAAGAGAAAAGCTACTGAAAATGTGCCCGAAATGCATATTTATTAACACAATCGCTCACATGTGTCTTAAAATTTATTTATGCGAACAACAATTAAAAGATATAAAAAATTGTTGCATGCGAAAGTGTGAATTTTTAACGGTTTACCAAAATATGTCGGCAAAATGTGTGAATGGATGTGTGTGCAACGGTAAAATTGCAATAATATATTATATAATATAATATGTAAATATGTTTCAGCACATGATTTCGGGTTGATTTGGCTGTTGCAGGGCAGCTGTCGCCAGCAGCAAATGCTCTTCATGAATTTCATATTTCGCATTTGTTGATTTAATGCACTCCTCGAGCTTATGCAAACAAATTCCCAGCGATGTCACAGTGCGATCCCTCTCCCCACTTTCCATCCCTTGAACCGTTGGTAAGTAAAAATATTTATGTTGCAATACTTTTCGCCGACTGACGTAGTGGTTGCGGGAAGTGACTCCACAGCGCCAGTCGAAGTATGGCTTGCATATGTGTGTGTGGCTGTGTGTCAGTGAGCAAAAAATAAAAAAAAAAAATTACAAAAGGGAAAATTCGTAACTTTTTTCTTGTCAAAAATGTGCAAAGAAGCAATTTATCCCACAAACAAACATACACACACTCACACGGAGAGAGAGTGAAAAGTAAACACATTCGATATATCCATATAGGTGTGTGTGGGTGTGTGTGTGCGCATTTCATGAAAGCTGTTTGCATATGTTTAAGCATTGTTGTTGTTACTCCATGCATGTATGTATGTGCATATGTCAAATTGGAATTGCGTACTTACCTCAAAATGTGATTTCCTGCTTTTATACTTTGCTGTGTTGCTGTTCTTGTTGTTGCTGCGGCAGTTGTTTCGCTGTTGACATTGGCTTTTACATATTTGCGGATAATGTTGCACATTTGCGTGCATTTATTGCGCCGTTCACATATATCTATGCGTGTTTGTGTGTGTGTGGCACGAAGCAACAGCTGCTTTGATCCGCCAACGCAAAACAACTCCCGTCACAATCGAATAACGGTTGTGAGTTCAAGTAGCGTACGTGTGTGAGTATTGAGGAAATGCTAAAAAAGATCTGCAATAAAAGAAGAAGAAGTAGAAGAAATGTGTTTAAGGTTAACATGATACCAAAGTCTAACGCGATTTGCAACCTTACGACAACTATTGGCAATAAAAAAAAATATTTGTATATTAAAGAATGCTGAAATTGGTGGGCAAAAAAGGCAAAATAGGCAACAATTGTTGGCAAGTCAAGAATATCGGAAATATTTTGGAATTTGATACAAGACTCTAAGAAACTTGTGCACTCAAACCCATATTTCAGAATTAAGTCTCATCGAACTGCGTAATAGCAGAAACCAACATGTTATTTGTTAATATTTTATGTAAGTGCATATTTATCAAATGATTTTACAATGGAATTACAAAAATTTAAACAACTATTTTTTGTATGATTTACTGCAAGTACTATACTCTGATCTATCCTCGTCTTCCTCAACATTGAAAAGAAATCTGCAAATGCTAGAAAAACATCTAGATGAAATGAACATTCTGAGAGGAAGAAGAAGAGAAGAAGATGTCTGCTGACTCCAAGAAAACACAACGGAAATACTTCAAAAAAATTGCAAACTCCAAATTAGAGAAAATTACTGAAACAGAAAGTTTTTATAATCTCGCAACATGCTGCTACAGAGTACATTAGTTTTGTTGACCTAACGGTTGTTTGCAACACCTAGAACTAAATGAGTTAGATATAGTCATATGTATATATAAATGATCAGGATGAAAAGACGAATTAAAATCCGAGTGTCTGTCTGTCTGTCTGTCTGTCCGTCCGCGCAAGCGATAACTTGAGTAAAAATTAAGATATTTTAATGAAACTTCGTAGACGTGTTCTTTGTCGCCGTAAGACGGTTGGTATTGCAGATGGGCGTAATTGGACATCTGCCACGCCCACAAAAAGCCATTAAAAGAGATAATGTGCTATAACTAAGCAGCAAATTAATACATAAACGCGAAATTTGGTATAGAGGATCCTAGTAGGGTGGCGCTTCTGTGGGGTATGGCCCCGCCGCCCAATAGGTTTAATATATTTAGCTCGGAAACCGTTAAAGCTATATCAAGCAAACTTGCTCCGAGTGAGGTCTTCTAGCATCTCTTCACATACTGAGAAAATTAGTAAAATCAGATAATAATCACGCCCACCTCTCATACAAAAGTTATGTGGAAAACTACTAATAGGGCGATGACTCGCTGAAGTTACACGTTAGAAACAGTAAATCTTGCAGAAACAATAATACGGAGGGGTTGCATAGGAATTCGTGTAAAGTTTTGATTATGGGAGTGGAACCGCCCATTTTTAGGCGAAATACCATATCTCAAGAAACCTTTAACCGATTTCAACAAAATTTAGTGTATGACATTACATTTTCATTGTTGTCACGCTGTGAAAATAGACGAAAGCGGATAAAAACCACACATACTTCTCATATAAAACAATTTTAAGTTTCATCTGATCCTTTCACTTTAAAGAAAGGATAAACCGGGCAGGAATTAAGATATGAAAATCAAACTTTGTACAAATAGAGCCTTTAGGATATGTCAGCTTATGCGTAAAAATGGACGAAATCGTATAATGACTTTTCAAGCCACCAGAGCCACACAATATTAGGACCTCAGTGTTTCTATCTGACTTTTTATCGAAAATATCAGGAAATCTGTAGATATCGTAACGAAATTAGAGGATTATGTTTCCATGATAATAGCGTGCTCTGGTATCAAAAATGGGGAAAATCGGATAAATACTTCCCATAGCCCCCATATACCAAATATAAGGATTTTCAACCTTCCTGTAGACTTTATACCGTATATAAGGGTAAATGCATGAGACATCACAATGAAATTCGAGAATTATCTTTTCGTGAAATTAATGTGATTTGGTGTCAAAAATGGGAAAAATCGGGTAAACATTTGCCCTAGCCCTAATATACCTAATTTGCGGATTTTCAACCTTCGGGTAGACTTTATACCATATATAAGGGTAAATTTGTAAGATATCATAATGAATTTGGAGTCAAAAATGGGAAAAATCGGGTAAATTTATTCCCCTAATATCCATATACCTAATATGAGGATTTTCAACCATCCGGTAGACTTTATACGATATATTTCGGTTAATGTGTAAGATATATTAGCAAAATTAAGTGAGCGTGTAATACCGGATATGCCATAGTTTAATGCCGAAGATTTGTGATATCGGTGAACGAATTAACCCAGCTCCCATATACTACATATAATGATTGTCGCTATTCGAGCAGACTTTATGCCGAATATGTCGGTCACTTTGTTAATTTCCATCACGAAATTGCGTAAAAACATATTCCCTAATATACTTGAATAATGAAATGAGTTAATGTGATCAGTACAGATCTTCCTCTATCCCAAAAATGCCCGATATAAGAATTCGCGACATTCCATCTGACTTTAAACCGTTTATGTTGGTCAATATGTGTGATATTTTAATGAAATTAAGTGGATATGTTTTCTTAAACACAATGTGATTTCCCGCTAAATATGAAAGAAATCGGACCATGACCATGGTCTAAGCCGCTTATTCCTAATATAATGATAAGAAATTGGAGCAAGAAGGAAGTATGTACACAAGAATATGTCCAACAGCGATGAGATGGAATTCAAAAGCAGGTTAATTGTTTTTCATCTAGGTGGTTCTCGGTTTGGGGGAACTTATTTCGATATACAGATAATGGCTGAAAAGTAACTAATTAGTTAGAGCTTTCAAACGTCTTAGGTAACCATCACTGACACATATTCGAGCCCTTCCCTTTCTAATTCGTGGCAAGCTATTCAATGTGATCCGATACGTTTTTTATGACAGACAACGAAGACTTCCTCCACTTAATTTTACCTAACGTGAGTTTGATAATTAAAGCCTTCATATAATAATGTTTGTGATTTTATGAAACCTCGAATACTTTATTATTACCATACAATAAACATTTCGATCACCAGTGAAGTCTTATGTAAATCTTTGTTTTCCTTTTGCCATGAAATTAGTTCCGCCTTCTAACATGATATGATTTTTTCGTTTAAGCCTACACACACACACACATACATATATAATAGCGAATAATAACAAAGCACTTCAGCACAATTTTTTTTCCCAAATTACAATCAACCTCGCTCCGAAGTGGTTTTGAGGTTACGGCATCAACTGCGTTTTATATTAAAGGTGATGTGTTCATGTGGACATTCCTATATATATACAGAAATATATGTAAATAAGTTTAAAATTGAATTTTTTTCTGCTTTTTAACGAACACATACAAACAATAACAAAGGCACATATGTCAGATTGTTATTAAAAATGCTTTATACACCTTGAAGTGTTTACATTCTGGCATACAATTTCTTCTGCTACACCAACAATTACAAAACAAAAGAAGGAGGCGCTTTGGTTCGATGTTTGGCGGTTGGTCACAAAACTTTTGAAATATTATATGTCGAATGTATTTAAGTGGGTGTGAACGACCCTAGCCCTCGGAACGGCACTCAATTATTTAGCGTACGAGTGAGAAGTGCCACGTAAGCGTATATACAAAAACAAAAAAAAATAAATTAACAAAAAAATATTAATATACACATGAAAAGTGAATATAAAATGCAAAATTTACGTACACACAGCTTGACCATAATAAATGAGGTCATAACGGTCGGCCGCTGTAATTAAAGACGGCTGCAGAGTTGATAGGCGCCAGTTGGCGAAAAGCACTTAATGAAAGGAAAGATGCAAAGTGAACGAATGTAGACAGTAAAATTACTAAATTACTAATTTTTAAGAAAAGCGGTAGGAAGTATATAAAAATAATAATATGTGTTATAAAATATGTGAATTTTATTTATATTATCTTTTAGTCAAACATATTTAATATCATAAAAAGTATATAATTCTAAAGTTCTATTGCCTTATTACTTAACTCTTTGCCTTTACTTGTTGGCTGTCGGAAGCGAGTTTATTAATTATCGGAACAAAATTGTACTGCTTGAACTTCTTGCAGATAAGAACTTGAAGATAAAAATATCATAAATGCGCCTAATTGTATGCAATAACTTTTCTTATATTTCTTGATACCTTAAAGTTGCATACTTTTAGGGTAGTGACGAATAGAAATAGAAATTCTCGATAGGATGGGGATTCAACTGATAAATAAATTCAATTCATCTAAAGAGAATGTGAAATGACTACGTGTTCAGAACTCAAGAAGCCTAGGAAAATATATGTAATTCATAAAGAGATGTGCATGATTTCAGTTTTTACATAATTTGGTTGCTACAGAATCGGTATTAAAAAAATTATTTCTTGATTCTATCTTAAATACTTCTTGGTTAAGACTGACATAAGGAAATAACTGACTAAGAAAATAGACGCTAAAAATTATCGTAAATGCGCCCAATTGTAGGCAACAATTTTTGTTGCATCCATTGATAACCTAAAGTTGCCCATTTTTAGGAGTGATATGCAGAAATAGAAATTGTCAAGAAATTTAACTATTATAATTAGCTTATATTTTTAAATTAAAACACTTAGGGAAACTTAAGGCTTTCTCCTAAGTTTCTTCAAACACCAATTACAAAGTTAGATCACACATGACTTTTCGTAAAAGTAAAATATGGATATAAAGTGTAAGTACCAGAAGTATTTCTTAGTTTTCTTTATTTATGTATATCACTAATTTTTCTTTATTTTTTTGTTTTTGTTTTTGCAGCGCACACTTTAAAATAGCTGTGTTCTTCCAGCAATCTTACGCCTGCTTTTATTACGAGGCTCCCTTGTAAATTTTTCGCCATTTCACAATTTCACTTGGCAAATGATTTCACTTTAAACTTAATCAAAGTTGCCATTCAAAAGCCATTTAGTTGTGAGAAAAAAAAAACAAAAAAGCAGCACAACAACAACAACAATGAAAACTTCACTTCAGCAACAAAATTAACTTCAATTCAAGGCAATTGAGGAAAGTCATCGGAATTTTCAAATAATTTCAATGCACTACAATGTGGAGTGTGACACTCAGGCAGAGCAGAGACCCCACATTTGTGTAGAAAAAAAACAAAAACAAAAGCAACAAACGTTACAACAACAGCAGGCATGAAAAAAGGGAGATTAAGCAGTTGAATTTGCATTTTACTCTGACAATGCGGCAATAAGCAAGTCAGTGAGCGAAAGCTGATCAGTCGTCACGACAAGCTAGCTGTTTAGGGCAGGGTTGCCACCCATTGGCAATAATACGAACTGCCGCAAACAAAAGTTAAATTGCGATTAAGTTTTAGAATTTGGAGTACAATGCGCGCAACGCTCCACAAGAATGGAGAACAGCGCGTGCCTAGTGCGAGTGCCAGTGCGAGTACGGGTACGAGTGGTAGCGTTAACTACTGGTGCTTGAGTGTACGCGATGCGCAACGAACGGCAGCGGCATATAAAGCGGACAAGTAGCAAAGTTGCAAGTGACAAAAGTGTATTTCTGTGCGTTTGGTTGCGCTTAAGCAGCAGTGAAAATTGACATTGAGTAATTAGTGCCAATTGACTCTTGGAAAATTGCTAGCGCGTTCGACATTAAAGGCAATTTATCGCAGTGCCACGCATTTATTGTATTTTACTTACACTCCACTATGCTTATATTGAATACATTTTCAAATCTATAGCCATAGTACATGATTGCACTTAAGATGTGCTTGCCATACAGCGCTCGCTTGAGCTCTGAGTCTGAGGGTGTTTTCGCCGAGGTCGTGAGCTTGCCATGTCAAGTAATTTTAATTAATTTGTTTTGAAAACGAGTCATTTCTTATTGTACTTCCTGCATTATTTAATCTAAATAGCCACTTTAGTTTGCTGCCCTCTTATATATTTAGTTGGTAAACGAAGAAATTTAAAAAAAAAAAAATATCATTCTAAATTCAGTAAGCACGAAATTAATGATTTTTACAGTTTTTTTTTTCAACACTATCCATCAATATAACATTCTGATCTTAGTAATATTACAGCACGATATCTAAGATATAGCTATATGCATTTTTAGTTACACGATAACATACGAGGTGTGTTCAAAAAATTACGGGAATTTTCGTTTTTTGAATAAATATTTATTCATTCGTCTAAGGCTAAAAATATAATACTAAATAACATATACTTTACAAAAAAAAGTTTGATGGAGAGTTTCGTATAAATTTTACGGGGAAATGTGCATTCAACTTAAGTAGACCAACAAATTGAACCATAAAGTGATCTCCCTGCCTTCCTTTGCTTTCATAACGACATTTGCGAGCATTAGTAGCTTAATTCCGGTCTTCCCAATGCTACTTTTATGCAAAACTCACAGATTATTTACAATCAAGTGACTAATTCAGAGGTCTGCTTCGCCTGACGGTTCATTACGAACGACAAATTAACAAAGAAAAACATACAACAAAAAACACAAATCACAAAAATACCAAAAAAAAATTAAATTAAAAAAAAAATTTACTTTCTAAGCGCCAAATCGCCTTTGCATTTTTATAGCCCATAAATGAATTAAAACAAGATTGCCAGAATACGGCTCATAAATCCGCGTACGTAGCGCTATTGATTAGGCACTGCTCACATATGATTGGTGTCACAATGGCACAATTAATGGGGCATGAGTTATACGGTTGCCTAGTAGGAAAATTTGTGTGATTTGTGGAATGTTATGAATTAGTTGTAATATTTATTTTATGTGAATCTTCAATGTCGGTATTTATAAAAATTAGGAGGAAAGTAATAAATGAATCTTTCAAATAGAAAAACCATTTTTTTTTTATTTTTATTTTTTTTATTTTAGTTTTTTTTAATTTTTTTAATTTTTTTAATTTTTTTTCTAATTTTTTTTTAATTTTTTTAATTTAACTAAAATTTTTTATTGTAGTTATATTGACTTCCGTCAATGAGGTGCCATATTTGAACGTTATTAATTTTAATCAGTAGATTTATGAAATCTTATTGAAACCGAGTAGTTGGAATTTTGATTTCTCAGTATATTTTCTAAGAAATAACTACTTACTACCCTTTTTCCCGCTCCTTGTTACCTTAAAGTTAAAAAGTGTCACTAAGTTAATTTTCTACATCTCAAATATTGACTGTTTGAAAATGCTCAGACTAGGAAAGAAGCATGCATTGATTCTCATAAATTTTTTTTACCAAAGTTATCCTGTTTATTATCAGTTGGTTTTGAAATAAACAAATAAAAAACTACTTTTCATTCCAAAAAATTTGCTTTTTACATAACAAATTCCTACAGTGTATGTTAATCAACATCAGCTCGTATTAAAACACATTAAGCATAAGCACACACACGCACGCACGCTCATCTATGTGTGAGTTGAGGGCACCCAGCATCGTTTTTGGGGCGTGGGTACCTTTTTCGACCGGCCTGTGAATCAGCTGATAAGCTGCTTATCGTCATTTAACGCCACGCTAGACGAAATTAGACCGAGATTTTTTTCTACTTCATTTCGTTTATGAACTTTTTCCATGTTGTTGTTGTAGCAATCTTTTAAATTTGAGGCATGCAAATGCGGTCAATTTAAATGCGGCGCATTGTTGTAAAACTTAAAATTTACGATTTCCTTAAACATTATTTACACGAGGCCTACTAAAAATAATAGAGACGTCAATTTCAATCAGCGATTTCATTGTAAGCCGATTAAAAGAAAAATAAAACACAAAAAAAACCAGAAAAAAAAATGAGGAAAACTGAAATAAGTTGCGACGAAGCCGTCGAATGCTGCGGGGCAGCTGTGAGACGCCCCAGATTTTACACTACAAATAAAAATTATAATATTATTTGTGCCTCGCTTGTGTGTGTGTTATTGTTGTTGTGCTGTTTATTGGCCATTTGTTGGTTGAATGCTTCGGAATGAAAATGTCAATAATAAATGCGCACCAAAACGATAGAAGGTGGCAGGTTGAGCAACAAAAAGTCAACATAACAACAACAAAAAGTAAACATTCGAACAACAACAACAGTAAAAATAAAGTAGTGGACGCAAAACAAACAAATAAAAAATACAACAAAAAAGCAATAAAGGTAAACATATTGTGAAAAATCAATTTCCCGCACTGCTGCCCCTCCCCTCCCACTCTTCACTCTGTTTGTTTTACTTTCATATTGGTGTATTCTCTTAATCAAAATTAAAAGCGTTGTTGCAGCTAATAAAGCGATTAGTTTACTTTCGCTTCTCATGCCACTTCCCACTGTCACTATCTGAACTGCACAACAACGACAACAACAACAACAACAACAGCAATAAAATAAAAAATGTGAAGTGTGCTTTCGAGATTTTTTCCTAACCAATTATTTATTTATTCATTACACTTCATTGTATTTATTTATTTTCGAACAACTTCTTCACACATTTACGCTTGTGTGCCAGAAAACTTCATTAAAAAGACAATATCAAATAGAAAAAATTTTTTTAAAATATTGAAAAAATAAACAAAGCACAAAAGCAACAAAAAACAACATAGGTCAACACCTGGTCTTTGGTGAACTAATAGTTTTATGCATTCTTCTATGCTTTTTCTTCTTTTTAATGTAACGCTGCAGTGTTGTTGTTTACTCATCTCCGTTTTCATTTGCCACCCGTCAGCTTGTCACTTGAACTTCTACACCCTGTTGTTTTTTAACGCCCATAAGTACATGGCTCTGGGTATCTACCACGGTGTGTGTGCGCTCATGGTGGCGTGAGCAACTACTTCAAGAAATTACAGTTCAACTTGTGGTTCTAATACAAATAATAAACACAAATATATGAATATATAGTGTGCGTACACTTGAGTACATAAGTACAGATGAAAATATATACATAGAGTCATTTATGTGGCTTGTCAGCTTGTCAGCCATCCCATGTAATGAGATACGTTACATTCTGCATAATAAAAGAGCGGAAAATATGTAAGCGTGGCTATAATAGACACCCCTCAGCGCAGTGGTTAAGTTGTAAGAAATTATAGTTATCCAAAAATTTTTGTTCAAAAATGATAGCAATATATATGATGACCTCAAACTCTGGAGTTTCCGAACGAAGCTGAACATTGACTGTAGTCATTCCTTTACAAGATTTACGATCCCCATGTGTTACAACAACGTCAATGTCCTACCTAGTATATTAAAGGACATCGAGTTAAATTCAAAACATTATAAAAAGGCTGACTTTTCAGAAAGGTTCTCGCTGTCATCCAGAACTTCGTATGAGGATCGTAAAAATTTTGTCTATATTTGTAAGTATATTGAAGTTTGAACACAATTCAAATGACGACCTCAATAACTTTAGGCAACACCTTAGTCACTAACTCGAGTTTACGATGAGCTTGGAAAACACTAATATTGAACTGAAATGTTCTTTAGTACCATAGTTTACAAACTTTTCAACAGTGACGTCCAGTTTTTTTAACACGCAGCCAAAATTGGTTGCTCCGGCTGGATTGTATCTCATAAAGACAAAAGTGATGTTTAATGCAAATATTAGTGCGCAATAAATTTAAGTTAATAAACTCGAGTTCAGAGAATAACTAGAGTTCATTGGAAAATGAACCCTATTGTTATATACAGGCGATAGTCTTTATTGAATCCAAATTTTTTCCAAGAATCAAGGGTTTCCAAAGTTTGTATCTATTCGCTATTCGTATAGTCACTCGCGAACATAATTTTTATTAGGCGTTTATTAAGAATATTTCACTAAACACTTTTACTAAAAAATGTTTGTATAGGCTATGTATGGTGACCAGGATTCGATTTTCAACTAACAACCTCAAGCAACTACCTGGTCTTTCGGTAAAAATGTGGTTCAGCACATAGCAATTTTCGTGTATTTTGAACCAAAAAAAATCTAGGAAATGAAATATGGAGAGCAAGAAGAGATTTATTAAAAATATTTGGTGCAGATTTATTTCTCACAGAGATCACATGAGGTGTCAAGATCAAAATATTTAAGACCTATAGAATATTATTCTGGCTAGATTTTTGATATAAAAACACAGGTATCCCTTGAACCTGGAAATTCATATAACGGAAATTCGGAAAATACGTTTAAGGGAGACAGGCTCAGATTTTTGGTACATTGAATTTATAAATAATGTCGGAAATCTTGGATTTAGGCTATACAGTAGCCACAGAGCATCACAAGTTGGTCTAATCCATAAATACTTCACGAAAAATTATAACCCAGAATTATTTTAAATAACATATATATGTATATAATATATTTTTTTCAACAGTGAAAACATTATTGCACACCACTGTGTCGTCAACGCCAAGACAACGCGAGTGAGATATCACAGCTTGGCATCGAATTAGATGAAGCGTTCGTTGTTGGTGGCAATCAAGTGTGGGCGCTATGCGACAGGCAGACTAACAGACTGGCAACAGGCGTTAGTTACAACTACACATTCGCGCATATGTATGTACATGTGTGTGCATAATTATGCAAAATAACGTATGTATGGCTGGGGGCACGTAATTTGAAACGTATACTAGTTGACGCGGCGCAAATTTAAAAAAATAAATAAATAAAAAAAATAGTGTGCGACAGGCGAGCGATCCAGGCAGAAGACAAGCAAAAGCTTTGTAATATTATGCGCGGCGCACACGCATGCCACAAACGTATGCATGTATGTATGTATGAATATGTTAGTGCATAGTTTCATATGATTGAAAAACACACATGTGCACTTGCATGTGCGTGTGTGTGTGTGCGTGTGTGTGTGTGCGTGTGTGTGTATGTGTGTGTTTGTGTATGAATATCTGTTATAGAATCTAAGCATGACTAACAGCCGACAAACTGGAGCCTGTCAGCAGCATCGTTAACTCTGCGACAACTGTCTCGACGCATCCACTTTGTACCCCCCACCGCACACACATTTGTCACTATGGCTCACCTTACTCTCAGCTGATCTTCGCTGGCAATGCGGACTCTAGCCCCCACCCTCTGGTCTAGCTTAAGGTGCCGTGTGCCCTCACACACACATCATTATTATTTATCACATGCCACTCTATTCGTATCCAGTGAATGCATTACTGCCACACGCTTCACACACACACGCACACGCACACGCACACTGGCTTTCACAGTTTTTATTATTGCTTTGGCTCATCTGCTCCAGCTGTTTTCATCAATGTGACTTCGGCACGCGTTCGCCGCTTTCATTTATTATATTCATATTTGTGCAATAAATTAATATGTTTTTATGCGTTTCAGACTTTGAATTATCGTCATGGCACTGGCAATGTTCCGTTTTTAGATTTTATTGTTTTTTGCTACAACGGTTTTTTGCTGGCATTCAATGGAATGCCAGTACATTTGAGTTACATTAGTTAAACCTCACATTAGCATGAATGTAACTCACTGGTCTAATAAATATATAATATTTATAATACTTATAAATATATAATATAATATTTATAATACTTATAAATATATAATATACATATATATTTTTTTAATTTTACCGTAGCCAGGAATAGAGTGCTCCATAATATAATATTTATAAAATATATAATATACATATATTCGTTTTTTTTTTTTCAATTTTACCGTTGCCAGATATAAAGTGCTCCATGTAGGTCCTTCTAATAACATATTCTTTCGAGAGCAACGGCTTTTGCGCGCTAGAAACCAAAATAAGGGAAAATATTAGCGGGTAAAACTGTCGCTTTTGAGGTTAGGGTACCTTCTACGTGCTTAGGGAGACCTACGCATTCTCAGAGGGATTTTGAAGCCGTGACATCGCTGGCCTTCTTGTTCTAGGAAAATTCTGTTTAAAAGACTGTCACTCTTTCTAACTTACACAACAGTATTGAGAAGTATTGAGAAATATTGAGAGTTTTGTTGACGAACAAAATTGCTTTGGGGATGGAAAGCTCTCTATGTGCCGCTGGTATTCTATGCATTTTTGGAGAGTAACAATTTGCTTCGGATTTTGGAACGTGGGCATCACTAGTCTTCTTGTTCTCTGAAAAGTCCACTTAAAACATTATCCGATTGAAAGGTAGCGGGTATAAAAACAATGATAAATAATTTTTTGTTATCGGAAAGTGAAGGCAAGGATTAATATGATCTCTGATTTGGACACAGTTGTAGGGAATTCGAAATTGTTGCGAACGCTATGAGCTTTTTGAACGCAAAATTCGACAATTTGTTATCAGGGATTTGTCTTCGAAGACATACAATAAAGTAACAAGAACCAATTCGTTAATCTTAAATAAGAGAGTAAGATTCTAATAAATACACTTTATCTTGTAAGTATTGTTTTATTATTTTTTTTTATAAAATTGTGGAACAAATAAATGAACATATGAAACACCCTGTATATAAATTTGCACACAGTAGCATTTTGATAATTTTAAAATATCGATTTAAATTAGTTTCCCGGTTTGAATTTTTTATTCGTTAATAGCAATCACAACTTATCAATTATTTACGCTTTTTTACGCGCCAATTCTGCATACATTGTTTTTGTGGCTTAATATGATTTTTTGGCTTATTGAAAGCTTATGTATTTTTTTAATATTTTTCCCAATTTTTTTAAGCGATTTTTCAATCGCCACTTCAATCACAAAAAGCCGCTTAGGCAACTTCCCTATACAAAACACTCAGTTTGGCACATTTAAATCACAACAAATGCACTTCCCGGCTAATGCCTGCATTTTAGTCAATTCCACATTCATTTATTTCTATTTATTTCGATTTTTTTGTGTCAATTTAATTGCACAAATATTTACTTATTTATTAGCTGTCGCTGCCAGATTGCAGTTTATTGATTGGTTACATGTTTTCCAAATCTGTTTGTGCGCTGTCTGGCTGAGTGGCTGATAAGTTCACCTAAAAGCACTTGTGCGCACACATACACACACACACACGCACACGCATGCATACATACATACATGCATAAGAAAATTAATTTACAGAAATTAAATATGTGGACCTTAAACACAGACAGCTATGCAAATAATTTTGAATTTTGATTGCTTAATCAGTTAACTGAACTGTGTAAGCAAGTGTTAGATTAATTAGAATTTATAATTTAAGTTAATTTTAAAGCGTTGGATTATTACAAGCTTATATTTTCCGCTTATTGCAAGCGATAGTGTTTATGTAAGGCAAAATTTATTAAAGCGTTAAATATTTAATCAGCAATTTGAAATAATTTAAATAGATTTTACTAAAAAAAAATTTGTTATAACAAGTAAGGAAGGGCTAAATTCAAATGCAACCGAACATTTTGTACTCTCGACATTTATCCTATCAAATTATGATAACTCACAATGGCATGAAGTCCACTAGAATAACGAAACTTATTATAGGTAGTATAAAATGGCTGGGCTAATTCCGCGACCGGTTCCGTCCATTTTTGCCACCAAACTATACGAGTATCCAAAGATTATACGTTCACTTAATTTTGCTACGATATCTTACATACTGACGTATATATATGGTATAAAGTCAACTGGAAGTTCAAAAGGTCTTATATTAGGCATATGGGTGCGGCTAGGGGGTAGTATTGACGCAAATTTTTTTATTTTGGTCACAAGGACACATTGCTATTATGAAAACACGCGCTCTGAATTTCATTAATATATTCCACAAATTTCATAATCATGGTCCACTTAGTACTTTATTCTTGGTTCTGGTATGAGTCAACGATCTTCGCAGAAGATTCGAGTTTAGTTCCTTGCCGCAACTTTATTCACGTAGTCTTCTTCTACAAAGCAATAGAGAAACAACGATTTTTTTTTTTGCTAATTTCCACATATTTTGCCAGATGAATTGAAAAACCAAAATTTACTGTCTTTAAAAACCAAATAAATTATACATTATTTTTTTTTTAATCTGTAATTACTCTTAATATTTTCTAAATAACCGAGAACTGTAATTGCCACAGACATTTCTGCTAATTACCGAAAAAACGAAGCACGCCGAAGATTTCATGGACTGAAAAATCGTTTCTCAGTAAATTTCTGTTTGGCAAACCGGCTTCTTCACATAATTACGTACATTTGTAAATTGCCACTCCGCAGTGGAAGAAGGCGATGTCGAACGAAAAACAAAAAAAAAGTGCGTACATTAAGCGACGCAAAGAATTCGTGCGTTTTCGTTGACCATTTAGCAATTCTGGCAACTATTAAATTTCATTTTAATGACCCAACTAGCCGAACGAAAAAGCTGCTGAAACCGAAACTGCGGCAAATGAAAGCAGAGGCAGCGGCTGACAGACTTGACATTCCGACCACTGGCTACCGTGCTACCGAATTTTAGCCAAGAAAATCACATTTGGCCGAAAACATAGAAGGGCGAGACAGAGCGGGCGAAGGTGGCGTGCCCGCATTTAACGAAAATGTACGAAAACAAATACAGGAAAGTGGAGAAGAGAGAGTCGAAGTAAATGTTTCATGGTTACTTTGTTGTAGTATGTCAATGTCGTGTGGTTCCGTCAGGCCCGGCAAATACTAGTTGAAGTTGAGCTGCGGCTAAGTGGGGCTCATGCACGTTTACTTTCTTCTTTTACTTTTAATTTGCGCTTAAACTTCATGCCGACAATTTTTGGTCTCGGCAAGGAGTAAAGCAAATTAGTGTGTAATTATGAATGAAAAGAAAAATATGGAGAACAAAAAGAAAACTAGAACAAATGGCACAAGAAAGAAGGAAAGCAATAAAAATTTACCAAAACTCTTGTGCTGCTTAATGCTGCTCTGCTTGTCCTTCAGTGCAAGTTTCTCAAGGGAATCACTGTGTGCCTTGCCGCCAGATCACGTTTACACGCGTGCGTGCTACCACTTTTTGTGCTACAACAATGCTTAACAATTCATTTTGCTACTGTTTCGAAGCGAAGCGATGGTTATTCATATGTTTTGCTTTCATTTAGGTCTACTTACTTATATATAAGTACATACGTATGTAGACATATGGAAGGTTTGTATGTTATGTAGGCTCTTTCAAGGAATTTAAGTATGGAGTATAAAAAATGTCAACCAAAGATAGCTATCTGATAATTGATGGGTGGGTTAGAAACAACATTGACCCACAGCTCTAGAAATATCGCAGCAAAAGTTTGTTCTAACTGAAAAGTCTGGGAGATGACTCTAGAACCAAGCTCAGAAAGCAGAACATAACTTCACACCCGTAGTTCTCAGATCAAAAACGTCTGCTGTTCAAAAGATATTACACGATCGCTTAAAATCGTGATAGATTAAATAAAATCCATAGCTCAATTTTCAGCAATTCAATCAACGATCAAGTTGATATTAAAAAGAAAAATATTTTTCTTATTGTATCAGATGCAATGGCAAATCGCTCGGTCAATTGTCCTCAAGTGATAATCGCCATTTCGCCTCTCTGCGCATATGTTGACTTATATAATACTTTCCGTCAATGCAACTTTATACTTTAGCTTGGTATTTCCACAGACGAACTAATCCAACAAAAAAATATAAAAAAAAAGTCGAAAATATTATTAGCACTCTAGACATTAACTCGGAGTTTTTTTTACTAACAATTCCTTGAACTCGTCTTAAACTCCACAATTTTAGTGCTTATGCATTCCTTGTTTTGTAAAAAAGAAAACTTGGAATTACCACTAACTCTTTGCTAGTTCACATCGTGTATTCAATCGTTGTTGATTAACACTGACTTAAACTCGAGTTTAAAATATAACTACTGATGTAGAGATACTTTAGCAGTATTGAATAAAGAGACTGAATCAAAATGTTAGTAATGCTCATTGTCCTCTTTGAAGGGCAGAGCATTTGTGAGAAAGTGAAAAATTACCAAAAGATTGTCCACACAAAAATTATTAGAGTTAAGTTTACATTGCGCCGAAACCTCGTGTCATTTTTATGTTTATCATTGAACCCTACGCAGAGTTTACCATAAACACAGAGTTTAACAGAAACACAGAGTTTACCATAAACACTGAGTTTACCATAAAAACAATTCCTTTAGCTCGCCAAGCCTCGCAAAGTAACTGTTTAATATTTAAGGAGATATTTTTCTGTTTTGCCAGGAAATTGAGCGGCTCCGTTGTCAGTTGCGAACAGTTTTTATAAACACAACATTAAACTCTAATTTGTCATAAACATGCTATCAAAATTAGCTTATAGAACAATTTTAGAATGGACTTGAGTCTGCTGTAATACTGAATTTGCGTAAACATAAATGCTTAAACACGAGTTTGAGCTGCAAAATGAGCAAGCTATAATATAGAAACTATCAAAATTAGTTTTGGAGGATACTGTTAGAGTGGTTTTTGGTATTATGTAAGTCTCAATGAGTTTCGGTTACTAAATCAGACTGATTTAGGATGGATCGTCTTAATTTCATTCGTCGCTCAAGAGCCTTTGATTTACTTTGGGTTTTCGAATTTTACAACTGGCGACTTTTAGCTTAAACACAAAACCACCAAATGCATAACCTTGCAAACATACGTACAAACATAAATATAGCTGTAAAATGTATATATATTTAATACACGATTAACACTTGAGTTGTATTGGAGTTTGGAGTTTGCCGTTTGCGTGTTTTGCGCCATTTGTTACATACTACGTGACAATTGTTTGACGTTTTGACAATTACGCGGACACACAATATGCAATGCGCTCATATCTATATCATATGCATGTGTGTATTATGTGTATGTGTGTACTTGTTGCCACAAATTCACGTATGGTGTACAGCTAGCGAGTGACGAGGCACATTAACGCATTGCACGCACTCGCCGGCAAATTACAGCGAGCAATAATAATTACAACCAAAATATATGTATGTACACATATAAATAAACATAACAGTATTTGTATAAATTATATATTACTTATGCAATGATGTATTAAAATGGTTAGAGATAACGAGGGTGAGGGAAGAAATTTATAATAACAACTGTGGCATGACGAAATGACATTCGAATTCACATGCACATTTGCACATTTCCACACTTGCAACTAGTTTTGGTTTTGCTTGTATGAGGCCGCGTCCGTTTTGCGGCAATACCTCGAAAGCGCTTTTAGCTTGTCTGGCCTGCAATTAAAACTTCATAGACGAAGTCCATTTGAGCGCTACTATACTTACAAGTGTGTGTGTGTGTGTGTATGTGTGTGTATGTTGTCGGGCCACCCACGGTCCGTATGCGGCAACGCCTACTTTGCCTTGCTGCAATAAACTGCTTTTGCACCAAGCGCTCCTGCGCTCTACCTCGCGCCGCGCACCTGCGCTCCCTCTCATCGCTCCACCACCAGCTAGCGCTCCTTTTGCTTACATCACTAACGGTTTTACATATCAAAGTGTTAGGAATTAGATAAAATATTCATAAATTTTATGCTGTAATATTATAACGCCCTCCCCACCGCTGCGCCGTAAACTACCGCCGCGTACTTGGCAAGCGCATATTGCACGTCGTGCTTGCCGCCAACTGCTTTTAGCTGCGTTGTTATTGTTGTATGCAATGTTTAATCAGAAAATCACTTTTCATGCGCAGCACGTCGCTGTGCGGTGGCGCTGCGGCGCGGCGTACATTTACAGCTTGCGGCGTTGCTTGACGCGCATTTGCATTTCGCATTTCGCACTTCGCTTTTATTACTTTTTTGTTGTAGAAAATCCATATACTATGCGTATAGTTGGAAGAAATAAAAACTTTCGCATTCGCGGAAGCGCTTCTTGGCGAATGCTGTGAGCGAAATGTGCAAAGTACCTAAATGTTAATGAAAATCGTTCAAGCATTTGTGTTAAGGGTATTGCGCAACTGATACTGGCAGCGGTTGCACATTTTTTTTTTCTGTGAGTGAATTTTAGTTGAACTCGGTTTTGAATAAAAAGGTTTTTTTGGAGGGCTCTCCATTTAAGGTTTAACATAAAAATTAAATTTTCTGGATTAATTTTCTGGTAACAATTAAGATACGTTTTGATTGGAAATTTTAGTTTACCATAGTAGGTACATGACTTCAATAAAATAGTAAACGGAACGCCTAATTGTAGGCAACGATTTTTAATTGCCTTAATTTAATCATGAATTTTTAGCTTAAATTCACAAATTTTTTGTCGCCAATCATTTTGAAGTTAATTTCTTGTGTTTTATCGATGACGGGACTAATAGTTTCTAGTTAATCGGTTTCCAAGTTACAACTTATGCCTTTGAGAATTTATAAAACGAAGTTCTGACATGTTTGAACTGAATATTGATTCAAAATAGCGGTTAAAAGAATTTTTCGAGAAAAGTAGGTAATCAAGATACTATAACCATAATTAAACGCAGCATGTCGAATTGTCTGCAAGATCTGTTAGCATAAATTAGCATGTTAGCATGTTAGCATGTTACCATAAAGGATATAATGTATGAGATGTATGAGACGTCAAAAAAATTGTTGTAATGTTCTTTCTCTCTAAAGAGGGAGCTTTAAAGAGAAGAAAAAGGAATAATAATAAAAGCTAGCAACCGCTCAAAAGATGGTATAATAGTTTACAGTTCGTGAGGAATATTTTCGAAAATCAATACCCTGCCTCAGAATAGCGTTGAAATTGGTAAAATAGTTAAATCTTTTTTCCATGTATGACAGAACACAGTTCAAAAAACAACTTTTGATCTATACTTAAGTTGGAATGAATGTATTCACAGGATGTTCTGTCAGAGGAAAATGTGAGCCAACAATAGCATATGACACCATTTAATACACAGAAATCCCTAACTATGTTCATATTTACTTTCGAGAATTACTTTTAAAATTGTCCAACACTTCAACTGCAACAAAACTTACCCCTGGGTGCTATCAATCATAATGCTTACGACTTTACGATAACAATGCCTGTATAGTTATTAGTACTACAACGAATGTTTTTTAAGCCTCAATGGAATAAAAAAAAAAGAAAGAGACGTAAGAGACGAAAAATACTTCTATAATTTTACGCCGTCTTAATTACTCACAAGAGGGCGACAAATACACCGACTGCCGGGGAATGCTCATATGACGGCAAAGAGGAATTAATTACACGTGTTGTACGTGCCTTTTCGCCAGTTGCACGTGTAATAACCGAAACGGCGGCACAACCGGAATAGCAGTAAGTGAAATGCGTGGCGGCGGCGGCGGTGGCAATGCGAGCAGTAGTGCAGACGTGCTGCAGGCCAACAACAAAAGCAATAAAAGAGTCCACTATTGCAGGCATGCTTGGGTATCCTTCCAGGTAGGCGAGTGTATTCATATGAGTGCAATTAATTACATGGCTGCAAGTGCAAATGCATCGGTGTGTGTGTGTGTGGGGCCTAATAGACTGGGTGGCCACGCCTATATAACTTTACTATTGTGGAAAGCAGGTGGTTCTTCAATTGAATACGGAATTGCTGAAAAGTTATCGTAAATATGAATTTGAGTACAGTTGAGTGTAAAAAATCAAGTCTTTACTGACTTTACTTTACTTTTACAACATGAATTTACAATTGATGGTTTAGGTATTCTCATAGGCCAGGTAACCAAACTGTTCTCAAGTTTTTGAAAAGAGCAAGAACTTGTTCAGTGCGGAAATTAGGAAGTTTCCAAGAAGGCATTTCGTCTCAAAGTTTTATTGACATCCAAAGCCTAAGCAATAGTTTTGGCTGAATTCCGGTATTAAAGCTATATAAATACCTAAAGTCGGGAGCTGAATATTTACGAAACAACTTGCTGAATTGCTCTAAAAATCAGTCTTCAAATGACAAACAAAAAGATGCGAAGTGAGACTTATTTCCGACAACATCTTTTCTTCTAACCAGAACCGATTTGGAGTAGGTTTTCTATATGGCCTTCCTTAGAATATTTAAAGATATCAGCACGTAGTTTCGGGTAACGAGTCTGCTGGTACATAACACTTAAAACTAAGTTTTATCATCTTGCAAAAACAACAAGCCAAATGTTCTGAAACGTAATATATGGCACGGATGATATATATACATATATAGTGGTATAGTTATAACCACGGATTTAAATGCTTTGGAGGTCCATACAAGATATATCCCACATAGAAGGGCCTCTATTCGAAATGCTTGATAACTGGTGGTTATAAGTTTTGGAGATCGATACATATGTCTTTTCACTTAGCGAGAACGCACTCACGAACGAAACATTGCAATTTTTCTAACATATTGCTGTGATTTGACGTCCGTAGCCGACACGACGACATCGCTGTCGTCTCCGACGCTGCTGGATCAAAACGTTTTCCGCAATTTGTAACGCATACCAGGTTTTTTTTTTTTTTAAAGTAATATTTATCTCTATTCAAGCAGCAACTACATAATTTTTTTCCCACGACGTAAGTCAACTTTCACCCCTATGGAGCACGAGCGCACAAAAATGTTATTTATTTCTGTGCTGGATTTTCTGCTTCAAGTCGCATTGGCTATTGAATGAGATTTCCTTTTACAAGAGCTTATCGTATGCTCTTCCACAAGGCGGAGTATTTCATTTTCAAAAGGTATACATAAATGCGTATATAAATAGAAATATGTATATATACAAAGGCGGAGGACAACAACAATGGGTGGGTGGCATTATTCGGTGTGTCGGTTGGCTTTGAATTCCTTCCGGCTGTCTTGCGCCTGGCATTTTTCACTGACATTAAGACACGATAAGACGACAATAGCAGCGGCATTGTAGCAACAACAACGCACTGCTTGTTTACGTCTTGACTCGACTTTCCTGTAGTTATGGCCATCGTATCGGTGGAGACGGCAGCATGTTCATTGTGCTGGCTTGGCGAGCATTGTAGAATTGTAGCGAAGCATTCCTGTGGCTGCTTGGTCGGCTTCATCGGCTTCATTGGCTTCGTCGGTCACGTACGTGAAATGTGTGTTTCCGATTGTCAAGTAAACACGTCGCACTCAAATGATTTGCCCATAGCATAGCAATATGGCTACATGCCTGTGGGTGTGGGTGTGTGTTAAAGGGCACCGAGCAGTGCTGGCCACACATACACACCCGCTTACATTGCACAATACTGAGCTGTGCATTTTTAAAACGTAAATATATGTTATATGAATGTGCAAGTGTTGCCATTTTCGGGTTGCAGGCAAAGTTGGAGGGCTCTCGGTGGGCATGGTATCGATCGGTTGCCAAGCAGAAACCACATTGAAGGCAAATTTGGAACTTCGCCATAGCGATAACTTCGCCTTGATTGGACTTTCTCTGATTTTTTGTTGCAATAGTAGGTTTTTCATACACACACACACATATACACATATATAAGAAAGCTTTAAACTCCGCTTCATGCATTGCATTTGGCTTCTCGCTTCATTTGTTTCTTTTTCTGATCGCTCGTCCGACCGCGACCGCGACCGTCTACCTAGCTAAAATACCCGCTATCATCACACAACAATCTTGTAATATCCACGTCACCCACATAGCTGACACGGATGACTTGCATGCATGCCGGTGTGCTGTGCAACATGAGCAAATCATTGCCTCAACATAAGGCGTACAAGTTGCATTAAAACCAGCAACCAAAACTAACGAAAAAGAAAAAAACAAAAAAACAGAAATAAAAATAAAAATTGAATGCAACAAAACATAAAACAAACACTGCCAACAACAACAAAAAGCACGACAAGTCAAAGCTGAGGCTGTTGGTGGCACTTATCGCCAAAATGGAGACGCTTAAAAGCTAACGGCTTGAGAAACAAACAGCAAAAACCGAAAACAAAAAAAAAAAACAACAACAACACAAATGACCAAACAATAAAAATAAAACGTCACTAACTGCATGCAACAACAACAAATGATAATATGTTGCACGGGCAAGCAGCGTTGCATAGCGCTTCCATCAAGATGAGGTCAAATGCTTAGCCACTTGGCTGGCTGACGTGCTGGCCTGCGCGCTAGTGGGTTGAGTTGATGACTGGGTCGTGCGAGTAAGTGGATTTCGTAAGTGCATAAGCGCAAATAAAAACAACAAACACGAAAAATAATAACGAAAATAAAAAGAAAGAAAAAAAATGGTACTAAACGGCAAAAAAAGAAATATTAAGAAGAGAAGAAACAATTAAAAAAAAAAAAACGAAAAGAAAGCAAATCTGCAGCGCGATAGACACCAGCGCCAAGCCAAGATTGCACTTTTCTTGCAAAAGTTGTCGATTTTCTTGTTTACTTTGCTAGTTTTTTCGCCTAGTCTGCGGTGGAAATTGCTTAGTTGGCAGCCAAGCCGCGCGCATATGTAAGCATGTATGTGTGTGTGTGTGTGTGTGTTAAGTATAACCGTAGCCGCAGAGCTGATGTTGGCAAGCTGATAGCTAAAATTAAATGAAACACGCGCATGGTTGATGGAGCAAACATGGTGGCGGTGTGCTTCGGAAATTTAGCGAAAGAGCTTACTTAAGTGCAGGATGTGAGCAGATACGCTGACAATCCGCAAGCACTGTCATTAAAGATTTTAACGTAAGACGATAATTTTTTGCTTTCTTCCAGCAAAGTTTTGAAGAAAAATGCGCCAAGTCAGCAAAAAAAAAAAAAAAAACAAAAGATATATTTAACACAAAACCATTGGGAAGTTTACGAGAGATGTAGGATCGACTGCGAACACTTTGACATTTTGATAAGGCTGAGACATACCGCAAGTACTGTTCTCTCTCAGCCATCAGATATTTTGCAGAGACTTTTTTCGGCAATCATAACAAATCGCTATACAATTTGATTTCTAAACGGTCTGAAAGTTACATTATTAGACAAGAATTCGACCAGCTCATCTCGGCAAAGAGAAGAGTCACGTGAAACTCGAGAGAGTATTTTAATGAGACCGAACAGAAACTCAGAATTTAACTCTCTTCTCTCTGAGTGGTAATACGAAACTTACTAAAGTGGTCAAGTATCAAAAGGTAATCCTAGGAAGCTAAGTCGGAATATACATACAAAAAAGATATGCGTGCAGGAGAGTCTTTGTGTAAAAATGAGAAACTCGCGCTTTACTACCATGGGCTGTACCAGAGAAAGGGTCCTCAGTGGTGCGGACAAGATTCGCAAGCACGCTTAAATTCGCATTGAATAAGACACAGAACCCATTGAAATGGGTCGGATTAATAAATTGCAACAGAGAAGAGACAAACTGAAAAAATACTACCACGCCAGCTAGCTTAAGTTAAACGAACTATAAAGGGCTTACTGTTAGCCTTTGTGTGACTCATTAAGTTTGGGTGGCTTACCAAAGCTACCCATTCGTTCACTGCTCCAGCATAAATCTCAAAAAGCGCGTCGCTTTCAAGGTTCTGTCCATAAAGCTTCGGTTGCCAGATGGTTTCCCTATGCAGAGCATTTTAATAAAAGCAGAGTCCTATGTGGTGAACTTCCCTGAGTTGGATATATAATAACCTTTGGAAGGAGGATCCGTAAAAGATAAAAATATTCTAATAGGCTAAAGTTGAATTATGTCGCTTTTCTCTTCATCGTTCGCCGTTCTCGGTTCTTGGAAACATATAATCTCCCATTAGTCGACACCCACCTGTTTCTAAAGATGTTCAATAATAGAATGATACTTGCAGGACCATTTTCATGGAAAGAAATTATCTGATTGTGCCAGACAAACTTAATAGAACACCAAGAAGATGCAGGCGGGGAGTTTAGAGTGTATTTGAATTAAAAAGACGTCTAAATGCTGGACTTTCTGAGTTCTTAGTAAATATTATGAGTTATTCAAGCCCAAATCGGAATGAAGATTTTAGTACTAGCCGATTATTTCTCTCCTGTAATTGAGCCAATGACTACGATCTCGATTTTCAGAATATAAAACCAAGTACTTATAAGACCTCAAATAGTATCTAAGGCTAGGAGATCCGTGAAACAAATTGAATAAGATTACTGTACGAAAAATAACTCAATGCCAGAGGGTTCCACTTTTTCAGCTCTCTTCGTACTCCAAACGATGGACTCATACCGCATTCCAACATTTTTGAAAAAGTATAAAAAAAATTTGTAAATTGCTATTCACTACTACTTCACAACCCCGATGGCACTAAACAAAATTATTCCGCTGAGATGCAGTGGTCACGTTTTCCTAGTTTTCGGAACTTGAATTACTTCTCACTCTCTTAAGCTTTTCGTTTCTCTTCGCATTGCTTTTTGCAGACCTCATTGAACTTTCAAATTTTATTTGGAATTTGACTGTTACTACACGAATTTGGTAACTGTAAATTTGCACCGCAACACAATATGGAACGCGTGTGTGGGTGGGTGTGGCACCAAATAGCTGACCAACTGATATCGAATGCCAGTGTGGGATTTAACTAATGGCCATTGTTATTTCGATTAGTTTGGGAATGAAGCGCCAGCGGCCAGTCACGAAGTGAGCAAAAGCCAAGTAAAAAACAAAAAACAGAAGAAAACAAAAAACAGAAGAAAACAAAAAACAGAAGAAAACAAAAAACAGAAGAAAACAAAAAACAGAAGAAAACAAAATGTAATGAATGCGAGAAGCAAAAAAAACAAGAAAGTAGGAGTTTGAGCTATGTGGAAATAGGGGCAACAAAACCGTTAACAAAGTGCTTTGATTGTTGTAATTGGGAAAGAAATTTTCTTTTTGTTCAAGACAAGTGAATAAAATTTATTAGAAATCGAAGTGAGATGTTGTAGCGGGGGTATGAAAGCGGAACATGGATGGCAGAAATTGTTGCATGCCCCAACTTGATTGCTGCGGCACGTTTTCGAATTTATTTCCGAACAAATATTTTTTTCCAAACTTTTCCTTCATTTTGTGAGGCATGGGGAAGGGAAAGACGAGAGGCGAGTGCGGTAGCAATCTCGGCTCTAAATTGAGTGTAAAAGGAAAATACAGTAGCCCATTGTAGGTACGTGCGTTTATGCAGCTGCTGTTATGGCACCAAGCGCAAATATTTTACTCGTGCTAATGCCACAACAACAACAAAGTGTTGGAAGTGATTTCCAAAACTAGCCAAACAAAAATTTGTAACAAATTTGCTGCCACTTGTACTTGCCACACATTTTCTGGTGCTTGCACTTCACTGCCGCACCCACACACACACACACACACATGCGCATTTACTTTGGTGGCAAGCGAACTCGGCGCATTGCACGTTCCTGGGCCATTTTCGAAAGTGTCAGCCAGAAGTCAAACTATTAGGCCAACTATTGGACAAGACAAACCATTGCTCCTTTTGTTGTTGTTTTCGTTTTTGTTTTTCTTTATTTTTATTTTTATTTTTTTTTTTGGTTCCCAAGCGCTGTAGGCTGACAAAAGGCAGAGTTAGGCTGGTAAGTTTTGGGCCGGCAAGAAGTTTGCAAAGACACTCTCCAAATACGGGCTACAATGGTAGCTGTTGGTTAGCTGGCGGCCGGTAAGGCAGTAAATTGTGTGCGAAGTAGCAAAAGTTCAAATTTGATTTGCGAGCGAGACTTTCAAGTTGTGCGCCAAGTTGCACGATGAGTTGAGTGGCTTGAAGTTCGGACGTGCGTGCCTATTGTATTTATGATTACAAGTATGTATCTATGTATGTATGATTGTGGGCTGTCGTTGACCCTGGCGGAAATTAGTGACCTAAATAAAATATATTGAAAAGTTTATCTAGGTATAATAGTTTTTGATGAGAGAGGAAGAGAAAAAAAAAATGAGTAAGGGAGAGTGAGTGAGTGAGTGAGTGTGAGAAAGATCGAGGGGTGAGAGAAAGATAGCGATAGCATAATAGGAAGAGTGAGAGAGAAAGATAGCGATAGCATAATAGGAAGAGAGAGAGAGAAAGAAAGATAGCGATAGCATAATAGGAAGAGAGAGACAGCAATAGAAAGCGAGAGCAAACTAGATAGAGCAATTGGAAGAGAGTTAGAGTGAGAGAGTGTGTGAGAGAGAGAGAGAGTGAGAAGGAAGGAATGAAAGAGTGAGAAAGAAGGAATGAAAGAGTGAGATAGAAGGAATGAAAGAGTGAGAAGGAAGGAATGAAAGAGTGAGAAGGAAGGAATGAAAGAGTGAGAAGGAAGGAATGGAAGAGTGAGAGAGTTTTTTTAATGAAAATTAGAATTTCAGACAAGAAAACTTGATGCTATTAACGTTCTAATACTCAAATCAATTATGTTTTTCTAGTCTTGACTCAAAAATCCATTCTAACTAAATCTAAACTAAACTAAATCTAACTAAATACGAAAATGTCCTCAATAAGCATGGTTCAATTTAAAAAATAAATAAAATCTGCTATCAAATGTAAACGAAAATTTCCTATCTGGTATTCATTTCTTTGTGTACGCAAAGTGGAGCTTTTCCATAGTATTAGCAAGGCATAAACGAACTAACGAGGCGCGAATTCTGGTAAGTTTGGCTTTATTTTACTTTGGCAGGCAGTCAAAAAGTGCAAGACAAGTAAAACTAATCATAAGGCAAACAAACCATTTTTGTATCGTGCATAGCTCACACACATATAGACACCGTATGAACACAAGAACCCTAAAGAAGTCCAAACCATAACCACATGACAGCTTGAAAATTGCTTTATGGCACTACATGTCGCTTGACTCGAGGAGCTGCCCACTTTACTGCCATGGCCGCCGCTGCCGCTGCTGTTGTTGCTGTTGCTGCTGTTTTCTAAACAGTTGCTGCAACAAACTTTCTCACCTAAGTAACTGTTTGCCGCTGATATTTGTTGTTTTTATTTTACTTCTTTGCTTTTGCGATTGTTGTTTGCTTGTTTTCTTTCGCCTTTGGCAAATCGCAAAGTTTTCGATAATGAAATCGAATTGTATTTAGCCCGGTTTGTTTTGGCTTTCAACTCTTTGGGCGTTTTGTCGTCTTGTATGCCTCAGTATATGTGTGTGTGTGTGTGTACGTGTGTGAGTTTTCAAAGGATTTTCCTTCCGTTTTTATTTCTGGTTTTTCTGCTGCAACACCCCAAGTCTGTTTATATAATTTATCGCCGCTTTGCATGCGATTATGTCAAATAAATCAGTGGCAGTCAAGTTTTACGCCCCGTTGTGCAAGTTTTTGATATATTAATGCGAAAATTTAATACTCCTTTTATCTGCATAATTTGGTTGGCGGCGTTTTCAAAGCATCACGGCGATACAGAGTCGTAAATGCTATTTGCGTTTCACATAAATTAAAGAATTCACAAATTAGAAAATATGCAATTAATGTAAAATAGAGCAGCCTGCAGCGACGAGTATTTTAGATACTTATGGAAACACATTAAAATAGTTAACACTACCCGTTAAGGCAATGAGTCATAAAACACTTTAAATAAAACTGAAAGGACTTTATTTCATAAGGTTATAAATATGTCTTTGTTGCTTCACAAACTCGAGTTTATTAGCCTTTTTGCTGTTAAACGTTAAGCCCTACTCACACATTCGGAGTACCATTGCACAGGTTTACAAATAATACTACATACAGTTTGATCCTAAACTCGAGTTTGTTGGCCATTTTAGTGCTTGGCGGTAAACACTACTCAAAAACTCGGAGTTTATCATTAAAAACTTCTTCGGCTAGTTTCTCGCTGGTGTTTATGAATACATAGTTATAAAGTACAAATTTTTTAACAATCGTTAAAGTTACGGTACCACTTGTTTGTGGTAAAAAGTTGTGACTTGTGAGTTATCACAACTTGACTAGAATTATTGAGTCAGAGTGTTGTGGGTTTGCCTTCGTGTCCATAGATAAAAGTTGAAGTATCTACTTAGTATTCCTTAAACACTCTATTGAGAGCACATAACAGCCGTTCATAAGCACAAAACCTTAATCTCGAGTTTGTGACATAACATGAATGTATTATCACAGCCGCAAATGGTCTTTCTGTGACTCTGAATGTGACTTTTAAAATCTAAATAATGAAAACATGCGCAAGTTGGTTTATATTGTAGTTATCATATTTGAAGGCTCGATTGTAATTTTCTTGTTTGCTTACCTGAAAGAAAAAGAAGAATGTTATAAAAAATTAGTAAGTCAACTTTTTTTTTCCAAATAGTAGTCAGAATATATATAGAATAAGAATAATAAATTGCTAATTTCTTCTAGGTGGTTCAATATGGCAAACACCCTTAAAATTAGGGAAATAACTTTAATACTGAACTTCAAAAAATTTAGCAAAATAAACTACGCGAAATATGACTTTGTTGCAATAAAGTTCACTTTCTTACTCCAGCAAGAAAGTAGTTCATTTCTTGCCATAGATTTTAGTCAGGCAAGTCAGTCACACATGCATGAAATCGAAAAGCGACTTTTCCTACAATAAAAGAAAGACAAGGTATTGAAAGTAAATAAAAATTCCAATGCCAAAGAGGCCTGTGGGAAGGTGTAATTCTATGTACGTCAACGGCTTAAGGAGTATATATAGGGTATCTAATGATGTAACAATTGTTGTTTTAATTAGAAGCCAGATGGGATTCGTTAGGCAACCAATACAAAATTGAACACAGACAGCGTCAACTTGTAAACATTTAATCAGCTATTTTGTCAGCTAGCAATTTAATCATGCAGCTAAGATAGTTTAAATTGGCTTCAGAAATTGTAAAATTTAAAGAGAATTTATTGAAAATTTAAAACAAAAACTTTTTTCTTCTGTAGGTACAGTATAGTAATAGGATTTGAGTTCTTTAGGTTCAAGGTCAAATTGAGTGTATCTTTGTTTGGCGCCGTCTCATTTATGTTGCATAATAAATAGCACAGCAGAAGCTTGCTGTTACCATTCTACAATGGTGCATCACATTAATTTGAGGTTCTCCAAATTCACCACTGCTCCTATCACAGGCACACACTGCTGAGGCTCGCGCGAATCGCTGAATATAAATAATGCTCGAGTATAAAAAAGTTCACTTAATTAATTTAACACCACAGGAAGTTAGGAATTATGCTTTTGCTGTACAATTTTCAAGTAAAAAGCTGATTTTGTGTTTTTTTTTCTAGTAAGCCTGAAAGTTCATCGTCCATAAGCTGTACTAAGAACCGTACCTTAAATTATAACGGCTCCAATTTGCTGGTAGAACCATCCAGAACCACCAGTGATTGCATTTTCCTTGTCAAACTTAACATTTTGGAACAAATATTTTTAAATTAAATTTTTTTGAAATAACAAATAAAACCACTAACACACATACTCTTGCATACAATATAATACAGTCATTTCCGCTAGCAAACGCCGTCTCTTACATAAGCGGTTGTGGATTAAGCAATTTCTTTTCATGCGAATTTGTAGCTTCGCAACTTTGCTGGCAAACGTTTCCTTCGGCTTAACAAAACCACTAACCAAACAGAACACAACAGGTTTTATGCTTTCTCGCTTCTCGCTTAATGACCGCAGCGAACTTTGCACTGCAAATATTGCCCCACAAGAATTTCCACAAATCAACAGCGGCGATATCCTTAAAAGCCCGCACAAAGTATCTTATTTTTGTTTTTCCTGTTTTTTATTTTAGATATTATCTACCTTTTTGTTGTTGTATTTGTTGTTTTCGCTGGGATTGGCAATGTTCGCAGCTTTACACATTTTCAGCTGGCGGCTTTCGCTCGAGCGAGTTGGTGGTCAATAGGCCGTCACGGCGTATTCGCACACACACACACATGGATTGAAATTTAGCGGCCGAACAAAAGGCAATAAATATAGGTAAGCTGTATATATACATATGTACATATGTATGTGTGTGAAAAAGTTAGAGAAATAAGAGAAGCATGATAAAGCGTAGCACAGCTCCACACAGCATAGCAAAGCCAACGATTAAATATCTTATGTTTTGCGCTGGCGGGCAACAATCTCTCACACAAATGCTGGCCTTTGTGGCATTTTGCCGCTTGTTGTCGGCGGGTCATCGCGTTGGTCAGTTGAAGCGGAGTAAAAGCAAAAACTTAAGGAAAGTATACCCAAATATATGCCGGTTGCCATGCGAATACACATACGCAAATATACATATACTTCAGTTAGCCCATGGGTGTGGGTGTGGGTGTGAATGTGGGCGTATAAGAAGTCTTGCCCCCGAAAAGCACCGCTGAGTGGTGACGGCGGCGTGGCCTGTTGAATGCTCTTGCTATTATTTAGGTGTCGCTTCTTGGCGAAAATGCCAAATTTTCTTTAATGGCATTCAGGCTTTAAGAATACCGCTTTTATTAAGGTTTCTTTTTCGTTTTGTACTAAGATTGCTGGTTCATGCTGATGCCTGCTGGAGATTAGTTTAAGCAGCGCACATTTTTATATTTTAATTAAAGCAAATATGTGCGCATTTTAGAGTGGGGTTTTCTCTTAATTCAAGCGTTTAGATTTTGGGCTTTTAATAAATACTTTTCGATGCAAATATACTCGTATCTGTGTGTATACACATACGAATAGGTAAGTCGCCTTAAGCTAATCTCGACTTTATCGTCTTCTCTCGTACTTTATCTTAAACAATATCCTAAATCGGAAACTGTAAGTTGCCTTTAATAAGAATTACAAAAACAAAGGAAATTCCCAGATTTTTACTTGAAGACAAAATAACTGCTTTAGCTTAAGGTACTTAAACAGACTGTCATAGATGAAGATTCATATAAAAGAAATTTTTTCAAGTTTTACAAGTTAATTACGAAACCATTCTGGCTGCCCTTTTTGCTAAGAGTTCTCAAATAGAGCAGAGGTTCAACAGAGGTCAAACAGAGATCAGATCTGTTAGCAACGGTAAAGATGTGATATCATTCAACCGAATACCCATCCGGCAAGTGGGTCCAGTTAAATATACCCGACACCCTTACGAACTTAGTTAATCAAATCTCTGCTGTTGATCTGTAAACATTCGCGAAGCTTAGGCAAAAATACTGTGAGATCCCTTCAGTTGCTTCTACATCTTCAATATATCCTTTTGCACCAATTACCGATTATGCTATTAATTTCTCCTCGAGGTATTCCAATCGAATTTACTAGAAAAAATTCTAACTATATTTGTAGGCCGGGAAAATGTCAAAACTTTACTAAACTCATAATCTATTCGAGGCTTCTAAAAGTTCGCAAGTCACAAAATCCAGTTTAATTACTTTCTTGTTCAAAGTTAATCCCGCTGGTTTAAATTTCTTTTTTTTCGAAAACAGTTTGCATTTCAATTGTGTATTATCGAATAAAATCACAGTTGATATATTTCCACATGAATTCTTTGCAGTTTCACTAATCAATTAATGTAGAAACATGCGCCTAAAAGTATACAACAAACTAATTCAAAGTGTGGTTTTTAATTCTGTTGCCTACATTTCGGCTAATATTGATAAAGCGTAATAGAGAGAAATTCAGGTTAAAATAAAATTCGTATTCTAGTTGTAAATTTTTCGCATTTAATTAGTTGTTAAAATATTAGAATTTTAGCTTCTTTTTATTCCAACAAATTGGTGAATCAAAAACACACAGCCCATTATATCGAAATACAAAGTCAAATGTACCGAATTTAACAAAATTATTATGCTCATTAAATCAATTAATTACTATCTGAACTGGCACAAAACAAGCAGTTCTGCAAGCCTATTTCTTTTTTCTGCGTCGTTTTGTGGACATGATGCGACTTTACCACATCTGCCACTAATTTCACACGACCGCATTTACGTATTACTAAACTAATTAATTTGGCATTACGCATAGGAAGAACCGCAATTGATTTGAACTCTGAACCCTTTGCGCTACTCCCTGCCCTTTGCCCGGCACAAAAATTATGTGGGCACTCTTTCAGAGACTTCTCTTCGCTCCCGCTCACGCATACATGACATTTGCCGCGTCGGCATAAAATATTCGAATAGAGCTGTTGCTGCGGTTCCTTATTGAACATGGAAAATTGCATAGAAAATTGGATAATTTTGTTAATCACTTTAAAATGTCCAATTTGTGTTGTGTAATGAATTTATGATAATTATGCTTGTTTATGCATTTCACTATGTGGCATGCAACTACCTACTTAATTTATTGCTGTAAGTGTAGAGTTTTTTAAAAACAAACAAGCCTCTATATATGAAAGAGCAGACATTGCGTATAAATTATTTGTATATGTATGTGTGACTAGCGTTTATGATACATATAGATTTTCTATTGTTAATTTTGTGTTAATATTTGACTTTTGTCAATATTTTCACTCTTGTAGTTTATTATGTAAATTGCTGCCGCAAATAAACTGAGCGGCTTTTGAACTATTTCATTTTCACTATGACAATTTCTATGACATATTCACTTAAACAAATTTCCATATGTGTTTTCACACATACATACATATGAAATTATGTATATATGTATTATATATGTTAATGTGTATATTGTTTACTTGTTAGCATACACTCGTTGTTGTGGCAACAACAAACACTATATATACCATTATTAAGTCAAATTAACTGGAGTTTGGCAAATTGGTTGTTTAGAAATTCTTTTCACAACGAAATGAGCCACCTATAGTAACCACCACTTATATCCACAAACATACATATATATACATACATACATACATATAGAGGTACATATAGCAGAGATATTTGCTTGTATTTTAATGTGGGTGGACTCGTGATAAAATACTTGCTTGGTGATGGGAATGGAATGCGTTGAGAATAATTGTGTTGATGTCTTTTGTAATTTATAGAAACATCTAACGGTACTTTAATGTCAGCAGCCCCGCAGCCGCGTGCTCTTCGATTGCTTTTCACAGCAGTATTTAAGGAGTGTACAAAAAGAGTATTTTAAATCGTAATCACAATTTAATTGAAGGTGTAAAATATTAAATAAATTTTTCAAAGTCAACAATGGCAAAGAAATTCAAAGGGAGTTCATTAAAAATTATCATACGTTTGTGGTGCACAAAGTGGTCTCCAAAAGTATTATTTTTTCCACTGAACAAAAAAAACTTCTTAAAATAATTAGTAAATGGTTCTAACATTATTTAATAACTATATAGAATAAAGAATTCTTATATAGATATTCGCTTTATTAAAATAATTCTTAAAAATAATTTCTACAAGAAGTCTCCAATTTTTGATCGCTTTTTATTTGAAGTGTTTCTAAATTGGGTTAAACTATTTTAATTCGAAAATTTTAATTTTTAAACTCTATTTTGTTTTCTCTATTAGTTTAAACTCTAAGTTTTTAAACTTTAAATTAAATTAAAAAACTCGAGACGAGATCTCCAAAATTTTTTAGAAATGCAACTAAATATACATAAATTATTTAACAGTCTTATATATGTATTTACACACAAATGATACAAAAATATGATTATTTTCGTAATTAAAATCTCTACAAAAAGTCTCCAACTTTGTTTTATTTATTTTTGAAATTACAGTTTTCCAATAATAATAAAATTGACTTTGCTCAAAGTCATAAAATAAAAGTTTACTATTTATATTGATAAATCTTTGAAATTGAAACTCTCCAAAAATTAATATTTTGATTAAATGAAAAAAAAATTTTTACATTAAATTTTCTAAGCTCAAAGCTTTATTTGCTAACCAAAACACGACGGCGCAAGTTGAAATGATGCGTTCTTATTTATTTTAAACCTTCAAAATTCAAATATTTACATCTGTTTTAGAGCAGTACGTTCATAACTGCGGCAATATGTAAGACTAGCTCGACTAGTCTAGCAATTAAGGAAGCCGGTTTGTCTCTAGTAACAATCTGAAAATACAATTTTGGTTCATTTTATAGTAGATTGAAATCTCCGTATTCTAACGAACTTTCTATGACAATACAAAATTACAAAGAATTGACCTTGTGAACTTGTACTACTTTAAAACATTACCAATTATATATATATATATATAATATGAATATATTTATATAGAATTCTAATGAGTGTTCGTAAATAATGCGAGTTCGAAAAACAAGCATACTTACCTCAGGTATTAACCACACAGCAAAGCATTTTATTTAGGGTGGGCGCATATCGAAACCCAGCAAAATAAATTTAAACATTGTCTGCTCATTTTGCTGACTTTTCTCAAAGTTGCATTTTTAATTAGCAAAAAATTTTTTAAATACCTTAAATGACTTTATAATTAAGACATATATAGAAGCAAAAAATATCTCTACACTTTATGCTCGTTAAACTTTTTATTTCCTCACAAACATAAAATTGTATGTTTACATTTGTATTTGTCATCTTAAAAGTCTTAACGTTCCTAAATTATTATATAATGGCATAATGTTTGTGTTTATCTATTGACAAGTTCTTCTAGATTCTATATATCTATTACGAAAGCTTCATTCTCCTATTTTTCAATCTCCAATTTCTAGTGAATTAGGACCTTCTTGTGTTCATGGTGACAGATTTATGACCAAAAACAGGCGAGCAAAATGAAATGGCAAGCGAGGCACTAATAAACTACTGTTGTAATTTCGAAAATCGTAAAACAAAAATCCAAAGAGAAAAGCGCTCAAATACATACATATGTGTCAGTATGTGAGATCCGAAGTACACTCCACTTCCGCCATAAAAATCTGAGATATATTGCCTAATTCACAAGAACTGCAATTAGCCGGCAGAGGAGCAAGTCATGCGTCCAAAAACGATAAACAAAATTTGAGTGGCAACAATTAACCGAAACAAACGGAGATTAATGTTCATGTTCAAAGTTGAATAACATTTCTATGTCTCGAAGGAAGTAGCGGATTGCAGCATTAATACAGTTTAAGTGTTTTGTGTCTGCCTATACGCGCTGGATGTACTCAACAGGTGAGCGGTGCTTAGATGAGAGTGGCATTTGAAGTGTGGTGTTGTGGATTTGTGTACTTGTATGTTTTTTTTAATATATACATATATATAAAGAACATAGAGGAAATAGCAGTAGAGGGAAAACAATAAAAAGCTCAGGCGGAGTGTTTAGAGGAAGGGAGAAGCGGAGAGAGGAATCTAAGGAGCAATTAATATTGTGTAGCTTGCGTATGCTGTTGTATTCAAAATTTCATATATGTAAAAAATTTATGAACATCTTCAAGTTACAAAGTCTACAAAAAAGTCTACAAAAAGTCTACAAACAATTAATTATTAAATTTTAAAGTAAAATACTAAGTTAAATGTAATGTAATATTGGTCCAGCTCATAAACTCTACAAAAAAGTTTGCAAATTATATTTTTTACTTTAATTTGAATATTAACTTATGTGAATATTGATGATTATTCCGTTGACACAATTTGTTTTGATTATAACTCAGAAAATTTTCAACACTTTATAACACTATATTCTAAAATTTGCTAGTCTACAAAATATTAAAGAAATATTATAGCTTTAGCGCGCCAAAAATACAGACAAACATCTCTAAAATTCATAAAAATATGTGCAAAACAAGTGTCACTATTTCTTTGGTCACCACCGTATAACTTATCAAATATTTTATGATGGTGAAAAAATTGACTTATTTTTACCTCGCATTTGACGCGTGAAGGGCATCAACGAAAACATTAGGAGGCGATAATTAAATACATTTGTAGGCTATTGTATAAAGCGCAATGAAAAGAAGTCTGAATGAAATGAGGAAAATTATAAAAAAAACAAACAAATGTCAAACAAAAATTTCTTCAATTTTTTTTCATTAATACTCAACTTCTGCAGCAAATAAACATTGAAATTGCACCACTTTATACACGTGCATTGTTCGGCATGTTTGACATACGTATAGAAGGCACTTCCGTGTCAAAAATTGTGAAGCAACACAAAGATTAATAACAAATGACAGGCAAAGAACGCGACTGATCCATTCCCATCAATTTCCACTCACTTAAAAATTTCGCTACAAACATTTTGTGTAAGAAACTTCCTTCTAATGAATATGCTGCGCAACAATTTAACAAAAGTGAAGCGCGTTGCATGCACCATTTGTATATATGTATGTAGGCACATACTTTAATCAATCGAAGATTTTTGGCGTACAGGAATAATACATTAATCATATGCTTTGTGCCGCCTTCATTTAGTTGTGTCCCTCGCTGGAGGAGCGCACTGTCATTAGAAGTGCTTGAGATTTCACAAAAATAAAAGTATTCCTCTTTCATTATGAACATACATATGTATATACATATGTGGCAATTGCCTGTTTCCCCGTTTTCCCATAGTTAAACTCATAAGCGTTTTTTTTATTGTTTTTTGAAGGTCTCAGAACGCAACAGGGAGCATAAGTAAATATTATATCGAATAGAAAATATTGGGGTCATGACATTCATGCACAAAAAAATCATGCACAAACACTGACAGATATATATACACGACCATATGTGCTCAATCATTAATTCATTTGTCAAATGAAAAGTGAAACAATAGAAGGTTTCCCCGACACACTCCTCATAACTGCTCCCACAGCTTGCTAGTTTGAGATAATCAATGCGCGATTCATTTGTTTTAATTCAAAGAAATATAAAGCCGTCGTAATATAAGAAAAAATAAATTAAATTAATCAAGAATAAAATTCATTCCAAAGCATTTTTTGAGTAAAAACTAAAAACTAAAAACTAAAAAAAAAAAAATTATTTCCACTTTAACTTTATTAAAGACACTTCCAGCTAATCGCAACACCTGCTTAACTTTGTGTAAATATTATATTGCTTTTTGTGGCAAGTAACATATGTGCGTATATACATATGTACTTGTATGTTTGTTTAGATTTTTTTCAGCTCTGTGTTTTTAGTACAATTCACTAAAGCCCTCTTGCATAATATTTTTATTTACATTTTATTTCGCATTTGTTTTTATATTTTGTATGTAATTTTGTACTTAATTTTGTAGTCAACTTTAATGAATGAAAATTACAAAAGCATCTACGCGAAAACTGCACAAAGCACTTGTATTTATGTAGTGCAAAGCAATAAAGGCGAAAAATATATTTAAGTGAAGCCAAAAGTAGTCTGTAGCGAGTATAGGCAGATTATGAGGGTAGCTAAGAAACTGGATAAGAAAGAAGGCATTTAAGCATGAAATATTTTTCGAAATCGCTTTAAATAAATTAAATTTCATATGCTTCATAAACATATGCTATTAAATTTAATTTGATATATTTTTCTTTTAAAACTTAAAGTTTTTTTAAAACTTAAACGAATTTAAAGCGAAAGCCATATCAAAACGAAAGAAATCACAATTCTGTTCTCACAACTCCCTCTGAAACACTATGAAAAATTTTTTCGAAAACTCTCCAAGGAGCTTTCAAAGTCTACATGACTTTTTTAAACTCAGTGAAGTTTAAAAACCGTTCAATATATATTTATACATGCAAAATATTTCAAAGTTACTAAAAATCAACTTTTTTCAAAGTCTACAAAAGTTTTGAGTCTCCGAAAATTTTATTTTTGTACTAAATTTTAATAACACATCGCAAATAAAGATATTACTTTTGAAAAAATATCTATTGAATCGCAAACGTATTAATTTTTAAATTTTTTAATTTTTGCGTTTACGAGTTTTTTTTGGAAGACGATGTATACAAACGATGATTATTCACATTTTTAGTGAATAAATATGAATACAAAGTAACTCCCTATTTCATTTAGGTAAAACGAAAACATCTTTGTGCAATAAGATTATGTTTTCAAAGCATTTTTTAGAACTGCTTATACACAAATAGATACGTATGTAAAGGCGTTTTGTTGTTTCCAAAAATTTATAAAACGCTAATATAATTAACGCATTTATACCAGGTCGTATTTACAGTTCGTTGGCAAAGTTTTCACAGTCTCTAGTAAGTGAAAATCAGATACGCTTTAACACTTTGATATTTCTTAAAACTACTATCGAACAAATAAAAATAAAAAGTAAGAAATTAAATAATAATTATAATTAAATTGTACAGCTCACTGATATATATATATATATATATATATATAAATGTATATTTGTATATGCTATAAATAAATTGAAGCCAAGGTTTTGTCTAACATGTTATTTCATTAGGAATAAAACCGACGAGAGTTATTTTCAAAACGAAGACCGGTCAACTTATGTATATGTGTGTATGTATACAAACATGAGATATGTATCTCCATGCATTTGTATGTAATTATGTAGACATTTAATTAAAAATACAATGATTTATATATTTTGTTAACATCACTTTTATCTATATCCATATGGGTACTTCATCACTTTTTTTTCACACACATTTATATTTATGTGTAAATATATATTGCTTGAACAAGCAATCTCGCCTGAGTTGTCATGTCAGTGTGTATTTATATATGTATATATGCGAGCGTTTCGTGAGTTATTGTCAGTTGAGAATTAATCCGTGCTTATTCACTAACTATATACATATGTTTATACAATCATTTGAAATTTATGTTCGTAAACCAGTTAATCAAACAACTATCTACTTATTCAATATATATATTTTTTCTTTAAAGCAATTGAAATATTTTTATTAATTATTATTATTTTGTTGTGTACATATTTTTATTACGAAAAGTGCTTCAACAAATATCATGCTGTATGTTGGTTAACATTTAAATTGATGAAGAATGCCCTTGAGGTGAGTAAGTGTGATAATACAGAGCAATAATAATAGTATTCCTGGAAATAATATGACGATACAATTTAAGTTGGATTATTATGTGGGCATGGATTAAAAATGCTTTATTGTTGATATGTATTGTTTATCAATTTTTGCAGCGTATAAAAATTTTTTGTAAGTCGATGAGAAACTGACACAACAAGTCTACAGTAGTAAATGAAAACAAGTAATGAAATTTTAAGAGATAAACCGGTTTAATTTTTTTAAATTTACTTCGCAATAAGCAAATTTTTCAAACGACGCAATTTTTAAAAAGTCTCCAGATAATTTTCAAAAGTCGCCAAAAAGACTGAAAGTCTCCAATAATCGAAAATGAGTAAAATTTCCTTAAAATCACAACACATAATGATTTAGCATATTTTTCTTTACTACAAGTCGGTAAGAGCTTTAATTTATAAGTACAAACATATACATACATACCATCTCTAGACGCGCCTAGACGTATGTATGTATACGCATCTCTATACTTCAAAATGTGTGCATACTGCTTGACAGGAGTGCAAGAATGCTAGAGAGTAGGGCAAATGTTGTCTTTACGTTGTCAACTCGGCCTATTTCATTCAAATACTTGCACAAGAATGTACATATGTAAAAATTAAAAAACAAAAAAAACAAAAAAAATAGTGAGTCATGCATACGCAATTTTCTGTTGTAGCGGGTCAAGGGTTATGCTAAGAATTTTCCAATTCACTAGCTATGCTTAGCTTAAATAAGCAATGTGTAGTTATTGGCCCTGCTCTCCGTTTTTTATTTGCATGCTGCCATAGTTATTATTGTTGCTTTTGTATTCGATATTACACATTTTTTCTTGCCATTGTCTCGGTGGAACTTTTGTTTGCGTTGATATTCTCAAATTCTCTTCGCAATGACAAGCATATTCGTGAGATGACAGCAACTATGTATGCGTTAGACACAATGCGGCCAAGTACACCAACAACAACGACGAAAACAAATACACATTACTATTATTGTAAGCTAATACAAAGTTAACAATAAAGTGAACAAAATAACAATGGTGTTAAAAAGTATATATCGTGCCACGAACGGAAAAGACAAGACAGTTCACCACCCAGCCGCCTCTGGCGGAGGAAAGACCGAAGGCAGACACGAAACATTTTAGGATTGCGTGCGTGAGGTCAGGTCAGTCCATGAAGCACAAGCATACAGACGTACACACATATAAATATTTATATATAATATATATGGATATATAAATAAAAAATAAAATAAAAAAAGTGACGAAGTGAAATCTTTGAGCAGCGTAGTGCCTTCTTTTGTACCCAACGATGGTGCTTATCTATAGGATATAATTAGATTATTGAAACTAGGAATTTTCGTATTTTGATAACAATAATTGCCGTTGAAAAATGGCTTACAAAAATATTTTAACCGTTATTTGTGCATAAGTGGGCTCAAAGACCGCTTCAACTATTAAGTTCACTGTCGACTCACTTTGAGTACATTCTTTAGCTACCAACATTTAAACCAGAGGCGAATTTCCCTTAATATGGTGCGACAGGTTTAGAAGCTTCTAGTGAGAACTCTCTAGTGAGCCTCTAGTGACATATAAATTATAATAATGTGAAGCAAGAGATTGGAAAGACGTCTCTAAAAACATGAAAAATGGAAAAATCTTTTAGGTTGTAGCACAAAGAAAAATTAGTAGATGAGTTAAAATCTTATTTAATTGGTGATAAGTATGATGAAAGCCTTGTACGATATATCAAAGTGCAGAATTGGTAGTTGAAACCCATAATTTTCCTGAAGAGTCGCTCTAAAAACCTAGTTCAGAGAGTAGATAATACCTTTTCTCTTTTTTGAACAGGAGTAGGTTTCTAAAGTGGTACTGAAAACCTGTAAAAGTCTTCTTCAAAACACTTATAAGATATCTTACAGATATTTCAAATCTAGATATCTATGTAAATATATAGATAATATCTATATCTATATCTATATCTATATATCTGATATCAGATATGTATCTTATACGTAATAACAATATATAATAGAGAATATGTATATATATATGGATATATTATCTATTTCTGAGAAACTTTTTTATGGACTCAATTCATCCTCTCGGTGCCGAATAACTGCAATATATTGGAGGTCGTCAAATTTTCATTGATTGTCTAATTCAAAAACCACTTGTCTTTTTCTTAAAGGAATTATGCAAATTAATAGCTTAGAAAGTATTTCTTAAACGCTGAGAAAAATTTTGTTCCAAAATAATTCGTTAGTGGAGTTCATGAAGAAAATTAGAATATTAGTAGACCCATTTGTGCTTATTTCAGAAAATTCAAAAAAAACATGCTGTGTATGAAGTGTTGCATAGACAAAATCAACATTCGTCCAACGCTTCGAATTAGGCGCTGTGGATTCTGTATCTATTTCCCACGCATTTAATATCTGCAATGTGTAAAAACATGGATTGAGCGTTGGGTATAACCAAAAAGACACAAAAAGAACTGAAGTAAAGAAATCTCTCCCGAAACTTATCAATGCTTGAATATCTTATATAAAAGTAGTCGTTCTTCAGTACAAATGTCAGTCGTCACTTGATAGTGAAAATATTTATCTCTGTCCATGCATACATACATACATACAATGTTTGTTGTGGGGAATATTTTCTATACGAAAATATTTTTACACAAGCGCAACTATCTTTGTCATGTCATGCTTTGCCTTGACTTGTGATCTCATAACCCATAATTTTGTTCCAGACGATATCTTTTCAATATAAACTAATGTACTACAAGCTGTTGTAAGAATGCCGACATAAAGTTATTGCCGTTATCAGCGGTTGCATGCATATCAAGCCAAGCTAATTTTCACTCAGCGCGCGCGAGAATTGACGAGGGGTTGTTGTTAAGCTTTTGTCGGCACTTTTTTCAACACTTGCCAACTAACTGTAAAACAAATACAGAGCTGACTCGTGAAATATGTATGTATGCATTTATGTTGCTGTCTGTTGTGGCACACACCCAACTACTTAGCTCTATCTACATGCAACTTCGCAGCGTTTGGACACTTTTGTCATTGTCCTTTCCTTTCCTTTCCATTGTCGTTGGCTAATAAAGTGGGCGCGGCAATAAAGGCGATGAAAAAGTGTCACCACATAAAAGGATACACACAAGTAAGTAAAGATATCCTTTTTAGCGATACTGCGTAATTGTAGGGGCAGTGAGGGGCGCAAGGTTTTGTAAATATTGTTGAGGACACAATGTCATATTGTTGGCGCAAATTCTTTGTGTCAACTTTGGCTGGGTCACTTCACGCTACGTGCATATACAGTTGCCCACTCGAGTTAAAGGACTGCAAGAACCTTAAGGACTGTTGGGGGAAAATGATGAAGACGGCACTTTGACAGCAAGGCAGATATTTCTTCCGTTCTTTTTGAGGCCAATAAAGTTTGGACATATTGACAGCTTTCGTAGAGCATAAATGTCAGAATTGTTGGTCATCAATATGCAGTTGCTTAGAGCAATTTGTGTGTGTTGAAAATACTTTAACAGATCAAAAATTGTATTCTGTGAAATATTTAGGAGATTTGTGTAGTTTTCTAGCAAACTGATCATTGAAAAGGGAGACCATAAATTAGCCTTGTAATTCCAGACTAACCGCGCATATAAACGAATCAGTTATCTGAAAGTTTAAGAGCTTAAAAATTTAGATCACTCTTAGTTCCAAGTCTTTTACGTACAAGAAAATAACTGAGAATATACTTACACTAGATGTAATTCTAAGAACTCTTCAAAATAAAAAAGAACATTAACGCATTTAAAAATTATATAAAGAAGAAGAGTTAGACATTAGAAAGACTGCAATAGTCAGCAGTATCAGAGCTGTATTTTTGGTAAGAACTTCGGAAGCATATATTTGCTTTTGGAAATTTTGTACTTTTTGCAAACGAAAATTATGTGTACGGAAGTTGTATGAGTTGAATATAGCCGGGTCATTCACGGAAACATTATTGCTTTTTGAAATATTAGGATATCACAAAGAGTTTTAGTCTCGAGTTCCGAGTTCCGAGTTCCGAGTTCCTCTAGGATTCTGACTTTCATGATCTGAGTTTCGATTGACATGCTTCGTATTCAATTTTGAGATTCTCGTTGAAAACTCAATCAAAAAATGTATACCAAAAGCATACAAGGTTTCCTAGAAACATGAGACCACTTTGAAATATAGAGTTATAGTGACTTCCCAGTACCAAATAACGTTAAATACTTGTTACAACAATATGTTTTCAGGTTATTTGAGACATATAATGCAAAAATAATCGAAGAATATAAACTGGAATCAATGAATGGTTTTCTTAACACACATTATTTTTAAATGCTCTTAACCGATTTTAGTTTATAAAGACAAATATTTACTTGTAAATCAAAATAATTTGAGTTATTTGATCGTTTTCAATAACTAAAACAAATAAAAATTCCAATCAGATAGAAAAAAAAAATAAATTTATTTTTTACAATATAAATGGCGCTGAAAGGAAATTCGGACCAAAATAACGCCACATTTGCTGGTATCGCAAAATTTTGGTGCATTTCGCATTTAATGCCATGCTACGAGTAGAAATAAAATTCTGTGAATTTAAAATTCGATAGCGAATAAATGAAGCAAAAACAGCAGCAACAACGGTAAGCCCTTTTTGCTTTTATGTCTTCATGCCGCAAATAGCAATTTTCGCTCGCCAATTTATTGCATGAAAACTGCTTCACGCTTGACTGCGCTGTCACAAGCCAATAAACAAACTTATTTATGAATAAAGTCAACATATAAAACAGTTATAAAAGGGTGTACTAAAATACTCACAAAAAACAAAAAGAAAAACATATATACCACAGAATGTCAGTCAGGCAGCAGTGCATGGAAAAACTGATTAAAAAAAAAGAACTTAGTTTAATTCCAATAGGAACTGTACTTGCAACGCTCTGTGGCATATAACAAATAATTTCGATACATATTTCATTAGAAACGATTGGCACTGTTGCATGCCACAGAAGCACACAATTGCAAAGAAAAAATGGAGTAGACAAAACAAAAACTCCTTAGTCCATTTCGGCCAACAATTGGTAGACGTCTGGTACAAGGTTTCCATTACAGAAACTTGCCACGTCAAAGTGCGGCGCCACAAATCTAAAAAGTAAATACGTGTACCTACTTAATATTCACAGTAATTATTGAATGCAGAATACCGAGAAAAGACCAAGCAAAGTTTTGACTAATTCGTTGTTGCCCGTTTGTTATTCGTGCAGCATGAGGCGCAATTGGGGCGCAACAAGAAATTACATGAGTGGAAAGCAACTGAATTATTTACGTTTTCGCAAGGACAAAGGGTAGACTAACATTTATATAATATATCCGTATGTATGAGCTCTGATATAGTTGGTACACACATACATACACATATTTCAGCACAGGTAGATTGTGCCACCGTTGGTGGTAGACTACTGCCACACTTCATGAGTAATGGGTATTTAATTTTCAAGTTAATTTTAAAGGATTTTAATAACAAAAACGGTGCAGACACAATGGCAACAGCCATGGCGACAGGCAATAATCTATAATTCGAAGCATAAATCACCGCGAACGACGTCAATTACGGGATTACTACATGGCGCCTTTGAAGGTGAAAAGATGATATGCAAAACGCATGCGAGCAGTTTATAAATAAATATTAAGATGGTAAGTACATTTGTAGAGGCGCACCTGCGTATATTTACTGGGTAACAAAAAGAAAGTTAGTAGGAAGTACTTTAAAGAGCGAACCACGAAATGTGGAACCAACAAAATTCATAACAATTGATTGGTTTAATATATTTTTAGCGGTCGGCAGATGTGCCTTCAGTTTGTAAATAAAATATAGACCTACATATATTTTTTTATCTTTTTTATAACTTTTCATTTAAATTCTTTCATTCATAAATTCAGTCATTACAAACTCAGTCAGTTCATTCATGTCAGTTCCACACATTGAAACCTCTAACTATTTAAAAACACTCCATAGGGTGTTTGACTTTGCTGAAATCTGAAACATTACTCCTAAATGTAGGCAACGTATGAAACCTTAGAATGCCAAAACAATCAAGGTCAATCAACAGTCAAGGGTTGTTACTCAAGTTGGATTAGAGTATCTTTCTTAAAAAATATGGCATGGTGATTAATTTCATATAAAAGTATGAACCTTTTAATATTTAAATAATAACCTTAGGACTATTCAAATAAATTTAAAAATCATTAGAAGATAATTCTGAAATATACCGAAAAATTTGCATATACTTTACTATAAATGTCAAAGAAGTTTCGATGACCTCATCTCAAAACCTGTTCGAGTGACTGCTTTTAATTTATACCTTATGATTAACATAACTTAAAATAATGAGGAGCAGTAAGGTACAAAAACGAAATTCAAGTAAAAGTAAAAGTCGAAAAGCGAGTCATACAATTAAGAGAATTTTTATTGCTTCATAAACCTTTAAGCCCAATTTTTGCTCCGGCAATCAGGCACTCAGTGCAATATTTCATAGGTGAATGCTCCTTTTGATGCCTTTTTCAGCAACAACTTCAATAATGTGCCGAAGAGTAAGTCACACGAAAAATTCGATGCGTCGCTCATAATTTGTTTATGAGTATCGTAAAAAATTAAAGAAGAATGCCCATAAATAAAAACGGAAAATGGGAGGGCAATTATTTCTCAAGAAAAAAATATTGAAGAATTATGGTAATATGATGCCATGCGTTGAGTGCGATTGCAGGGGCAGCGAGCAGAATGAGTGCGAGTTTTCGTACGAACTTTGCCTTTGTATAGTCGTAGTGTTCAATACCAGCCGAGAGCAGGTTCAGGCGCGCTGACGCCTATCAGCCACTATTTAAACGGCTATGTGTGTTTTTCAGCTTATCGAAGTAGGTTTGCTTGTATGCAAGTGTGTAATGTGACACCAAGGAAACGGCCGAGCATTAAAATTATGACTTTTATACTCGAACAATTTTTAAATATGCATATTTGTGTGACTATATAAGTAAGTATGTAGGTATATATGTTTTACAGAAATGGAGAGAGCAAACTCAATAAATTCTTATGTCAGTGGTAATGACAGAGGAGGTGTGGAAATTGTAAGTCCAACATTGACAGGAGAATTTTCGTTAATTAATGGTGTCCTTTACAAAAAAAAAAAACAAAAGGTCGAAGTAGAGTCCCTCCAGGATTTCATAATATTAAATATGGATGTTTTTTTACAAAATTTTGAGACTTTATCTTTAGAACCCTTATTTTTAGTTCTTGTTTTTTGTTATAAAAAAAGATTACATAGTGTCAATATATTATAAAAATGCATACCTCATCAATATTTTTGTTGTTATTCAAATTTCTGATCTGTAACGAACAAAGTTTGATTTAAAAAGTTTGTTAAAAATATATCTAGAATTAAAAGTTGGGTAAAATTTGCTAATTTATGGTTAAAAATTAAATATTTTCTCCAAAAATGTTGAAATCTCTTTTTCCGAATAAGAAAAATATTACAATATGTACTAATAAGTAATGAATTTATTTTAAGAAGTTTTCTAATTGCATGTTTCTAGTTCTAAATGCATTAGCTTCTAATTCTTTTATCCTGATGAGTTTTATTTCGTTTTTGAACGGGAAATTCAGTGAAAATTTACGTATTTTAATTGGTTCACTGAGTAATACATAGCTGTATGACAAGTGACAGCTGACAAATGTCAGTTCAAAACTTGCTCTAGTTAACTACGTTTCTGACCATAAGCCAAAACATTTACAATATTTCTTAATACGAATAAAATTATATTAAAAAAAGCACATTGACCTTGTTCAAAACTTCGGTAGCTGATCTATTTTTGAAAAAAGTTGCCACGCGTCGATAAAAATTCGAAATATGCGGCAAACATAAATGGTTGATAGGAAAAAAAAATTGAAAAACTGTACGTGAAGTCTTCAATTTAGAAATATTTTTAAATAGAGTTGCCACCCGTCCATAAAAGTAAAATGAGCAAAATATTACAATATACATGTATGTAGAGATTGAGTAGTTAAAAAAACATATTGAGTCTTCAACGCGAAATTATTTGGGAATAGAGTTGCCACCCTTAATAAAAAAAGTTTTTAAAAACTTAAAAACGAAAATGGTGTAAAATGTATGCAAGCCATAAAGAATTAAAGTAAGCACTCTTGAGATTTTGTATATAAAAATGTGTTGGAGTGGAGATGCCATCAACCATTAAAAAGAAATCTTGGCAAATTTCTTCCCAAAAATTTAGTAAATTCAACCAAGTGGTTGAAAAGTCTTGCTAATAAAGAAATGTAATTTTCAAGCACATGAATTATGATTTAAAACAATGCAACAAGCTAGTTAATTTAATATTTAAAATGAAAAGGAAAGCTCATTTCAGAGCTCGAATGCGACACAATAACGTTTCTTTTGAAATTTCGAAATCCTCTTTTTAAATTTGAGAACAGAAGCTCATAATACACATTTAAGATAACGGTTCGCCATCAAGGTGGAATGTAATGAACGACAATGTCATCAGGTATTTGTATAAACGTGAGCACTCAACATTGTTTCATGCGCTCATTCCCATTGGACACTCATCCCAAACCATCACTAACAGCAAAATTACCCACTCGAAAACCAACAAAAACAAGAAAAACAATAACAACTAAAACAGACAGAAACAGACAATGTAACAGCATCACAATAATTAACTTAATATAAACAATAAGAACTTTATGGCGCCTTCCATTACAGTGACATGCGTTTGGGAATGACAAGAGCAGTTTTCAAGAGCTACAAAATGGGGCAAGGACCATTGTGTTGCGCATCAAAACACATACAAACATACATACATACTTGTCGTCATTTATTTTTGTGACTTTGACTTACATGAGGCGGGAAATTTGAGCACAAAGCAGGAAGGCTCACGGAAGAGCAAATATTGGCGCTGGAGAAAACAACAAGAGCAACACAAACATACTCCACAGAAATCAAAAGCTGGCAATGCGACACATAAAAAGCGTAAAAAAATACAGGCATTTCATATATAATTTATGACAATGACTCAGCGCTCTTTAAATTATTACTGTGGCAGGACTACTTAAAGGATTTTTCACTTTTATGCTGATGTCCTCAAATAAGCGCTCATTCATTTTGAACACATATTTTTATGTACCAATATACATACATATATAAAATGGTGCGTCTCGGGTTACTTTCACTTAAATATTCACTTTTTGCTCCTTTTGTTTGCTAAGTGAGCGTTGAAAATTGAAATTACGCCCATATTTGAATTTTGTACATTTGTATGAGTGCCTGTAAATTGTTTGCAGCATTTGGGCCGCACGCGTCAGCAAACAGTCGCCAATTGTTTGTGACTAGAAGAGTGGAAATTTTATATTGCGGTGTGCGGCGCCACATCAAACGAGTGACCAAAATGTGGTTAAGGACGGACACAGGATTCGGTATTGTTTTGTGTGTGGCATATTCAAATTAGCAGAAGAAGAATAAAATCTTATCTGCATAAATACATAATACGGTATATGAACATAAGTATGTGAACAAAAATATTTTTATGTTTGAGACTATAAACGAAATGATTTTCCAGTTGAGAACGGAAAGACTTAATTTTAAATTCACTACAAAATAAATTATGGAACTTAAAGCATAGGCGAAATAGTATTACAGAAAATGTGTTTTTAATTTGCTTTAACGCCATTTCTTGGTGGTTGTAATGTTGAGTCCTTTTTGTAACAAAATTAATGCAGAAGAATTCGATAAAACTTTGCTGCACCATTGAAGACTTTGTAAAGGGACGGTTGGCGAATGATCTTAAACAATTTTTTGTTTAAGCTTTTGCAATAACAACAACAATACTCTTTGCCTCTGGAACACATTTACGAATTAACTCTGCTACCAAAAGTCACAAATATCAATTTCGTGTTCAACTCTATCCAAATTTTCTAATTCGTTCAAATCTTCGGCTAATTGTGCAATTTATTAATTTAGTTGGTTTCGCTTCAATAGTCTTTAAATTGAACGCAATTCAACATACATATATATTTCTATTGTTGTACTGATCTTGAAGATATATATAAGGAACTAAAAGATCGCCAAAATAATGTCTTTGCTACTCTCTATTGGAATATTTTTAGTTTAAGCAAATAACTAAAATTTGAAATGTAATTGACTCAATTAATAAACGCTTTAAGTCCACTAATGGTGCTCGAAATTTGGTTTTTTTATTATACTATATACCATATTACTATATATATTAGTATACTGTATAAATCTATGATGGCAGGTTATAACCAGAGCAACTTCTAATTCAGCTTATATTATATACCACTTATATTATATTTCCCTCGAATTTAATTAATTCTTCTTTTCCAGTACAATTTTCATGCAATTATGTTCTTAGAAATTCAAATGAAAATTTGGTGCCGCACTTTAAATGATTTATTATGACAATGTCAGCATAATTTTACTCTTCTTTAATGCCTAACTCCTTCGTAGATTTCATCAGCTGTCACACAAATCGAATAAGCGCCTGTTAAATTCCTTAATGGAGTACAAGCAACAGCTTTTATCAGAAATTTTTCGTGCGTATGCATGTGCCACAATCATAGTGGAAGGCTGCACTATATTTCTGGCCGGATTTCGATCAAAATAAGTGCCATACTCAATCAACTAATGGCAATAAGCCCAAAACACGTTACACAAGTCATAATGCGCATATCGACATAGTTAAGTGTATGCTTGTAAGATATACACATAGATGTTTTTGTGTGTACGTGTTTATAAGGGTTCACATACCCAACGAAATGATTTAGTCGTGAGCTGCCAACTGACTAGCAGCAACTGTAAGCTCAACTAGTCCCAAAGTTTTTCTTCAACAAAAAAAAATTGCCATTACTTAAAAGCTGAAGCCCTATGTTGTATCAAGTTAAATCTAAAAATTAAAGCTGACTCATGCTAGTGCTGAGTAGACAACAAAACTAGTTGCATTATGGATCAAAGCCATTAGTCTGTGGCTGTAAAACGAAGACATATTAGAAAAAAAAAAAAACAACTAATGTCAGAAGACTTCAAGCACTCCTTTTATAATCGTCCGAAGTCTTATCTTTTTTGGCCTAGTTTCTTTCAATGCAAAATTTCTAGTTGCAGACTAGTCTACTACTTTTAATTACTTAGCTGTTTTACTGCGAGGAAGTGTAGTATGTTCGAATGTGTGGCATCGAAAGGCATGCTTCCATTTGAACAATTCTTAGAGTGTGTAAAAAAAAAAATTGAAAATGCGTATATAGACAGTACGTATATAAAGACATGTACATATGTATGTATATAAACATATTTGTTTGACTGCTCGAATCAAACTCCTTTCAACACGTTCTAAGCGTGGTTTGAGGGAAAGCGCATTGGCATTTATATTTTTACGCATACAAGGTTGTAAATATGCATATATACAAACAAACACAGGCATTTTTAGGCGGCCCTCTCATCGTTCTTCTAAGCTTGTTTTGCCGAATTCATTCAACTTCTACAACAGATGGGCGGAAGCGGAAATATTTCAATATTCGTACAATGCAAACAATGTGTTTGTATGTATATGCGTGTGTGTGTCTGTGTGAGGACAACATAATTCTAAAAAGAACATGACAATAAGAAATGCGTGAAACCCTTGAAGAAATTGTTCGATTTAATTTAAAGCGCTTTTGTGCATGTTGCACACGCACAAATGTTTTCAAAAATTGTGATTCTAATTTAATTTGTCAAGCGTGCACACACACACACACACTAACACATGTGTGATTTATTAGTTTATTTGTGTGATTTTGATATTTGTGAGCTTTGAAAAAAGCGTGTCGCATGCACACACATGCAACACGGGAAGTGGCAGCATATAAACACACACACATACACACAAATACACATGCGTGTGGATGCTTTCAACCTTTGACCCGCATTTGAAAAATTAGAGCAAGCAGCAACATTCGAGCGGTCAACTGTTAACACATATCCGCGTCTGCGCGCATGTATTGGTGCCGCTTAATTGACAAATTGTCAGCAGGCTTTGTCAACAGTTAACTGCCGAGGCAAAGGCGCAGCTGCCACAGGGCTTAATGCTTTTTTAATTGGACTTTTGGTCGGTTGATGGGCTGCAGCGCCGAATGTGTGCACACCGGCACACACACACGCACGCACGCATACAAACGCGCTAATTCATTAATGCGACACGACTGCTCAACGGTGGCAATGTTTGGTGGCGCAACACGCGTGTGCCGCGCCGCAATTTGCATAAAATTTCAATAAATAAAAACCAACAAATAAATTCGTGTTATGACTTTTGTTAGGTTTTGCTCGCAGCGACGCACACGCACACATACACATATACTAACACACATACACAAATACATACAAACATGCATGCATATATTGCACGTGTGCATTTGCCACGCCGTCGTTTGTTGTTTTTGTGGTTTTGTTGCTTTGTTGCTTTGTTGCTTTGTTGCTTTGCTAATCCCGCAATAAATTTAAGTTTATTTTAATTTTAATGAACTATGACTGCTTTTATTGCCTGCTGTATTTATCGGATATAAATTATTAACACTTGAAACTGTCAAATGTTGTGTGTTTAATAGAAAAGTGTCGTTTATCAAATTTCTATTTAATTCCGGTTGTAAATTAATGCATATATTTGCATGCGACGCAAATTAACATATAATTTCAATTTTTAATGCTCAATTTTGCTTATTTTGACGGCGAATAATTATTGATGGCGTAGAACGGGTTAATATGCGCTAATAAAGGCTTAGTTAGTGTGTTAGTTGCGCATTAGTAATGATCAGTAAAAAAAAAAAAACATAATTGGCCTAAGCTGCGTTTTATATCAGCGTGGAATGCTTTAGGAAGTGATAATATACAGGAAAAGGTTATAAAACGATTTTCAATTGGAAATTGGCATAAATTAAGCTTTGGTTGAGCATCTGATGCGTTTTCACGCCTATTTATAAGCTGCTCACCGATAATTTCGTTCAAAATATATCGAGGAAATTTTGAAGTCATTGTATCCTTCGACGTTCTTTTATGTAATTTTCGTTGAACTTTTGAGGTTATGAGGTACACATTCAATTTTCGGTTCTTCACATATAATATAGACGTTATATCGGCATTAAATATAAGCGGTTTTTATGGTGATTGTATGTGAGATACGGTTTAAATTAGATGAAACACATGTATGCACAAAATTTGGGCATAATATCTTCATCAGTAAGCCTTTTAGTGCAATTTCAGGTTAGGTTTATTTGGGAGGTGTGCCTTTAGTAAATCCATTCGCGCTCTTTCTTTGTGTTTCACTCTAATAGCGTTATAAACATAAAAACAAATTTTTGTGGTTCTGTCTATATCTGCCTGTCTGTGTGTCTATAGTTGTTGTGGTTTTATCTTTATATACCGATATGCTTTTCTTACCTTTAAGGTTAGGTTTGTATGGGGAAAATGTCTTAAAATTATATTGACCGAAAGATATCACCTTAAATTATGAAAGCTGCACAGAGTGTGTTGTGTTTGCAAATTCGCAGTTATAAAGTAATATGTGCACCAAGATTTTAGTAATATGTGAGCTATTTTAAGATTCCTATGCATGCCGAAAAATAAGCCTTCTTGGAAGACATTTCAGGAACGACGTGTTGTTTGATTTAACCTTAAATTTGTACCAAGAATCCAAAAAATCACAGGACCCATGAAAAGTAACTGGTTTGAAGGACAAACCCGGCTTGTTGCAGGTAGTCTTGAACTGTTAAAAGTGTGGTAAAAGTTAACGCACTACATCAAGCTAGTGAAATTCTAAGAAATGTATAAGGAAATGGAGGCTGGAAAAGTTAAAATAACAGATAATTATTTGTAAAAATTTCAGTTGCGGATACGAAATGTTTTCCGACGGCAACGAAGTTCCATGCAGAGCTACATAGAGCTTGTCTTTTAGTTTATGATGCCCCACTTTCAGTTTAATATTTTGAAAAACCCCATATTCTTCAATGAATCGCTACTTTAAAACAAAGTATAGAATTGCCACCACTCAAGTTAACTAAATAAAACAAGCATTATCAAAATACAACAGTGCTGCCACATTTTTAACTAATAATTTTATTTCGAACAACGCTGCTTTATGCCATCACACAGTGTTTATGTTTATCTACTCAAAATTTGCGAGCTTAATTTACACCTTTCCGAAGCAGTATGTAAACATTTTTATCAGCAAATATATCAAACAACGTAAATAGCTATTAATTGGTGATAGTTGTGGTGAGTTTCTGTTTACACGGCATCCTGATACCACGCAATTACTAATTAAATGCAGTTTTCACTCAAATATTTGTCACTCAACTTGTGTCCATGTTTGAGTTATAATTAACTACAATGTATGTATGTATATAAATGCATAAATATGTACATGTAAATGTTTGAGCGTGGTTTATATACATGAAATGACATTTCTAGTGACCTTGCAACGCATTTATTTAGACAACTGTCTGATCGGTCTTTGGACGCTTGGGCAGTAGGCGTTAATAGCAGTCAGCCATAAATAGACCAAACTGACAACTGACAACAGGAGCTCAGCACTCAAAGAGTGGGACGGGGAGACGAAATTGTCAGAGAGGCATGCAGGTTCACAGTTAGACCGAAAGTGTTGGCTTAACTTGTGTAGTCGCTGATGATACGCCAGGGCCCAATTAAATAATTGACAATAAAAAATGGAATGCACGCGACCGTTAACATATTTCGCATACCAGATGTACATATTGGTGTATATATCGTATATGGCTTTAGGAGGTGAGGCAAGAGTATTAAAAATTTACAGTACGGAGTGTGGAAAGTAAAAACTAAACCACACACACATGTAAGAAAATACAGATGTGTGTAAAAAAAAAGTTCGCAAACGTAGTTTGAATAGAAAATTAGGGTGGAGGTTAACAGTAGGGTGGTCCTTAACAAAAAAAAAATTTTTTTCCAGTTACCATATAGAATTTTTAGTAGAACGAGAAAAAGTAATGCAAATAAATTTTACTCTTGATGGGGAAAATTAAGGTGTGTCAATCAGTGGACGAAGTTCAGGTAACGCGCCAGTAAACGCTAACAAAATCTATAAGATACATTCTCGATTACAGTAGCATCGATTTTGAATATTAAATTAATCAAAAATAAATTTATCTTTATTTTATGCGGATTTGTAATGCGAATTTTCACACCGAGTGGCACCTCTTGCCTATCGCCAATCGCAACCAAAATTCATATCTTTGAATACAAGAGCCTACGTCGATAGCTAGTTCGAAATTCAGACTAAATCTCATGTACAAATTATTTTCCCATTATATATTATTATCATATCATATTGAAGGACCACCCTAATACATTTTCATTTGTAAAGCTAAGTGCTGACGAGTTTAGTGTGTCGGCTGTCAATTAGTTGCTCATAAATAAATGAATGTTTGTCAAGCTTGTTTTCGCAGGCACATTCTCATATTTCCATATTCTCGTCTACACACACACACACACGCACAAATTTATAAGACTAAAGACGCCCGCCTGTTTCGGTTATTAGCCGTGTGTGGCTTCTTTCTTCGCTGTGCGCACTTTACGTCTCATATTTTTTTATTCTCATTCTCAGTTTCAGTTAGCTTTTACTGTGCAAGTAACAGTTACTATATACATACATACATACATCCACGTGTTTGTAGTATTTCGCCGGTGCTGAACGCAACGTGAAGGCCAAAGCCACACAATGCCAAAGCAATGCCGTTAAAGCGGCGAGTAAATTTCTAGACACGTAAAAATTGAACACGCATCTATGCGCAAGTGAGTGTGAATGGACTTGCCACACGTGCAACACATTGTGGCACCTTCATTAGGTGGGTTTATGAATGTGCGGCTCGTGTCTGCGGCAGACTGTTGGCTGGAAATTATTATAGCTACGCACGTAAGACAAGAATACACGAGCAAATTGTTGCTAAACATATGCATGCACACACATATATGCGGTCACTAGCCATTACTGTTAGTCGATTGATGTTTGTTACCTGCTGGTTGACGGTGGCGCCGCGACTACGCGACTTCGTCACCCACAACATCTTTTTAATACCACATACACATTAAAAAGTAGATATATATATATATATATCTTATGTAGATATATAAAATATATATATATCTGTGTGTGTGTGTGTGTGTGTGTTTGTATGTAAAACATATATTTATTAATAAAATTTACATACATAGCCACGCTCAGTTCATAAGCACCAACTTGCCACACGCAATATATGGCGCCACACCACTGCAATTCCATTGATTGCCAGCTTTTCTATTTCTACAAATACACAAACATATATGTGTGTATGTATTTGGTATGGTATTCCGACCATATTATTACAAAAAACAGTTGTTACTGTTTTGTCAGTTATTTATTTTCCACTTCTATTTATGAAAGTTGTTGCAATTTGTTTGCGGATATTTTTGGCATTCGCTGATATTTCCGATTTTTTTTTCGCTCGTACAGCTTTTAGTTTTTCCTCCTATTTGGCTCGAACAAGTCACGATATTTGTTTTCACATTTTTTCTTTGCTTATTTATTTACTTTTGTTGGTATGCGTCGTGCCACCAAATGCGTCTAATTGCCGGAGGTGCGCATAAATTACGCTTAAGTTATTGAACTATGCCACTTTAATATTTATACTTAGTTGGCGAATTCCTTTTGCCAAATACGCTTAATAGCTGGCGCCAAGTAGGTGCATAACCAATAGCATGACATTAGCTCAAACTTGTTTATATACAAAAATGTTGGTGAGTTGATTATTTTTAGATTTTTTATAGCAAACGTGGGAAATTAATAGTGGTGGCAGTGATATTAAGAGTGGATAAGACCACAAGAAAAACGTTGTGCAATAAAGGAGTACAATAAAATAAAAGCTTAATATTAAGGTCTTGGGAAAAATAGGTCCATACTACAAAATTTGTATTTTAAATACATATGGCAACCCCAAAAAGCAGAAAAAAAAATCAGTTTTATTCATAATATAACATTTTTTTAAATGATTTTTGCGATAAATAGATCTGGCAACTCTGTATACCAACGATTTAATTTATATTAATTTACTTGCTGTTGGCACAATGGAAAAAATAAAAAAAATCTAATGTTTACATTTTTTGAAATTTGTATATGTTGATGCATTTGGCAACACTTCATATTAGAAGACTTCATATAACAATGGAAAAGTGTAGCATATGGCAACTGTACCACTTTGAAGACAAATTTATTGGAGAAAAATTATATTACATTAAAGACAAGCACTCAAACCAAACGACAAATATTTTAATATATTTACTTTATTTATTTTAAATGGCAACACTGTTGGGAAAACGTCTACTTCACTCCAAAAAAAAATATAACACTGTATTTTATACCCATGTAAATAATTGAAAACTTTTTAGACATGTACATGGCAACTCTTACATGTATCCGCAGCTAAGCGTGTAAATTTTAAAATCTAACTTATATAATTTATTATTTATTAATGGCGCAAATCCATTATGTTTTTATTTTATTGAACATGTCTATGTATATTATTTTAATATTTCATATCTTTTTTATCGTTTATTTTTATTAAAATTATGAGAAATAGCTGGCAACCCCAAAAAAAATTTTTTTTTAATATTTTACTTATAATTTTTAGAGTTTTTAAAATATATTTCAACGGTAATCTACAAGCAAGTAAGCTTTCGTTCACTTAAAGTGATACTATATGAAAATGAAATAAAATAAACACTCCACTCCACTCCTTCCACTTTTTAACAACTCATCACCCTCCCTATTCGCTCCACACTAATTGCACTCAATTCTTCAAACCTTCCATTACTCCTTCCAAGCATCCAACACTTCAACCACTGACTGAGACTTATTTCAGAGAACCGATGGGGTTGATGACAAGCATTATTAATACAATTTGTCAAGCGAAAACCATAAATAAGCAATGAAAGTGAACTTATATGTAATTGTTAACGGTAAATAATGGCTGTAAGCATAACAGCTTGATAGAAAGTGTTTTAGTTTGATTTAAGTGATTTCCTATTAATTTGGCGCCCACTTCCGGGAGAGGCTTATTATTTTGGTACATTATTTAAAAGAAAGTACATAACTATATATAGGTTATGTAATATATAAGTAAAATCCCCGGCGCACGTGTACCTCCGACTGCTTGCTGACATTGATCGACATGAATTTCTTGAATCTACTACTTTGACAAATAAAGTATTAAAATTGTCCTTGACGCGGCGTTGAGTTCCGCACGCGTCAGCACTTTGAGAATATTAAAACACGGTCGATACATATCTATCAATTTAACCAGCCATAATAACGGCACTTGCGCTTAAATGCTTAAATACAGTGTTTAATAAGAAGCAAGGTGCCTGCGTTGGCACAAGTTTCAACTATTTAGTTGAACAAAGGTTGCCACATGATGCAAAGCAATCAGGAAAGCAACTATATAAATAAAACGGTGTTGTTGTTGTACTTTTATTCCCTTACTACGTTGTAAACGTGCACGTAATTGCCAGACACTTATTAATTCAACAAATATTTCGCTATAGTTGTCGGCCAGGTTACGTATACGCCATGTTGGCCCACATTCCTGAGCTGAGCGAAGTTGGTAGCAAAGCGAATATAAACAAATAACGGTACTAAAACGGGAGCACAAAACTTTAGCTCCCACAGACACACACACGCACACATCTTCAGTTCCACTTTGCCCGAAGTAGTTAAAGCATAAAATCCTAGGCGCATACAGTCTAAATATTATTGCTGTAATGTAATGCTGCAACTTTTGAATATAATGCGACAAAAATAAATAGAATAAAAATTTTATTGTATGGCGCCCAAGTGAAAATTGTTTGCTTCAAGTGTAATAAACAAACGGTGCGTAAGCAGTGGTGAGCACACATGTGTATGTCTGTGTATGTGTGTGTGTGTGCTTGAGGGCGTGTGGGGGCTGCGAGCTGGGAGCGGTGAGAATTCTTACTTACATGTTTTCTCACTTTGCTGCACAAAAGCCAATGTTGACTTTACAACTCATGCGCTTACACTGAAGCACACGCACACACACACACACCCAATTATACTCAAATACATACACATTCGCATATAAATAATGGAGACGAATGGCTGCGTAAATGTTTGCGGTCTTTTGGTAGTAAATGTATGCATTTGTAGATATGTTTGCAAGCGTGTGTGTATGTGTGTGTGTGTGTGTGTGTTTGTGCAGCGAGTGCTGCTGCGGTGCTGCAAATTGTGTACGTGTCGGCAACACCTGTGCAAAAACGAAAAGTAAACTTAACATACCGGCTTACTGATTTCCACTCTCGTTGGGGTAAAGTAATAAAAACTTTTATTATGTGTGCTATTTAGCGGTTGAGAATCAAGTTTATTTGTTTCTTATTTTCGTATCCTTTTTGAAGCAGAAGAAAGTTTTGCTTGAAATGCCTGAGAAAGTACGCGTAGAAGAGCCGAACTGGTAATGTAAGAATGATGGAGTTTTAGCTGAGCTTTTAGGCACCTAATGAGCGCGCGCGAAACTTAAACTGCGGACACTTCGAAGGTGCAAAGCTATAAGGACGATCATATACATAATTGTTTCAGAGTTGGACGCAAAAGACTGTATTTCACCTGAGAACAAAGCCTGAACTCTGCTTATCAGCTGAGTCGCTATTATTTTAGAGTAACTCGAAGTTTTTGTTTTTGTTTTATTTTGAGTCGAGAATGGAACAAGGATTTTTGAAGCTACCAAAAAATTCACGACAAATAGCTTGCTGTAAAATTCTAACCCTCTAACACCCTGGAGTCGCATAGTCTTGGGATTTTTTTTTTTTTTCGAATAACTTGGAAATAGTTGATTTAACCCTATAATGCCAAAAAGTATGTATCATTTAGACTGTTTTTGTTTTTTATTAGAAACCTTTAACTGTCATTTTAATAAGTAGATCAAGCCTTAAAAGCTTATCTTGAAATGTTCAAATAGGGTTTCTTTCTTATTCATATTTAAAATACTCCAGAATAATATTTTGTTAAAGTAGTTCAATCGATATAGGAATCTTGGTAGTGCTTAAGCAATTATGAACTGCTTTATAAGAGCCGTCATAGGCTCGTAATTTTCCTGTCCGCTGCCTTGGAGTTCCGTTCTCTTGTCAAAAATTGTTTATATGTGAAAGCAACAACAGAGTTAGTGTGTAGAATTTGTTAAATTCGTTACAAGCGAGCATGCGGATATGTCATTAAAGTGGCATAACGGTTTCTTACAATGCTACCAAGTTTTGTTTCACAGATTTTAAACAAGTTTTTACCATTGCGAGTGACACAAATGTGATATAAATGTGAAAAATGCGCTTCCTAGTTTTTTACCCATTTTTGTTTTACAATACCTTCGTACATTTTGTGAACTGTCCATTACCTCAGTGCTTCCAGGCAATTAATTCAGTGAGATAAAATATATGCAATTTTCGAGAGTTCTCTTTCAGTGGTGTCAGTATGTTGGAACAGGTGGTATAATGTGTTCGATTCACCACTCTCTAACGCTTGGTGAAAGGAAGACTAATGTAAAGAAGCGTTTGTTACAAATATTGTTAGATGAGTAATGCTTGAAATTACTAGGATAATTAAAAAATTGTCATTGAAATATTTTTAAAATTTTGGTACAATATCAGTCTTTGGTACAACTCTGAACTGAGTACAATATATTATTACAACGTGTTATGCTAGATTTCATTTCCAGTAGTTCTAGTTTTTTTTTTTTTGTAAAATATGTTTGTACAAAAATCAACTAATAAACGATTGTGTTGCGTTTAATATATGGCACTCATGTTACTATTCTGAATCTTTTGGTTATATAACATAAGCAATACACATTTTGAAGATGAATTAACAGATACAAGGATGTACTCACATACACATTTGTATACTTGAAAAAAATTATAACCACGGATTGATAGGAACCACTCGACCCAAAGCCGTCAAGGTTTATTATTAATACAATTACCATACTACAGAATGTTTGTATTTAAATCCACTTGTGTATTGTGTAATTTTTTTATACTTATAAGCCAATCAAATTTGATTGCTTTTACTGCCAAAACTGCCGCACCGACAACAAAAGCATTGTTGTTTTGATTGATTATCCATAAGTAACTATAAAGTTATGTTAATATATATATACAATTTATTGTAGGTCAATAAATAATGATGGGAATTAATGCAAAGTAACGCAAAAGTAAATAAAACTAGATATTATGCATATATACATGTGTATGCAACAAGAATCGGCGCAAAAAGCTCGCGTGGAAGCGTTTGCTAAAGAGATAACCAAATTTCCAACTGTGCCAACAATAATAAATGCGACATATGTACGAATGTTATAAAAATGTATATACATATTTATATAATTATTGCATGAAGGCAAACATACCACTAATGTTTATGTATATGCGGGTGGTACTTAAAGTTTGCGGAAATTATCAAAAGAGCACGATTTTTGCTATCTTACTGTTACTTACTATTTTAAGGTTAACTAGGTTGCCGGATGTAATTTCCGATTAGCAGTTTTTTTTTAACTGTTTCTAAAAACTCCAATCGTTAATTTTTTTTTCTAATTTTCATGTGATGATTTTTTATAATTTGCAATATTTTTTATTTCAAAAATAAAGTAAATCAAAAAAAATTCAGTAATAAAGCCATACCAAAAAAAAAACCTTTGTTATGTATTATTGTCGGGTTTAAAATAAACAAAACCTTCGCTGTGTTAAACTCCGTGAAATTTCTGCCTTAATTGCTACGGATAACATCTATTCGAATGATCGGCCTAAGAGATCTCAAAAAAGACTTTGCGCTGCGGTCGGGAAACAAATCCCTTAAAATCTCAAATTTTCCTTTAAATTCTCAAATAGTGCCTCAGGTGAAGAATCAAAGTGTTCTCAACAAAAGGAGCGCTTTTTGTATACTTTGATTTTCCGAAGGTTATAGGAAAATTCGAGAAGGTTATTGAGTATCAAATTGACATCTGAAGTTTATCAAACGTGGAAGAAATAATTTTTCTATATTTATTTGATAAGAGGGAAGGAGGGAAGGAACAGTCTCGTTCTAATTAGTATAAAATAAAGCTGGTGTTTTTCGAAATCTAGAAATTTTGTATTTATCTTCAATTATCAAGAATAATGTATTACATCCAAAATATATCATTCACATAGATATTAATCACACTCTATTTTTCGGCTATAAAAGCTCAGTTTTCATGCAAAATTTTTCCTAGAAACCCCACTCACTATTGAGGTTGTGTTATTACAGAAATAAGCTCTTTCAAAAATAATGATGTGAATATAAATTATAACAAAATACCTAATTTAGCTGTTTGCATGGGATCGAAAAAAATTTCCCTCTCTGAGATTGTTAAGATAAGTGTTCAATTTCAAGGCACACAGCTCAAAACAGCTCAAATTTTTTTTGAAATTGTATTGCAAAGATTTTAATACCACGTATTTCAAAAACATTAAAATTGATAAAAAAAAAAAAAACTTTTCTCTGTAAAATATTTTTTTTATATAAATGTATTTATAAATAAAATTTTTTGAATAAATTTTTTAGTACATTTTTTAACAATTTTTTTTTTTTTATAAATGTATTTAAAAATTTTTGGTGCTACGTATAGTCGCAAAATCTTATATAGAGATTTTTACTGACGAAAAGATAAAACAGCAGATTCTCCAAATATCAATATGTTGTTAGAATATGACATTCTTTGGTATGTTGCTCCCTCTCGCTTTTATATCGCTTTTTTTCTATATTAAAATTTCCCCTTCTTGTGTCAATGTTAGTGTGAATTATTTTTAATAAAAGATAGAGAAATCAATAGCGATTTAGAAGTACAATGTAAACTTCGTGCTTTATTTTTCTTTATTATTTTTAAATAAAGTAATTTTGAAAACATAACGGTGAACAACTTTTTCAAACACCAATTGTTTCCAGTACATAATAGATCTACAGTGGTATATGTACATTCATAAATATAACTAGGCTTAGACACCTCAATTGTTTTTATCTCGCTGCTCATCTCAAGTTAATGAGTCTCTGCATATTTTGATGACTACAAATGTCATTAGTGGCAGGGGAAATCTAAGCAAATAAAAAATATAAAAAATTCCACTTTAAAAGCAAACAAAAAATTATAAAAAAAAGAACACAAAAAAATTAAAAAATTAATAAATGAAAAAAATTAATAAATAAAAAAAATTAATAAATAAAAAAAAATAAAAAAATAAATAAATAAAAAAAAATGTAATAAATAAAAAAAATTAATAAATGAAAAAAATTAATAAATAAAAAAAATTAATAAATATAAAAGAAATATATATATAAAGAATGATGCGCCAGCCGAAATCATCATCTTACTTATTTATATATTGAATTTACTATGCCTAGGCGTGCATGTGTGTGCGCACACAAACAAACTTTCCGCAGCTTTTGTTGCACAACTTCCAAATTCGTGCTGGTGCACAAAGCGCTTTAGCTTATCTCCACGGTAGGCATCATAAACATGCGCTAAGCACAAAACAAACGAAAAAAATACCTTCATTAAGTTTTTTAATTGAGCTACATATGAGCATAACGCGGCTGGCGCATAGCTTTCACACAACAAAAGCACCAAAACAAAACAACAACAAAAACAAAAGACAGAACGCGAAAGAGTGGGAAAGCGAAGGCAAGCGGGTGTGCAACAGCGGAATCGTAGGCAACGCTGCAAATGCAATGCGGAAACAAAACTATTAAAAAATACTTCTCCAGTGTCTGTCGGGCACTCAAGTGCGGCGCGCAAATGGAAATATAATATATAAAATAACAACAACAACGCGGGTGTGCGAGAAAAAATCGTAATCAACAAGAATGAAAATAAATGAAAGCTATTCGTTCGTTAAAGCTGTAATTAACCCAATTTAAGTTTGGGGAATAAACAATGAGCGCCACTAAAACACGGCACACAATGGCATAAAGCGTACGCTTACAAACGTACACACACACACACACACGCACACGGAAGCACTAATGGCAACGGAAAGCTAAACAAGAGTGAGAAGTGGCGAAATAAAATATTGAAAAGCAAATAAAGGAGAAATAACGAACGAATAACTGAGAAATGCACTTTACAACAACAACAACAGACAACAAACAACAAACAACAAAAACAAAAACAAAAACAAGAAAGCAAACGGGCAAAGTGTGGTGGTCCGTCAGTCGCAACAAAAATAGAAACAATTTAACAAAACACAAAGTAGAAAAGCATACACACACACATACACACACAAATATAAAATAACGCCAGCGACTAAACTAAACAGTCACTATAGTGAAAATAACAACAAACAATGAAGCTAAGCAAAAAGTTATGAAAATAAACAACTGCTGCGCGCGATGCAGGTAAAATAAATGTGCAACAACAAGCAGCAATGGCTGCCACCAAAAAATTCGACGCTGAATTGCAACAAAAACGAGCCACCTGGCCGCCAGTCGGCAAAAACTCAGGCTCAGGCTCAGGCTCAGGCACCGCCCGGTTGCACACCGCTCAGCGCCGGCGGTTAATGGGCGCTGGCTGCTGTGCTTTATTGTGACAACGCATTTTAAACTTTTACAGTTCTCTTTTAATTTTATTGTTATTGCTATTTTTTCTCAACTCTGGTGGTGTTGGCAAGGGGAGGTAGCGGCACGAAATTGCTAAGTCTACTCGTTAGTTGCCGATTTTTTCTAGCTTTTATTAAGGTTATGGCCTTTGTTGTCACCTTTGACCCCAACTTGCAACACTGTTGCCGATAATTGTTATTACTGGTGTCTTCTACGCTATGACTTTACTTCTTCTTCTTCTTCTTCTTCTTCTTTGATGCACTTAGTTAGGCAAATAAAAAATGCAGTGAGGCAGCGCATGAGTGCCGCTTAATTTATTTTAGTGGTCAGTGAGGCATGGAAGCGACGGCAAGTGGAGGATTGAATGTGCAGGAAGAAGTAGAAAAATGTATGATAAAGAAAAAGAGTATTAGCAAACATAGCGGGGAAATGATTGAGTATGCGAGAGCAAAAAGAGTCTACGTAGTAACACTACGAGGCACGCTAAAGTAGTCGGAAAGTGATTTCACTTCGCGATTTAAATGAAAAAAAAAAAATTAATTAATTTAACATGGTTTAAAATTTTTTTTCAAAACTCGGGTTATCTGGAGTAAACTTAAAGAGCTCTTCATACAAACATCAGCTGTCAGCACACTTTTGATTTAAAGGCTATACAAATAACCAAAGCCTATTGGAACATCTTTCGAGACATTCCACCCAAAGGCCGGCTGTACTAAAAAAAAAATATGTACCAATATTTACCGGGAGGATTTTTCTCATAAGACGCAGTCGTGGTATACTCAGACGAATTTCAGTTTAAACATTAAGAGTCATAAAACTTGAGCACTAATAAAGCACTAATAAATAGTGCTCGATTTATTACTTTCTCTACGTTTCGTTGAAAATTAAAATTTTTAAACTCTAAAAAAGCACCCTTTATATGCCTAAATATCCTCAAATACATCAATTACTGCTCTAAATTAACACTATACAAAGATGCTGCCATAGTATTTCTGTTCATATTCTATCCTACAACTTCTATTCGCTTCCTTTACTACTCAAAAACCACTCCCTGTACCAATATCTCATGCATATACCATTTGAAACTATTTCGCCCACAACTACTTTAGCCCAAACTATGATATAACGCTTTCGCAATTAAATCTTATGCCAAAAAATTAACGAGATAGCGATAGTTGCATAAACCATGCTAAAAAAAAATTTCAATTTTTTAAATTCAGCGAAGCAAAAATAACAAAAATAAACCAAAAAAAAAAAAAAATATGGATTAAAAAAAAAGAAACACACCACATACTATGCTTTCAGCAATTTTCCAGTTCAACGGCTTCCCGAAAGCACCCCAACTCATTTTGTCTCCATTTGGTTGGTTTCGCAATGTATTGCCACATGCCACATGTGGTACTCGTAACATGTCGGCTTAAAATGGCAAAAACAAAACATGAAACTGTTTGTCCAGCAAAAGCAACAACAAAATAACAGCGCATGACAATCATTGCCCTGTGGCTATGCTGATGTAAAAATGTTGCAAGCATGATGAAAAGCGGCAGCAAGCGAAAATCTGTGTGCTTTAAGAGTTTGCGCAAGCAACAAAAAATAAACGAGAGAATGTAACCAAATTACTCAGCTCAAATGAGAGTTTTGATGTGGCACATACCCAGAAGACATACATACACACACACACACACACACATATACGTACATGTATATTTATATACATGCAACATGAGTGGCTTGCTTAGCTAATATGGATGATAGCTGAGCTGAGCTGTTGTTGTTGTTGCTTTTTGCCTGGCTTCGATGGTTGTTCCCACCTTTGCTGTGTCGACTATCTTCGGCGGCAACTTCCACGTGAGTCATCAACTCAAGCAGGGATGCATGCAACACAACGCGATATTGCTTACAAACTTTTACTAGGAACAACAAGCGCCGCAACAACACAGCAACACATAATTCGGCTGGTGACTTTGGTGACTTTGGCAACTGTTAGCCTTTTAGCGGTTGCAACACACAGGCACACACACACAGATGCAAAGACACGCAAACACTAATATGCATTGATATGTATCTAGTATAGAGGTGCATGCAAAATCCTGTTAGTTTGTTGATGCATCAACTGGTATGTCGCTTGGTATGTGTTTTTTACACAACTCATCGAAATAACGACAAGTTTGTAAATTTGTGTTCATGCCAACGCTTATGACAGCTACAACAACAACAACAACAACAACAACAGTCAGCTGTCAAGGCGTTGTGTTGCAGGAATTCCCATAGCAATATTGTACCAGCGCGTTTTTCTTACACACGTGCACCCACAAGTGGTAGTTGTTGGTAGTGGTGTCGCCACAGTGCAGTGCTTTCGTACGTCAGCTGTTGCAAGCATTTCTGTCAGCCACGTTGCCACCTGCAGCGGCATGAAGCGTGTTTTTTATACGCGCTCTACTGTTGATTCGCTTGCTTGTCAACTTTGATGGCGCTACAGCGTGCATCGTGGCACAAGTGGGTGTGTCAGTGTGTGTGTGTGTGTGTGTATGTCAACGAGTGTGAATTAATGTTGCAAACAAATGTAATATAAATTTACTCTAGGAAGCTGGGCAACATGCTAGTGAAGTTGAAGGAAAAATAAATTTTTGTATGCAAACCAATTTGCAATTATAAAAGGTTGCTCAGCTTTAAAAAAAAAAAAAAAGTCTGGCATCCCTGCAAAAATCTAACACTACTTTTTATTTAAAAAAAAACGTGTTTTTTGACTTCACCTGCGCTTATTAAGCAGTTTTACTCGATCCGAAATTAGATAATTTGTAATATAGCATATTAGGGATGCTCTAAATTTTATATTTTTAATATTTTCAACTTTCAACTTGCAGGTAGTAATAAATAACTACATATCCACATTAATAACTATGAAAATACAAAAAAAATATAAATAATAATAATAAATATAAACAAAAATAAAAATCTTAGAAAAAGTTAACACTAAAAAATAATGAAAGGAAAAACTTTGATTATAAACTATAAGAAAATTAGAGTAAAGTTCTTTTTTGAAAAAATATATAATAATATATATAATATATAATATATAATATTATATATAAATACATACAAACATATTACTTATAGAGCTGAAGATTAAAAACTATCCTAATCCGCTATTTAACAGTAAATTTAAAAAATTTTGAGATTTAGTGGGTTTGAGAGAAACTATTGATTATCTCCAGAGCATTGTCTTAGAGCACAATAGGGCGCCGTTATAATGATACATTTAAATAAAAATGGCAGGGGTGAGATAGAGCATAGAATTAGAGGCTAATAACGGTACCTGCTTCAATAGAATATATAAATAGAAACGGTAAAATATGAGAGAGAGAGAGAGAGAGAGAGAGAGAGAGGAGGAAATTTTAAATTAACAAGATATTTGGAATGAGAAATCCGCAGACCTACTGAAACTGTACAAATTTGTTCATGCTGTGGCTATTTCCATGAGTAATATCAATCTCTAAGATCTGAGAAAATTTTAATTCAGTTCTAAAATTATATATATTGGGTTGTTCGGAAAGTCATTTCGTTTTTTTTGGGGAACATGAAAGACAGTTTTCGTATAATGCCTTTCAAATGGCCATAAACAGTTGAATTCGACAAATTTAACCTCTCACCGATCTCTCGTGTGGTGATTCGCCGATTTGCATCAACTAATGCCTTTATCGCATCTTTGTCAGCTTCGACCGGCCTTCCAGACCGTGGTGCATCTTCGACATCAAAATTGCCGGATCGAAATTTTGCAAACCAGTTCTGGCACTGGCGTACTGTTAACACGCCTTCTCCATACACATCCGTCAATTTTTTTCTCGCTTGGACAGCATTTTTACCTTTTCTGAAGTTAAAAAGTAAAATATGACGAAAATGCTGCTTATTGCTCTCCATATTTAAAAAGGCACCAACCAAAAACTACTGGGTAGAATTAATAGAACTTTTTCACACACAAGCCTTGCAATATCAGCTCTCATGACATATAATGGTTATGGGGCTTAAGTGTGAAGTTAGTTTCGAAAAAAAACGTAATTAAGTCCTCTGGCGGGAAAAAAACGAAATGACTTTCCGAACAACCCAATACTTTCTTAGAAAAAAGGATCAAGTCAAAAAGAATCTTCAATGATCGCGACCCCACCAACCGTACACCATTAATGGTTTTTCCTTTGAATATGGCAATTTGTAGTGCTGAACGACAGTTGAACGACATATCTTATGAGAGGTCTCGAGTGAACTTATTAGACGATCCAACGAGAGATGTCAGGCAATATGTGACACTCTGGTAAGCTGACGACCGTTATTAAGGCTGAATTCAATGGCCGAAGAGTGTAGTAAAATTTCTTGTTTTGGGTCACGGAATATCTAACGGGTCTCAACAATGTTTGGCGCAAGTTAGGCTATGGGACTAGTGTGGAAGATCTTACAAATGCTCTTTAAAGGAATTGGGTAGTCAATTATCAAGGTGTTCTTGAACTTTGAGGAACACGAATCCAACTCTTCACTCAACATAGCATTCCGGATATAAGCCCGAGCCCTTTTAGCTTACGTAAACCCAAAACATTAGGGAATGCCAAAAAAAGAAAAAAAGGAAAAAATTAAAAGAAAAAGAGATGAAATCACGCACCCTTAAGAGTAGACACAATAAATCAGCAGTTGTTCCTGCAAAAGAGTTCCGATGGCGCAAATTAACAAATCAGCTCACGCTCGTCCGCCACAAAGCACTGAGCACAAAGCCAATTGTGAACTCTTGAAAACCGTGACAGCGAAAAAATTTCATGCCGAAAGCATATTTTTTACACTTTTTGGGGCAAAATGCGCTCACACCCCGTTCGAGGCATAAATCTGTTAGGCTCAGCAGGTGTCAGGATGCGTGTCAAGCGGCCATGAAATAAGCGCAGAGCAACAGCTGCAGGTGGCAAGGCTGCTGCCGGCACTGATTACGACGACAATTATTAAGCTGTATGCTCAGTGCGGCTCGTTCTAGTTGTTCTTGTTGTTCTTGTTGGCGACTGGATATAATGGCATTGCTTTGGCGGTGTTGGTGGCAGTTAATTGTGTGCCAAGCGTGTTTTGTGTGATTGCATGTGTGTGGTTTACACTGAAAGGATATTAAGGCAAATGTGCTCGCTTGCCTTCGCGTGTATGTACATGCGTATGTGTAGGTGTATACGTGTATGTGTAGGTGTGTTTGTATAAATTGTGCGTGATTTTTTCGCTACGTTAGCGAAAATTAATGAGAAAATGCGAGCAAATAACAAAAGTCATGCGGTGGCGACGCTTCCCGCTCCCCGCTCCCCGCTCCCCGCTCTCCATGGGTGCAAGCGTGAGCAGATGTAAGCACACAAACACACGCACACACATATACATTTACGCATATGCATACAATACATATGAAATGTGCAAATAAGCAAGCAATATTGTACTTATAAATAAAATATGCATACAATAAATATGTTCCTGCGCGCTTCTTGCTGGCCTTCATTTATGAATTCGTGGTGCACAGCTGTCTCGGCGGCTGCCACAATTGCCAGCTCATTCAAAAAGTGGCAATAACATAAATGGGCGTTTCGCGCGCGTTCAGAACCAGAAAAAAAAACCAAAAATAAAGGCATAAAAAATTACGAGCGAAAATGGAGAAAAAACGCCGCGTTGACAATGGCAGGATGCGGCAATGCGCAGGCGCAGGCGCACGCAAATATTACGATCTCACCGACGTTCGCGTGTGTGTGTGCGTGCGTGTGTGTGCATGTGTCTGTTATAATAATTTAAAAATGAAATGATTGTGTGCTGCGGCTGCAAAGTACGATAAAATAAAATGAAAATAAATATGAAAATGAAAAAGAAAAATACGCAAAAGAATATATGGTGTAAAGCGCATAAAATGAAGTGTGACAGCAAATAAAATGGCAACAGGCGCAATTATTGTAATGTGGCGAGTGCGAATTGCTCGCAAATGCGCGGCAGCTTATTTAAAATACAAGCGTGCGAGCCCAACTACTTACACGTTGCACACACCCACACACACACACATTGAAAATTGTGTGAATATTTAAATAAAATGTCATGACTACCGTTACTGCAACACGCACACGCAAAAACACAACGTTTACCATTGATATCCAGAATGTTGTGGTTTTTAAAATGTATTGTTCTACGTTTATGAGTCTGTTTATGAGTTGTGTGGTCAAACCGAATGCGCTTTATGCACTTGCAAAAACAAAACAAAAATACAACTTTTTTATTTTAGCTTAATAAATAAGCGAACTTGCGCGTTACAATATTTGTTACAAAAATAAAATACAGCTAACCTTGAATTTCAAAATAAAAAGTATTGCCTGCTAGAGATAAAGCTACGCACTAACAAGCTAAGCTACTGCCTAGCTTTCAATCTGTCGCACATTCAGATGGGATGTTTGTATTAAGTGCGCTCATTTTTATAAATTAACCAAATGGAGAGCAACTTGAATTGCCACATATTTGACCGAAGCCCAAATAATAATAAAAGGTCGGTAGAAACTCAAATTTTTACGCCTTTGAAAGCATTAACTATTCCGGATTGAGTTCACGAACAGCTTTAATATTCCGGAAACTGCTGTTTAAGACATCAAAGCATGTTATAATGCTCGGCTTTTGTCGGTTAATTGCAATAATTTGAGTAACATTTTTGTATACCTACCAATGAAGACCCAGAAAAATTTTAGTATGCCAATAAATAGTTGTCTGTTCTATTGAAGCTTTATAATAGAATTAAATACAATTCCTCCTTTAATAATTAGAATTAAAACTCCGGCAGTAGTCTTATTTTCATTCGACAAAGGGTGTTCTGAACTAAATTGAAATAAGGGTGAAGTTGACACAACTGTAATGACACCAACAAAGTAACCTTTATTAGAAAAAACTTTTTTTTTATGTAAGCTGGAGGGCGGAACCGCCTATAGGCGCTACAGAATGGTACTACGTACCTCTAACTGCTGCACTACCGCGACGGTCTAGAAGAAGAGTGGGGAAAATCAACAAATTACGATCCGAGAGCTCGCGCTATACGAGACTCTCTTATATACGAGTAGCTTATGCTGAAACAATCTCGTTGAAACATAGATCATGTTAATGAAAACTTCGTTAAGGGTGTTCAAGAAGCAGCGCTAGAATTGGTATAGTTTCTATATGCATGCTCTCTGGCTATATGATAATGGAGCTACGAGTTACACATGTGATGAGTAGATTATTTGACCCTTTTCATGACCTTTGATTCATCTTCGAAAAGAGGGTGTAAATCGTTACACGAACTATACGAGGTCATACAATAGAGGCGAAGAAAAGAAACCAACAAATGAAGGAGCTATAGACAAAAAAAAAAAAGAGTTCAATCGTGTAGTTAAAGTAGTTGTGGAGCCAAGATTGAGTATAAAACATATAGAGTTATAGCGCTGATAATGAAATTAGCGTGTCATTAGCGTGGCTTTCTGGTAGAGCTACAATTTTAATTAATAAGAAAAAAAGGCAGCCTTAACACAGAGAGCTTTGACTGATATAAAAAAAAATTGAAATTTTGATTTCTTTTAGTATATTGAGAAATTAAGAGTGCAAAATTGAAAGAAGAAAAAAATTTAAATGTCAACTATATGGAACATCTGATATTTCTAGACTTTCATATTCTATTGTTTTTCTTAAACGCCGAGGAGTAATTATAAAAAAAAATCAAAAATGGAGATATACTTTATCCATGTCGGAATAAGGGTACAAAATGCAAAATATACTTACTTTATACAGTTGTTGTTGATTCCAGATCAGCTAAAATGCAGTCAAAGGGACAGATTCTATTTGTACTGCTTGGCGATAAATTCTCTTAGAGTACAGAGATCAGTTTGTTCTTGTATAAATTATACTGAAAATATAAAAATAATACAAAATAAATTCAGTGAATAAATGACAAAATATTCGCTTTGGTTTTTTAATGACTTTTTATTAGCCTAAGTATGGTACAAAAGGAGGTTTGGAAAGTAAATGGTTTCATATTGCCTTAGTTCGAAAGATTCATTAAAAACTTTTTTTCCAAGAGGCATTTTTTTTTTAATTTTAAACAAGCTGATATATTTATTTACAGTCATAAACTTGAAAATTCGCCGAATTCAACGTGGGCAGCTGCTATTTTGCGATCTCGCCAAGTATTTGCGCAATATAATACTTGTGCAAGCATAACTATATCTATATGTATGTATGTTACATAGCCCATAAAATTGACTAACAGAAGAAGATCTTGGAGATCGCCGAAGAGCATGTGAACAAAAGTAAAGACGTTTCAGCGACAGTCGCATGGTCGCAGAGTTGCCTGTACCCTTTCGGTATCTCCACCAAGTCGACGCAGTGCGAGCAGATGTTACAGATATGTATTCATATCAAGCAGAGCAAGCAACAACATACAAGTAGCTACGCAACTACACACATACATACATACATACATACACAAATGTTTATCAGTTTCACACTGAAGTCCTCCAAAGGAGAAAAAAATTACCCAAATTATGTGGAGAAGGGTGTATACCAACTAATTACAGTTCTTGCTTCGGACGCGCGATATTACTGGCTAGTTCCATGGCTTTGGACTCCATATGTGTTTGTTTATACGCCTTGTTGTTGTTATTTGCTTACTTCTCTTTTGCATGTGAGCAGCTGTCGCTCGACACTGGAATTTCATGGCGCGGAACTCAAGTGGAAAAGTTTCGGCCGGCGTCAGCGAACAAGCGACACACAAACTCAAAATTATAAGTAAACAAGCAGAAAAGCAACAACAATAAACACAAGCACATGACAAGAAGAAGTCGAAAAGTGTCCTGTTGCAACAAATTTTATACACTAATTGCTATATTGGTGTACATGGTAAATGCTACATTTGTTGCTGTTATTGTTGCCTTGCCACGCTTGTTGAACGTTGTGTGGTGTTTTCTTTGATTTTCGATCGTTGTTTGTCGGCGGTTAGCAGTCGATTGTTGGTGGTTGTTTATCTGTTTATTTTTGATGAAGACCAATTGACATGGGTGGGGGTGTGAAGGCGCGCACATCATATACAGACCGATATAGGGACATACATACATACGAATAAGCATACTTACAAGAGTGTATTTGTGTTTGGAAGCGTGTGAAAGTATACATATGGGCGCGAGAGCATCGCATTTGCTATATCAAAATGAACACACACCCTCACACTCACACACATGCATGTGTTTGTATTCAATTTACTATCATATTTATTTTCATTGTTACAACCAAGCGATTATGCACACACAATAATGAGCAGAGCTACGAAGCATTAAACAACGATTCATTCTATCAACAACAAACAACGACAATATTAAATTTAAAAGATTTTCCGTAAAATCGTTTACTTGTTGTGCGAGCGCTTTCGTTTCTATAGCATACATGCATGCTGTGGCATAAATTATTCAACTAGTGTGCAGGAAATGCACGCGACCAAAAGAACACACATGCAACGTATACGTTTGCGAAATTCAAGGTCTCAAGCGTCAAATGAGAGTGAGAAGACATATAAACATTTCTTTGTGAGCATTATTGTCAAGAAAATGGCAAGAGACCGCCTCTCATCTGCAACTGAAGAGGTTCTCATTTGGCAGAAGCTGAGTTCTTCATAGTACATACCCTGCAGGAAATTTTTATCGTTATTTTTTACAATTCAGACTAACTTGCTTTTTCTCCTTTTTAATTCGTACAGATAATTCCGAATTTATGGACCCACTTCGATTATTTTTGCAGATATTTAGAGAAAAGTTGAAAGGAAAGAAGGCTTTTACGGAAGTTAACAAAACATTAGTAAGTGATGTAAACTGGAGGGTTCTTGTGGTGGCATTACGAAGAAAAAAAAACAATTCAAGCCTCTGTACGTATGAGAAACAAGAAAAAGTTTGCCAAAATTAATGCATACAGATCACACCATTGGTCTCCAAATAAGGAGTAGGGACATTCTTAATTCCTCTCGTTTGTGCGAAGTTTACCGGGAACTATGAAATATTTTTGACTAGCTTCGGTAGAAGTTCTTCATGTTATGGTGGAAGTGAATTGATTGAAATCATTATTTGGGTTGGAAAAACCTAATCTAATTAATAGAGAATTTGCAACTGAGGTAAGTTATTCTTCCGGCCGTAGCCGGAATGTAAATTCCATGTGAAGGGACATTTTTGTGTAGTCAATTCGCTTTCCGTTCCACAAGTTCAACTTTGCTCCACAGTGTATATTTATCCGCTACTAATGTCACCATTTTCATGGTTTTGTCTCGCCTAAGCGTGTGTGAGCTAACAAAAAGTAGACGTATGCATATATTAATGACTATAATACATATGGTGTGTATATCTATAGGTCTCTGTATCTGCACATAGGTGTGCTCGCTAGGAGTTTAATGGCGCACATTTAGCGTTTTGGACTGAAGTCACAGCTGTTTGTGGCGCTAAGTACCAAAACGTTACTAGCTTTTGTTCGGTTAACCAGCGGTGCTCGAAAGCATTTATTTAAAGGAATGGCTTTACAAATGCCAGCCTAGACATTTTGGGAATGCGAAAATAATTTACTTTTGGCAAAGTGTGGAGTTAGGTTTGTCTGAGTATTATAAATGTAATTCCTTTCTTGGGAGTGCAGACATAAGCACAAACGTGCATTTGTTTTTCTATAAAAAGGTAGCTACTAAAATTGAACAAACGATGTTAGAGGTAGTCTATATAGAGATAAATTGTTCGCAAAAGCTTTTAAAGGCATATAAATTTCAAAAACAATTTCGAGTGTATAAGGTAAGTAACTTTTAGGGGATTCATGAAGTCAATAACGCTTCCCTGTTAGGCATATTAAACCAATGGACAGTATACTAAAATATACTTTTAGCAAATACTGTAGTTTAGAATATCATGAACTCAAACTAATTCAGTTAAATTTTTTTTTAATTGAAGTTATGAACTTCAAGGTCATCTTGCGTTTGCTTAGACTTTGTGAATTTATTATTCCATTAGCTGGTTGAGAAGTTTAAATGCTTGGTATTACTTGAATAAAAGCATATAGTTACAACTGCAAATATGTTTTCAAGGTTGCTAAAGAGAGTTTAACTCGCTGGTAAAATGTAGTTTGGACTACAAATGGACCAAAAATATTTGGATTTAACCTCTCGAAGGTATACTATAATATTTAGCTGTATATTTTTTATAGAGTAAATTTTTAGCCTATTTAATTAAGGTAGTAAAAATGTGGCGAGATCAGGCAGTAAATGAGAATTGTTGGTATATCTCGACTCTAGCGCCACCTATCGAATTTTATTATACATGCTTCATTCTCTAGTGCGGGACAAACTCTAAATATAAGTTATGTGAGCTTAATGAGTCGGATAAATTTCAAATTACGTCAAATATTATAGACAAGAGGATGTCAAACAGATACTTAAGATTCGATAAAATTTTATTAACGAAAATTTTTCTTTTTTTAATTCAACTCTTTCCATATATTTTGTTATTCTTTCTTCTTAAAAGTTTTCTTTTAAGTTTTAGCAACGTTTATATTGGAGAATATAATTTTTACTGAGAAGACATCTAGTAAAATATATCGGATATGTATGTGTGTATGTATGTACGTATGTTTTTGCACATTTAAAATTCTTAAGGACGTACCAAATTTTATTTCGGTGGAATTCCTAGAGATACAGTATGTTTAGTAGTTAATGAGTTAAATTATTTTACTAATATAATTCTCAAATAATTTTGCTCCAAATAGATAGTTCTCTCCTTTCATGGAAACTCTCACTCTTGACTTTCCACTTTTTTAAATACTTGAGTATGAAAATTTGTGGTTGAGCTCTTCACTCTAGTAAAGAAATATAACAAAGTTATCCACCTGAATTTAACACAAGAGAGTTTGTAGGTACCTTATTAAGCTCATATAACCGTCTGCTATTCTGTCTCTATTCAATTATGTTAGTCTCTAGAATTTATGCGACTTGCTTGTTCGATTCGACACTCTTCAAAGTCTGCCGATTCGAAGGCAGCTAATGCTAGTGACGACTAGTTTCGATTGTTCCCGAGTATTCTTAGCACAAAGTGTCACACAGACCAATCCAACCGCAAACATTATTTGCCCTAATTTCCGTATTTCTGGTGTAACATTTCGACTACTTAATGCTTTCTTTTTCACGTTTTTTTTTTGTTTTTTTTAATTTGGCAATAAAAATGTTATGCGATACAATAGAAGCAGCTCATTAGATAGCGCAGTAAATTACATGGCTGAAAGGGTGTGTCGCGTGAAACTTAGATGTAAACACATACACATATTTACGAAAACAAAATTACGCGCTCTCGGCCACAATGGCAACAAATAAATCCATATGCCACAAAACAATTACTTGCATTAACCCCTAAACTCCCTAATATTGATTCACGTTTTTTTTTTATCGCTCACTTTGCTTGCCACACAACTAGAGTTAAATACAACACAAAGGAGTAAATCACTTGTTTGCCATAAACAACAACAATAAGAGTGTACAAAAATTGAAATGAAAATAATCCACTCAATCCAACTCATTTTGGAGCTTAAATAAGAAATTTATCTTCGGCGACCAAGCCCTGCGCTCCGACGAGCTGTGTGAATGTGCGAGAAAAAAAAAAACATAATAACTACACACACACACTTACATACATACATATGTGTACGGAGTTCCCGGCATTCTTACGACCTCTTATGGCTGCTGCGATATGCTTTCTTTGGATTTCTTGGCTTTAAACTCGAAAGGTAACTGTAAATCTTGCCATGCAATATGCGTGTGTGTATGTGTGTGTTAGACCTTGCGAGTTTGTGTAGCTGCGTGTGTGTGCGTCTATTTATTCATAATATAAAATGCACGATCTTGCGTTAGATTTATTACGCTCATAAAAATTGCAACGTGGAAAAGCACACAACTCCTTACAATACATGAGACACACGCACACACAATTTCTTATGCAGAGGACAATCCAAACACTGAAACTATATACATAGATTGAGTACAAGGCAAGAGTGCGATACTTGTAGTCAAAACTCAAAAGGCTGTGACGCAATGGCGGTGCTGCGACGGCTGGGCGGCTAAATCACAATCGGATGCGACTTGTAGCTGATAAGGTAGAAGAGTTTATAGCTTGTTGGTTTTGTGGTGTGTTGGAAATAACGGTGCTCCAACGACGCGCAGCGACTGAAAAAGCCATTCAAAAGTAAACGCTGATTCCTTCGAGCAATATCTAACCTAATGTGTATCAATTTGGTTTTATTGTTGTTTTTATGTGTTTGTGTGTGAGCTGTTACATTGTAGCACATTTACCGTGCGCAAAACGAACGTGCCGAAGTTGTGGTGAGAGCGTGGCTTCCATAGAAAATCAAAATAAAGCAAATGAAGTAGAAATGCCGTTATCGGGATATAATTCTGATACAAACGAACATAAATTTGAATTTGAAATTGACGTTTGTGAATGAACATATATATTATATATATATGCCCAGGCTCCTTCTTTGTTCATTTATAAAAAAAATTTTGTCTGAGATGTATTTTCTAAGGAAATACTTAAAAACCGTGCTTAAGTTTTAAAAAAAAAATTGTCGGAAAAATCAGGTGGAAATTTAAAGATCGTAAAATATTCTGCAATAATCAATAATAATCAATAATTCTGCAATGTAATGATTTTACTTAATTTATGAAAGTTGAATCTCGAACTTCACCACCCATTTTATATTCAGTCAAGTCATAGAGATTGTGATAATGTAGCGAACAGCTAGATGGCGCCATTGCACTTAATAGTCATTGAGTGGACTTGTATTTCTTTATCTATCTGTTCTATGCTTTCTGCCGTATCTGTTCGTCACAACTAAGGACTTGTTGCCACATGGTATACGTCGATCATATGATATGCTGGAGTTTTTGAGTAAACCACTTGGGCCAAAGATACAAAGATAAAGCAACTTTAGGATGTGCAATGATCGGGAAGGTCTTGAATCTGAACCAATTTTGAGAAGCATGCTAAACTTCAAACAAGCATTATATTGCTGAAGATCTACGAATTCCTACAAAAGTTCATATAATTTATACGGCAGATCCGAGAAAAATTAGTCAAGTTTGGTAACCGAGGATGAGAAAAAAAAATATAGTGGACAGAAATAATTCAACTTAGTAAGGCAGTTAATAATAATATGGTAAAAAAAAAACTATCTGGGAAAAAGATGACTTTCAAGCTTCCTGTTGAGATAAGAAAAAATTTTTACTAACTCGGTTATTTTGAATCTCTACACCTCTTTATAAGGTATGCTTCCACAAAAGCGAAAGCTAATTATAATAACAGTAATGTGAACGCTATATGTAATCAGACAGTCGGTACATTTGCTAGTGAATTAGGTCGAGAATTATTTTCATATTCGTTCTCTTCGGTGTACAAGAGACTGGTCAAGGTTATGGTGGGGAAAATAGTAGACGTTTTTGCAAAAAAAAAAAAAACTATATTTTTATAATATATTAATTTTGGTTCACCACTTAAGATGAAGAGAGACAGTCCGAACTTATAGCTGTAGACCGTTTTTGACCATTTGGCTGGTTTATTGATCCAAAAGAGAGAATTTAGTTAATTAGTTTTTTTTTACTTGCTCTTAGAACTATAATTAAATTTTTCTTGGTGTGCTGACCAAATTAAGTCTCCCTTGAGGATACAAATATTCTATTGTACGAAGAAATATTTCTATGGTATTAATGCATGATGGATAGTAATTCAATACTTTTGAAGAAGATCATTTCTCCCTCTGTTATAGCTTACACTACCGAAAAGGTTTTGAATGCTCTGGGAAATACACGATATGCATACGAAACTTACAATTTGTTGGGAGGAAGTCCTTTTTTTTATTTGTAGCCGGTATTATGATTTCAACCTCCTTACCATTAGTTATAGCCTTGCAACCACCCCAAATTGGAGCCACATCTATCTCAACGCATAAGGGGAGTCGAGTTAATTTCATGTTTCAATAGCGCATCATTTGCGAGGGTGGAAATTTCCATACAAAATTATGCAATTGGCATCGGAAATGAAACGAAATATAATGAAATCGAAGTGGGCAGCTGAATAAGTGTGTGAAAAGGGACACAAACAAGTGCATGCAGTAGCATCACCACCACCAACAACCACCCGCAACATACTAAGAAATCGAAAGTTTTTTCAGCGGGTAAGGGATACCCTTACTCGTTATTTTTGTGCTCATTGTTGTGCGCGACTGTCATGCCAGTTTGGCCTTTCGCCAAACGCATGAGAACGCTACAGCAATTTGTTGTGCTGTTCAATGCTGGCATTGTCCGTACAGCAGCAGCACGTCGACAGGAAGAGGGGTGACAGTCGGTGTGTTAGGGGTGAGTATCGGCTGTGGTGGTGGGTTGTGGTGGGTGGCGGTGCTGGTGATGATGGCTATGGCAGTTGAGGTTGAGGTGCTCTTAATATGCATTTGCTGTGTTGAATGGTCCTGGCGACGGCTCGCTGACGGCTTATCTTGCCACATATGCCGCATTTATTACAACAATTACTGCAGGGTTGCTTTTTGTAATGCTTTCACGGATTTGTTGTTGTAATTTTTTGCGTACAGGCACTTCAATTGTTTTGAGCGCTGATGTGTTGGCTTTCCAAATTGATGATATTCAGCTGTTGACCGCGTAAATGCCGACAAACGTGCGCGCCCTCCCTCTCCCACGCCACGTTTCAACTGCAGACATTTAAATGGTTTCGTGCTGCATAGCATGTTGTTTATTAATCTCAAACTCGTTAACTTTATAGACACAGAAACCTTTTATGAAAATATATATCGAAAGAAATAATGAAAAGCAGAAAATCCAATTCAAGTGCGTAGATTTCATTATTGTTTGCACTTCGCTTTCCCTCTGATGAATGGAATTGATTCATACGCATTTGCGCGTGCCAGCGCAGGAGTTCAGTTCAACAAACAAAAGACAAAAGACAAAAAAAAAAAAAAAAGAAAACGGGAGAAAAAGCAAAGCGCTAATAATTGAAATTGAAATCTTATAAAGAAATCTGCGGATGAAAATTGAAATGGCGCGCCGCAAAAATTACAACGCAGCAACAAAAGCAACAAACGATTATTCATTCAGCACCGCAAGTGTATGCCTGTTGGCTGTATCCATGACTCCATCATCATGCCGCGCATCCGAACGCCGTCAAAACACACTTTACTCGAGTGCGAAGCTACAAAAAAGAATATGCGCTAAATTCACATTCATTCAAATAAACATTTGAAAAACTCAAACGAAATGACAAGCGACGCTGCGCCTTAAGTACATGTGCACTTTCGACATGTTGGCGCGCAGCGCTTAGCGGTGCTGCAGTGGGAGCGCTTGTGTGGAGTGTTTTGACAAATTCTTACGCACATACACACATTACTGCTGGAGTTTTTTTTTTGGCTTTTCGCCGCATCAATTTGCGCGCTGCCAAAGCTCTTGAGTCTAGACTTGTGTCATTTTTGCTTTCATAATTGTTTATATCATTTTTTGTGAGTTTAAAGCTATTTGTTTGCTCTCCAGCAAAGTGTCAACTCAAGCGTTTAGCAGTGCAGGCTTTCATACATTTGACTCAAAGCATTATTTACCAATTTCCCGTAGGAACAGAGCAAATGTACGGTGAGAAATGTGATATTTTATGCGTAACTAGTTGTGAACTAATTCAAATGTCACTAGTTTAGTGTCAACTTTTTAAGTAAGTAGTTGAAAACTAGTTTAGGCGTTAAGAAATTTCCATATAATATATGCTTCGATTTTGGTCATTACAAACTACGCCAAAAGCAATGGGAAGTGAACTGTTTCACCACGGTAATGTCAAAGGTTTGGCTGTATTTTAAAGCCATCAGCTCAAAATCATAAATAAGACAATTAATTTGAATTTGGTTTTCTTTTAATTAATTAAAGAAACATTTGGTTTTAAACTAGGTTAAAAACACCTAGTTTGAAAACCACTAGTTCAAAAACAACTGGTTTAGAACTTCTACTATAAATACCATATGTTCCTGCCAGAGATCTGTGTAAATGGCGTGTAATAAAATAGTCTAATTAATTCAATCTGACTTCTCAGACATTTTCTGAACTGAATTAGAAACTGAAACTGAAACTGAATCAGAAGTCGTACTAAATAAAGTCCTTGTTTCGGTTAATATTACGAGATTCATTTATTAAATGAGCCACACAGGAGGCTATGTCAAGAAAACAAATACTTTTCTTCACCTTTTTTCTTATGGAACATTATAGCAACACACTGCGAGCATTTCCAGCGGTATTTCTTTTAATAAATTTTTTTTTAAACTTTTTTTCAAAAGTTTCAAAATAAAGCAGAAAAATTTTGTAATTTCAGATTATAGCAAATCAGGTGTAAGAACTGGTAGACAGTAGTGAAACCAGTTCGGTAATGTGCCTGAAAACAACCAGTTGTGCTCTTCCTTCCAGAGGCCCTTTTCCGCCAATAATCATAAATTGTCTACCTTGTATTTTTGTATTTTATAGTAACACATTTATTTTTCATGAAAAAATATTTTCCTTGTGTGTAATAACAATTTGAGACTAATTTTCATCAAAATTATCTTAATTCTTCTACAACAAAAATAATTCCCTAAGGTTTCAGAAATGTTAATGACTTGATTTTTTAATTTTTATTGTCTAAAAAAAATTTTTAACCATTTTATATAGAGTATTATTACAAAGGTAACTGCAAAGTGCACCTGCAATTCAACTTTTCAGTCCCCCCCGGCGTGCTTAATAAAACTGAAATCGTTCAGCGTTGTTTAATCAGTTATTTTATTAATTGCATTGCCACACATTTTCCAGCCTTCTCAGAGACTTTGTTTACACTTTTTGTGCTCTTGGGCGTTTCCATATTATTTACCACAAATTTTACAAACTTTTTTCTGTATTTGTTTTGCATTTTTAGCCATAATATACTGGTTTTGCATAAAGCGCTCCCTTGACTTCGGAAAACTGTTTATATTTATTTAATAGCAATTTAATTAAATCTCTTTAAATTTTATCGCCCTTTTAATTGCATTGGCTTTGTTTTTCAATATACGCTTCTGTATTCAAAACTTTATTGCTTCGAACAATGGAAATCTCGTGTTAATATTTATATTGCAAATTTATTAAACAGAAAAATCGTTTTATTTACAGCATTTAATTAGTGCGGCGATGATAAAGGTTTTCCTTGGTTTTTTTTTTGTTTTTTTTTTTAAAAAAATCTTGATTTTAAAATATATGTTTTGGCTGGACATAAACTTACCTCAAGCTGAAAGTTCATACCAACCACAGTCTCAATATTTATTGGAAGAATTTTGTAATAGTACTTTCCGTTACTAACAGTTTAACCTAATCCTCTTCTAATTAACAGTGGCGTGGTTTCTTAGAAGCCAAAGATGGCATCTATTTCCACTTTTCGTCAGTTCAGCTTGAACAAAATTGTCTGTATCGATATGGACGTAGTCCACATATAGTTCTTTTTGGGTGCTAGTTATTTTGTTCGAAGAGCATAACAATAATGTTTCCTTTTTGGCATTCTTTACCTAGGAAGGATTAATTTTAAAAAGAGATTTCAAAGAAACCTAAATTATCTCAAGCGTATGTTATACCATTTTGAAGGCACTTGCCTCCAAGAAGTGAGCACACTTATTCTAGAATTTCCAAGCCCCAGCGCATGGAATGACAATAAAATAAAATCAACTGAAAATGATATATTTGGTAAGTTTTTAATATTAAACCTCCCCCGCCAACCTAATATGAGCTACAAAAATATATTGATATATATTGAAAAGTATGTTCAATGACATAAGGATCGCTAATTCCCGAGACCAACGTACAACAAAGGAATCTTTCTTTGCTTTTTAAGTAACTAAGTAGTTGCTAAGTTGCTTAGTAACTTAAGTAAGTACCCTTAAGTAAACAAAATTTGCACTTTTTCTATGCTATATCTTTGTATTACGTAAGGAGAAGGTTTGCACAAATCTTCGTGAAAACGACAAATATTTAAAGTTCCATCATATTTTTTCTTCATTACGAAACAAAAAATTTCTAGTTTTTGTATGATTTTATTAAAATCTTTACATGCTAAGCCAACGCTATAATTTTCAACAATATCGATCGAACCGTTCCAGAGATGGGATAGGTGGGAATTGGGAGTGTGGATAGGAGCATCTCAACCTAGCTCCGCGCACAACTGTTTTTTCTAAACACTACACATTAACAATGGCTGTGAGTTTTTCAAAATCGTTTTTCACCAACTTATTGTGGTCAAGTTGGAAATACCACTTAAAAAAAAAACACAAGAGAAACAATAGATTATTTTGAACACAATACACGGGGCAACCCGTAATGCGATTACATCAATTTTATAATATTATGAAATTGGTTTCGGTTACCTTTCATTGAAGGTTAATGATGTCCATCTAAGTTTATTCTCTCATTGAGGCACCCTTACGGTCAACCAACAAAGGAAAGCACACTTCAAGAAATGTGTATAAAATAAAGTAATTAATGAAGTGTCATTGTTTGCCACTCACAAGGTTTTACTTCGACTTCGAATCAGGCGAGCCTGTTTCGGGCAGCAATTGTTTGGAAATTTGCGACCAATGTAAATGCTTTGGAAAAGACTAAGCAAAAATCGCCGGAAGCCCGCTGCCTCAAAACGATCAACGAAATGTACAGCGTGAATAAACTGGCAACAACAACAACAATAATAATGCCAAAAAAAAAAGCAACGGCCAACAAGCAAATCGAGCGAGCACAACAACTGAAGCATTCAAACAAAATGGCTGAATTGACTGAACTTAAACCGCGGAAACGGCCAAACAAAGATTGTCACGGGCAGATAAACGCACACATGCGCACACACACATTCGCTCGCATTAATGGACGCACAATAGCGCAGCTGTTGGTAAAATTTTGTTAGGCGCTGTCGTGTTGTTGTTGTTGTTGTTTTTGGAATGAGCTGCATTCGGACAGGAAAGACCCGCAGATAAGTGAAATTCTGCACTGCTGTGCACATTTCAAGGCAACAACATGAACAACTATCATACGCATGTCTATACATCTCTATGTGTGTGTGTGTGTGTGTGTTTCAGCCTGCTTGCACGCTTTCGGAGCAGAGGGCGGAAGCTAGAAACAGCCAGGAAGACAGCTTAGCTTATTTCTACATACAAACATGCATGTGGCTGTGTGTATGTGTGTGTGTTAGTATGCATACATGCATGCATGCCCATGCCCACAGTTCCCTGACAGGTAGCGGCTGGCACGCCTGGCCTTTACCAGCGATGCTCTCCGCCGATAATGGCTTACTGTGAATTTGGAACAATTGTATCGCTGCCGTCGCCACAACGCTGCGCAGCGCACCTAATATATGTATATACAATGTTTTATCATGCATCTATGTATGGATGTAAGCGGGTGCGTGTGCGTGTGCGTGTGTGTGCGCGCACAAATTTGGGCAGCCAAAACATTTATTTTCATGAATGCTAGTAAATTATGCCATTCCGAAATTTCGACCATGGCAATAATTCAAATTCAGGTCATAGACCTACAAGCATACCTATTGACACACACGCACGCACACACACACACACATATACACACAAATGCATGCAAAGGCAAGCATATGCATAGCTATAGAATGTTAGGCGAGTACACAAAAATGCATTTGATTATGAGGCAGCGCGTTTGTACGTGTATGTATGTACATATTTACTATATATGTATATATGTATGTATGTTAGACTATATTAGACTCTGCTGCTTCCGTGAAAAGTATCCTATTTTCGATATAATCAAAATGTATTAAATAGTTTCCATTGTGCTGCAGTTTCGCTGTGTTGCAGCGCTTTTCGGCCGAAATCGAATTTTCAGCTGCCACCAGGGAAGCGCTACACCCTCCCTCCATTCAGATATACATATACATATATGGCATTTGAATATTCATAGCTGGTGTATTGTAGAAGCTGGAAAATGAAGCCGATTTTGGACGTTTTATCAAAATTTAATTTAGCTTTATTAGATATTAGATGCAAGAGATTTGCTATGAAGAAATAAATCAATTCGGTTTTAGAATTTCTCTATGTACTACATATGTACATACATATACAAACAAAAACATATACGTGTATTTATATTATTGTTTGCTGGAACATTATCAACTATAATCCAAATGATTAATTTTTAACTCTAAAGCCTTCTCATTTTGAGATTTATTGAGAGAAGTAAGTACACAACTAATTACTAGGATTATGGCAATAATAGAATATTAAATAGTTAAATAATATATTGCCACTTATTTGATTTAATAATTAATACAGTTACAAATACCAGAACTTATTTCAAGAGAATAATATAACTTAATGAATCATTGAATTTAACCATACTTGGACGTAAGGCAGTTTTATTCACCTAAAGGTTGTAAAATAATTTAAACATACATACATATATACACACATTTGTTAATACTAGGGTACGTTCTTAAGATCGCCCAATGGTGTAAGACTTTCAGTGAACGTAAATGAACAGTCTAAACAAGTCAATTGCCGCATTATTGGTAATCATTGCCGAGATTTAGTGCAATTAGCACACAAGACTTTGAACTATTTCTAACTAATAAGCTCAAGTGCAAAGCAAATGAGGAAAAGGTAGAAAATTGTACACCTGGCTGTTATAAAACATGACAGAAAGGTTAAGAGAAAAAAAAAATAATGTATGAGCACTTTTGTTCAGCATAACACTACCGATGGAATACTTAGTGTTTTCACTAGCGGTTCAATAGTCCTTTAACAGTCCCTAACAAAGACAACTCAGTCAGGAAATAGGTATTAGAAAGGTTACACGGCTCTTTTAAATCATACCAGAAGACAACAAAATAAACAATCGGCCACTTGTTCGAAAACAACAAAAGATTCTTCATATTCGAAGCTTGATAAAAAAAAAAAATAAAAAAAAAAAAAAAACTGTCAAACGCCGTGCAAAAACGTTCTTTTGAAAAAGAAATGACAGAAGTATCCGATACGAAAGTATTCAAAAAATTATTGGAGAGTACCTAGCTATTAAATCACCTGTTAGAAAACAGTTTTTAGATTATAAAATTTTCAAGTTAATAAAACAGTCTTGACAATGTTTTTCTTTTAATAAGTCCAGGTCAAGGGTGTTTTTGGAGTATTCGCGCTACTAAAGTGCTCAGAATGATTTGGGATAATCATTACACTGAAGCAACTGTTTAACTTAAGTTTTTATATACCAGAATCTAGTAACTAGATCATCTTTACAAAACTATACATTTACGAAGACGAAAACAAATATTTGCAAAGAATAAAAAATAAGCGGCAAAAAAGTTAAAACGAAATGGAAGATCTTTTTGGGTAATACAAAGCAGTTCTTGTATTTTAAAATCAACTTAAATATATCGATTTTATTTGTTATTTGCCTTTATTATTTGTTCTTTCAAAGCTAATTTTTTGAAGGCAATCATATCTTAGTCCAAATGTGTAATCGGTATCTTACATAATATATGTATACTGTCAAACTGGTCATATAAACTGTCAAAATTTCTTCATATCGTATGTCAAAATCAGCTGTCAAAAATTATTCTAAACTTATCAAAAAATGTTTTTGAGTTTCTAAATTTTTAAAAAACTAAAGAAAATCCAAAAATAATATAAATATTTTTAGATTAACCGCATGCGATATTTTCAAGGAGAAAAATTTTAATCTACAAATTATAACCAAAAAATTTCATTAAAAAACTTCAAATGGAATAATGAATATTTTAAATCAGGTGAAATAATAGCTACTTAAAAGTTGCTCATTTCATACAAAATATGTATTTCAAGATAACAACCTATTTATATAATTAATAATGGTGGCAACCCTGTAGCAATGGTAATAATGCCTTTTACTGAATGGCAAGTTTGCGCATTTCTTGCTCAACTTATTATTTATTTACAAGCAAATTTTATTTAAACAGTGGCAACGCTTGGAAATAAATATTGTCTTCGTAAAAAGTTGTTAACTCGAAAATAAAGAGTTTTATGAGTATTCACATACTTAAAAGCAGAAATTATTACTCATAGCAACAACAGCTATAGCTATAGCTATAGCCTGGCCAAAATTAAAAGTGAAATTTGTTGATATCGACTTAATGCTTTTTTATTCGCATAACAAAAAGTGTCCCACCTTTTACAGAAACAATCGAATTATCTTAAAATTCTTATAACTGAAAAGTAATTGTGCAAGCCAATTCTCCAAAGCGCCGCGCTTCTCGAATGCATTATTTGCTTGTGTCTTTCTTTAACAAATTAATTTTCAAAAATTAAATTAAAATTTGTATATGTTCATCATATGCATGAGTACAGCGCTTTGTGGACTCTAAGTAAGCATAAAAATATACTTTTTATCAATATTGCCGCACAACTACGGTTGCTTGCGACCGTTAAGCAAATGAAACAATTTATTGTTAACCATTGCACTCAATTACAACAAAGAAATGTAAATTAAAACAATAAGAAGAAATGTTAGAGTGAAAAATAAAACTATAATAATAACAATAACAAGAACAATATGAACTTGTTTATCGCAGAGCAGAAGGGGCGTAAAGCATAATTGAAAATCAATAAATTAACTTTGCGGGGCAGGGCGGTTGGAAGTGAATAAATTTATGAACATTACGGCACTTGATAGTGCAACTCAATGCGCTGAAGGTGTGTGTGCGTTAACATTTCGGTAAGCTGATACGCCTTAAAAACTGATATGCAACAAATAACTGTAGAAGAATGCATATATACATATATACATATATATGCGTGTGTGTGTGTGTGTGTATGTGTGTGCATAATGGCAGGCAGTAATTGACTGAAATTATCAATAACAAGGCGCACAACAAGTGAGGCATTAACAATTTGCTGCTGTAACGGATTTTTTATTGCCTTTTTTTCTTGACTGCCCTTTCCAGCTACAACTGCCGCTACAGCATATTTTTCAATCATTTTTTCATTTTTTATTTCACTTTTTTTGTTTTGGTCTGCTGCAAGACATTTATCGTATATTGACATTGGGGACAAATTCCAATGTTCACACTGTTTGTCCATCACTACAGTTATTTATAAGTGCACAAATATCTATTCACATGTTATGTCATATTCATTCGTACATGCGAGCATAAGAATGCGTGTATGTGTATGTGTGTGTATGTGTGTGTGCTGTAGTTGCACATCCAAAAGATACGTATTGATCGTAGGGCAGCATTCTTGCGGCAGATAAGCGCTGAAGCTATAGGCGCATATACATTAAGCGACACAAAAATATGCGCTATACATACATACATACATATATAACCTATGTGTGTGTGTATAAGGAAGTGCGTAAAAAAGAGCAGCAGCCACGCACTATCTCCACACCGTCGCACATCTGTGCATTTACTGTTGTCTAGGGTGCGTGTCTAAGGAAGGCTCCCCTCGCTACTGAAAAAAAACAATACAACAACAATAAAAAGTGTCAAAGTGACATGCAGTCAATATTTCGCTTGGAATTCACCAAGTGTCACTTAGCTGGCTGCCATCGTTAAATTGATTTTGTCAGCCCCTTGACGCCCCAACACTCCACTGCAAGCACCGTAAGAAGACAGTCTTTTACCGCAAGCACTTAGTGACTGCTACGAACAAGCGCCGCGCACACATGCCATTAAATTTTGTTGTTGCGATAAACCTTAAGTACATTTTAGGGTGTATCTCCAGCTAGATACTAAAAAGTGTGTCCAAAAAAAATTAGTCCGAAAAAAATGTGCGACCAAAATTTGGTGTGAAAATTTTTTTCTCCTTAAATTCTCAAGTGTGTTTCTGATTTTTTGTTTTTTTGATTTTCCCACGCAAGGTATAATTTTATTTTATTATTTTTTTTACTTTTTAATATTTTATTTCGTGAGTCACAAGAGCTGGTTTTATACATTTTATATTTGATTAGATTTTCATTGTGCGAATTTTTCGCATTTTCACCTTTTTATTTTATTTTATTTTGATTTTTTCGTTTGCTGGCAACACTCAAACTAGCGAAATTCTCTAACACTTTTGCAAGTATTTTCGCAATTTTCTCTACTGTCACGTAGGTGTGCGCACCTTTGCAACAATTTCTTTTTGCCTTACGCTTTCTTCGACAATTCACATTAACTTTTTCTATAAGCTTCTTTCTTGTGTTTGACACTTTTCAGTGTGTTTTTTTTCCTCTTTTCTTTAAACAGTGAAAATATTAGAAATTTCTTTTTATTACAACGAAAATAAGAGAGATATTTGCTATTTTAATTAAATTTGAGTTGGACGTTATACTTATTTTTTACTTATATATTTTTATTGACGAAATATTATATTATTATTGCAAAATATTCTATTAAAATCATACTGACATATTAATTAAAATTACATTATGTACAAGGAAAAAATATTTCTTAAAAATATTGATACAAATACAACCCTTTGAAAAAATTTGCATTTCTAATTTCGAAAATGAGACCGCTAGTTAGCCCAGTTCACGCAAAATTTTGCCAGGATGAGCTGAAATTATTGTATGAAAAATGAAATTACAATAAAATATAAAATACTTTATGAGCGATTTAGTTAAGTAATCCAAACAGCTTAAAAAAGGTCCGATGAATTTCAACTGTTTTTTGTAATTTTTTCGCACTGAAAATTTGGGAAAAGTCTACATTCACATCTTAAATTTATTTGAATAATCAATCGTCTTGATTTATGTTATATTACCCATAATATTTGCATATTTATACTACCGAAGCGAAGTGCTCACATATCAGTTATTCATATTTTTCAAAATATAACATATAAAAAAGAACTCAGAAATATTTTGATGTTTCCAGAACTTTTTCTGTAGACATCTTGAATAATACTTATTCAAACAATTTCTTCAAAAAGGACTATGAAAACAGTTAAGCAGTAACATTAACCTAGTACCTCTAGAACATCTAAACCACATAATTTCTGAGAAATTTTTTTATCTCTCCGGAAAAGTTAACAAAACGCACGAATCCAAAGAGCAGATGTTACCCAGGTAATCAAGAAATCAATACATCGTTAGCGCTGTGAGAGCTTGGTGGGAATTTTTAGCAGTGGCATCATTGGTGCCGATTTCTCTGAAGATTCAGCAAGGAATGTTATTTCAGTCTATAGCGAGTGTTACAGATATTATAATACAAGCCTTTTTGTGACTGAAAAAATGGGCCTGCATATTGTATATCATGACAGAGAGACATGTATTCTCGATATCTATAATTGATGTATATAATCGCTATCGATATATAAACGATATCTATAATCGACTTTTTGAGCAAATTCGGTAAATTGTATTTTCAATGCGAATTCAAGGACACTGCGATTATACAGTAGAGTAAGATGTGCCATTGTGGGCCTCGGAGCTGGGCCACTACTAATCGTGGAGTGAGTGAGAGTACGCACCAGTTGGCAATGTCCACTGAAATATTATTGCAAACTAATTTAATTTTATATTTCATAGTTTAAATATTATGTTTTTTTTATACAATTCGCAACACTGTGCATTTTTTCTTAATAGACCAATAACCTAAATAAGCACACACAGTCAGAAAACGGCTACCCGCATAGATTTGTACAGACATTAGCGTTCTGCTGAAATTCTGCGCTAAATGTATTTTTCACCGCCAAAGCGCCCACACATCGCTTTATTTGTATATATGTATATATGTACGTATATATTAAATAGAGAGGTTTGTATGTTGCATGTATTTCTAGGTAAAGGAGTAGGGGAGATTGCGGGGAGCAATAAATTTTTTTCAAGCCAACACAAATACTATTTTCGCTGATAACACGAAATAAAATCAATAGCGGCAAGCGAGAAAAATTACAGCGCAAACGGAAAAGCAAAGAGCAATGCGAGCACAAGAAATGCAAAAAACAAAAAAAAAACACTAAGAGAAAATTAAATTGGTTGAAAAAGACTGACTCGCATGCGGGCCGCAAACGAACCGAGCCGAAGATTGATAACGCCAGCAAAAGTTTGAAGCGACAAAAAAAAAAATAAAAATTTAACTGAGAAGCGTGTTTGTTTGCTCGCTATGCGCTGCTTGTTTACACACCTTGTCTTCTTCACCATCTTCGCTGCTAGTGTGTTCTACTTGCGATTCCATATACTTAAAGAGTTACATATAAATACACATTCATATGCATATGCACATAGGTATAGCGCTTAGATACTAACGCTGCTTGGTGTGATAAGACGCTACACCGGCACCGGCTTGCTTTGTTGCTGCTGTTGTTGTTGTTGGCTTCTTATACAGCATTTCATTTAGTTGCTGCTGCCTATGCGCCGCGGGGCAAGCAAGGTGCGGAGGATATTTAATGTGAAGTTGATAACCGATAATAAAAGAAAATACACAAGAACGAATGAACCAACAAACGAGCAAATCATGACGGCAAAACGCTCTGGCTGCCATGCTATGCCATGCCATGCCATGCCGTGCCGTGCCGTTACTCAAGTACAAGTTAAATAAAAAGTGAATGTGCGAGCAAATATTAAATGATTATATGTACACCTGCAACATTGTTGTTGGTTACTTAGCTTGGCGTCTATATGCTCAGAAAGGGGAGTGCTCGCCTTACCTTCGCGGTTAAGTTCGCCCTTTAATGGCTTTAGAAATCATAAAATATCAAAAAGGAAATATTTCCGAATACGAGTGTATCTTCGATTGGAGTTTGTTTTTATTGAGAAATTCATTGCTCGATTACGATATACACTTTTATATATATGTATGTATAAATGATTGTACACATTTGTTTGTTTTTGTGAAGATATCACCTATATTTATTTAGCAATCATATTAAATATGCTCTCACACAAAGAAAATGATTGACATAAATCAAAATAATTTTCTTTACAAAAGCAACACCTTTTGATAAATCAGTGCTCACTAAAAATTTCATATTTTACATTAGAGTGATTCAAAAAAAATATTTTTTTTCTAATTATAACACAAAAAATTTTGGAAAGCGAGAAAAAAAAAAATTAGAAGAGCACAAAATCCCGACTTGAAGTTGAAGCCCTACGATATAAATATATTTATTGTATATGCTATACTAACAGACTTGCTTTATCTATCGGGGTCGGGCCGCGCAGAATAAACTAATTGATAAATGGAAAGAAGAAGCTTTAAAAAAAAGCAAATTCAAAAAGCTGAACTCATTTTATATAATATTTAATAATAATAATAAATATTTTATCCATATACTTATCCATTAATTACTAATTTCATTACATAATTTTTGGAGTATATTAAGCAAGTAATTTACCTAAACCGGATTTAAATATACAAGTTCAAAAGAAATAAATTACACCATAAATATGAGCACTAAGGAGACGACGAATTTATTGTTATACATATATATTTGCCAAATTTAGCTATTCTACATAAGCAAAACCTAAGAGAGTGTCGAAACGAAGATGTATATACGAACTGGTATAACTCACATAAACTGGTATAATCAAATAGATTGAATTGCAAGGGGTTATAATACTTCAATGAGTCGTCCTTATACCCCTTATACTCCTTATAATGGCGTACGAGTAAAAATCTTTTTAAGATTGATAAAAAAAAATAAAAATAAAAATCACATCTCCGATTCTGTAACCATCTATTATTTTGTCATAAATACTAATATTAAGCCTGGAAACGATTAAAATTTTATGCGAGCATATTTGTGGTGAAATAGAAGGGTAGCTAAAGTCAATGGAAATAGTAGATACTGCCGTGACATGGTCCTTTCTGTTGTATCAAAGCATCGTGGGTGTCTTGGAATAATATATTATAATAATAAAAAAGACACAAACCACAAAATCCGTTATAAATATTGATTAATAACATTTCTTTTATTTATTTATTTATCACAAAGATATTATTGTATCGAAATGAAATAGTTTATAGTAAACTGGTCCTCCCTAATTTAAAAAGTATGATGAAAATTCGGTTTGAAGCTAAGCTGGCATTTATATCTTACAGAAAACCGCTGGTTGAAAACATGCTTATTAAAAAATGGTTCACCCTAATAAATTCTTGCATATAAGTGTTAACATAATTTTTGCCTCAAGCCAGCAATCGGTTAATATGCCATTTTAAACGACAGTATTACTCCTTCTTCCAGGTATTGAGCGTATTTGTTCATATATGTATGTATATATATACTATATATTAATATAAGTATGTACTCATATTCATATGTAAGCTTTTTTCCAAAGAATTGTGTAGATTTCCACGTTTTATTTTCACTGCTTCAATACAGCTACAGGAAACGCCTTGGGACACATTATTTATTATAACTGAACTTCATTTAATTTAATTTGTTTTTTTTTTCTGTTATGTCTCATAGATAATCACCCTTTTTCATTTACTGAGTCAATAATAAATATTTAACATTTGCAGTGATAAAATCGTGTTAAGTAAATATTAATGGCCGATGAACGGATGTGAAATGTGATTTTTGTTGATAGTAGACATCAATTGATAACTGGATGTGAAGAGCTTCATTTTTTCTCAAATGCTGAAATGCACTGCATGATTTTGACATTACCAGTCCGGAATGACTATTTATTTTTAGTGGAAAGAAAAAAAAATGCAATTGTTTCAATCATTGAAAGCTTTTGAAGCTTCATATCTAACTTGGATAGAAAAAGTTCAGGAATTTGTTGTGAAGGGTGATATAAATATGTTCATACGTTATTTATCAGTTACATTTTACAAATTGCAATAACGAAAATACATGGGTGTCCAGGAGTATCCAAAGCCAATCAATAACGATGACAAGCACTAAAAACAGGGTGTTTGTGGCGAGGTGTGTATGTGTGGTATTTCATAATTTTTTCTAAAAATCCGTAATTTTTTATTTGCTTTAATATGCTTTTGTATTAAAATATTGAAAATGTTGAATGAGTAGTATGTATGCAGAGATTATTTAGACAAACACGAATCGGTTAGTTGATCTCATATTTTTAAAAATCCAGGCGAACTACATAGTTGAAATCAAAATTAATCCCCTTAGCGGATTTGTGCTGGGTTTAAGGCGATTTATCGATACAGGAGGGTTTAGATCTGGCTTAAGGAGTTTCTGCTATTACAAAGAACTTGTTTATAACGGTCTAAGTGTAGCCTTCATTTTGTGGATTAGTCTTAACACCTAACCGAACACATAATAACTTAATTGTTTTATGGTTTTACTGAATTAAAAATCGAAGGCTTGAAATGAGATTGAGTGCGTACAACAATACAGGACGCATTATACTTTTTCTGCATTAAATTTCAAATGGTTCTAAAATTAAAACGGACACTTTTTCTTAACGCAAAAATCGAAATGACATAATGTTCTCACAAGGAATTTTCATACTGAGTAACTTTGGAACAAAAACAAGCAGTTAGGTTAGACAAAAATAATTATAAAAAATTTATATATGAATATTATATATTAAAAATTTTTTCGCTTGTTCAATATTTTTTAAAACCATTTTTTTTTTATTTTTTTATAATTTTTTTATATTTTTATTTTATATTTTTATATATTTTTTAAATATTTTCTTTATATTTTTTCATTTTTTTATAATAATTTTTAAATATTTTCTTTTTTAATATTTTTATAATTGTTTTTTTTAATATTTTTCCAATTCTATTTTTATAATTATAATTATTTTTTTAATATTTTTACAGTTATTTTGTTAACATTTTTCATACAAATATACTTTAAATAAATATTAGCTTCTTACTCACCACAAGCAAATAACCTGTTGTAGCACTGTATATAAAAAAGTATGTATGTATGTAATCTGCACGAATTTCGTTTAAACAAGCCACCATTTAACGAATTTACTTTTCAACGAATTTAAAATTTTGCTTAAATCCACAAAAATGCAATCGATCGCAAGTTTTAACCTTAAGCAAACAAGCACCAGTATACACCATGTATATATATATATATATAAGAATATGTATGTATGTATTTACATATATATTCATCCAGCTTAAATAACACGTTTCTGGAAGCACTTTACCGCGAATTCCTGTTTCTGTTTTGTTTTTGTTGTTCGAGACAATTGGAGAACTTTGGCATTAAAAGTGTTGAGAATTGCTGGAATAGAGTGAGGAAAGGAACAAATTTTTATTAATTAACACCTGTTGGAACGGTGGCAGGTTTTTAATAATATTTACTGTTAAAGGTTATATATAAATGTATTTACATAGGTTTGTGTATATACATATATATATATAAGTATATATGTATATGAAGAATAAGAAAGCTTTCCACCTTAAACGCGAGAGAAGGAACAACAAAGGAGTACAAGAAAAACAACGAAAAAAAAAAAACAGGAATTGCATTTAAGAGACGAGTCAGTGACTGCAGCAGCCGATTTGAAAGCAAGACAAATTTGGACACACAATTCTTTAAAGTATCTTCGCAATGTGGATTTGTGGAAGCACAGGGGCCATGGATTGGAGTTATTGACCAGCCGAAAAAGGAAACGGAATAACGCTAACGAAGAATGCATATACGAACGAGGCAAAGCAGAAACACGAATAGACCAAGCAAGGCATGCATGTGTGTGTATGTGTGTATGCGTGTGTGTGTGTGTGTGTTTGAAGGCATTCTAACTGGATGGTGGTAAACAATCGGGAGATTGCAGGAGTCTCGTTGAAGAAACAAACGTTAAAGAGGCAAGAAAGAAGCTGCAGCAACATTATGGGTACAGCAGCCACCAAAGTATCCAACAGTAACAACAACAACAAGACCAACAACTAACATTGAAGCAGCAGTAGAAGAAGAAGAAGCAGTTTATGGACACAAAGGCAAGACACAAGAAGAAGAAGAAGAAGAAGAAGAAGATGCAATCAAGTGCTGGTGTTTAAGTGTTTGTAGATGTATGTGCGTCTGTGTGTGTGTGCAGCCGAAAGAAACAGCAGAGTGGTGGAAACAAATCGTGCAAAGCAAAAACTCACTAAGGACAATACAAAAAAGACTTAAAACGTAGTAAGAACGAAATGAAGAGAATGCTAAAAAGGTGAACGAAAGAATACAACAACAAGAATGTGCTTAGTTGGGGTGAAATCACGCGGGTACAGGCAACTGCAGCGCATTAATAATGACAGCAGATGAGTGTGGCTTTTGTTGATATTGTTATTGTTGTTGTTGTATTTTGTATTCTTCAGAAAGCAGCCTGGCAGTGTATACATATGTATGTATGCTATAGGTAAGCCAGCGAACAAAGCGAGTATCGTCAGCCAGACAGCTTGCCACGCAGCAATGAGGATGAGCAACAGCAACAGCAACAGCAACAACAACAACACAAACACAAATCATCAAAACCAAGCAGGCAGACCAACTATTTACATTAAATGACAACACTTGGAAAGGCTACATATGAAGAATGACAGCAGCAGTGCGTCGCTAAGAAAGGAAAAGGAAGCACCACAAAAGCGTGGCAGAGAAGCAAGCGCCGAAGGTAGTCCAAAGCAGATATACGCAAGAAGTTGTAATGAGTTGAGTAAAGTGAAGTTGTGCGCTACTACTACTACTTATTAGAATAGCAATAAAAAAAATTAAAAAAAAAAAATTAAAAAAAAAAAAAAATAATAATAATAATAAAAAATAAAAAAATTGAATATAATAAAAAATAAAAAAATTAAATATAATAAAAAATAAAAAAAAATTAAATAAAATAAAAATGGAAAAAGTTTATAAAGTAAAAAGAAGAAGCAGCATAAAAGGCGAAAAAGAATGAGTTGCAGCAGAAGAAATATAACATAAATCAACAAAGCGAGCATGAGAATAAAGTAATAAATTGCAGAAAAATCTCTGCGAAGAACAACAACACATTAGTGGACATACACAGACATAGGTACACACAAACGTACTTGCACCCGAACACACAATAAAAGTACAGATGAAAACAAGCCAAGCACATGGAGGAGCCACAAAAGCAAATAAAATACAACAACAACAACAACAACAATGTGGCAAAAACCACACAAGCACCAAAGCAGCGTCCCTGCTTGCACATACACACATACGCTTATGTGTGTGTGTGCACTGTGTGTTTTCAAAAACAAGTTTTGGCGGCGGCGCTGTCGGCGCTTTCTTGTTTATTTTACTTTATAGATATTTTAGTCATTGCTTGCGTTTTTATTGCACTGTGCTCGCTTTTTTGGGTAACTCCAAACTTTTTGGCAGCGTTTTTGGCGTTGTTGTTGTTGTACTTGTTTGCAAACTGGACAGTGTTTTTGCGAAGCCGCCTGTTTGAGATTTCGTTGTTTGTGCGCTTCTCATGCTTTTTATGCTTTTTGTTTTTGTTGCCCCAATGAGGCGTCGCTTAAATCTTTGCGAATTGTGTGAGCTGACTGCTGATGACGCTTAAAAACTGGTTTGCACGCGTTTGCCAATAACTCACTCATGCAGCAGGCGGCGGGCGGGCGATCAAGTGTTCAGATGGGGGGGAGGAGGGGTGATGGCCGGTCTCAGGCAATGGGAATAAGACAATAACGGATAATCAGTGGAGTACCGTGCGGTAGGGAACACAGGTAAGCAAGCGCGTGGGCTGGAATCCATGCATTCATTTCGATGGAGCTCTGCTTTACTTTTTAAATGTTGGGGTAATTTTTCACTCCTTTTATTATTTACAGTAGCTTCTGACTCTTTCGTTGAAGTTAATTTTTATAGTGCAAGCGTCAGCAGCTTTGTCGTTATGATTCATGGGTTCCAAACTTTAAGCCATGTTTCTACAATTTTATATGTGAGTAATTATTTAAATTTGTTTGTGGTTTGCAACAATTCTATTTTCTAACTTTGAATAGCTTTCGACTGACTTTATTTCAGTTGAATTTTGGTTTTGTATTTTATTACATATTTTTTTTAAATCAGCAATATAATTACAATTTTTATTTATTTTATTATGCTTTGTAATTAATATTATTTTATAATTTTTTTACCAGTTTTTACGCTATTTTAATATTTGTAATAATTATGCTCAATTACTAATACTTTGATATTTAAGAGTTTTCTATTAGTTTTGAATTTGTTTTATTCTATAAATCATTTATAAAATTTAAGAGTTTCGAGTTTTTTCTAGTATTTTATGGTTTTAATAAATTTTTTCTAAATTTTAATTAAAAAATAATTTTTTTTTATTAACCGATTTTTATTTTTTCTTATATTTATTATTATATCTGCTTGTATTTTATATATATTTTACTTTTCCATATTTTAGTATTTAATTATACATTTTTTAAATATATTAATTTAATATGTATATATGTATTTATATATTGTACATGCAATTTTAAGTTATTTATTTCATTATTATATTTTCTTATATTACATACGTGATTTTATTTTCCATATTTGTTAGTATTTAATTATAGTTGGTGTATTTTATAAATAATTTTAATTAATTTGATTCTGAAAATATAACTGAATTTTGTTTACATAAATTTTTTTAATTGCTGCTAATCATATTTGATTAATTCTATTTTTATTTCTGCAACATTTTTATTGCTTTTTTTAATTTTTTATTTAAATAATTAATTTCATTAAATTTCTTTTTATTATTTATATTCATTTATTGCTTGCTTAACAACATAACAACAACAACAACAACAAGCTTAACAAACAAAGTGCTTAACAAATTTCATTTTTTTTTTACATATATTGATATTATTGATTTTATTGAATTAAATTGTTTTGTTTTGTATAACTATCTGCTAGTATAAATAATTCATAGCTCTTGAATTTCATTCTAGTATTTTTTGATTTATGAAATTTAATTTACATATAATATTTTTTCATTCAATATTTGCGTGTTGTTTTTCTTCCATTATGTATAATATTTGTTTACACTAGTTTTTTACTTAAATTTATACCATTTCACTATTTATTATAATTTGGTTGGAAGAAATTCATAAACATCAAAAAAATAAATTTGCAAACAAATAACGGTAAAAATAGCGTATGTGTAATATTTAATCAAAACACTATATATTCGATATTTTTTTTTTTAAACTATTTCTAGGAATTTAAACATTTTCTTTGCTTCGCCTTAATCAAGCTAGTAATTCTGCCAGTCACAAGCGTATAGTAATAATAGCAATAAAAACATCTGGTATAAATAGAATTACAAGTAATTGTTGCTGTTGTATTTCTTACCAAGCAAAGCATAACGGAGTGCGCAAACAAAAACTGGAATAATGCATTAATAAATTAAAACAAATAAATAAATAAATAAATACAAAATAAGTACTCGGACTAGTGCACTCGACTAAAGCAGTTGAAAAAATAAAGCGCGCATACGGGGCCGAAGGGGCAGTGCAAATATTTTAGGTTGAGTGAACGTTCGAAATTAATATTTCTGGTGGATGATGGACTGGATCTGCTAGTCATAGTCGCCAACAAAGTACATTAGAAAAAAATGTCATACGCAATGGAAAAATTACGAAAATATATTTGCCGTTATGCAATGACGTAAATGCATAAGTACGCTCGCTTATATTTATAGATATATGATACATATTTATTTTCCCATATGAATATGACTACACATATTATAAATATACTTGTTTATAAAATCCAGGCTTGTTTGCGCTCTGGCATTTACTTCGGTACAAAGCTGCAACAAAGTGCTTGCAACTGCCCCAAATGAGGCTGCTTGAAGTTACACGGTCTGTTGTCTGTTGTCTCGTGTCTTTTGCTGGTTATTACTTTGGTTTTCTGGCTGACTAACTGACATTTGACTGGTTGACTGCATGTGCCTCCGACTGGTTGCGGTTGCAGACATTTCGATATTTCTACACACATACAACTATACATACATACATCCATGTGTGCATAGATTTATGTGCGTATTTGTAAACCGGTTGATCCAGTCGGTTCAACGGTGGTCACGACACAAATGCGGTGGCTTATGGGGATGGGATGGGGTGCTGGGGATGCCACAGCGTACGGGTTTGTCGTGCTGCTTTCGTTATTGCATCCAATATGCACTTAAAAGGCAATCGTTTCCAATACTTCAGACAATTCTATTTTAATTATTATTTAAATTGCACACAATAAACGTTTACCTCAACCATTAAAATATTCATTTATTTTAATAGATGCATGTGAGAATTTAGTTTTTCCGTTGGAGGTTAAGATGGGCTGATATGCACATATATTTATTTATATGTATGTAGGTTTGTGGTTTCCCATAAATATGACTTTTGTTGGGTTTTTCAAGATAAAGAATGTTGCTAGCGGTGTTTGCCTTTGACCACTTGGTATTACATTTTGGTAGCTATAATAAATGTGGTAATTATACCGTTTCCAGTTTTGTTGTTATTTTTATTTATAGAAAAAACCTCCGTTATTCGTGGTATAAAAATGAAATTAAGAAGAACTCCTCAGTGACTTATACTAGACGTTGTGTTAAGATTTCTAAATCGCCTCAGAAATTATGTTGAGCACTGAGACCAGCTTAGGGAATATGCAAATTAAAAATTTCATTGAATTTATGGTTATTATTAAGCACTTAAATACAGAAGTTTCCTTAGACAGAACTTGTTTTATCTTAAATATAATCAAAACAACTTAATTATATCCCTGAAAAGGTTTCTAAATCAGTTTTATTCGACAAATATACTATCCAATTGATGTTCATAACAAACTAATATGTCTTCAGGCGTGTTGCTTTCAAAAAGAACTCGAAGAATTTGACTAACAATCAACAGTTCGTCAACAGTGCTGAAACTTCAAGTGTTCCTTTAGAATAAATGACATTCGAGGAATAGTTTTGACTGAAATAAAACTAGACATGTCTGGTAAGAAGGCAAGCGGACTGGTATTTTTGTATCTCAGTCAACCGCCCATATGCATGCTCAATAAGTGCTCATAAGTTAAGCAGTATTATTCAAAAACTAATTTTATCATGATATGTACTGCTACTTTCAACAACATAAATAAAATATACAAGCCTCTTTTCATCTTGAAATTTGTTTTCTCGAATTTGTTTCTCAAATTGCCTATTAATTGCTTATACTTTAGTTGAATGGAATTATAATTATTTTTTTATGTCCTCTTTATTTAGTATCTTCAATTTATTTATATATATATATATATAGTATATTCAATTTATTGGAATTTATATATTTTTTTGCTTATGGTTTTACAGTTATTTGTTTGTTTTTATTATGAATTTTAGGGGTATTATTTACATGTAAAATTTTTTTTTTTTTTAAATAATTGTTGGTACGCATTTTAAATTATATATTACTTTATCTTAGTTTTTATTAATTCAAATTTAATTCACTTTCATCTTATGGTAGTTTTATTTATTAGTTTTAAAGTTTATTTTTAATATACATATGTATATTATTTAAAAAAAAAAAAAAAAGATGTAAATGCCTTTCACAAGAGGCTCTTAAAATTGTATCTAGACATTCAGAACAGAATTATAACGCTTAAATGAAAATTCGAAAACGCCAAGGTTATTGTAATGTGTGATAAAAATTTTCTAAGAACACTAAATTAAAATAAAATTTTGTTATTGCCATAATGAAATATTATTTTACTGACATTCAATTTGCTAAATTTATTTACAATGATAGAAATATGTATTTAATTAATTTATTTTCTGTTTTTAATACCTTTATTGTGAACTACATTTTGCTATTATATTTACTCTTCAATGTCAAATATAAACACTCCACTGCTTATTTAATTAAACTCATATCACTAGAAACTTATTTGTATATTTATGCAATTATATTTATTTACCTTTTATATTTGAATCTTAATTAGCACGTTTTCATTAGCACTAACACAAGCTAGCTGCCAATTTCCATTTATTTCATTTAATTATTGTAACTTTTTTCAGTTGTTATTATTATTTTTTTTTTTCACTTTGTTTCAATTGCACTTCCGCTCTTTCTATTCTTCGCACACACTTTATAGTTGTATTCAGGTTGTCAGCAATATTTGCCTTGTTTTTGTTGTTTTGTTGTTTTGCTATTTTTGCTTTTTATCTCACTTCATTTGTTGAGTACTCCAATTAAATTAATTTGTAACAATTGCAAAGCGCATCACTGTACTCATTCGCGTTGCTTGAACAACAACTACAACACTTGCATGTTTACGTATGTGTGTATGTATGTATTTACTTCAAATGCATTTGCACTGCTCCTCGGCATTTGCTTTGCTTGTCTTCTTTCTGCTTACTTTTGCTACTCAAACACACTAGTTTCGTGTTGCTTTCTTTCACTTCACTTCACTTATTGCCTTTGCTTATTCTTCTTCTTCTGCATCGCCACTTTTTTTCTCGTTAAATAGGTACTTCACTTTAATTTCGTTTGTTGCTTTTCATTACTTCCTATTCGCTTTGTCTTATTCACCTTTCACAGAGCAAAAGACATTTTTTTTATTTTTTATTTATTTTTTTTTTTGCTTCCACGAAAATGTAAACAAAAATGTTGGCAATTTTTTTTTTTCACTTTAATTGTTTAATTCTTCATTCGCTTTAGATTTAGCGGCAATTATTATTATTTTTTTTAATTATTCATCGCTTTAGATAACTTCACTTTGCTGCACTCTTAGTATTTCTATTTTGTAACTTCGTAGATCGAAAAAATTCGTATGCACTTCACTTCGATATTGTGTTGTTGTTATTGTTGCGGTTGGTAGCGAGCACCAATAAATAAAAATTCCCAAAACGATCGCGCACTGACCGACCACCGACTCTGAACAACAGCTCCGACCGGCTTTTAAGAAACAACTGAAGTGTCGGGCAGCTGGCATGGCCGCAGCAGCGGTAGAAACAACAGCGGTAGAGCCGAATGGGTCTTGCGAATGCCGAAGGTAGCAGCGGTATTAACGACGCGGTCGTCGTCGCAGCAGCACCAGTCTAGTTTTCAGCCAGCTGCTTTGGCACATGTCGAATCGTTGTTGTTGTTTTATTTTAGTAGAGCGCTAATAAGTGGCGACTGTGGAGTTATTCGCAGCTGGCAATGCCACTCTTTGCTTTCAATAGTCTCTCTTTTCCCTGCAATTCAGCTATTTATTTCGTTAGTGAGTCTCTCTTTTGTGTGTTTTTACAGCAATGAAGTTGATGTGCGCGGCGAAGAGTTGCTGAAATGTTGTGTGTGAACAGCTGTTCCGGCTGCTCAGTTCGTGGGGGAGTTTGCCTAAAAGTATGCCACAGTGGCAAGGCGAATTTGACGTATGACTCGTCGCTGCTAGTCGATGAGTGTTGTCGACGTTATAAAGGGGAAATAATATTGTTTTTTGTAGGCATATGCGAAGTTTGTGGGGGCGTGGGAATTTTTGTATACTTTAAAGACATTTCATTTAAAATCAGTAATTCTTTTTTTTTTAAATTGTTTTAAGTACAGACTTTCTTTGAATTAGATTTGACATTTGGTTTTATGAGAGAGTCATGTATGCATTCTTTAATTTATTTGCAAAGCCTACTCTTTATTTTAATTGACTTTGCTTCGATATCTTTTCGACAAATGAGATTTCGAGAAAGATATAGGTGAGCGCCTTAATAAATACACAAAGCGTGCTTCTTATTGTGGTATAAGTTTTCTGGACGGTAAATCAGTTTCATATTTGTGAACCCCGGACACTTATACTTCTCCTACTGTGTGGCAAAACCTCAGGTTGGTACTCTTGCGGTCAGTATTCTTCTTTTTCCGATCTTTAACCATGACCCTTAGGAGATATTCATAAATCAGCCTATTATATACAATAGAAATTCCACCAGTGAATTATGATCTGCAAAACACAGAAGTAGGATATAGGCACTATATAGACCAAGTGTTTATAAATTTACATTGCGCCAGCTGCGCCTTAGGAGAGGGACTATCCATAAATGAAATCAAATATGAATATGCTATTAATGTGAATTTAAAACAACTAATGGCGGATCGAAGTGGCCAAATTGTAAGAATGTAGGATGGATTTTGAAACATGTCGGGAATTCTGTAAAATTTATTTTAGGGTAATATGATTCTGAAATAAAAACCTAAATAATAAAATACCAACCGAAGAGACAGAAAGCATTATTTTTGATTTAGAGGGAGAGGAAAATAGCGATGTGCCCATTTTCGGTACCGAATCACAATATTCTAAGCGAAGAATTCTCATGCTAACTATCTTAAGATATGCCTTATATCGACCAATATAGAATATGTATATTGAAACGGAAGGAGGAAAGCCTAAAAATTTGAATCAATGGAAGAATTGCCAATCGCACTCATTTTTGTACCTCAAAAGATTACATATATATTTATCATAAGGTCAAAAATAACCCCCACCAATTGATGATAGAGGACTGTTTGGACCGATTCATTTTCTAAACACTTTCTTATATGCTAAGCAGAACGCCCTGTTATATCTCACACAACCAGAGAGCTCAACACTCACAACTCAGAGAGCCTCACTCCTCGGTATATCGGTTCGAAGAGATATAGAAAACATTTTCTTTGCCTGTAAATTGGCGCTTTTGTTGCCATAAACGGTTTTCGTTTGCAGAAGTCTTTGATACTTAATGAGTTTATAATACCAAATACTAGAAAATTTGAACCTTGAACCCTAAAGTACCCTAAAGTATTCTTTAATCAAACGCATATCGACAGCTTAATAATATCCACAAATAAATAAATTTCTTCAATTAATTATCAAAATTCCAATATTTGTTAGCAACATGGCAATACACATTCATATAAGTGGTGAACGTTTTCACACAACCAATTAGCGGCACTGAATGCCCAGAACTAAATTTGTCTCTCAATTGCGAGCAATAAAATATAAACTGAGAATATCTACATTGCTTTAGCGTCAATTAGATGCCAATAAGATTTGAAAAATGTGCAATGCGTCACTAATTAGTTTTCGAACAATAAAATACGCACGAAGAAAGGGTGGCGTGGCATGGGCGGTATGGCAAGACGAATGGCGGGGCGGAGCAGTGATGTAGAGTGATGCAGGAAATGCAAGGGAAACGGATCAATTACAATTTATTACGGCTTGAAAGCAAGCGAGCGGGCATTCGGTGGTGTTCAAACGGGTACATACATGTATAGGGTGTTTCAATAAGGTATGGTTGGAGATAAATGAAAGGTTTGTGCGGTTTTTTATGGCTTAAGTAGAAGTATGCTATTTTCAATTGAATTATTCAATTGAACTAAATGAAAGCTAAATGAAAGCTCTCTGAATGTATCTCCTTTCTAAGGAACTCAGTCGTTTTGCGACCGAACTCATATATCTTTCATGTGTCGGGAAAATGTTCGAACCATTGAAATCGGCGGTCTCTACCAAGTAGTAACTATTTGGACAGAGTTTTCTTCGATCATTGTGCTTCCCTTCGTAATTTCCTTCTCAAGTAGAGCTTCGCTCCGACATTTTTTTGGAAACTTAAGTTCTCTTTCCAACCTTCACCATTTGGACTATCGGGTGGAAGATAGAAAGTTATAGTTGGTCAACAAGTCAAAATTGGGACCTTGTCGAGATTAAGTAGTTGAAAGTGGATGGAAAGAGTTCGCATGTGTTCACTATAGTCCTCATATAATAGAAACTTCCCTGCTCCACCATTAAGTTTGAGCAAGATGTTGTTCAATGTTCAAACCACAGCATGGATGACAAGACACCTACTTGGGGCCTTCGTCTATACCTGAAAAGAGCTTACATAAACACTTACAATTAAAGTGCTGATGTTATTTCCCCTTCCAGCTATTGCAACACCGATAAATCCGTTTTGAGAACCCTGTATATCCATAAATAAATAACCGTATACAATTGCGGGGCGCTCGGTTGATCGGTTGTAGCATTGATAATAATCAAACCAATATATTTTCAGCACCTACGACATGCACGCGACCGCCATATAAAGTTGCCTGCATTCACACACATACATACACACACATATATATATATATTAGCATGAATGCACATGCAGCAGTCAATATGGGGGGTTGCATTAGAGTTATGGCTTTGCCAAGCAACGACATGTAAGCAATATTTGGTAATGCGCACACAATCGCACACTTGAGGAATTTGTTTTTATTTTTATTAAATTTTCCCGCTGGCCGCTTGCAACAAAAGGCAATTTGTATGCCGCTGGGGAAACAAGAAAGAGGGCAGAGATAGAGAGAGAGAGAGAGAAAGTGTGGAAGCAGCTTCTTTGCGGGCAATAAGCGCTCTTGTAGGGGAGAGTCAGTCGGCGGGGCTGATTGCGCTGCGGCACGTGCAACAAAGCGCACGCGGCTGCACGCCCGCTTATCCATTCAATTCATATGCCAACGAAGCGATGGACGTTTCGCGCTTACGCTTATTAGTATTGGTGTGCGTGTGTACATGTGAGTGTGCGTGTGTGTGCGCTGCATATGGCAAGCAATATATTGGATTACGCCGATATTGAAGTGGGCTTAACGCAGCTGTAAAAGCAGCAGGAGCTGCTGCTGACACCGCAACGGTACTGATGCTGTTGCAGATACTTGTCGATTGCTGCCTGCTGCTGGAACACAAAGCTGAAGCGAGCGCGTAAAGCAAATTTACTAAGTGACAGCAACACAGCGCCACATGTGGGTGTGTGCGTGTGCGCCTGTACAGCATTGGTTGTGTTGCATGCCGCACATTCGATTTTTCATTTTCGACTACACGTATGCACACCAAACGTTAATGGTGTATTGTGGTTGCCGGTGCACATAAAACTATGCACACACAAACCCGCACCAAAGCATTTAAATGCATACGTGCGCGTACAGTTGGAGCGTACGCCCCCCCGCCAGCTACCACAAATTACTCGACTCACGTCGGCGTTACGTTGTGCCGTCCGTAGCCGAGTTGCATGGTAAATAACAGCGTATTTTCGTTGCTTTAATTGGGCAGAAGTGTGTGGCACAAATTGATGAAAGTCAAACATTAAACGCCCTTGCCATTTTGCAGCGCTCCCCTAATCCCCCGCTGTGGCATGTGGCATGTAATATATGCCCTTTTACTTTCATTCCACAATATTTCACTGCTACACACATTTACACTTACTTGGCGCTTACTGATTCGTGCAACGTGCCGCATCAGTTGCAGCTCCGCACGGGCGCAATCGAATGTTACAACAAAATGCCATTATCTATTATTGGTTATCAGTTTGTCTCTACATAGAACGATATATTTGTATTAAGTGCGCATGTGTGTATGTGTGTGCGCAAATCTCTTGTCTAAATCTAAATGAGACATGCGGCATGGATATTTTCACGTATCTCTGTAATAAGTTTGTAGGAACTCATAGGCATTTACATTTACAGTGTGCGACACATGCTTAACCACATTCAAGAAAGAATGAAGAGAGTAGGAATCAAATGATTTCAGTTCTTTTTAATTTTGAAATTAGATTAAAAAAGTAAAGTAAGAAGCTCTCAAATTTTTCGTAGAATCTCTTTCTCGACCTCACCTTAAGCGCTAACTCACCGGGTGTTGTCAACATATAGTACCATGGGCAGGATGAGAGATTCTGATATACTGTTAGTATTTTTTGTAAAGAGATGCCTTTTCTTCACATTTATATACAAACTGTATAAGAGCCCTTGTTTTAGGTTTGTTTTTCCGGATTCGTTTCGGTTACGTAGACCCGACTGTCGTGAGAATAAATATTTCGCCAGGTTTGATACAACAGAACTCACTTTACTAGTTTATCCAATTTTAAGACTCAACTGAGAAGATGGAACTGCCATGGGATTTACTTAGATCAATGTTGTCGATAAATAGAGCGATTTAGAAATCGCACAGGAGAGAGTCACCCTGCTGAATCAAGCGGCTCTGAGAGTTTATTTCTTAAACTGACTGAACTGGTGGTGTTGGTTGATGTCATATGATAAAGCAGTTTAAATTGGGAATACCTGATTAAATTTAAACTACTCTAAGTCTAAAAAAAGTATTGAAAAGGTACAATCGGCTCTCTTTGGTTGTACTATTAACCTTCCCATAGCATGCTCGATAACGCTCTGATTACTATATTTAGTAACTGATTTCACTGAAGTTTGCGGAATCAGGATAGAATACACTAAAGTTGGCATCGGCAGATATGGTTTGATTCGACCCCAACATCCATCAGAATTCATGTAGGCAAATTATGATTTGCTCTTTATCTCACTACCGTATTTGAGTCGCAAATTTTCTCTCGGCATCTGCTTCCCTCTTGTTCCTCATCAGCACTCGGAATAATGCAACAACAGATACATTAACTTCTACAGAGACACTGGTACTCAGATCTCAGTTTTAATTGTTACAGAAAATTTCTCCCGATTCTGAAACCTTTTTTGAGTGTAACTTTCGGTACATTTTTATGGCACTCTTCCATGGTAGACAATTTTTCGAGGTGGTGGTAAAATCACAAAGCTCTATATTGATATTGTGTTGTCGGTAGCGCGGAATCCGATCTAAGCGCTCATAAAAATAATTATTTGTCGATTCATCTCACTTCTTCTACCAACGGAACGTGGAGGAAATTTTGTTTTATGATTCTTCCTAATTTAAAAAAAACAAAAATCAAAAATCAACCAATCGGATAGATACTTCTTTATAAGTAAGTGATAAAAAAAATATATTAAATATACATCAACAGTTTGCCATAAACAACTGGGATTGTCATATGGAAAAAGAGTTCTTAGAATCAAAGATCAAATAGGGCTATGAAAATTTCGCGCATTGTAATAATATATATATGTATATATAAATAATATATATATAATATTTATATCTATATATACAAGCAAGTTCCTATTTTCTTTATTCTTAGCAAGACTAGAAGCAAAGTATTGTTCTTTTGTCCATTATTAGAAGTTGGCCAATTCGGCTGAGAGCACGTAAGCGACAAATAGAATCAATACTCTTGGCTCTTTATACACTTTCGCCATTTTCTAATCAGGTTTCAATCGGTTGATGCATTTTTTGCCAATAAAACAACACTTCACGTTTCACACAAAATGGCTAAGTGTTGTTGGCCATTAGGCTGGTCAACGAACGTAAAATGGCTACGTGCCACATATTTATATAATGTATCAATATCCAAAATGCTGTTACATGAGTAATGCGGGGTAATAAAATATTTCATAGTAACGTTGTGGCAGGGAGAGTTTGAAAAGATATTCTTGTTAAAAAAAGTAAATTTAAAAAAATTTTTAAAAAATATTCACTGGAGGAATATTTGATCTGATTTTAGATTCTCTGGAACGGCTTCGGTTTCTAAGTTACGAAGGCATCTCCTTTAACATTCTGGTCAGTACTCTTTTGTGGAACTTGGATACACGGAATTGGTTCATCAAAGGTCACTAAAAGTTTTCTACTCCTCCACCCCCAATTCTAGATTAACATTCATTGGACGATTGTTCAGAATTGAACTTTTGCAAGATTTAAGAAAATATTAATAGGCCACTTCCGAGCTCTGTCTTTGGTACACTTTGTTAGTTTCACCCATGTATTATAGATTTTGAGATATATGAAGTCTAATTTTACTCTCAGACTGAAAATATTATGGTTTAGCTTCCTGTACCGGTCAAATTAGAGTCCAGCTTTGGTGGCAAGTTCCCTTAATAGAGTGAAATGTCGTGGATGGATGTGTTCTTGAGTGATATACTTCAGACTCTTTATTAGATAAGTTCTTTGATAATATTGGAAGACATCCAGTGGATAGTGGGAAGATAGAGCGGCGTTTAGAAGTTCTGAATATTTCGATGTACCAAATTCGGATGACATAGTTTACTACTAAACGGATAATGATTTCGAATGTTGTAATTTTGAATGGTGCAGGCCCTGCTTGCATCTTTATATTTCAAATAAGTGCTCCCGTCGATAAACTTCGAGAGCTTTATTGCGACTGCGAAACCTGTTGTTTAACGCTGATGTAAAAAAAGCACTGTCGAAGTAGGCACTACTTCAGAAGAAGCACTAATAAGTAATAGGAATCTTTACTTCTCCTAGTCACACTCGACTCTCGCTTCATTGCCACAATTTCTCAACAGGGAAACTATTGGCTCGTGTCCCGACGTATCTTCGGTTTTCGTAGAGTAGAAACTAGTTACAAGCCAGGTAAAAGAAATTGGAGCCATCTGGAGTCTTTCAATTAATGATCAGTTTCAGTGTAGAAAAACGAAAATGAAGAGCTCACCTAATTGAAAGAGTATTAGATCTGATATCTACTGGTTGAAGCAAAGTAAACAAAGTAAAAGAGGGCATCCCTGCATTAGAGAGCTGAAAGCTGAGCTCTGCGGCAGCTTAATAATCTTCGCTGATATCTAAAATGATAGTTATGTTGAGAAATTTAATTTCTACATGAACAGCTGTCCATCAGTGGTACTTTAATTGGAACTGTATACCTAGATTTACAACTAAACTACATTTGTAGCCGAGCGCTTCAGTTATTCAATTAAAAACCGACCGTTTAAGTACACTTCGGACATTTTAAGTGGTTCGTTAACTATATTTGCAGCATCTGCTTTCGTATTTGTGGCTTTGTGCATGTGTATGGATGTACATGTGTGAATGTATGTGTGTGTGTGTCCAATAGTTAACTTTATTTACAGCATGACAAAAGTGAAACTGATAAAACAGCAGATTTTCTGTGCCACAACAATTGGAACAATCACTTTGGTCGGTTGGTCGCTAGCGTTAAGAATGAAAGGAACAGAAATTGCAAAACCGGAAGCGGAAGCGGAACAAAACAAAACAAAGAAGCGAGTAGAAAGAAAAACAACAACAATCGTGTAAAACAAAGCAGAAGGTGGAAAAGGCAAGCGTGGGAATGCGCTGCTAGCAGAGCGGTGGTTAACAGCGAAGCAAAAAAGAAAATGTATAAAAATGTATAAAAGCAACGAAAGCAACAACAAAGCCAACAAAAAGAAGCAGCAACAATTTTAAAGAAGCGCCAACAAAAATAGCAACCGCTGACAACCCCAACAATGCACGTTATTGCAATGAATAACAGCCAGCAATGGCATCAACGGCAGCATCAGCAACAACAACAACAACAACTACAAGAAAAATGATGCATACATACATACCAAAAACAATAACAATGGCCAGCAGTGCACTTTTAGTGACGGCAATTAAAATGCAAACAACTGCAATAATATGCACAGTCACACATACATATGTACAAATACATACATACGCACATACAGATGTATTTGCAATACAACACTGCAGCTATTGGCAACATTCAATCGAACAGCGAATAAAAATGACAGCCATCAATCGAGCTTAACGGTAATAACAATGACAATGCACGCTGGAGTGGTATACCTTCTTTGTTGTTATAAATACAAATACATACCTACATATATATGTGCTTATATATTCAATTGCCTGCGCGCTTGCATTACCGCTGTTGCGCAGCTGTTGCCGCAGTTGTTATTGTTGTTGTGTGAACGGGTAATTGAGTGCAATCGCCATGTTGCCCACAAACGCCACAGCAACAATACTAATTGCAGCTAATTGAAATATTCAGACCAATGGAACATCAAAATGCGAATGCGAAATCAAACAAACCAGCTACGCCGACCAACCCACCGAACAACCAACCTACAACCAACCTACCAGCCAGCTGACCCGCACCGCACCAACCCATCAACCGCATCGAATCAACCAGACAACAGCAGCAACAGTAGTTGAACAACGAAAACATGTCAGTGGCAACCATCAGTGGCAGCTGCAGCAGCAAAGCAACAAAGCAACAAAGCATCCAACGAAGTAAGCTGCGAAAGCGCCGCCCCCCCCGAGTATGCTAAACCACATAATTACTCAGCGGTGGCGAAGTGGTGTGGCCGTGTTCACTGTGTTGCTGGGTGTTCGGTTTGTTGGTCGCTTAATGACAACAAATCAATGAAATTTAATATGGCCAAACAGTATTCGTTGGTGAAATCGTCAAAAATTCATAGCTCACTTCGCTGGCAGCAGTTGTGTGGCACAAACCGCAATCATTAATAATCAGTCCAATCAAAGACGAAAGAAAAACGAAAACAACAACAATAACAATAAAAGAGACAACAAGTGGTAACAATGGTAAGAACAAAAACTAAATAGTTTTACAAATAATGTTCAGCACAGTGTGTCGCGATTGCGTGGCTTGTATTAAAAAAAAAAAGGATCAGAAATTAAATTAGCAAGATTTTTGACACTAACCTTAGGTAATTGAAAACGCACTTTCTTGGAATTTACTTATATTTTGAAATGTTGATATAAAGCTATAAACCCCTAAAAATATGCAATAGTAGAATACGCGATCGTAGTGTGAACGTTTTTCACTTTTATCAGCGTGATAACAGAAGTCCGATTCGGCCGTAAGACTGCCATTTAAAAATTATTTTCTGCTTTCCAGGTATACTTTTCACTAGCACCAGACTTTTTTTCAACTCTCTGACCCTGAATAGAAAATGCTATGGCTGCAATGCGTTCTTTTTTAATATTTTTCCTTTAACATGGAAAAGACTGTCACCTGTCAAATTTGACAATTCATTATAGTACAAAAAAAAAAATACCAAAACAAAGATTTACGAAGCGCTATGTTTTTATATACCAACGTGCGGATATCCGTTGACCTGGCATGTAATCATACATACTCACAAAAATACTTTTCCAAAGGTGACTTAAAATCCATTGGTCAATGCCTTTGATACTACAAAACAGGACTTGATATAACTTATATATGAAAAGAAGCTTGGTCGAATACATCAAAAAGTTTAAATTTATTATTCACAAACAATCCTATAACGGTTTGCCAACCTAGCTTGAAGAAAAAGAGTTGACCAAATTTTTTGTAGAATATTGTCCCTAAAATAATCGCTGAACTTGGAAAAGTATGTTTTTGAAGTGATATGTAAAAATTTTCACTTTCAATCTCAAACTGAACTCTAAGCGAATGATTCACTTTGACAAAGTCAAGAAAAGCATGCGGTATGAGATGCTCGAAGAGGGCTACCACCCTGTTAAAATTGATAAGGAAAAGGATTTATTACAATACGGGTATTGAATTAATATTATTGAAGAAATAAAGAAAATAATTAATAATAAAGTAACCAAATACTTAACTCAAGCTTCTACTTCGTGTTAATAACATAGCCTATATTTGGTAGAGTTTTGAACTTTAATATCCATACTGAACCCTGAACTCATTTTCTACTACTGGGTTGCCACTCTAACTAGGTTGTTTTAACTAATTCAATATTTGAGAAAATTGGTGCAAATACAGTTTGTTTGGTGTGTGTGTGGCAAAGCAGATTTGTTCTATAAGTTAAAATTATTAGCGCATCAAATTTACGAGTATTGTGACAAATATGGATGGTTGAGTGAGCCACAGCAGGCTTTTCGAGTTAATTTCCGGCGCACAATTGCACATCACGATTCACGATATGTATATATATATATATATATATAGATGTATATATAATAAGTATGTTTTTGTGTAGAAATGCAGGGTATTAATTTTTATTGAATATCCAAATGCGCAAATTGCATAGATCGGCTTTCAGTGTGGTTTTATATTCACTGCGCTCGCTTAGCGCATACACATGCATTTCTGCTATAAATATTGTATATAATGAGCATGGCAATATGTCGATGTCAAATCAACCACATCAGCAGTTTGACATCCGTCATGACATGGTAAAAATATGTTTGCGCACAAATTATATATTGACAATTTGCTGTATATACGTGTTTTGTGCTCTCGCAACATGTTGCACAGGGTGTAATAGTTTTGTTCACCTAACGGTTGTTTGCAAAACCTAAAACTATTCGAGAAAAATTTAGGACTATATATATTAAAATGTTTGGGATGCCGAGACGAACTGTCTTCTCGATATTAGTCTATCTGTGCGTTAGTCAACAAGCAATGTGTGTGGCCCCGTTAGTTTTTATAGAACATTTCATATCTCACAAACTACGCGACCAATTTGAGCAAAACTGCACACAATTACGTTCAAAATCCGTCCGTAAAGTTCAAAAATAGGCGATATCGGACTACAACCATGCCCACTTTTCATAGAACGCCAATTTGAATGCAACCACTTTATTTTACTTACCATTTTATTGATAAAGTTGTCAATAAAGCAAAACTTAGCACATTTAGTCACAGTAATTATCTTCTAAAAATGTTGAGAATCGGTCAAAACTTTTTCTATACCTCATATACCGAACATCGGAATCTCCTTCCCTCTAATTGATTTCTAATCGCATATATAACACAATATCTTGACGAAATTAAGTATAAGTACTCTCCTGACCACAATATAGTTTGGTGCCAAAAATTCATGAAATCGGTCTAAACGCCCCCAAATACTTATTTTGCTTATTTCCGATCCACTGGTTGATATGGTCTATACCGTACAAATTGGTGTGAAGCTGAGATGTAATATTTCAACAAAATTAATCAAGAATATTTCGCTTATTAGCAAAAAATTTTAATATCAAGCAAGAGATCGGTTCATGTCTTCCCCAGCACTAATATAAGGATTACATAATAATAATTTCTGTTATTAAAGTTCACTTTATACCTCATATTTCGAATTTTAAGTAAGATATTTCAAAGAAACTGCGAGAGCGGGTGTCACTTGGTGTCAAAAACTACCGCAATGGGTTCTCAATTACGCTTAGTATAGAGCGTTGAATTCCATTTTTGTTTTTTAATTTCAGCGACCATTTACATTCGGTTGCGTCCAAACTTCGTCCTACTTTACTTGTTTAGTATTATTGTCGCCTGGATTTGCTCATTGTATTTGATTTGTTTGAATGTTTTGCTATTGTGATATACAAATTTAAACGCATATTGAATTAATTAAAGACTGTTATTAATTAGCAAGTGAATTGAATAGAATAAAACCTGTTTCATTTGCTGGCTAATTCAGCATATGTAAATAATTTGTTATACAATAATTTACTCGTATGTACAATACTCACAAATTTTCAACAAAATCAAATAAATAAGGTGAAAAGTGAAATTCAGTAGATATTTCTTGAAATAGTCATACCTTTTATTAGACTTAGCAATTGTTCTGCAACACATTGCATAAGAAATTCAGCTGCCTACGGATCGATGTCGTCTTATCACCCACTTTTGGTACGACTTTATCTTCGATATAAGACAAGATATAAGATATGAGATATAGACATACTTTATCCGTTTATTATTTAGCAGATGTATGTGGGTTTTAACTTAAACCTTTCAACCTAAGAGTTTCAACAACTTCTAATCTTATACCAAAGGTGACAAGGTTTTAAATAGACCAATAATTTGAGCGCAGTTATGAATTAGCACAAGAACTCGTGCGACTTTGTGGTAGTGAATCGTTTAAAGCATCCTTTTATTAGTTACATGACAGTACTTAAGATCGAATGTAAGTCGGGATTTCTAACTTTAGAATTATGAAAGGTAAGAATTCCTACAGTCAACAACTTCGCGGGACATTATAAAGAATATTGAAATAAATTGTGGTAATAAAGATGTATTTTATTTGTTCCCGAGGTTAAGGTTAGGTTAAGTTGTAGGTATGGTCCTCAAATCCATCAAAGGTAACAAAGGATCTTACTTGAACGGCTGTAAAACGTTGGTCCCTTATGATGCCCAAAACCCGTAGATATGGATCACCAGATAACCCTAATAGATCGGTAGATCCAAATCGGATCAATCAAGTATTTTGAACCTAACCTAAATTTCTTAAAAATTTAAAATTTCTTAAACAAAAAAATTCTTACCCTAAAACTATGCTTTTATTGCCCAAAACAGTACCCCAGCCAGCGCGTACAGTAATCGCCGGCCTCAATTAACCTCAAATTGTTCGTAATACAAAAAAACGGAAGGATCAGTGAGAAAATCGGAAAGGCTTTTGCGCGTGAGCAGGGCAAGTTGGTGCGAAATCCTTCCTATTCTCCACAAAGCCTTATTAGGGATCATCGAGACAAGATTTTACTTATGAATTACGTTCTTAAAAACAAAAATCGAAGCCACAGTGATCCTCTTTTATTCCTCGGCTTTCTTATACGAAGCGCTCTGAAAAGGTTTTTCATGTTTCCTCACCGGAGTGCCTCCTGACGATTGTTTTTAGTAAGCATAAATTTCAGCTTAAGTTTCTTCGGATCCAAAATAGTTCTATTGATAGTAAAACATTTTCCATTTAAACAAATTTAAATTTTCTCGAGACTTTCACAACAACCTCGTTTCAAAAATAAACAAAGTTTGAACAAAAAGAACATGCTAACTCAAAAATATGAAATAAATAAATATGATATACACGGGCACTCGTAAATAATTTGTGTATAATGAAATATTTAATTTCAAAGTTCACATTTTATTGCAAGAGGTTAAAATATTAAAGTTTTTATGATTATGCAATATAAAATGAATAAAAGGATTAAATGAGCCATGTTCAAAGCTTTGAAGTTAGTGAGTTTTGGTAGATTACAATTTCTTTTTATGGACTCAGCAATTTCGTCTGGCCAAAGAACGATAAGAAATGTGGATGAAAATTGAATAATTATTAATTTACTTTGCTTGTGGCAATGTGACCTATTATATACATATATATATATATTCAACAATTACAGCGCCGCAGCATCTGTCTTTTGCAAGTTATGCCTTTTCAGATAATTCGCAAAGGTATTTTGCTCAAACCACTTAATAAATATGACGATGCTAATAATTAACTGTGCTTTTCACTATTCTAACAAGTGGCATATTTCTGTTGCTTTACTTAAACATCCAGAAGACTTCACAAGCCTTTTGCAGCTTAGCTGTCTGTGACATTTACCGTTAAAGCATTCCTGCAATTATAATCTTCATTAAAGCGCCGTAAGCGAAAAATTGCCGCTCATCAACGCCGATTGTGTGAATCGGTTGGAGGATGTCACGACGCTTAGCAGTCATTAGCTGTGGCACGCAATAGAGATGTGCTAGGAGCAATGATTTTACACTTAGCCAACCGCCAAGGCTGATATGGTGTAGCGATTCCCTTTTGCTTCGCGCTGCAAACAGGTGCGCCATGTCGCCAGTTGTTTTTAATCACTCGCTGTTGAATCAGCACTTTTTGTTTGTGCCATTGTTGCCAATTAATTTCGGTGGATGCAGTACTCAGTATAACTGATAGTAATTAACCGAAAACAAAAAGTTTGATTAGCTGCTTTTGAAACACCTGACGTGAATTCATTAATTAAATATGTGCGGTGAAAAGCGGATAGCGGGGCTGCTATAAACCTAATAAGCCGCTAGCGAGAGCTCTATTTACTTTGCGTCAAACTGCGTCAGACAACAATTGTCGACATTTAGGAGGCTTATTAATTTTGAATGGTGGAAATTTTGGATAGACTACCGGGAGACTAAACAAATCCTTAAACGCCATACTTCCACGGATTCAATGATGTTGGAGTAGTATCAAAATTATTCCGCGCGTGTTCAGAACACTTTTTTATCAAGGTTATGCGAATGACTTCGAAATTTTTTTGTGAAGAACATTGGAATTCTACGAAGATACGATGCTTAATATTTCTCCTAATGTAAGCGTAACCTCAATCTTTTTTCTGTTTCATTTCCTCTTGTGTTATTATCGTTGCAGCGGTTATTCGAACTACGTTTAGAAGTGGGTTTAGTAAGACGATGTGTGTTGTCACCGACGATTTTTGCTGCAGTGCTGAAATCTGAGTTTAGGACACTGACAATCTAAGGTACTAAGGTACTCCAAAAGAGTTATTTCGGCGAAATAATTATGTTTTATTCGATGAATTCTTCATCACTGTAACATCCGATAGAGCAGGGTTGCTCCACATCTATCTGATTAAAGCTGGACTTATGCATAATCTTGACCCGGTAGACTTTTTACACGGTTTTAGAAAAGTTATACAACGGTTAGATATAACGCAAGAAGCGTATATACGTACGCTTTAAGAATGGCGCTAAATTTCCCTTTAAGGAACCAAAGGGGTTGACCACTCGTTTTGTGAACTCATTTACTCATTTTACTATGTACTACAGAGATGCTCATTTCTATGGGTCTACTCAAACAATACCAAAGGGGTCAACTACCAAATGACTTCCAATCTCTACAATCGATTTGAAATCTTGCGGATTTTCCTCCAACATGGGTTTATTTCAGAATATCCCTGATTATCTGCATTAGATCTATAATGAAGAACCCTATAAGGTTAGTATTCTTAAGCATGAGGTTTAGCTTCGTAGGGAAGGCGGAGCGTTGAAAGTTGACTCTGAACAAAGTTACCAGGCAACCGAAACTTCGTATCCAATAATGGTTCACAATGGAATCAATACTAATACGGATCATCTTTGTAGCTCTGCTTGAGCTGAGCAGATGGACTTGATTGTTGAACAAACAAGAGCTTTCGCCCATTTGTGGCAAAAAGCTTTCAAAACCCCACCTTTTATCTGCCCCATCTCTTAGATACCGCTAAGGTAATACCAGAAATAATAATTGGACAACTGTGACACTTTTACATATTTTTCAGGGAATATCAGCCCTAAGTTCTATCGCTGTCATAGTTTAAACTTCGAAATATTTAAAGAATTGATCTCTCCCGGATAAAAACCCGTCACCCACTTAGTAATGCATATTATGCGGGTAATTATCATGAACATTGAATTACCGCATTATTCTTTGCGTAAAGTGCTAGTTAAAAATGTGCGCTCACCCTTCTGTTATGTGTACAAAAATAATATTATTATGGCAACCATGGAGAGCGCTTGTGAAGCGCTGACATTCTAAAGGACAACTATTACGCTTTAATTGAGAGCGGTATAACAAAATTTTATGTGATACCAGTTGACAGCTTGTTAGGGACAATCAAAGTGAAATATACACAAGAGCGACGAAGATGAGAAGATAAGGAGGGAAATAAATGCGAAATGACGTGCTTAGTGATGAGGGCTGCTGAAGACATAATGCATGTCGAAAACTGCAAAGAAAATTTAATACAAAAATGGAGAAACTGTAATAAAACGCAAACGAAAAAGTTTTCAATGCAAAATAAAAACAACAAAAAGAGGTTTTCAACACATTGTGACAGTGGAATAGTAAGCGTGTACATTTTCGACACTTGCTGGTAATGAGCAGCTACAACAGCAAATTGAACGCAACAATGTGGCAGAAATGGAGAATGTCAAGTGATTTTAAAAAGTCAACAGTTGCCTTGTAGGAAAAGCGGTTTTCAAAGTGGGTTTTTATCTGCTGTGGAGGATCTAGTTTTAGTTTGTTCGGGGTTCAGCCATACCAGCATGGGTTCTTTTATTTCCTATTGACGGAAGTAAGTATATCAAAGACTTGGGAGGGTTATTTTCGATTTGCGAATACAATCAGTCTATAAGAACATGGTTGCATTTGGCATTGCGGCAGAAAAAATATTTCTTAATATCATATATAATTTAATTCACGTTCAGCGAAATTGAATAAATGAAGAATGCAAAGCACCAATCTGGCAAATTTGAGTGAAAAATATAACAACAGAGTATATTAATACGAATAGTATTAAAGCAGCTTTCATCACTTCGAAGAATTTCCTATTGGGTATATACAGAGATGTGCTGTAAATGTATCATCATTCCCACTTATATGAGAATTCTTACATTGGCTATTATCATCAATTTTATGTCTGTTTCGCAACATTTATCTCATTGCTTCATTCAGAACTTGTGAGTTGGCATCTTGACCCTTTGACATTTGGCTCATGCACCCATCAAGTTTTTCATTCCCTCCGCTCTTGCGCTGCCCTTAAACACGCCTCCTAGCAGCACAGCAAATTGCACTGCAATTACGTCTGTACTAAAATTTTAATAAACCACAAAGTTATTGCGAAAATTGTCAATTGCCAACAAATGGCCAGAGAAGATGAATAATAAGTAAAAATGGAGAAGCGAGGGATGAAAGTGCCAAGTCCCAAAATTAACGTGTAATTGGCGGCCAAGTTTTCGGGTCATGACACTCACCAACACCAGTTGCCATCAATGCCTTTGGATCCGGAGGCCACTTAAAGCGTCATTATTTGCATGGCAAATGGACAGGCGTATGAGTAACGGGGCTTATTCTGCCTGCAGGGACGCGAAAACCTACCGACGCGGTGTGTAAGAGTAGCGTGAACGCGGTTGACTTGACCTAGTATGTAAATTGACATTGTCTGTTGGATGCTTTCTTTTTAATAATTTTGTTTGTGTTTTGACGAAAGTGAGCTCGATTTGCAAATTGTTTGTGAAAGTGATGAACTTTCTCTAAGTTTTCTCTAAGTGGAAGTGAGTTAATTAAAATTAGCTACAAGCTGTGAGGGCCGAAATTTGCTGGCACAAGTGCAGGGGTGGTTCATAGGTAAGAAATTTATGTACTTATATCTATTTATATCAGCTATTTGGAGCTACAATGAGGAAAAGATATTCAATATAATAATTCTTTCGTTTAAAAGCTATGAACAATTGAATACCATTCTATTACTAGTCTGAACTTCTCCAAGTACAAGAAATTTAAGAACGTTTTTGATGCTCAATTTTATTTTTTAAAACACTTTCCTTCTCTCTCTTTTATTTCTAACCACTGCATCGAACACCTTGATAATGAGTAGTTAGTTGAGGTTTTATTCGTCGCTTCATCAAAGCTGTTCGAAAAGTCGAGAACTGAAACTTTCAAGAACTCAAACCCAAAGGCATCGGCCATCATGTATGAGATTCAGTAACGGCTAGCCAGTCCGTCCTGTGTGTTTTTCACGGGATGTCCGAGACCGCTGATACTGACTGATATAGGGTGTGTCATTTTTAAAGCCAGTATCTAAAATGTCTAGCAAATAATTAGACCTAGTGTAAGCTTTGCAAGATTAAGAGGCTGTCTAAGCTTTAGGGAGAGTATCTGAAAAATTAAGAGCTAAGGTTTATAGAGTACCTGATTAGCATTACAAATCGTTTAATTTGTTAACCTTTGCTTTAGAGTGTGCAAATTTACTTAAGGCATTCCATAGTTTTCCCAACAAGTTACATTACATGTCGAATACGGAAAGTAAAAGTCGTGGTCGAATATTTTTGGCCTGTACTGTATTCGTGCGTCATACAAATTCATTCTGGTTGTGATAAAATCAAGGGATCAGAGGTCTAGGCAGGATTATTAGGGATTGCTACGCATTTGGCTGCCTCCATGTCACTTAAACGGCAACTTATTGCTCCTATAATAGATTTTCCAGGCCTTCCACCTACAGTCCACTTACAGCATTATAAATAATTTTTCCAAAAATTTGCTTTTCTTTTACTTCAATGGTCGATATGCCGGGTTAAGTTCGGGACTTCCTTTAAATTTCGGACTTAAGCAGCGGTTCCTCTTACAAGTCACTAAAAGGTTTGGTTTAGTCTGAGACTATAACCGAGGCTAATTTTGCCGATACACCACTTGGGTCCGGTGCTTCAAAGTTTTTTGAGATTCTTACATGTTCCTCATATGTGAGCAGAAGTAGTTCTTAAGTCATTTCATTTTTAATTAAAAAAAATTATTAAATTAAATTAATAATTAAATATGAGGAATACTTTTTGGACAGCTGTTAGGTTCGCTTTTGGTATCGTTGCTCAAGTCGCTTTATAACAACAGTATATACAAGATCTCCTATTATTCCTTTCACCGCGAGTATTAGCGGGTCTTTAAATATCGACCATCTTCTCCTTTTCTCCTCTTCTCCTCTTACCACTAAAACCTTCTAGCCAACACTAGAAATGTCTTGATGAAGCAAAGACGAAAGCCTTCACAAAATGTACTAGAGAATTTCCTTGCCGCTTTTGAGAGCGTTGCGGAAGTGTTCTTACATGTTAAGCCAGTTCGTTTTAGTAAACGAAAAGAATCCAACCCTGCAAAGGAAAATACGCCTTCAAGTCCGAGGAAGGAAATGATAGTCAATGAAGTTTAGTGAGAGCCAAAAGGCTATGAAAACAAGGAAGAGCTAGTGAAGACCTGACTGCGAGGGAGGGTGCGCAGAGTGACGGAGAGTGTGAGCTAAGGAGAGAACCGGATGGTGTAAGCTAATGAGGACTCCGGAGTGAGTGAAACAGTGGGAGAGGGAAGTGGTGGGATCCAGTGAGAGATCAGAATGGCGAGAACCTATGAAATAAACGAAGAGTAAACCTATAACGGAGAGCTGGCAAGTGAAACCCAATGCCAGAGTTGAAGGTAATCAGAGATTAGGTGAGTGTGAGAAAATATGAAATCCGGCGAGTGAGAACTAATTAGAAAGCCGTCCCATCATTGTTCGAGTATTGGTCAAGTAGTGTATAAATTTTAACCGATAATTGTGCGAGTATCGCTCTAATCGGGCTCTAGCCAGCTGTAAGTTAAGGACTAAGTTGATCGGGATCAACCAATCAATCAATCAATTCGACGATGGTGTCATCAAATAAGCAAGCAGCGCACTGGAGTAGAAAATGAGACATTTTTATTCTTCGCACAAAAGCAAGCATCTCATCATTATCATTCTTCGTAAAGTTAAGAATAACTGATTTGTTGAAGGAGAGAATTCTGCCAAATGGATTAGATTCCTTCGTCTGCGTTAAGAGAAACGCTGGTTCCCAGAAGACTTTCGAAGCCTGGATATTTGAAAAAAAAAGAGAATAATATTGAAGTTTGAGTATTAAGTTCCTTCACCCAAGTTTGCTAGATTCCAATTGTTTAAATTTCGAAAAATCATATATTTTTCTATTAAGAAGTGGTAATAATAATTTTAATAAACTTTACAGCAATGTTAATAATTCTAAAAATTATTGTTGTTTCTTAATATGAAGATTTTATGCACGCATATCAATGATTGAGCATAAAATATGAGTTTAACTCAAACCACTTAACCACTTGCTTATGAGTTATTGTCAGCGCTTTGAATCCAAATTTGTCACACCGATTCAGTACGAAAATAGGCAAACTGTGGCCAGTCACGCAGCAACGCGGCATCAATTCTTCAGTGTCAACGATGCTAGGAGATAGACATGAATACGGACGGTCATATGTGTATATACGAAGCCATATGTGCTTTGTATATATGTACTTATGTGTATAGGCTTCAATTGTATGGGCGTCAAATGATATGTCGATAGCTCTTCCGGAAAGCGGAAATCCAACACGTACGGCACACATATATTTCCATAAAGAAGCAAGCAATATGATTAGGAAACCAAAGAAATTACAAAAAAAAGATTATGTAAATGCTAGCAATATGTGCGGGTTACAAAAATGTCAACAATTTCCTATGATTATCTTATTTCCTTGAGCTCTATGATAAAAACGACGCGCTTAACATAAATCACACTTATGAATGCTAAACGCAACTTTTGGTTATTACTTTGAAAATAGCCTTGAAAATTAAAAAATCTTTGATACTCCTCTTACTGATAAAAGCATTAATTCGCTAGTTTTCCTTTCAAACTTAAAAGCCAGCAGAATTTGGTTTAGTCACGCTATGGAAATGTGCCAACAATGCCTTGACCACATAACTGCTAATTTGCTTTGCTATTGGACTACTATTGTCCCTGCTGCATTCCATTTGTGCGAAGTTTTTCGCTGTTGTTGTCTTTATGATAAATTGCTCAACGATTGTTTTTATTGCGTATACGCCCTGTCATACACCGCGGGTATGGCGAATGATTTTAATATTTAGCATTTAATGTGAATGAATAGTGATTTTTTAAGTCAAAAAGGTTGAAAAGGTATTAGAAATTGAAATAAGTATGAATAAATAGCATCCAAGAGAAGCGAATGTACATTGGAAAAATAAATAAAAATTAATAAATTTGGTTAACTTGACTAAACAATATACTAGCATATGCTTTTTATATGCAAGTTGCCTACGATATTATTGTTAACACGCAACAGTTTAAAAAATTGCAAACTTAAACTTTCTTAAATGAAACGTAAGCTTTATGCAAAGAAGGCGAAAAATTTCCACTTCCTGCCTATTTTTATTGCTTCATAGCTAAAATTTCCGCTAAATGATTGCGCGGCAAACATTCCAAGAAAAATGAAAAGGTAAGCCAAATAACATAACTAGAAATGAAGCAGGAAGTTACTTGTGAATGCTTTGGCAGCAATAGGATGCAGCCAATTATTGTGAACAGTCCACAGAAGGCATTAAAAACGAGCAAAAGGCAAAAGCAAAGTCAGCGAAAATTGGTTGCATTTAAATTCTTATATAAGTTTGTTGCTGATCTAAATGAATTTGACCTTTATTTAGCAATTTTATTCATGGTTAATGGAGAAGCCGGCATTGCATTGAAAAACGGCAAGCAACCTAATAACTGCCTTGTAGAAGAAAATTATGCCTCTTCCAGAGAGTGGGTTACCAACTATATATACTGCTCGCAAGTGGCTACACTGTACGTCGAAATGCCGCTCAACTCAATCAACCATACATTTTTCGTATTTCCAAAATAAATGTTTCCAAAATAAATGAACAATTCAGGCACCTATCGGAGTGATAGAAGTAGGTAACAATTCGCTCTTGCGAAGATGGTCATCAAGGGGATTGAGAATGAAATTCCTGCTAACCGAAGAAGAAATTTTCTATCCGGAAAGATGTCTATGAACACCCATAATACATGGGTAGGGAGTGGTTTTGGTAAAAGTCGTGGTATGAAGGAACTTAGCTTTGTAAATCGTACATCAACTGGCCTATGCAGTACAGAGCGTCCGATGTCCGGTTCATAAATGCCAGTACCTTTTCTCTACTTCATCTCAAATTAGATCATAAAGCAGTGTTTATAAATATGAGGGGCGGCATCTTCCATGGACCACAAATTTATAGCGAAATTTTATGACGCAACAAATCCTTTTTTCCATTATCTGAGATAATTACCATGTATTAACTCCGGAATTTTTTTAAGAAAGTTTTTTATGATGTTTCTGATTTTTTCCAAGGGACGCATTAAAATTATTACTCTTTTGGGGCTGTTGTCACTTGAGTGTAAATGTGTCACGTACCGAGTAAAAGACCTTCTCTCCCCATTTGTTAAAGCTCTATATAGTAGTTTTTTGAAACCTCTGAATTCAAATTTCATGTTCGGATTAAGGCTGTGACGGCCCTCCTGAGAATAGTTTTACCAAGGTTTTCTACATGATCGGGCCGGAACATTTCAGTACCAAGCTTTAACAGTGACAAGCTCTTCTTTTGAAGAGAATAAGTTTAGAGCCTAAAGCTGCAAGTTAAAATGTATTTTCATTGGCCCATATCTTTCAAAAGAGTTCGTGCACAACATTTATCAATTTCTCACCATCCTGCTTGAATGACTCTACCAGTAGTCCGCAGGCAATTGAGGCTTCACATGTCTCTTTAGTCGACGGATATAGTGCTACTGGCACTGTTTTGGGATGACAGAACTTAAACTCAGCCAAGACGGCCTCTAGTCTCTCACTCAGACTCACTCAGACACTCTTCAAATGACTATCCATTAAAATATTACCCTTATGCAGGTATGAAAAGAGAGTGGGAGTGGGAAACTTTAGAAGTATTTTTTATGAAAAGACGAATTTGGGGAAAACTGATCTCGGGCAGACTCTAATAAAAATAAAATATCACTAATCTCCATAATTAATTTCATTGTGGAACTTCAGCATCAGTTCCTGATAGCTCATGCCTTTCAACTCAACTGTTGCTACTGCTCTTGCCGTAAAGGCGCTCTCCTGTTGAATAAAGCCTTTCATTAGATACATAACGCTTAATATTGGCACAGTGCCTGCCCTCCACAGCTGCGAGCGTACACGGGACATAAAACTTAATGTTCCAAGGCTGCTTTTGATGAGCATAAAATTAATGTTAATATTAAGAATTAACTTGTTGTTGTTTTTGCTTTATTTGCCAATAATTTTTAAGTTTAAATTAAATGCCATACCTACAGACCTACAGACAGCAAAGCATGTGCCCTTATGTATAACTGAACTGGCATGGTGATAAATTGTAGATAATCATTTCGTTTGGCTCATGCTGACGGCAGTTTCATTTCAAATGCACACCAACTACACGCCAAATAAATCTAAAAGCAAATTGTGCTCATTTCGTTTCGTAAGTGTTATGTTGAAGGCATCTTGAAATGTGTGTTGGCATTGGTGTTTGTGGTGTGTGTGTGTGTGTGCGCATAGGTGGCTTCGGGAAGGCACGCGCTTGACTGACAGTATGCGCTGACATTGCTTGTTCTTGCGAACTATGTGACATAAATCAGCTGCATATGCAAATTTTATGTGTCTCCCTACTTCATTATTGTATTTATACCTAAGTAGTTGTGTACATGTGTGTGGATTTGTGGACGTGTGTGTGTGTGTGTGTGTGTGTGTGTGTGCATTCTACATTTGAATGCCAGTAATTTGCCATTTAATGGGTGTGTCTCAATTAAAGTTTATTACCCAACATATCGTTCATTTAATGCATAGATATTTATGTGAATGTGTGTGCATGTGTGTATGATGAAACGAGTTTATTAAAAGGCGACTAGCGTAGACAAAGTTAAAGTTTAGTGTTTAATAAAGTTGCTATGAATGTGTGTTAACGCTGGCATCTGCATGCAATTGTTTTGGTTCTGCGCTCAAAATGCCATAAATACTTGCTTAATGTATTTGTACAACAAACACTTAAATGTTTACGAAGCGTAAAAGTTTATCGAGATATTTCGTCATCTACTGTCACCTGCTTTGGTCGCAAATTTCTGGTAAAGTGCGGTGGTTTTACAATTCTACGGGTTGAAAGCATTGTTTGTTGAAATTTATTAATTTAATTTTTTATGTTATGTTAAGTCATGTTATGTCAAGCTACGTTTCATTCGAACATATATGAAATTATCTGTATGTTAAATCTTATTAATTTAATGTATTATGTATACTATATTATGTTATGCTATGTTATGTTATGTTATGCTATGCTATGTTATATTATGGTATGCTATGTTAAGTTATGTAATGCTGCTTTAGAATTTTTTTCAATACTATTTGTTCGTTTATTATGTTATGTTACTTTGGGATGCAGTGTTATGTCATGTTATGCTATGCTAGTTCCCATTATGGTTTAATAATTCTTAGTTGCTGAATGCAAGTTTGCTAAAATTTATTAATTTAATATGACAAGTGTAACAAATTATGTTATGTAGTGTTATGTTAAGTTATTTTTTATATTTTATGTGATTCTGTTAATAATTACTTACAGTACATAATGTTCCGTTACACCAGTTCTGCTGTATTAAATCTTGTGTTGGTATGTCTTTTGTTGTTTTATATGTAACAACGTGTCATGATTCAGAATACTCAGAATTCAGTAAATTCAGAAGTTGTTTTAAAGCAATCTCCATTTGCCATGTTATATAATTATATGCTATGTTACATAACATAACTGTAAAGACATAAAGACAACATAAAGACATAATTGTCTTATATCTTGTTAAGTTATGTTTGTGTTATGCTATTGTTGTTGTTATTGTTAAGTTATCTTAAGTTATCTTAACTTATGTGTACTTTATGTTATTTTAGGTTAAGTTGTGTTATATTTTGATTTGTTTAATTTGATTTTCTGTCGTCTTATGCCATTTTTGCTTTTTAGTATAAGGTTATCAACGATTTATATTATGTTATGTTGTGTCTTGTTTTCATTTCCTTATTTATATCATATTTCGGTTATATAATATATTCCTTAAAAGAAATATATGTTTTTTCAATTGACAACCACACCATTGACACCACCCTGTTTCGGTATCATTATGACCGTCTGGATGTCAAGGAGGCATTAATGGTGCGATGCTTCTTTGGAAAATAATTAAATTGTTCCGCTTGGTTGGGCTGCAGTCTTCCAAACGAACAGTCACGATTGTGCAATCCTCCGTCTAAACGAATGCGGGTACTTTCAAATTTGAAATGCATACATACAATAACAACAATAGTGCACACCAAATATGCATTTGTGCGAGTATATATCCTGAGGTTGTCTTTAATTACTGTAATGACGATGACTTGCTGGTGGGGCCAAATAACGTCGAACAAGACGGACTACGGACTGCAGCAAAGGTAATGACTTTCGGCTCGTTGGCCAAATGCTGATAAACATAACATGCAACCGAACCAATTATTTGTTATTTTCGTTCGTTCGTTCGTTTTGTTGTTGCTTTTCCTATTCAGTTTGGAAATGTTAAGCGATTGAGTTGTTTGTTGTAATGGCAACTTTTGAGTAATGTGGGAGATATGGAGGTGAGAAAATACTTTGCTATGCTCCATGCATTATTTATTGTCAAGAATATATGTAACTGTTATTTTCGCTTTTTTTTTTTTTTGTTTTTTTTTTTTTTTTTTGGAAATTAAAGGGTGTTTTCATATTCAAGACATTTCTCGGCTGAAAGCTAAAATGTAAAAATATCAGAATTTTTTTAGTTTTCAGCGTTCTTTTTGGGGTAAGTCCGTGGTAGAATGGTTCATATGCTGTAGCAGGAATTGGCCGAGCAATTCAATGGGATAAAGAGTTACAACACAATGGCCAAATAGAAACTTTCGTTTTGTGAGAGTAGATTTGTGCGACGTTATCTTACAGATAGCTGAAGAAGTCTTACTTTGCACTATAAAGTATGTAATGTTATCATATGGATAATCTGGGGATAGAACTTATGACCTTCGAAAAGTGCTATTTGTATGCAAGTGGCTAGAGGGTCCTCCATGTTTTAGGACAGCACGAAAGGCTAACAAAAGACAATTGTTGACAGCAGAGTTCTTTTTCCACGTAACTATATATTATAGCTTATATAAGAAAAATCGGACAAATTTATCGTAATTTTAGTGTTTTTTTTTTAATCAGGTTCTTGTGCGATCTGACTATCTAACTGTCTGTCATTCTCCAATATATATATATATAATATATATATGTACTTCAAATCAAATCAAATTTGGCGTTTCTCATACACATGAATCCAATTAGAGCAGATGTTAAATGTAAGTAAAATTGAGCATATGTTTAATATGAGAAAATTATCTAATAACTAGGCGTATATTACATAAGTATTTATAATATTTGCTTCCATGCACATTATATGCCACTCACGTTCTACACAAATTGTACTCTATTACTTTGCCATCAAATAATGCCTTCCGCATATGTATTTGTATTTCATATTTATTCTTTGCTGAATATGTTTCCTTTTATCCTGCTTTATTGGAGTACAGCTGCGAGTTCGGTTGGAATGAGCTATTTTGCTTATAAAACTGTTTTTCTACGAAAATATAAAGGGAGGCACGTATGATATGATATGATATTGACAATTTACATATGATTTTGCTTTAATAAGATTATGCTGAGATATCTTTGAAGAGTTATTAAGTACAAGAAAAGCCACTTGTTTGCATTTGTTAGGTCAAAAGTAATATTCTAAATAGAAACTGAATCTTTTTGATTTATTTTGACTGTCCCCTACAATTAGTAAATTGGTTTTTATGATCAGTTTTTCCAAGTAAAAAATATTTTAAATTATATATTGATTTTTTATAAGTATATATATTACCTTTTTGGCATGTATGGCTCACCGAGTGGCATCCAAATACCTAGATAGGAAACTGATTCGCCTTAGAAGGCGAGCAATATATTAGTGGCGAATCGGTTAAAATTTGCAGAACACATGAAATTGCTTAATAAGGTCTCCTCTTAACGGCAGTGAGTTCTCCATCAGCTATGGTGGAGTATACTTAGCGCGTGCTGTGCCACTCACATCTTTATTTGTGAGCCCCACCAGAAGAACAAACTGTCGACTAGTGACGCTGAAGTTGATAGAACTATATTTGGAATCTATTTAAAAGCAGATTTATGAAGATAATTCCAACCTCAAAGTTCTTCCAAGTAGATATAGTGTAAGCTTAAATACAAGGTGCTTAAAAATTTGCTGGATGTAGAAAAATGGCTAAATTCTCGAACAACTTTAAGAACTGTTTTACACATAGTGCCATACGGCCAACGATTTCGTCAGTTTCATGGATCTCAAATTGATTTTCTGTTTCCCAAATATGGAAAATGTGCTGTTATTAACGCCGCTAAAGACACGCATGTTGAGCACATATTCTAAACAACCTTTTCAATATAAAGAATCATTTTTTTTAATAAGTCGAAAATAAATGTCTCAAGGTTATAACCGTAGAGAAAATTTAAAATATTTGACCTACAAACCTTAAAGCGGAGAATGACCTTAACATAACCATATATAATATCAGAATGTGTCTATATGTATAGGTCAAAATATTGATACCGTTAACTCAGTATATGCTTTTTTTAAATTTTATGTACTCACTTAATAGGAAACTGGTGCATAAGTCAGCAACATTGACAGCCAATATTACCCAATATCTGCATGTGAGAGTATATACATACATATGTGTTAGCTGGAGAGACTATCGCCCACGGAGCACTTCATTAGAATTTTTGTCACGTTTGCTTTTACTTTCACACGAAAAAGTAACGTTATTTCATTGCAGCTTATATAGCCTGATAAACAGTCAATCTACCCACACTCATACACATGCATATAAACACACACACACACAAACACGAAAACATGCATTTGAGATGGAGCCGAACGACGTCTATTTGACAGGCAATTTGATCAAACTATTTGGACACATACTCGTAAAACTGGCGCTCTGGTAATAGCTGTAACGAAGGCGTGAGACATACTCATCGAATAACGGTTAAATAATAGTAGAGGCGTTCGTTGAAGGAGTGTGCCGAGCGATGAGCATGCATGCAACACTACACGACACACATGCAAACTAACTGTATAACTATTACCGTTCGTATGTGCTGCGTAGAAGTGGCTATCGACATACGTTTGTATGTATAAAGACGTTTGTGTGTTTGTCTGTGAGTTATAGTCCATCTTAAGACCGAGGCATGATAAGAAATTGCCGCTGGAAGCCACGTGCTGCTAAGTAATAAACAACAATGACACATTGAACATGCTGACTGACAGACAGTGAGAAAGAACCGATGCTGTTGATCAAGTGAATAATGGGCGCACAAAGTATTGAAAGAGAATAAATCAGTATGATGGTCGATAACAAGGTTTCGGAAATAATTTTTGGTAAATATTTTGCACACCAAGGATACTACTATATATATGTTTAACACAAAGAGAAGGTTTGGTTCTCGATAGATTTTCCCTTTTGCCAAATACCTCACTTTTGGTTAGATCCTCCACCATTAATTATGCTTTTACTGCCATGGGTGGATTCTTCTTCAAAAAATACGGTATTTAGTGTTTTAACGGAAATTTGGGAATATGGCCGGACTGCGCCTCATGAAGACTAACCACTCGGTAAAAATTTTCAGTACCCTCACAAAATGTAGTTTAACGGTATCAATTCACGTAACCTTGATAACGAAGTTGATATGATTGTATCACTAAAAGTTCGTCTCAATAAAATGTTGAATTCTGTGCTGTAGAACTTATTGTACCAACCTGTGGTAACCACTTAGCACATAGACGACTTATATTGAGGTCGGGAACCAAAAAGTATGTAGCAAATGTTGACTCTGTCTGCAGTTTAAAACTATCACGGACCAATAATGCACTTGAGGGTTATTTTTAGTGGATGCAAGGAGATCCAGAGAGTCTTTTTCAGAGTCTTCATACTCCAAATATAACTATGTTGCTGATCGACGTACATTTGATGACAGATGTGGGCCTCATGGCCGAAGATAAATCTTTTTCAAACTCAATTTTCCTTAACTGAATTTTTTGTTACGCATATGAAGTAAGTTAAGACTACCCGGAAGATAAGCCGCTCAGCATTGAAAATTGCCATTTAATTTAGAAATCCCATTTCACATTGCCACTCTCTATACTCTCCCACAATTTAAAGTTCATTACCATCTCCATTAATTTCTCAACCACTTCCCGCAAACTGTCCAATATTCCCAGCAACCACGAATACATAATATTTGCGCTATATATACAACAACCGTATGATTATTGTCATTTGCCACAAGTGTCAGTGATAACCGTGAATTTTCACGCTTTGTTGCATCAAAAATAAATTGTTGAAAAAATAGCTGAAGCTGAAAGTGTAAAGCAAAAGCAACGCTTTCGCTTAACACAACACCACTTGTCGCACGATGTATGTAAGTATGCGTGTGTGTGTGTGTGTGTGTGCAACGTGACTCGCTGTTGGAGTCATAACGCGCTTTAACGAGCAGCAAATGCTCGCCATAACGATTAGAGGCGGTAAGCAGAGTAAAAACGAACATATTTCTGGGCGTGCAATAGTATGTGTGCATGCGTGTATGTGTGTGTTTGCGCTAAAACGACAATAACTGCAGTGGCGAGGAGGGCAATAGTAATCGTCCGAAAGCAATTCCCTTACAAATTTAATTGTGTGCGACCAAGCCGCACAGTGGGTCCAATCGGGATATTGAGATGCGTCACAGCATATTTGTTTAATAAATGCAGCTGTCACTCTATCTCCATCTATAAATGTGTGTTTGCATGTGTGTGTGTGTGTGTGTGCGTGCGTGTTTGCACTGGAGTTTGCTTGTGTTTAAGCAGTTCATGATGCGAAACGCTGAGCAGTGAATGAAAGTAAAACCCTGGGTTAAATACAAGACCATTTGTATGCGTGGCTGTGTGTGTAGCAGCTCCATGGCGGGATTATGTAGAAATTGTTATTGAAGCCGCATGGCCAAAACACGGACAATGTTGCTAGCCAGCTGGTTGAGCAAACAAATATCATCAAATTCAAATGCATACATGCAAATATAAACTTGTATATATATATATATGCACATACTTATGTACATTCGCTCAGTTAAGTCCGTAGTTGTTAATATAGATTCGAAGTTATTAGCTGTTAAGCACGCAATAACCGAAATCCAGAGTTGAATGCCGGCAATCGTAGCGGTTTTCATAAAACTACAGCGGCATGCTGCTATTTCGGAAGCAATCGAAGATCCGACCACATTAGGGTGGTCCTTAAAATTTAAGTGAAAAACTTTTTCGTTCACCACTCTTCAGTGGCTGAATTTCAGTTTACCCCGTGGATATTCAAAAAGTAGTATTAAAATTTGCTAATCTATATACAAAATACATAATATATAAATATTTTATTAAATTATATATTGGCCATTCTGGTCCAACACCTTTTGCCATCTTTCTGGCAGTAACATAATTCCCCTCTCATAAAAGTTTTGGTCCTTGCTGGCAAAAAACTCGTCCAGGTGGTTTTTGACATCTTCATTTGAGGTAAAGGTTTTGCCATCCAAAAAATTTTGCAGGGACCGGAACAAATAGTAGTCGGAAGGCGCCAGATCTGGAGAATATGGTGGATGTTGCAGTACGTCCCATTCAAGCTGTAAAAGTTTTTGGCGAGTGACCAAACTTGTGTGAGGTCTCGCATTATCCTGGTGGAACACTACACCCTTCCTGTTGATTAATTCGGGCCTCTTCTCTTTAAGTGAATCATTCAATTTGTCCAGCTGATGACAATAGACTTCTGAATTAATCGTTGTATTGTCCGGCAAAAGCTCAAAAAAAACGATTCCTTTGACATCCCACCAAACGGAGAGCATCACCTTTTTTTTGGTGAATGTTGGCTTTTGACACGCTTTGAGCCGGTTCATCTTTTCTGCTCCATGACCTCTTGCGTTTAACATTGTTGTATACAACCCATTTTTCGTCCCCAGTAATAATCCGCTTCAAAAATGGATCATTTTCTAGACGTTTGAGGAGCGAATCACACGCGTCAACACGACGACACAAATTTCGCTCGGTAAGGACATGGGGCACCCACACATCGAGCTTCGAGGTTAAGTCCATGCCTTTCAAATGGCCATAAACAGTTGAATTCGACAAATTTAACCTCTCACCGATCTCTCGTGTGGTGATTCGCCGATTTGCATCAACTAATGCCTTTATCGCATCTTTGTCAGCTTCGACCGGCCTTCTAGACCGTGGTGCATCTTCGACATCAAAATTGCCGGATCGAAATTTTGCAAACCAGTTCTGGCACTGGCGTACTGTTAACACGCCTTCTCCATACACATCCGTCAATTTTTTTCTCGCTTGGACAGCATTTTTACCTTTTCTGAAGTTAAAAAGTAAAATATGACGAAAATGCTGCTTATTGCTCTCCATATTTAAAAAGGCACCAACCAAAAACTACTGGGTAGAATTAATAGAACTTTTTCACACACAAGCCTTGCAATATCAGCTCTCATGACATATAATGGTTATGGGGCTTAAGTGTGAAGTTAGTTTCGAAATAACGTAATTAAGTCCTCTGGCGGGAAAAAACGAAATGACTTTCCGAACAACCCAATACAAATAGTAAAGATGATGATGAAATTTATGTGCAATATCTCTAACAATAGTATCGACAGATGTTAGAGTTTGAGACTTGCAAAATCAGATGAAAATTTTTTTCAACCTTAAGTAAGCACCACCCTAATGTATATTTCTCTTTAAGCCGTGATATCGTCACGGGGGGCAAAAGCGTTAGTTACACAAATTGAGCACTGCCTCCAGCCGTTTTCAAGCACCACAAATGCCTATCAATGCGAAAAATTCCCACTTGCAAAATTGTTGATTCACATGCGAATCGAAAGACGAGGCCACTCACATGTGATTGCGTACATACCTACACAAGAGCACAATTTTGAAAGAACTGTATATTTTTGAACATTTCAGTATTGTTATAAATCATCACTTCTTCAATTCCATAGTTTTTTTCCACTTTCTAAGCAGTGACCAGACATAGAGAGAGAAACATGAGAGCATAAATTAGTTTGGAGCAGTTTACTACATTGACTCTTACTTTCATCTTTGATGTATTCCAGGGGTGATGATCCAGGGTTGCATTTAAATAAAGCTTTCTTCTTGAGAAAATGTTACCCGATTCCTTCCTCATCTGCATATTTAAAATGTGACATACACGCTAATACTGTATAACATACTCAGAAGTCGGAGACTAGTCCGATAATTCTGTAGATAAAACACTTTCTTGGAGTAAACAAAGTATATAAGAATAAATGATTGATACGAACTGAAAACAAATTAGATTTTAATTTTGTATCATCCTACATTTGTCGTGCACCTGCAAATCGGAGGTGAAACGCAAAGAATGAATAAAAATCGTAGTACAACCAAAAGACCAAAATTTCCTATAGCTATAATTTCTTAGGCTTCATATGGCAAGCCTTCTCTTTTTTTTGCAATTTCAGAATATTTAATGAAGGCTTTCTTTCAATGATAATATTTACCAAGCAAGAGCTAGGAGCAAGGAGGTATTTCGAGCATTTAAAGCCCATTCATGGCAATGACTTTGTTAGGAGTATCGTACATATGAAGGTAGAGCCACTTTCGCTAAGATGGATACCGGCTTTTATTGCTAGGAAACGCCACAATCTAAAACTTATTCGGAACATAGCTCTAACTAAGACTTAAATAGAAATGTTGGTTAAAGGATATTTCTTGATTTAGAGATCTAAAACAGTTGACTAGAATCTAGACTAGAAGCACGGTTCATAAAAACCCTTTTCTTCTTCTTATATTCTTATTCTTATAGAACGAAAGAATCTCACCAGATTTGTGCCAAATATTTTATGCATATACTTACATACATATCTTCGCCGAGCCTTTGATCTAATAAATGTTGGTCGACATATTTATGCAAATCCCTTTATTCATTTCCAACAACTATTACATTGTTCTGACAGTTCCACAGTCATCTTCGCTTGCACGTGTGCACTTTGAGGTAGGTGTCGTTAGGAAATGCCTTTGACGTCATAATTGAGGAAAGAATTGTCAAAATATTTGAGGTTAACAACCTTTTATAACTGTATTTGTTGGTGTGAGTGGACAAGTTTATGATTGATACTTGATATGCTTTTGCTTGGTAACCAACTCGGGAGTTTAGGGAAATGGTGCAGTTTCCAAGGGAATTGTAAGAACACTTGCACGTTATGGTCAATACCATAGCACATTTTATAATATTTTGACATATTCTAAGAAAGCATGAAAAATAAGTTATGTTTACTCAAAACGTAAAATGAAGCAAAAATTTGAGCCTAAGAGTCAACATGTAAGGAAGCGCTAATTTCGTGTGGAAGGGAAGAATGCAAGACAAGTGAAGTATATAAGACATCATATATGACAATTTTTGCAAAAGCAGGAACTTCCAAAGCCAACTGTCATTTTTAGTCAAATTTATGGAACAATTGGTGCGAGCTTGTCGTCTGTCAAGTGTTTAGACTATGGTATGGAAATATTTTGTGTCAAATTCATTTCACTTCGGTCAAGCAGTTTTTTTTACACACCTGTAAGTAGGCCTAGTATATGAACCACTCCACTCAATTCAACTTTTCTTGCGAGTTTCTGTAAAGAGTTAAGATAAGATTTTCAATATCAACATACTTGGGGTATCAATGATTACTCGAGCCAAATTTATCAACTGGACAGGACAGTACTTAGTGATGTCGATTCATCTTGTAATTTTGTTGCTATAAACAAGATTTATAAATCTATACCAACTTCAATTAGTTTTGTGTTTTCAAACAAGCGTAAGTTGAACAAAATTATTATGCTCTATGCAACATGTTGCGTGGGTATACAAATTTAAAGGTTGAAATAAATTGCTCAAACGAAAATGGGCAATATTGATAAATGTGTTAAAAACTTTATAATTTTCTTCGATATTACAGCATATTTACTCACATCGGCACACAAATATGTCTGTTTGTGGGTTACCAGACCGAAAGCTTTAAGGAAGGCATTGCGTTATTTAATACAATGATCACATTCACATTTTTCCAATTATTCTTACTATATTTTGCTTTGTTCACCGCAGTTGGCGTTTCCGTTTGTTTTATTGCAATTTATTTGAAATGTGAAGCGGAGGTTTGCGTGCAAATAATGATTGAAACCAAAGTCTGTCCTTATTTCTAATTTATGGTGAACCGCAAATAAATGTAAATCCAAACTCGTAAATGCTTAGCTACACAATCGATTTTGCCTTTCGCTGCAATAAATCAGAATGCGTAAAGAAAAAGGAGCAAGAAATAGCAAGACATGAGCACCTGTGTAATACCGGCAAAATAAAAAAGTTTAAATTAAAAATACACTAAACAGGAATTGGAAATGTTTATGAAGTTTAGAAATGAGTGAAATATGGATTACAGAAAAGGTTAAATTACTTTTTCAAACAGGACTGGAGTGAATAAAAATCGCCGAAAAATTCGTATATGCAAACTTTTTATAGGAAACATCAAACAAATCGGAGAAATACCAATTAGACTTGCCCCTCTAAAATCGAATTAGTTTTTGAAGCAACAAACTTACTCCATTATCTTGGAAATTCGGTTATGAAAGCGAGCAAAAGAGAGAGTTTCATTATTTTATCAATAAAACATGTTGGTTTTGAAGAGTATTAAGTTTAAATTTATTCCTGAGAATATAAATTGACCTAGACATATATGTGTCTGTTTTGAACTAGTATGAAACGGGTGTATTTACGCACAAAATCTGCCAATATCCAACTCATAGGACTTCAGCACGAAAAAAGTCACCAGCTGCTTGTGTGAAAAAAGTCAGGAGTTATGGCTACTATCAGCTAACGTATATGTAAACTTCCTTCACATCCGCATTCTATTTTCCCATCTATGGGCTATACGCAAAAGTGACAACAAGCTGTCAAAGTCTAGATAAATGAAAATAATATGAAAAATACTTGCGGCATACTCATATATCCTCAGATATATATGTGGGAGTATGTTGCAACAGCAGGCCACTTGCCAATATTGCAAGGGAAACCGCTACGAGAAAGCATTCTGCATATTGTTCTAGCTTAAGCTCTCAGATACCATAATGTATACACACATCCAGTATTATATTTCGACTGCTGTGAGCTTGCAAAACAATCAGTATGAATTATCAAAGCAAACAAAACATGTAAGGAAGGGCTAAGCTCGGCTAAGGGCTGCAGCCGAATCAAAGACATGAAAGCACTTCCGGAAGCACTTGTCAGAAAAAGCGAAATAAAGAATCGATTACAAACAAATAAGTGCAGGAAACTCGATATATTCTGTATACGGGTGTTAGGGGGCTATAAGGGCCGACATCATTAATTACAGGCACCAAATCACATTATGTTTAAGTTATCTTGTGCGGTTAATGCCAATAATCATATTGTTCTTTTTTTTTGGCATCACGTCCACCCCATACTAGGGTTCTCATAAACGGATTTTTAAGAGGTTGAAAAGGTAAAGACCGATTTCGGCCATGTTTAGATGAGAAGTGTCATCCCCGTAGGTACTATTTGTCTGCATTGGTGCTTAGTTTATTCATTGTAAAATTATAGAATTTAAAATTGTCTTATATGGGAAGTAGGCATGGTCGAAGTCCACCTGATCTCAGCTTGACCTCGCTTGACCTCTACCTTGATTTGGCTGAAACGCTAGTATTGACTACTCAACACGTCTCTTCTTCCTGATAATTTTGACATACATAACTCTATATCTATTTCAATATTAATTTCAGGCTTTATATGCAACTATTAGTTGAACAAAATTATTGTACTCTCTTGCAACATGTTGCAAGAGTATACAAATATATCTCTACATATTTATATTGTATAAAATAAAGCTTGCGAAACTAAATATTTACGCAATATAACAACTAAGACTATTTTTAGTAATTCAAAGATAAATGTGTAGAGTCTGGCTCTTTAAGACACACACACACACATATTCAACATTTAAGATTTATATTTTAGATTTTAGCTGCCAACTAAGCAAAACGTCCTTAGACAATTTAAACTGAAATTCCCAGATAAAAAGCCATTAAACATAATAAGTTTATGCCATTGTATTTATTTAATTAAAAGCCAGTCTTTTAAGTGTCACTTTTGTGGATAAACAAAAATGTGATAAACAACAGATTTGCGAATTAATAACGTAGACATCCGTATTTATTTGTGTGAATGTTTTTTTTTTTTTGGTATTTATTTGTATGTATGTATGCAAATATAGAGGTATATAGTACTTATGTACATAAGAATGTACAATCATACGTATATTTGAATGGGTTTGAGTATGAAAATATAATATTTTGTTGAAAATAATATAGAGATAATATTAAAGTTTTCCTTTTAAGTATTCTCTCTCAATATGTTGCACAGACAGTCTCCTAGTCCCGTTCACCTAACGCTTGTTTTTAACGTTACAAAATAATCGATTTAGAATAAATAATAAAGTTATTAGAAAGGCGATATGAATTTATTTTAAGTTGTTCTTCCGTCAGTCATTTGCTGCTTAACATCTTAGGTTAGTTAAGAGAGATACATTTGTGTGGTTTCCAAGATTTAATGCACATATCTCATAGGCTACTGGTTATTTTCCTTGAACAATGCATACTGACTCAGGGAATTACCGGAATCGAGACGGGTCTTACATAGCAATCTTCCCTAATTCGCTGTAGTAAACTTCACCACTTCAAAAGTGGTAGTTTCTTGCGTGTGACCAGGATCTGTTACCACTCGCCAGATTCATGGATTCTTTAATTCTATTTGTGGGTAAAGTGGTAAAACCGTACTTACTTTAACACGCACTTAAAATATTTGTACACATATATATGTTTTTGCACTTTACCGTATCACTGCTTAAAAAATCTCTAGTGATTTATTGCAGTCTCTTATTTTATGTCATATTTCATACGCAGACGCCATCAGTCATATATCACAACCATAACTTCTACACAAGAACAACTCATAAATTTCGCTAGTAAGTAGTACGAAGAAGACAAAACTACCTGCGCCAAAAGACACATACATACATAGTGTATGAGTATTATGTACTCCGATGCTCCAAGTCCTCATTCTCAGTGCCTCATATTGTATTATTAAGCTTTTATACCGTAGCGTTAAGAGCATTGACTTTCGTTGATATTTGTTTGTCTAGTCATGACTTAAGCTCTTCGCCTTAGCACTGATTGTGCGCCACTCGGGCGTGGGAGTTTTTTGTTGCAGCTTCGCTTTTGTTTCTGTGTTTAATGAACCTTAAATAATTTCGCTTTATATGCTTCCGAGCGAGCGAGTGTGCTTAGCTATTGACTTGGTTGCTTGCGGGTTGTTAACGGTAAACATTTACCCGTTGTGGCAGTGTTTGCTACTTGCTTTTTATTATTTATTGTTGTTGTATATAAATATTTTCTTTTCTCCACATGCGCTTGATGCTCAATACAAAGTATTCGACTTTAATGGGGTGAAAGCAGTTGAGATTTGATATATGTGGTTAAAAATTAACTACTTTTGAAACTGTGGGAAACTGATTTTTTATGTTTTAATCCAAGCAACATTTATCTTAATATGTGTAAAAGTGGCATGTTCAACCGATTCAACCGAAAATAATCGGTTGATTTCGAACATTCTGAGAATGAAGTGACTGTCCACTCATTAATATTGTCACCATTTGCGTTTCTTTAAAATTGATAAAGCATCTAAATTATAGTGTGTTGCTGTTACCATTGTGCAGGGAGTGTTCTACAGTTTTGGCTAAGATGATTATTGTCTTTGTCGCCGGGTCGGTTCATAAGATCATAAGTTAACTTTGACAATACTTCCACGCTTGGTACCATTTATGGTTGATATCACACAAGATATAACTTATGTGCACAGTAACTGATGCCGAAAAAAACTTCCACTCTAGGTAAGTTGGAGTTGAAATGATTTCCTGTTGCATATCCAATGAGTTGTGGGTAGCCTACCGTAAACTCCGAATACGCTGCTGCACTTTGTTGGTTGAAGAGTCATAAGGCAAGCCTATTAAGAAGTTGAGTACTTGAGGGATATAACAACCTACAATCAGATACATGAATGAGATGATCATGAGATTCATACATGAATCTCCGAAAAGAAGGTGGCGGAATTACTTCTGATGAGGTGAAATATGTCACGCCTGTTCTGGGCCTGAAGGCAGAAGAAATCAGATTTCTACTGAATTGTCTTAGTATTGGAGTACATTACCGATAGTAAAAAATGTGTTGTCTAATGACACATGACGATGATAAATACTCAGTTACTTTGCACAAGCTGATGTTGCTTTCGTTTAGAAAGTTTGAGAGGGAGAAATAATATAAGTCGTGTACTTACCTTCCCAGAAAGATAATGCAAACAATATGTTATTGTGAATCTCTGTCGTTATCTGACGCCGGTAGGATTGTCGCCGATGGGAGCCTCTTTCTTATGAACATGAAGTCTTCAAAACGAAGGTTTTGGAAATCTATCAGTATCAGTCAGAAGTGATGCCAATTGCCAACTACTTTTGCGGATCAAAGACCGTATAGTTTCTGAAGTTTTCGTTAGTGATCGGTGTTACAAAGTTCTTGACTGTCAAAAATGGTCATAAATCGCATCGATTTTCGAAAATTCTCGAAGTTGGAACAGGCAAAAAATAAAGTCTATGATTTGGTACAATTTTAACTTAAACGGGCAAATGCCAGATTCCGATGGATCGAGTTTCGAATGGGGTTACCCTACTTTTGCTACTTATATTCTTGGGCAAAGGCGTCACGTAGATTGAAATTAGATTCACGATTGTTGAACGAATCGACTGGGTATGAGTCATAGTACTGATACTTTGAAGAATCATATTTTATATTCTTACAAATAATATTTTCGCATTAAATGGAAGTACTTAAACATCAAATAAAAAATTTACTTACTGCAATTGAAAAATTCTTTGCAATGATTCCTTGAAGTTTCGGCAAGTATATAAACGTTTATTCAAAAGAAGCTTCAAGATTTCGATTAAGCCGATTGCCATTTTAATTTTCCTCTTATGTGGTTTGTTTTCGCATTTGGTATATATTTTAAATAACTATTTACTTATTATGTATTATATATGTGTATATGTGACTATCGATTTATTTTTGATCGGCCTGCGTCATTCGTTCTTCGGCGCTTTCTTTTTACCTGTCAACTTCTGCGTAATGAAAATACTCGCAATTACGAAATTCGCGTATCCGGAAATTACGCACGGATTTGTGGCTTTTCTTTACAACTTCTGATGTTTTTCCTGCTCTTCCTTGTAAATGAAGGAGAAGCATGAAGAGTGGAAGTCTGCAGCAAATAACGAAGTGTAGCCTTATAAGTAAATATACTTGCACACATATTCAATTCATGAGAAACGGCAGTGGTCGCGGTTACGAAAACATAATTCAATGCATTAAATGCACTTCCACAAATTGAATGAATAAGCAGAAGTGAGTAAATAATGAAGCCGATATGAAAAACTACCAGCAATATCAGAGCGGACCGGTTGGCAGAAGGAAATGCCAGTCAATGCTTGTGTTGAATTGGCATATGGTAGGCAGGCGGGCGATTTATGTCAGCAAAGATTACTCCTCTAAGGAGTCTGTTATATTCATACTCATATATAAATGTTATTTAATATTTTACGTTGTCATTTCTTCATTGTTGTAATTAAAATGTAAAATTCATTTCTTTCCCTCGCATGCCATAAAGTTGCAAATCAATAGATGCGTTCAAAGCACGGGTGTTCTTGAGTAAACATTTTGTATTATAAAAACTTGAAGTGGGTTAAACAGCGAATTGAAATACTCAACCAGCTTGCTTCTGGTTAAAGGGTCTTGAAGACAAAATAAAAACAAAGAAATCGTTGTATAGAAAATTGTAACAAAATTTAAAATTTCCAAGTCCTGAATTAGGCCTCCAAAATTGCAAAAGTTTCCTCAAATTACTAAAAGTTCGATTATTTCTGAAAAGCAGAAATTTGGTCGGTTCGAGAGTTTAGTAATTTGCACATTCACTGAAGAATAAGAAATGAGCGAGCTCTTAAGATGAAGGTTGTTTCTTCAAAGGGGTGTAAATTTTATTTCCAATAATACTTTTAAAAGTTTTGGCTCTATACGCTAAGGGTTATTTTGAACCACTTTTTTCAGCGAGGTCTATCTCATATCGCCAATAACCCTATTACGTATTTTCTATAGGTATAGATATTTAATAGGTATACACCTGATCTAGGTGCCAAATTTACATACTTATTTTATCATTCAGTCACCAAAATATCGCTCCCATTAAGTGATGCTTTCACCTATAAGCTTACAAAGTGATCAAAAATCATCGCCTTGTCAACTATCGTTGTAGGGGGGTTTTAACTGGTCATTGTCCACGAGGTAGAGTTTAAAATCTTACTGAATGCCAATTGACCAAGTTGTTTGTAAGAAGACGAGTTAGAATTATCTCAACACTTCCCTTCTTGGCTACCCAGCGCTTAAATCTCACTTCCAGGTAAACAAACGGGTGTAGAAATAAAAGGTCTCAGCAGATTTCTAATGGGTTCAAGGCGCTTTACCTGCACATGATCAAACTGCATGAGCTTTGAAGCTTCATAAAGGACTTGTATTTAGCTGTTGAAATGTGATCAACATCTCCTTGATTCATCATAGAACTTTATTTAACCTAATCTATATCGAATAAATGAATGTATAGGCACTAAGATAATTGAAAGTTAATACTCCTGGAAAGTGCTGGTTGACATTCATTTACTTTATAATATTATAATTATATAATATATATGAACTACGCTTTCTCCATCCCATCTTGAGACAAAATTCTATATAACTAGTAGATGCTATTAAGTAGAAAAGAACAGACACAGGTAGTAACCACGCCCTCTTTCCATACAAATGTATCCTTTAAAACTACCTAAAGTGACAAGCTATATGGAATATAATTCAATGGATGCGAAACTTAATGGAACCGAAGGTGAGAATGCTAATAATATATGAGCAATTTGTGGAGTATTCTGAAAATAATATCAAGACAAACACGACCAGATCTATATAAGAACTCCTACTTCCCAAGTGATGCCATTTCGAATACAATTTGACATTCAGAAGTATAATTCAAGTATTGAGAAGGTCTCGAAATAAAACCCTGTAGGCATAGTATATTTAATGAGAGAGATATGCTTCCAAGCAGGGTATTAGAAAGTTTGGTATATATAATTTAAAATTTTAAGCTCACCTGTAGAGCTAAGAACGACAAATTTCAATACATTTTGGTTAGAAAAAAAGACGCACACACATGTCAGCAACAACAACAGCAAACTATTTGTATAGCAAGTGAGATGAAAAAAGCCAGTAACTGCCTTTCACCTACTTTAACATGCACTTCTATGCCAGCGAGTCACCTAAATTCTAGCGTTCAACAAAATCGCAACAAAAACGGGCCAGTGCGTATGAGTAACATCTACACACGACGGATAAATACAGACATTTGAAAGCAATTTGTAAGTTTATTTCTTACACACTTTTACGCCCATTCATCGAGCGGAACATTTTTATTTGTCTTTGCCTAAGTGTGCGTGTGTGTGTGTTGCGCTGAGCATATGTAGGTCCGAGGCAACACAATAACTTATTGTTGTTTATTGTTGTACAAACAACTACCAATGCAACTTTGCATACCCTGATATCAGCAGACAAAAGTTTGTATAAGCTGTGAGCACTTGTGGAGAATACCGTTGACATATTGACATGCGAAATTTAGGCCGCCAATGTTGATGATGTGCATTGACGCACAGCTGTTGGCATCACTTTGGTTGCGGCTTCATGTCAAGCGCTGATCTAGCTTGGCATGTAGATATATACATAAATATGTATTCAGTGAGATGGCTGCATTGAAGTTGAGTCATTCAATCCATTTGTGGTGGCATTTGTGGGCTATAACCATACATAACTATAACTGTTTTGCTATTTTCAATGTGAAGAATGATTTGTAGGAATTTTTAGTGTTGGCGTTGAGTTGAAAAATAATCCGATGAATGTCGGTAGTTAAAAAAGAGTCTAATATTTGCGTTTATGAGTGGAAAGTTGGACGTTCTATTAGTGACGGTCGCTATATATGTATGTCGCTAGAATTTTTAGATTAGGATTTTTCATTGAAAAAGCGCACTCTTTCTTTCTCACTCTCTTTTCCATGCGGTAGATGTCCATCGGAGATAAACAAGTAAGCTTGTTGCTATCGCCAGCTGTATCATGGGTCCAAATTCAAGGCGAAACAATTACACTTTTGTTTTTTTTTGTAATTTCTAACACCAATCAACTGTCACCTCTTCAATGAGGTTCAAAAAAGAACTTCAGTGGCTTAGCACCCCGTACTTACCGGTAACAGAAAAGTGCATGCCATAAATTAGAGGAGAAACTGTGCCAAAAATCTGACAGAAGCTTTCAACTTTACTTCAACTCATATCTACAATAGCATTTCAGTTGAGGCTTGCAATACTTTTTTCGGTTTCGGGGTGTTCTAATCATGAGAACAAGAACCAATCTGGTCTATTTTTGTGTTAATTCCTATATAATTTTTTTAAAATATATGATAAAGTGGTATATTTAAGGGATGTAGTCAACCGGATAGTCGGAAATCTCGTATAGACCGATTCTTGGAAGGGGTTCCAACATATTGGGTATATTTTATGTGGGATTCAAATCATAATGGGATTCAAATTGTTGTTCAATGGGAAGTAGGCGTCGTTTTGGTCCGATTTAGATCATTTTCACATTACACTAAAAGGGTTTCAAGGAGGAAATTAGATGTCTGGTGAAATATATCTTGTAATTTTTATTAACCAATTAACTACAATAATATGGCGGTTACTAAAAATCAGCACAATGCTTTCAATGTAGTATGCCTGTCCTTGGGAACTTGTAAGTGGCTGCATTTTCCTTTCCACTCACTCTTTCGAGTCCATTTATTTTAGGATCTTCCGTAAGTTTTTTTATGATGCGTGATTTCATGCTCAGTAGGTAAGTTGTGCTCATTTTGAGCGTCAGTGAAATCACAGCTCTTCAGTGAGGAACGTTTGTATGCTATCTTCAGGATCTCTTCAGTCTTAAGATATAAGTGTTAAAGATGTAAGTAAAATAAAATTTTCAGGACACTTAAAATTTGGCGGAGAAGGTGTTTGAGACTTTAGTGGTCTTCTAGAGTTCTTCTCAAAATGATACATTTATTTGGGTCCATATGTGGTGTAATTCTAATGAACTTTAGAAGATTTTTCTTCAGTGTAGTAAGAATAGAAGAAGCAGTATTATTCTGTAATTCTTTCATTTACATACAATTCTTATATTTCATTATTTTCCAATCTTTCGTGATAATTTTCAACGATAATAATGCTGTGAAAAGTATATGTATTCTGCATTTCGAATTTTTAAGAATTACCGATATATTTACGAGACATAAGATCGGTTTGTTCAGAAAATAATGAGCTTAGAATATTGGGATGTTGCTCTATATTTGTTTTTTAAACATTATGGAATCGATTTTTGTATATGAGGAAGCATCTACAGCTTCATTGTGGCTAGGACAAGGAATAGACCTTAACTCTCAAAGCCACCAATAGCAAATATAGCCTTTTATTTGCTTAAAAATCAAATCCATACATTATTTGAAAGTACAGTCCTTCGATGGTCCTTTTAAGCACTTTTATATATTTTTATAGTTTCGCTTGCTGCCGACATTATTGCCAATGAAATTGCAATGTTGACAGTGACAACAATGTTGCCTACAAAATGTTTCCTTAATTTCTTCATTTTGCACAAACTCGCATGTTGGCCACTGCATGGCGTGCCTATTGTTGTTACGGCAGCACTGCACTTGTTTACCCACTACGGACACGCTGCTGTTTGCTGGCTTGTTAGCTCGGCAGTAAGTTGTCATAAAAATGCCCTAATTTTCTACTTCTTTGATTGGCACATTGGCGTGAGTGTGCCTAAGTGTATGCTAGTGTGTGTATGGGGGGGGATGTGTAAATCACTGCCACAACTTAGTTGCAACCGAAATTTTGTATATATCGCAAACGCTACGCTATTTATTGAATGCCACAACTGTGTATGTATGTCTGTATATGTAAGTATATGTGTGTATGTAGTTATGTGTATTTACCTTAGCACCCGTAATTTCATTTACCGCTTTCCATTGTTTTGCTTATTTCGTGTTTGTCCTAACTTTATTTTGCTTGTCTCATTGTGGCAAGGTCACTGCGGTTTTTCAACTTTTTGTGTGTATGTGTGAAAGAGACTTTAGCTGTGCATTTAAATTTAAAGTATGTATTTTTATTACTACATACATACATACATACATTTGTTGTCTACTTACAATTCTATGCGCGTGTAAATTCATTCATTTTTGTTGCATGCACCTTGACAAAATTTTTGCTTGTCAATGCTTTCTTATTTTTGGCCCGAAAGTTCTACCAGTAAATAGCATAAAGTTCTTTGTACTATGTTTTCTTCTAAGTTGTTACATTCAGCTTTTGAATCTCTTTAATTAGTTTTGAATGTTTTCCTGAGAGACTTCTGTTTTCATAAGGCTTTATTTTATTTATTTTGAAGTGAAATTCCTTTACGGACCTTAGTATAACGACGACAAAGAAATTGTGCCCGTTCCATTCGCGATATACCGGGCAATTTTTGTAATTCTTGGATGACATAAAGTAAAAAATTTGGAAGGATGCCACTATTTGGAAAACTTCCCACTAAACAGATAAGGAATTGCTTAAATATATTACAAATTGACCGGTATAGGCGGTATAAAATCAGAGATCGGTTCGAAAATCGTTATATTAAGTATATGGGAGCTAAGGGTAATACTGACCAAATTTTATTAATTTTTAGAACCAGGTCATCTTACTATCAGGAAAAGATGTCCAATTAATTTTGTTAAGATTTCTTACAAATTAAACCATTTTTTCGGTATAAGGTTAGTCACAGATACGGAGAACATTTTATACGACGTAAGGGGGCTAAAAAAGGTATAATCCGATTTCGACCGTTTTTGGATGAGAATTTCCACTGGTATCTTCATTTATGTTTGATGTATTTAATCTAAAGTGAAACATGCGGATGGAATATAAAATATTACCATATGAGAGTGGTATAGGGGTGGTTTGACTTCATTTATCTAACTTTCTTACTGGACCATTTTTAATAAAGGGTATTTTGTATAATAAATTTAGTTCGAATTGGTTTGGTCGTTGCTAAGATAAGAAATTTTTCCTAGAAAGATTGCGATGTTATTTGAAAATATTTTTGATAAGGGTTACCAACTCTTTTTTTATCTACCAAATAGTTTTAATATTACAAAAGGGACATAAAACTGATTTAAAACATATTTTTGTTACAGATATATTTTAAAAAAAATGTCACCTCTTTGAAAAACTTAATTTTGATGAACTGTTACATTTAATCCGATATTGAAATATTGTTCTCGAACGAAAAATAAAGCAAATCTTTTAGGCTATACTTTTAATAAAAACTAATTCTTCATTTATCACGAAGCAATTGGATCATTTCTATGACATGATAATATAATCATAAATAAATCCCTTTGTTGGACTAAAATATTTCCTGCAAAATATCTCTGCAACTTATCCCACCCTTGTACGTTAAATATAAAATATCATTTACGCCACATCGAGTAAAGTTTCACTTCTGTCCCGCTTAGTTGAAATTGAAAGTCTTTTACCTCCATTTGGCTTGAATTTCATATGTGGAAGTTGTTGCCGCACAATTTTGAAAACTATATCAACTATTGAAACTTAAAATTTTCTAGAAATTCAAGATTAGATAGACATCAAGGTTTTCTAGATAGACTTTTCTAGAAACAGATAGAATTTGTCGAAGAGCGCTATTACTATTGCGCTTACTATTTTTTTCCAAGCTCACTGAAACATTTGTCAAGTCAATAAACTCAGCAACCAACTCTGCAAGCGACTAATTTTAAGCTTTTCTTATCAATGTTGGTCCGTCTTTATTTCGAACCCTGCTTTCAAGTACCTTCATTAAGCATTGTGCCGAAACTAGGAATAACGAAGAAATTTGCTCAAATATTTAACGGGAAGTTGAAATCCACAATAGAATGGCCCAAAAAATGCGCCGATTTCTAGCCACCTCTAATGATCCTCTCTGTCCACTAATGGAAGTTATTGTAGCAATAACCTTTCGAGTGGATGATTTAAGCTTTATGAAATGATGCAAATATTCTGAAGAATCTCTATTGTTGTATAGTGTTCATCGGGATATACTAGATCATCATCGGGATCATCTTTAAACTTTGAATCCCTCTTGCTTTAAATGTAAATGATCACCTTAAATAATGAAAATAATTGGAGGTCTACAGATTTGGTGAATTTTTGCCGATTTTTTTGCTGCTCTCTTCAGTATGCTCTCCTCTCATACTAGATGTAATGTGTCTCCAAAGCTGTAAGCTGTTGCAGCTAAGTTGCTGCTTTCTTTTTTCCATGATGCGTGATGATACTTTTTTCGAAACGCATACAAAATATAATAGTAGTACATAAGTGGATGGTATTTGATGGAAGCAGTGTTGCATTTGGGAAGTGGAAGTACGCAGCACACAATGTGAACTAAATAGTCATGAATATTCACCGAAATTTACAGCAATTGAAGCGCTCATTGCATTGACATCGCCGCATATTCATAGTGCATTAAAATATGTGTTAGCATGCGTATGTTTGTGTGTGTGTGTGTGTGTGTGCGACTGTGTATGGGTGCATCCTAAAATGCTGCCGTCAACGCCTTATGCGCCCATCAATCAGTAATTCAACAGCACCAACTGCTGCACGTGCACGCTCGTTGACATTACAAAATGTTGTTATGACAACATGATAAGCTCTGCGAGCACCAAAATAAACAAACAAATAAACAACCAAATAAATAGAGAAATAAAAAAAAAAAAACACAAAATACCATGGAAATGAGGAAAAACATGAAAAGGCGAAATGCAATCAGTTGCACTTGAATGCGAATGCGACTGCAGCAGTGACCTCAAACAACACTCGGCGGTTGCGGATGCCTTGCCGACACACACACATACAGAATATGTTGAATGTGTATGGGTTAGTGGTTGAAGTGTGCGCGTGTGTCGATGCTTCCTGCCAGCAAATGCATATCAAATAGACATTTGTGAAATCAGAATTATTTAAATAACATCAAAGACATTTGTTGAAAATGTTGTCACGACATATGTGTGTATGTATTAGTATGCGAATGCGTGTGTAAACACAGCATATGAAATCATTTGTAAAATATTTCAAATATTTGTGAGCAAAATTTTATTGCGGCATGAATTGACATATTTTTTATCTCATGCAATTTTGTCTGCACATAAAAAATGCAGAAAAGTCTCTATTTTGTTCACATGATGTCTGTTTGTAACATGTAAAACTAAACAAGATAGGTATAGTGTTATGTATACCAAAATAATTAGGTCGAGTTGAATTCCGGATGTCCGTCCGTTCATTAGTACCTTTAGCAAAAATTGAGTGCACGTGTTTCTTGGCCTTCTCAGGAGGTCGCTTTTGCCACGCCCACGCCCACGCCCAAAAATAGATGAAATCGGCCCTGAGCTGGGTCTAGTTTCACATATCTAATATGATGATTTCTGAAATCAATGCATGTTCTGCTGCAACCGAATTTAACTCTGTTTGTTTAAAACACACATTTAGCCAATGAAGTCGATCCTATCAGCTCTCTCTGCTACTGGAATTACTTTCTTATTCTTTCCTCGCAAACTCGAGCGTTGATATTGTCAAGCACGATTTTGAATTCATTTATAGATAAAATCGTCGAGAATTTGAACTGTTTATTTTGAATATTAATTTTAGGTGACGGGGTCTCGACTCAGTGAAATTTCTCCTTATCACACAGTATTTTTCTTGTGATCAAAGTCTACATACGGCTAAATCCCACCTTAACTCCTCACTAACATAAACATTAATTAGACAAGCTTTATATTATATAACGAGAATGTCTGTAAGTGAACCACCAAATTACCCACAATCTCAAAGTTTCTTAACCGAATTAAATTGGCTCCCACCACAACTCACTTATCAAATAAGTAAGTTACACCTACGGAGAATTTTTTTTTTTCTTAAGAAAGTTGTAAGTTTGTATGCGTGTTTGCCTTATGTACTTCGTAACAATTGCCCTCCCATTTGATCCGAAAGTGCTTAAACTCTTTGTCGGCTCATTGCGTGGGTCTGTTGACCCAAGGAAAATTGTTTACATTTAAAAGTTTTCATTAAGTGAATGCGTACACAGAATTTATTGGGGTTAAGCTGATCGGAGCAAGTTGGGCAACGTCGCTGGCAAGGTTTATCGGCAAAATGTTATAGTACTTTCGAAAATAACGGGTGGCGCAAGATGGCAGAAGCGGAGTAAGTGGAGAGAGTCGGAAAATATAACAATTTCTCTATGAATGACTTCAGTTCATTTGAGCTCATTCATAGAGATGGAAGCTGAGAGCTTTTGCTCGACAGCAAAATTACTTGAACTCTCACCCATATTTCAAAGCTCATCTTTAAAGTTTCATTCTTCGAAATTAACGAGACATCAACTCATTGAACACACAGCCATCAAAAAGGTTTAGCTAACTCAACACCAATGCCCGAACAGAAGCTTACCAAACTTTACTTCCTCCTAAAGCACGCTTTCTAGTTATTCGCTCATATTACAAAAGAATTTTATGGAGGTTTATATGAAGGCGCTTATACCGTAACTCGACTCAGCTATACATTTACTATATATACTTTGCAGATCGATAAAATGCTTCATTGAACTGTGTAACGCAAGCAATGTGAAGGTATTGAAAGTGTTGGAATGCGCCACTAAAACAACAATGCACGCCAGTGAAAGAGTTTATGAGACAAGAGCGAGCGAAGGCGCTTGCACTCGCTTTGTTAGCTTTGTAATATACGTGAACTCGCCCGCCTTTCTCGCAGGACAAGTAAGACAAGTGGGTTTCTGACCAACGTACTTCACTGTTTATCTTTCATGCACTTGTGGATTTTTAGTGCCGTTGGCCATATAATGTGATTAGTTTTGTTATGTGAGGTGATATACTCAATTGGTTGCTCACGGCTGCCATTTGCTGAAAGTTTCATTTGAGTTGGATTAAGACATTGACCCTGGAATTTATATAATTTTTTAAAGTCTTTAAATTTATTCGTTGTAATTAAAGTTTTGGTAATAAAAATGAAGGCTTTGTCTTAGTAAAAACTATATTATTCCCAACTTTGTTATGAGCTTTACTACAGGTGTTAAGCAAGAAAATTTTTTGGTCGATACCTTCACTTTAAATCTGCATCTGCAAGACTGCCGACTAGCACAAGTCAAAACTTACTAGGATTCCTGGTTTTAGTGCAGCTCTCTGCTTCTTGTTTGATTCTAGAAATGTGCTATTTTATTTTCAAGATTGTTTCGCTCACTTATGGAAATATTTTCAGAATTAGTAGAGTTCTACCTCGATGATACCTTCTGAATCAGGTCTTCGGCTATTAATTCTGAAGCCGTTCCTTTAAGAAAAACTTGGCGTGTATTAGCTTCTTCATAGTATATTGTAGTAGTTTTTGTTACGACTCCTGTGGACGAATCTTAGATGAGAGTAAAGCTCAAAGATGATTTATTGGAGATCGATCGGGGCAATAAAAAATTGCGGATAGCCCTCCGAATTTCTAAAAGCAAGAGTGGCTTCCTTTATTCCCGAAGAGTTCAAGCCCTTGTAACAGAGGTTGTTGTTGAGATTTTTTTTAGGCGTATTAGCCTGCGAATCTATAAAAATAATTTTTTATTTCATCTAAATATTGTTAATTCATCGACTTAAAATATTTTGTGGAGTTAACTTTCGACTATTAAGTTTGGAAACTGTGCAGTCCCTGCTTAGAGTTCAACAAGAAATGTACCGACTTCGTCGTAAATATATCGCCAAGAATTAAGACTTGGCGTGACTTATTTCTTCAAGAGACAACGGAATACTGAAATTCATGGTGTGTGTGGTTTTGTGTGGGAAACTATACTGAGTCAATATCTGGGCTCTTTGCAGATGCTAACCGGGATAGGTCAGACACTTTTTGTACATTTCTTTTCTGAGCTCCTGATTCCTTTCCATGATTTTTGACTTACTAATATTATTGGTCAGGTTCTTTTCAGAAAGTTAGTCTACCTCCCCAAACGTCCTGTATTATATTAAAAATATTTAGTTCCTTCTCTCGAATATCGAAATTTAGAGCCGCCTATTTTCTCATCTGAAGATGGGAGAGCAATCTTTTCTTGTTCAGTTTCATTCAAGTATTTCTTTTAAAGAAAAGCAATAAGTGCAAGCCAAAGATATATCATACATTAAAATGAGGCCTTAATACAAGCAAACATAAATAAATATACGTGCACTTTTCGTATTTTCGGAATATATTACAGACTTCTTCGCTTCACTTGTATTCTCTTTGTTTATTTGGCATGAAAAATTACCAAGTTCCTACAACATTGACTGAGCCGTCTTCAGCGGCCACTTTATTGCATTGTTGGTCGCTTTACTTCGCTTTAACTTTGACTGGGAGAGTAAGGCTGGCACTGAGATGCCTGGCGAAACAGATAGGCGTAATTTTCCACAAACATATTATAACCCACGCCGGCTGATTATGAGCATATATATATATATAATGTATGTTGGTTAAGCGAATAGAACATACAGAGGGGAGTTTAGCGGAGAGGAGAGAGAGAAGCAAGCATGTCGGAGCTTAGCTACAAACAGGCAACACTTTCCGTCAGTTTGTCAACTGTGTTTCCTCTTTCTGACGCATCTTCGTGCAAATATGTGTGCTCTCCCTTGTATATCGTCTTCGCCTAAAGCTCTTATCTGACTTATGGAAATTTGTATCTGCAGCATATTGTCGTTTGCCGGAAAAAGGTCGCCTTCCGCCACGTCATATTTTCCTGTTGCTTCTGTGTCGGCACTCGCGATTATGTTGAGTTAGATGCATATCTGTGTATGCCTTCTTGCCTTAGCAATATTTAGTCAACTCAATTCGCAGCAGTTTCGTTTGATTTAGCTCAACTGAACTTCGTTCGGCTCAGTTTGACTTGGTTTGGCTTGGCACAGTTCAATTCAATTTCATTTCATGGCGCCCGGCCCAACCCGGTTTAGTCCATGCAATTCGTTTGAGTTGCTCATTTGGTTGTTGGGTTTATTGCTGATAGGCATTTAAGCTGCCAGCTGTTTACCTAAATCTTGTTGTTATTGTTGTTGTTGCTATAACTGTCTCTTTGCTTTTCACTTTCCGTTTGCAATCGCATACTTATGGTACATATCTACACATACCATACACCTAGTAATGGGCGCATGTCACATTCTTGCGCTCCACTTTGAATCCCGATCGTTTTGGTATTTTCTCATTTACTCGCACTCCGATTCATATGCGTTAAGTCCGGTAATTTCTGCTTCGTTACCAACTGGCGCTGATTGTAGTGTCAGGAAGTTGAGTGAAAGTACAAGGCTGTCAGGTACAAGTAATGATTGGGTTGTCCGAAAGGTTAGATTTGTATTTTTGGCAGATTTTCCCCTAATATTGGATCATGGTAATCCGTTTTCGAGCTTTGCCTAAGTTGATTTTCACTCGTGGAATAACATTAGAACCCATCAAGTTTTGGTCTTGGAGTTATAATTATTCCAAGCGTTGTAAGCATCTCGGATTCGGGACGAGCCATTAGAAGGTATTGAAGTGTTGTGGCTTATTCACTGCAAATTATAGACAAATTAGTTCAAGTGGTCAGCATGCTGTCCAAAACTTTACAACTTTCACGTCTTTCGATCAGTTCCAAAAGTAACGAATATGGCGAGTGTTGAAAAGATAATCGAGATATATTTTTATAACAAAACAAGAATATAACCGAAATTCAAAAGCGATTACCTTCAAGTGATATTTTTTTTAAACAAAGACTTCTGCCACTCTACCATGACTCAGTTTAAAACACCACGGTATATGACTTGAAAGTAGCCGATCCTCATGCAAAAAATATTTGAAATAACTGTTACGGAACATTTAAGTTAACCCAATATTTCTTAAGGGGATTGTTGGTACTCGCATGTATGTTTGTATATAATCAGATATAAGCATAGGCTCGCTCTGTTCCGCCTGGTGAAATCACGTTGTCCGATTATGCTGCTGAGTTTCTTGCGTTGAATATATTTGCTCTTTATTATAGCCATTATGACACATCTCTCTCCGACATTTACATATTCATACACAACTTGTGTGAACAACTTTCCATTTTCCCATCTATTTCCTCATACTTGGCGTAGAACATATTGGAACTAATGCGAAAAATATGTATGCACGCGCTGCATAAATATTTATTTGCTAGACCGATATTACCAGCTTTGATTATTTTTGGAAATCATTGCATCGTTTTATGCTTTAATTATTTCCCTATGGCTTGTATTTGCTGTACTTTTTTCCTCCTCGTGTATATTTTTATATACATACTATATTAGATCATATATATATATATTGGTGCATTCTGCGTATTCGAATCTCCATTACTGAGTAAATTTCTTCGCCATTGGCGTTAATGCATATTAAGCTTCTGTTGATATGGAAATGATTTGAATGGTTTTATGACATGTATGGTTCATTGAGTCTCTTTAAAAGTGCACTCTCGATCAGATTAGTAGGCAAAAGAAATTTAATATGCTTTTATAGCAGAATGTGTTGGGTTGTATGGTAGAGTGCACAATGAATCGGTTGAGTTCTAGTTTGAAGGGAGGCTACATGAAGTTCTCAGATAATTGAAGGTATCTGAATATATTAAAAAAAAAATTTGGCACAGACACAAAGAAGCATGCTCAACTGAAAATCCAACCAAGAACCTAGATCATCGAATTAAATTAAAGGTTCGCCAGAGAGTGCTATCGAGAAAGCAGGAATGCCGAACTTTGTAGTAAATGAATAATATCGGTAGCACAGAAAACTGTTCATTCAGAAATTCTGAAGCACTACTAAGTTCTCCAGCGGCAATCTTCAGTACAAAATTATTCTTAATTGTTATTTAACTCATAGAGATCAGGAGAAAGTGAGAGAGAGAGAGAGGAAGATAGAGAGAGGGAGACACACAGACACAGAGAGAGAGAGAGAGAGGAAGAGAGAGTAGGTAAAAGGATTTAATATCAATAACAAAACTAAGGAGATATTGCAAATATGACATATCAATGGCAGAAGACTGGTCAAATGGGTAAAAAATGTAGTATGTACAGACTCAGTTACCTCGGAGGGTTCGCATGGTTGCTTCAATATACACAGACTGCTTCACGGAGGTATACCTTTACGGTCAACCTATAGCTTCGAAAGTTCTTGTTACTGCCGTTTATAGAACTGGGATCACATAAGCCTTGCACCTAAAAACCGTTGGAGTTAGCTCATTACATGCTCTATTTGATCATAGTTACAGTCACATATCAGATGTATCCATATCAATAAAATATTCTGAAACTCACGAGAGATCTCTCTCTAGCTCCAGGATTTCCCAAAGAACTTAGCTACTTAAAGTTTTCGATGTTAAAAATTAGTTAGTTATTGCCAGATTAAATATCATATAATAGCAAATTATTTTCAATAAAGCGATACCTACTAATGGGCATTAGATCACTAGTAATAATAAAAGATTTATAAAAGATTAATTTATTAATACTAAGTTGACCTTCATCTACTCCCAAGGAAATTACGTAAATATAATATTTTCCCGCAATCAATCAGGTGCCGCACAAGATTGTGTCACTGAACATGCAGAATAATAAGGTCACTAGGTCAGTTGCAGCAACAACCACAGCCCACGACTACCAACGATTGTTTACCCACAAACATTTATTCGTCTGCTTTCTTTTCTACTAAAATGCTACTGATGCATAGAAGACATACACGTGTATCTACGTATATCAATTTCCGTTTCCTTTTTTCCACTGCGTCGCTTTCGTGGTTTTCACTTTATTCGCAGCAGCATGATACATCAAATTCCCAAAAGCTGAGGCAGCCGCAACGAACTCTCAATGAACGTCTAAGAGATTAGAGCAAGGAAGGTGAATTCGTTTTGCTTACCAATCCGCTCTACACATTTCCTTAAGCATATATATCAACTCTTGTTTAGTTTGCTCTCCATTCAATATATCATCAATTTGTTGATTTGTCGTGGTGACTTGACAAACGAAATGAAATGGCTGCTTCCGCCGATCTCGACTTTCATTCCGTCTGAGTAAAGAATTTGAGTTGAAGAATTTTACCTATTACTTTTCCTCATCTCCTTTCTTGCTATGCTGCCGTGTTTTCGTTTCACGTGACGACAGTCTGTTTGCCGAGCGAAAATTTGGTGTGTTCCGGGTATGTCCCATCGTCTGGAGTGAAAATGTGTTTATCCTATAAGATTAGTGACATGGAAAGCACTTTGCGCTGACGATGCTTCTGACAAAATTTTCCCGGTATTTACGTTTTGTTGTGTGTGTTTGTTTGTGTGTGCAAATAATGTACACATATGTGATTATATTTGCCTTTCAGCATATTATCAACGTATGAAGTGAATCTGGCTGAATGGTGGTGGATTTATTATTTCATTTGTTGACACAAAGCGAGGAGGAATCACAGGGATGCCATTGGAAGCGAGCTGTATTAATCGCTAATATAAATATTTGTACTTAGATCAGATGTGGGTCTTCTAAAGAAGCAAACGAAAAATGTGCCTCTTAGGAAAACATTTCAAATCGTAGTAGACTTTCGATCAAGAAGTGCATGCAGCCTTGGTAAATCAAGTTACTATAATTTCAATCAGTTCCACTTTGATTTGCCTATTCACAGTTCGATTATGTATTTTCTTGAGGTCCTTTGGCGCTTATCTTCAAATCTGTGTCTCGAGAGTATCCGAAATGTAGTGGATCATATGATAATTTCAAATAAAAAATTTTTAGGCTTTGGCAACTCTTGCAGCTGTAAACCCTTTTTTGAATTGATCCTCTTTCACTCGTCTCCCATTACCAGCTGTTTAAAAATTCATATTATCGATGAAAATATGATGCCTCGTTCCTTAAGCTAAGCCCATTTGCCAGGTCTTTCATCATAAGTAAACATCTCGATTATTTCATACAATTCCAAAAACACCGTTTGTTAAACTGCACTGCAAAGTCATCAGTGAGGTTCAAAAATTAACGCCCTCCTATGTATTATATTGGTCTCATATTAATGACTCTCAATTACGAATATTACGCACAACAATTTCCGCAACGTATTTCCTTAAACAAAACAAAATAATTTAATAATCGATTGCTTTGTAAATATTGACCCTAAAGGAGCGTGTGGCCGTTGAGTGTTCAACAGTTTGCGCTTACATGTAATATGTTGTAGCCAATACACATGTGTGTGTGTGTGTGTGCTGTGTGCTGTGTGCTAGTCTAGTACTAAGTCTAATTGTTTTACTCGCACACACACAAATGTATAAGCCATATATAATACATGTTTATATATATGCATAAACATATTTTCCGGTTCAATTAAAGTGAATTTTCAAATGAATATTGAGTAAATGCATGTGTGTGTGCGTGTATGTCTGCAACTGTATGAAGTAAATATAATGCAAATAAGTACGAGTACTTGCACATTTACTCCTACATATTTGCACTGACTGTGTTTGAATTTTCCGTGTCTGCCTCTCATAGCAATATTCAATGCACACATACATTTAAGCATACATTTATCTTGTTGGCAGAACTCAAATACTAACAAATACAGAGTTGATCTATTCTTTACTGAGCCTGCAAAGCTTGGTGCATGTAATTGTTGTTGCTGCAACTGCAGGCATTGTCTATGAAAGTGACTATATATATACTATATGCATGCAGTTATGTATGTATATAACCCTCAATACTCATCCCTTAGCAAATCACCAGTGAATTTCAAAATGTTTACACTAAGTCTCTTTTGTCTTATACCAACATATTAACGCAAAATTGTGAGTATAAAAGTGGTTATAAAAGTTGAGCATGATGCTGTACAGCATGGTGTAAGGAAATGCAATTAGTTTGCTATTAACACTTTTTGTTGATTTTTAATTTAGGGCAAACAAATTCGAGGGAGAGAAAATGCAATTAAAATGAAATGAATGATGTGCACAGGATAAAGAATGTGAAGAGACAATGTCAATAGCAATGGAATGTATGTGAATATATATATATGTGATTGATGATAAAATAATTAGCAAAGCGTTTTATATTGAAGTGTTGAGTTGATCTCTAAATAACATTGAAGCTTTGAGAAATTTGAAATTTACGAAACATTTGTACGACATGTACGAAAATTCTATGTACGGCACTGACAAACTCTTTCCATGTTCATTTAAACCCGGAGCTTTTTAGCGTCCCTGTAAATCACTTTGCTCTCTTACAGATAATAACTGATTGCTACAAATGTAAGGCTACAGAGTGCGATGTCGCGATAGAAATCATCTGGCTGTATACCACACATCTGACATTATCATCCAGCGATCAGTGAAAAAGCTCAGTGATACCTATTTCTGTATGCCAGCGCCCTTACTTTTTAGTAAGAATAAATGTGAAATAAATCGAAGGCTTGATACAGTCTCAGAGCATGTGCATATCAACTTCCGTAATATTCAAGAGTTAACTAATAACTAAATAATAATCAATAAATACATATTTTTTTTAAATAGAAAAACTTTCTGAGTTTTCTTTGAAATGAACCATTTCTGTGACTTTGTAAACATTTTGATTTTCGCAAGCCTCCCTCGAGATGAACTTTTCACCAGTAAAATCATATGCCACAGACAGGAACAGGTAGTAATCATTTGTTTCCAGGACCGCTTCTGGGCAATTGCTTCCTTCAGACGGTCCAACTGATGACAGTACAGGTCCGAATTGAGAGTTTGGCCGTAAGTGACCCACTTTTCAACACCAGATAAAAGGATCGATTTTGCTTCGGTTCAGCAGCGATTCGCAGATGGAAATTCGATCCATGAGCTTGTTTTGCGTTAACTCGTGTAGCATCCATATATCGAGCTTACTTTTATATCCAGCTTAATTAGATTTTCAGTCGTCTGTAAATTGTAAAATGTAGTATATTTTCTTATTGCTTTCGGTCATCTTTGACGCGTGCTCAAACCATACTGAGTTAAGCAATCACAAAACCAGGTGAAGAGTTTCTTTATTATGAGATCTTATCCTTCTAACGCCATATAGCGTGACCCGATTGCGCACGTACAACGCGAGATACAGATTGCTAAAGTCATTTATTGGCAAAATAATGGATTTCTTTTTACTACACCTATTATATGCTTGATGGTTCAACAATCAAATAGCAGCCACTTGAATACGGAAGGTCAAGTAAATAGGTGTAAGCGCGAGTCTGAACATATTAATTGAACAGCAATAATTTACATTAAAGCTCATTAACTCACTAAAGTAGGGCAGTAGCTAAGCAAATTATGGCGCACACGCCCACAGCCGCTCCAGCAATTACGCATGCTCAAACGCCTCGTTTGCGTCAACAACTTCAATGGCGAGCCGGCGAGCCGACGTACGACCACACCGACCGACTGGCCTGGCTGGCACTTAGTAACTAATTAACCGCGTACACTTGTAGCTGTCAAGGATATTATTGCCACTGCCGACAAACGATGCAAGTTGAGATGCAAAAGCAAAAACAAAGCACTGGCTAAATATGGTAGTGATGGACCCTTGCCAGTGGTAGTAGTCGCTCATATCGCGAAGGCGGACATTGCTCACCAGTTGCTGTGTGCTTTCAATGTTGCTGCTGCCGCTGTTGCTACTAATTAGATTCTCCATTAAAAAATGTAAAGAGCATAAAAGTGATCTTTACTTCCTCACGCAATTGCAATAAAGCGGAAATCAAGCGTGACAGTAGGGTCATGGCGAAAGCTTTCAACAGCTAGCATGAAGCGACCTAGCGAGGTGTCCTTGTGTATGCACACATATCAAATATTTCATTGTTGCTGTAAAAAGTGGCAAAGGCGCTGGCTTTTATTGCTCCGTGTTGGTGTTGAAGTTGAATTCAAAATTCATTATAACTTTTCGAAGAAAGCAGCGCATTCATTTATGACTTGTTTGTCGATTCCATTCTCTCCACCATTCATTTCAACTTCGCTGCTTCCACTCATTATATTCATTTGTAACAGTTACTGTCTGTCCTTTAGGTTCTAGTCTGTCCTGTCTGGTGCTAGTCAAATATTTGGCTCAAGCGTTAGCGAGAGAGTCCGTTTGTCATTGGCAATAATAAAATTACGTACAATAATCGTTGTGTGGCACGAAAGTGAATTTACTGTCACCATAAAATTGAGATTGTCGCAATAAAATTGAATTTCTGGCTGCTTACGGCACACGTGGGACGGTGGCGGTTGCTTAAACACAACTCTATACAGCATATATATATATATACCGCAATAAAGACTAAAAGTAAATATTAGCTTAGGTGACACCAAGCCAATGACAAATTGTATGAGCGAAATGTGGCAACAATAAATAAGCCTAAATGTTGATAAACACGCAATTCAAATAGCGATTACCGTGAAAAATCTGTCAATTTATAGCAGCGGCTCAGTAATAATACCTAGGCTATGTATACAAACGCCCATATACTTAAGTCTATTTATTTAACTAATGGGGATATAAGGTTAGTGAACGATGTGCTTTACGTGGGTACCTGCCGTTTGTACAGCCTAACTCCGCGGTGTTCAAAAGCATAGCGGATCCAAACAATGCGTTGATCGACGCCCCGAAGGTGGATAGTATTCGCTAAACGCCTGTCGGTACCAATTGGCATTGGGAACTGGACACACTGATCACCTTGGTGGGGTTCGAAGCCCATCTAAAACCTCTGCCGTACTTTGGGTACGGCACCTGGTTGCAATACAACTCCACATTCAGCAGACACAAGGCCAGCTCCTGCCGCATTTGGGTTCAAACCACAACCACCACGATACTCCCCGAAGGCCCATGTCGCAAGAGCAGATTGGAGCGAACTCCAAGCGCTCCTGCTCTCCGTGGTATTAGAATTTAGTCTCCGGTCAGACCTCGCAGCCAAAACTACTACCAGTTGAACTTCCATACAGCTCTGGACTGGTGACCAGGATATAAAGTTAGTACAATTTTGTATTGATGCGAAGAGCTAAATTTCTTTTAAAATGCTATATATAATATATTAATACACGCTCAGTTTAATTATCATAGCTTTTTCAAGTAAACCGAGCAGTGAGTTTCGAATTGGTAGGAATTATTAGACGTCTTCCTTTTACTAATTCTCTGGCCTTTACACTAGAGCATTGCTCGCGTGAAAAAACAAAATGTATAGCGAAAAGCATTAACAAAGTTAACCAGTTGAATTCAATACAAGATTATATGTTGATACCTCATTAAACTGTTGTAATTCTTTGCAATTATATTTGCATTATTTTATGCCAGTTAATTGTTCCTTATACCAATTGCTGTTCGATTCGGCACACTCCAATTTTACGGTGCTTGTTATTTTTGGTTACACACATCACCTAAATAAAAGATATCAACTTGAACTAAAAATTCTGAGATAACCCAATTAGTTCACCCTACGTAAACCCATAAACACCCATATACATAAAAAACCTGAAACTGGTTTTTGTGACGTAAAGTGAACGTTCTAACAGTCAATGCAGTGGAAGAAGACTTCAATCACCCCCAGATACGCTGAGTTTATTTTAAAGTTCGAAGGGCTCCATCCTATAGGGCATTCTTTCATCTAAAGCCCAAACATTCATAAAGCTTTAATGAATATCTCTCTCTCTCTCTCTCTCTCTCTGTCCAGAATAGTTCAATAGTCACCTCACCCCTTCTTGTCATAAGTTGATTGTTTGAAATTCATAATCAGAATTACTTAGACAGAAAAACATAAATTGGTAAACAATATTGGTTTTATCAAATATTCTAAGGACCGAACTTAACGAGAGATTTAACTTAATAGCTCCACTTTGTAAATGAAGTAATGTTCAAATTATTATAATTTATGCTCCTGAAGGTAACTTAGGCCAGTCGAAGATGCACGGTTTAAAACTTAGATGATTCTATATACAATATAGTATTGGAAATTGTGTTCTGTCTAATAAAAAAAAAAAAACACTACACAGAAAGGAAGGTGAACATTTAATGATAACTCAGAAGACACATAAAACTCGCTCATAAGCAGGGCAATCACACTTGATAAAATTCAATGGAGTGACTAAGTGTGGTTAACGGAATTCATTTTCGCACACTTGCGGATCTATTTGCAATCAAACCGGTTGTGGTAAATGAGCAAAAACGTGCGAAATATTTGCGTTGGCAGGTGTGCCGTTGTGGCGCCCACAAAAATTGCCAATTTCGAGAGAATTTTATGCAGGCAGGTCAATGTACCTTTAATATATTTATTTATGCATGTACATTTTTATATATATTACACTAACACATACATATGCATTCAATAAGTTCGTCAATGTATATATATTTTATATACTTGGGTTTATTTTACCGCTATTATGTCTGTGCATCACAATTTCAGAATGACAGTTATGTGGATTGCGGACTTGCAAAATTTATTACCTCCCACACTTCCTTCCGGCCGCGTTCACATGTAGCATCATTGTTCTGTTTATGTCTCTTTATGTCGATTCAGTTCGACCGTCCTATTGATGTACGGAATGGTTGGAGTTTTTTTTTTTTTTTGAGGTCATACCTCATTTTATTGCTATGATTATTTTGGAAATTTCCGATTTTATTTTGGCACTTTTGCTCTCTTTGCCAATTTAAATATTATATGAGCATGTAAGCGAAATTGTCTGCATTTCTGAATTTTAATAGACACAATATTTAAATATAATAACAAAATTTATTAGTGCATGGGCAGTTTACAGGAGCGAAAATGAAATATCGCTCCTTCCTTCGAAATATGAAGATCGATCTGGCCTAAAAATTCGGTTCCAAATTTATTCACTGTTAGGTTAGGTTATGCACTACTTCTGGATCACTCCGGATAGGCGCCAATTATAACCATTGTAATATAAGTGAAGGAGTGCGAGAGCATTGAGAATAGGTAGTAAGCCAATCTCACCTGGTATATGACTCTGAAAATGAATTTTGAATCTAATGCAGAAAGTACTCCTAAACAACTTTTCGTGCCGCTTAGTTCAGCAGGGATGTTTACGAAAGTCTCTAGCCACTACCTCACCAGGCTTATTACTTCCCGAAAGAAATTAACGTTGTCGTAGAAGACTTCCAGGACGGGTATTGCTGAGCAAGAAGCACTTGAAATGACATCTTCTGGTATAGAGCACTTTAGGATTCTCATGACCATCAAACACTTCCTCCTCCTTAACATTATTGGTATTAAACTATCTCAACGAGTTGGGGTTAACAAAAGTTTATCTCTATGTAACAGAATCCGAAGTGATTTACGTGGGTACCTACCGTTGACAGCTCGACTCCACGGTGTTCAAAAACACAACGGATCAATACAATGCGTCGATCAGCGCCCCGTTAATAATTAACGTAACGTAATTAACGTTAATAACCCGCATTCAGGTTTTAAACCACAGCCACCACGATACTCCCCGAAGGGCCTACCGCAATGAGCAGGATGGAGCTGCAAGTACAACCCACAACTCCACCGGGCCCCTGCTCCCCGTGGCACCAGATTAAAGTCTCCGGTAAGACCTTGTAGCCCGAAGGCTACTTCCAGTTGAGTTACCCATTCATCTCGACTGGTGGCATTTGTAGCTTGAACTACAATGCCTCGCTTTAAAGGTATGTATAGTACATTTAAAGTGATATAAACTTAGTTCAAGCTAAGTAATATAGCACTGTTTCTGACATGGCTAAGCCTATAGATTGAGCAAAGTCTATTTCAAATGCAGTGCACTTTTTGGATTTTAGTCGCCTCGTACGACAGGCATACCTACCGCGGGTTATTCTTATCCCCCGACCCGCAGGGGGGTATCTCTATGTAACAGTACGCACTAGTGGACAAGCAAAGATCGCGAGAGGTCTTGAGACGGACAGTCCAATTGGGCCCGTCTTCTTGTAGGCATTAGGCGCGCCCGTTTATGGTATATGGGGAACGATGCTGAAATATCGGAGTGCCTTAATAATAGTTCGTCATTCTCCTAATAAATTTCAAATTCAATTTTGTTACTGCTTCTTAGTTGCTTGTTACCACAAGGAATTTTCTTGTTTTAGAATCTTCTCTTCAAGTACAATCCGTCAATCTAAAATCAGATGATAAATATGCGTATTCACTTGAAAATTTCAAAAGATGCGTCTTAAATTACTCTTCTTCTCAGTTGCATACAAAGGTAAGCTTCTCCACAAAGTTATGCTTTAAGTTTAAGAAAACGCATTGCTTGATTTTAATAAAAGGGCATTCGCTTTTTTTTTTTTTTGGTAGCAGTAGTCTCAATGATTACAAGACAAAAAGTCTCTCTTATGACCTACTTTCCGAAATTACTAGAGTTAGATGCTGGGAAATGCATAAACCGTCTTATAAGCTGAATGAAACATTAACCCTATATTCATTCAACCATCGCCTGATACAAGCTGCTTACTATCAGGAAGTCATAAGCTGAAATAATTATCAAGGCAATATTTCAAAATTTCAACATTCATTAAGATAATTTCATGGGAGTCGGAAAAAAAGGGGTAAATGAGGCGAAAAGGAAACAAACTCTGCCAACAACACAGAAAGGTTGCACATTTTTGTCATTAATCAAACAAAGGGTTAGGCATTTGCCACTGCCGTTAGAGCTGCTGTTCCACTGAGCCAAGCCAATTAGGCGCTGCACACAAACACTACGCAACACACATACATATATATATATATATATATATAGATAGAGATTTCTAAAAACGGCTAGCAACCACATTCGACCCCAAATTTGTTAAAACAGTAGACACAAACAAGGACAACCAGCCAGCACCACAAAACCAAAGCAGCAATCAAGTGCAGAAGATTTCAGTTATTCAAAGATGAAACATGCATTTGGTGTAACCGCAACTGATGCGGCGACAAACAAACGTAATGATGACGCAATGGAGTAGCGTTATGCCAACGGCAGTTGTAATCGCACTAGCGACAAGGACATTGGTACTGGTACTTAATGCGTCACACACAAAGTATATGTGCATTTGTGTGTGTGTGTGTGCGTCCTTCCGCTATTGTTGCTCTATTCAACGAGCTTTTGTAATGTTTCTACGCTCTTATTCTTTGAGTTCTTCAAATCTTCTGACAATTACGCTGACCTTTTTCACAATTTCTCAATTATTCTTTTTTGTTTGTTTTACATGACATTTCTTGTAACCCTCTTTTCATGGTTAACCATGAAACTTTACTGTACTTTCTTTTTCTGGTGAGCCACTAATTTCTCACAAATGTTCTGCGGTCATGTTTATTCAGAATGTCACTTTCTCTGTGTTTTATGTACGCCAGATTTTAATTTGAGCTCCTTTTTTTCTGACCACATGCAGTCATATGAGAGAGTGACAGTCGACATGAAGTGATTCATCAAGAGAGTCAAAGCAAGAAAAATATTTTTTAGATCGGAAAATATATGTAAGTATCATTAAATTTCTGTAAATAGCACTGTAATAGCACTTGTTTCAGAAAAAGTGTTCAAATTGAAAATAGTTTTGTACTGATATGAGATATGAGTAATATAGCTCTTGGGGTTTCAGTATTCTGGAGAGAGAAATATGCGGGTATACCTTGGGAAAGACAACTCCTGAGTTCAAAATCTCTTATTTAGAGACACGAACTGCTAATAAGATATGTTCATACTTGATTTCAAATGGAAGCAACATATATTACCATATTCTCTATTAAAAATTATTATTTTGAGGGTTTGCTTTTCATCTTTGCATATATATATGTATGTGTATTTGTATGAAAGTCAACGCATCATCAAAGTTTAACAATAAAATATTTTCAAGTTCAACTATTTGTGGCGCCGATGTAGACGCGGATTTAACCGTATTCCGTGACAAAATAACGAAATGCACTCCTACATATACACTCTCTCTAATTAGTGCACAGTCGACAACCAGTTCGTCTTCAAACCGTCAAATTATTATACGCAGTGTGTTTGTGTTTACTACAATACATAGTTTCCACTTTTGCTTACCCAACAACCGGGATTAATTTGCATTTTAATTTCTTCAGCAACTTAACGTATCTCTAACGTAACGCAACTTTTCTCATTTACAAGCACAACAAAAACAAGAAAGGAAAGAGAAAAAGAAAAAGGAAAAGTAAACACTCTGAGCTTCTTTCTTCACAAGTTTTATTGAAAGTAGAATTTTGTTGTTATTATTGCAGTTTGTGTTGTTGCCATTAAACTTGTTACGCTTCAATCCTTTCTTCCAATAGCGAGAGAATAATTGTCAATTCAAATCAAAGCGTGCGAGTTCTTAACAAAGTTAAGAGTGAGCAAAAGCGTGGGGTGAGTGTTGAAAGCAAGGAGAGATATATTGGGTTGTTCGGAAAGTCATTTCGTTTTTTCCCGCCAGAGGACTTAATTACGTTTTTTCGAAACTAACTTCACACTTAAGCCCCATAACCATTATATGTCATGAGAGCTGATATTGCAAGGCTTGTGTGTGAAAAAGTTCTATTAATTCTACCCAGTAGTTTTTGGTTGGTGCCTTTTTAAATATTGAGAGCAATAAGCAGCATTTTCGTCATAGGTAAAAAAAGGTAAAAAAAAAAACAGAAAAGGTAAAAATGCTGTCCAAGCGAGAAAAAAATTGACGGATGTGTATGGAGAAGGCGTGTTAACAGTACGCCAGTGCCAGAACTGGTTTGCAAAATTTCGATCCGGCAATTTTGATGTCGAAGATGCACCACGGGATGTCAAAGGAATCGTTTTTTTTGAGCTTTTGCCGGACAATACAACGATTAATTCAGAAGTCTATTGTCATCAGCTGGACAAATTGAATGATTATAAATATATATAACAAATATTTATTCATTATACGAAAACTGTCTTTCATGTTCCCCAAAAAAAACGAAATGACTTTCCGAACAACCCAATATATGCCGTGGAATACATATAGACAAACGTACGCGCTCAGAAGGGTTACATAAAGCATGCAAATATGAGTGAGAGAATAAAATTATACATGCAATCAGAGCAGTTTGAGAGTTCAATTCACCAACAACAAATGTGTTTACAAGCGATAAATGCAATCAATACTCACTCAAAACACTTGGTGAATATATACATACATACAGTCATAAGTGGCATACATTTTGTGTCAGAATAATCAAAAACAAAATCGGAATGCAATTTGAACACCAGCATCTTTCACTGTTTCTTGACACTATTATTGCATAATCATTTCAGAGCGTTTCTCATCTCTTTGGCGTGTTGAGAAATGTCACCAAGTGGCTCTCAAAACAAGCATTCAAAGCTGTAGTGCACTACACATATTGCTTTGACCCAACAACCCTGGCCGCAATCGATTGTCACTGGCTTGCTACTTTCTGCAGCCCCCAAACGCTCACGGGCAAATAAATGCAAATTAGCAAGAGGATATGTGAAATGCGATCAAGATTAAGAGTATACAAACAGTTATCGAAACACACTTAATAAACAGTTATCAAACCACTTTTTGTGTTATCTGGGCCCCGCGCCAGGCAAAGCACGAACAAGTCTAAAATGAAAAGAATTCACAATTTGATTTTGAATGACCAAAAAGTGAGGTTGGCGAAGAGAGCTGATAAAGATTTCAAAGAACAAAGGAAAGAAAGATCAAAGGAACGTATTAGACATATCCTTCATGAGTATGTGTGTATGAGAAAATTCTATGCAAAGTGGATGATCGTGAACTCAAAATCAAGATAATGATTCGTTTCATAAATTGGTGAAAACGAATTGCTTCGGCATCTACTGTATTCGTCGGACCTGGTCATGTCTTCAGGCCTTCATAGAAGCTCACTAGAAAGAAAATTTTCAAAAATTATGAACATTTAATATCCGAGCCTGAGGAACATTTTGCAGGAAAGGTCAAATCGTACTAGATACTTTCTAATATTTCTCTTTCTGATTCTAACAATAAAAAGTATGAATCTTATTCTCTTTCTCCTTCCCTCTCTCTCTCCCTCTCTGTCTCTTCAGCTCTAGGTCTCTCTATCTTCCATTCAAGAAAATTCCCCCGTTTTTTAGCTTTATTTCTTATTGCTGAAAAAAAAATTAAAATTTCTTTAAGGTTCGAATTCTGTTCATATTACAAAAGCAACCATTTATAAAATAAAATTCTTATTCTATTTTCGAAGCTCAAAATCGACATAGTAGTTTAAAATCGCAAATTTAAAATAACTTATTTGTCAACTGGGTATATCGTAAAATTCACGATGTCTGGAAATATCTAATTGGAGAAACAAATTTATTGCAATGCAAATTTCGTAGAGGAATTATCAAACCAACTATATTTTACACGACAGGTGGCGCCAATGTCAATACTATTTTAAATCAATTATTTTTTTGGAATATAGATGAAATAAGAAGGTTTAACAAATGTATCGGTTCTCAATATATGAACGTAACCTTAATGAACTCAACTGTGAACTCACTAACTGTTAATAAAATGCCATGGTATTTTGTGACAAAAATCGTGAAAAACATCTTAATCCACTAAATTAATGCTGTAGTGTAGACTTCTTGACTCAGCCACTTTGCAGGAGAGTGACTCACATCTACCCGATCCTATTCAATATTATACCCTTTCCTAATTTTATTTTTCCCTGTATTTATATGACTTAATTTTCCAACTATACAACTATAGCCACAGCTATCAATGACCCGTTTGTTCAAATACATAACTCGGTAAAAGTTTGTTAGTTAAGCTATTAACGGAAATGTGGCTTGTGTAATATTGGCGACCTCTGCTAATGGCAGTACAAGCAACACAACTTTTCCGCTTCACTTTGAACTTTTCCCGTTTTGAGCGATTTGTTGTTAAGCTGTTGACCAAGTATTGACTTGCATTTGATGTGGCGAAGTTTGATAAGCAAATATGTTGGAGAGCTGTTTGGGAATTGGAAAGTTTCAGTATATAATCAAGTTGACAAACGTTTCGTTTGATGTTTTTTTAAGTAAGTTCCAATAAGTGCATACCGAAATGTTTGCAATGAAATTTCGTCAATTTCGTAAACTAACTGCTAAGCAATTATAATATCATTTAATATTGGCGGAATGAGAAAGCACCATTTCGAGGATGGTGTTTTCGGGTTGGGTGTACTTTTTAGTGTAGAGTTATTGTTGAGAGTTCTGTTAATATTTTGGATGTTTAAAGCTTATAATACTAAAATCAAATGGGTGGAAACTATTTAGATAAACAAATTGGAAGGCAATTTCTTGATGTAGTCTTAAGCGATCTGACTTTATAATATAGAACTCAAACACTGATGAAGGTATCGAAATAAAACTTAGTATTTAAAAATATTGTAGCCAAAATTGGTTCATACCTTCTTCAAAGCTTAATGTACTTGATGCCCGTCCTTTCGGTTGACTTATATAGATCGAACATAGAGATCGGTCAATATTTTTTGGTCGACGTATTTCCTAACCCTTTTGCTGAGCAAATCACAGCCTTTTCCTCGAGCTTACTCGAATATATGGGTCAATATGAAATAATATCTAAAGAATAATATGGTTTAAATTGATGATTTTGATGATTGAAAATTAAAAAATAGAGGGAAGTCGAGTTGTAGATGATCTATAAGTGGAACTAACAAGAAGTTTTCTTCAAAACTCGTACATAAGGTTCATAATAAAGCTCACTGAGATCGACAGGAGAATATTAATGAATATATCGTCATACTAACAGAGAACTTATAGAGTGGTGGATGCTTTTTACTTAGTGGAGTTGAAAAGCTTATGCCTCTGTCTAAATTTTGTTCACAAATTGTCGTGTGAATTCGATTTTAAGCGATGACTCTTCCGAATAAAAATAATGCTATTGCGACTCCTCCGTGAAATAAATGAAAATCAGAGAGGGAAACTGAGAACAATAAATGATATATTTAGCGCTAGATCGTGATTACTAGCAGTATCTACAATCCGTAGGATTTCGCCTCTCCAAAAGAACATTACTAATTAATATGTGTTCACAATTTTCATCAAATATAAACTAAAAACGTAATTTGTATTTGTGAAAGGTATTTTCATAATGCGCACTTCTTTTCCGCTCAGTTGCGGTTAACAATAGAGGTCTTGAAAAACGTGGCACAAGCAAATGCGACAAAAACAGACAAAAAGGTCTTGCACTCACTTGCCAAATTTGTTAATAAACAAATAACAGAAGAAACAAATTTAGCCATAAATTACCGACAAGCGTCGCAGCAGCACAAACGCTTTTGTCTCGCCGTGGCTTAAGCTAAGATTTTCATATCAGATGTGGTCTACAATTTTATCTGCTTGCCCGAGTTCACGATTCACAACGATTGTGGCGGGTGCGAAGTTTGTTAGCGCCGAGGTGAGGTGTGCATCTGTATCGGTACCAGATTTAATTGTATTAGCACACGCTCGCCAGCCGCTGCTAATAATCATTTTTCGCACAAAAAAAAAAGGAAATGATTACGCAGCTCAGAAGACCATGAAAAATGGTCGAACATATTTTTGTTGTGAATTTTATATCATAAATCAATTATAAGCAGACTTTTTCAGCGGCACTCGCGAATTGCATGGCGGGCGCTAGGCGGTGAGCAGGGCGTTTTTATATGCAAGTTGTACTCACTTCCTTTTGTTGTTGTGTTGCTGTTTAATAGAATTATTATCTCGCTGGCGCCCACCTTTACGGGGAATTGTGTACGCACAGGCGAATAATAAAGGTTGCTGCCGCTTTCCTTTTAATGGAAATTAGATCAGCGAAATTTGTGCCAGATTTTGAACTGTTTTATTGCAGTACTTTGCCTTCACACACAAAAACTTATTTCCTTTCTTTGCCTTTTCAGCTGCTATTGAGCTGAGTTGAGTTGAGTTAATTGCTTTCAAATTGAAAATCATGAATTGATTTATGATACGAATTAATTTAGGTCTTGGTAAAAAGCTCTGATAATTTTTTCTTTGCTATGCGGCTGAAAATGGTAAAGAATTTCACTTTGATTGGGTAGTTTTTTACTCTACAGCAGTGCAAAGAGGAAACAGGCAATTTGACTTGAAATTAATAATTGTCTGGTATAGTAATAGTATCCGATATTTAAAAAATTTTAATATTCCTCTGGTTCAATACCTGCTAGATACCAAAAATATTTAATGAAAGATTTAAACGCACTAAAATGTATTATCTCACACTGAATATCTCTAGTTTCTGATATTTAATATCCAATATTATTCTTTATATTATATCTAATATCTCACATCTAACATTTTACATCTTGTATCTTGCATCTTATACTTTATATCTTATATTTTATAACTTATATCGCGTATCTTATATCTTATATATTATATCTTATAACTCAATCTCATACCCAATATCTTATATCTAACATATAACACCTAGTATCTAATATTTAAAACCTAATACCTATTATTTAATACCTGATTTCAAATACAAACATTTACTCTAAAGCAATTTTCTTCGCCAAAAATTTTCTCTAAATTAAAGAAAATTTAATTTTTGTTGGAATTATTAAATTTTAAATTTTTGCGCATATTTGTATACATAAACTTATATTTACCTCAGGGCTATTATATAATGAATTTCGCAAAGTTCAACTTTGTAACTCGACGCAAATTCAATCAGCTATGTCGCAGAAAAAGTGAAAAGCAGTAAAAATTACAACACATTTTATTATAAAAATTTTCATCTTTTCGCCGCAAAAATTTTTCGCTCGAATTTTCCATTTGTTAGCATTGTGCTTGGCCTTGAATTTGTCGCGCTGCTTGAAACTTTATTTGTGGCTTGGCAGGCAAATGTTTACAAGAGGCCACATTTGCGTCAGTTGGTAATTGAAATTGTAAAAGTTTTGCATATAATAAAATAACTAATGAAGAAAAGAGAAGAAAAGAGAAGAAGAAAGAAGAAGAAAACCGAAATTATTACGTTAAACAGTAAGAATCTGCAATTCAGTAGTAAGAAATATATGAAGTATTCCGTTGTGTCGAAAGTGATAAAAAAATTTTTAAAAATTATTAGTTGCGCAGAATTGCTTTTTTGCTGACCAAAACTCAACATGTGAGTTCATGTGCTCATAATTTCCATGATTTGTGTACTTTGGGCTAAATCGTACCAGTGCGGAACTATGGAAAATCTTTGCCGAAGTATTGAATGAAAGCTTTCCAGAAGATCTCAATATTAAATTCAACTGTTATGTAAAAGGAAAAGAGAATGTTCACAATCTGCTGGTATATCTCGGCAAGAAAAACTAGTTGTTAGGTATATTAAAGCGTAATTTGTTGACACTTAAAATGTTATTATTTTACTACTCATAAATTTTATGGAACAACCTTGTCAGCTGTCTTTAATGAACATATCTTCATTAACGCGGTGCTACAGGGCGTATGAGTAACGCATAAATCAGCAATAATGCAAATGATTACCTGAACAAATATTCTCACATATAAACTGTGGAGATATGTTAGTAAAAGGCAAGAGATAAGCAGATTTTCCGTCACAAGAAAGCTGCAAATATATGTGCCATTAAATTCCACTTACAAGCCATATACCATACACACATATATATATACGCACAAAGTAACTTATATTGCTGAGAATTCCAATGCGTCGGAGTATTTTATATACATTTCACTTGCATTTGTATGGATGAATGTATGTATGTATGTACGCATGTATATACATAACTGTACATACCCGCATACAATGTGAAATATTGCAAGCGTGCTTTGCACACGCCTCAGTATGTCAGTAATGCAAAGGTAGCTGCCGTCTGTGCCAAAGTAATTTATTTAAATAACAACAACCTCTACAACAACCACAACGAATGAGTTGCTTACTCCACTGCCACATCAAGCGGCAGCTCGTTGGTGTCTACAAGCATTTACGCTCTTAATATTCATTTGATTTAATCAAAATGCCAAGTTGTATTGTTTCAATGTTGAGAATTTCTTTAAAATGTCTCAATAATATGCAGACAGACACACATACACCCACATACACCCGACAAACACAACTAAACGACAGCGAACTTGGGTCGGAGCTAAGGTGTAGTTAATTTCCTGGTAGTTGGAGAGCGCAATACTCAGTGCGTTTATTACAATTTATTGCCAGCAATTTTCAATGTTTTTATTGTTGCTTGAATGTATTTATGTATATGTGTATATGTATGAGTATTCCCAATTAAGCAGCACGAGTCTGGAACAGTACAAAAGTCGACTAACGCAGCTGTGTGTGTATGTGTGTGTGTGTGTGTGTGTGGGAAATGTAAAATATTTTAATTAAATTCAAATGTGATTTTATTTAGACTGACTGAAATTTGCCAGCGTGAGTTCCATTGAACATAGCAGATGTTCTTACAGAAGATGTTTTACTTTAATTTAATGTCACATATTATATATACATAAATATTCTCATGATAAAATCTGTCGCATAGTGCGTATGAGTATAAATAATGTAATATACATGCATTTAAAGAGTATCTTCAGGATTAGTCGCTCTCCAAGTAAGGACATTTTCTTTATCTACGTGCCCGTTAAACAAAAATTATGCCCCATAGAACGAGGCACATGCACATAAATGTCAAACACAATTGTTTACTAGTATTTTGGTAATTGGTTTGACAGCTGGGTTGACAGCTATCCCTATAGGAAAATTTAAACCTCTCCAAAACGCCCTGTGCTAATATGTATCCTCAATAAAGGTTTACAAGCTCCACTAAAGTTGAACCTAAATTTTCCTGTAGTAAAAAAACAATTAATTGAAAAGACATCTATGGGTTTTGGAGGTTATCTAAATTTGAAAATATGAAAATTTTCTAAATAATCTAAGCTTCGGAGCATATTTAATATTTGTACGAACTGATTTATATTAGGCTGATTGAATTTTAATCTCATCATTCATTTTCTTTGTGTGCTTCGCTGCTATGTTTTGATTCAGAAGATTGAGGGAGTGTTCCTTACATAACTTAATTGTGTACTGGCCGTCAATCCCTCAGTTTTCTACATAAATTTTATTGGAATTTAACCCGTTTTGGAAGCCAAATTTTTTGGTAAAACCTTTGAGGTATGCTACTTGTATACATTTCAAGCACTTCATGCTCCCATATTTCTGAAGCTCTGTGTTTTACTCGACAAGTAAGGCCCAATAACGTTTTCTTATAACGATTGTATCCTAGTAACACGATCATATAGGCAACACCTTGTATTATTGTCAGCATAGCTGAAATCCAACGGGTTTTCTGTAACAGTAAAACATATGTCGTACTGTCTTGGACCATATTTCAACTAGAGTAGCGAGTTTCTTCATAGTTTGTTCTGATTTCAGCTTTCTATGTCTAGCTTTGTCTACATGTGTTCTTAGAAGAAATCTTTTATGACAGCTCCATTAGTGCATTAGAAGCTCTAGTTTTAAGACCAAAGTGTTTGGCATATAGAAGAACAAGAACATAACAGTGTCTTAAAGTCTTCCAGAGGTTTCAGACTTCAGCTGCTCTAATTTAATATAAAACTCTATGAGTATTTTTGCACACACATAAATCTCGTGTATTTAAACATTTCCCTTCTGATTGTATATATTTGTTTATTGGTCAGTTTTCTCACATCAATTGGCTGACAAATTAATTGCTTCATTTACGTTTGAGAGACTGTCTGAAAATTAAGCTTCAACATATTTATGTAAATAACTCAACTGAGAATGCTGTAGACAATCTATTTATAGTTCAATGAGCAATTGTTTGCACTACATCCTTCAACTTATTATTTTTACACAGACATATATTCCCACTGGCGATTCGTTACATCATTTAATTTATTCCATATATGTGTATAAGTGCTTATAATACTTATTGTATCTCTTTGTCTTTTTGCTCTCTGACACAATTTGTCACGAGTCATAATCCAAACACTTCACTTCACTTTACTTTAATTAATCACCAAAGCAAGCACATTAGCACATAATATTTAAATGTATGAAAGCATACAGTCGCCCTTAAAAGTGTGTAATGCTTCTTTTATATATTTTGGAAAGTCAAAGCAATTTGGCTTGGCATTGTGTTTATTTTCTTATTCTTACGAGTATCTTTCTCCAACGAAATTAAGTCATCATAGTAGTATCATTCTTGGAGATTTTTAGAGACATTTGAGTTCTAATTTTCTTCTGCGATTATAAAATCTCTTCAAAACATATCTACAAATTAAGGTTTTGGACTGAATCTCTCTCTTGCGGAAAATATATCTGTAATTAGGAAATATGGCGGATGAGAAACACCGTTATATTATATTACATTTAAAACGGTTGTTTATAACAGAAAGAATATCTTAATTTTGTTTAGTAACTCTTCAACTTATATAATTGGGACAGAAGATCTAGATCTAATTCAAAGCTAATCTTATCTGTTTCAAATCTAAATGCTGTTCCAATTTAATTCTCAGGATGTCCTGTAACTCATCCTTCTGAGTTCCCAGTATTTCGCAAAGAATGACTAACTGGAGACAAAAATGATTTTAGACGGTCTTACGTAGAAATCTTAGGGTTCTCACCACTACTCCAAGAAATATTGATTTGGAATATAATTTAGATCACAACGCAAAACAAAGGTTTGTTAAATTAAATTAGGACCGGAAATATGCGGCCTCCATCATTTTGTGACAGCTATTGTCTACATTGTCAGCTACCATACCGAGCTCTTCGATAAAGTTTGGTCAAATGACGGGACTGCTCGGGGAAAACAAAAACTGAGTAGAGTTGGATATAGACCTATCAAAATTACTATATAGAAATGAAATATTTCTATGCTAAAGATGGTTTGGTTTGAGTTTAACCTGAACTACAGCGTACTGATATCTCACTCTCTTGAGTAGGACGTATTATTTATGAGCATTTGTTGGTAACTGAGTATTGGGGGTATAGTCTAAACTCAGGGAACATACCACCGTGCTACAAATATTTCAGAACATTTGAATGAATCAATGAAGAGAGCAAGGTGTTAAAGCGTATTGGAGGATTTTTGTGATTTTTCAAATTATTTCCAAATTTATAAAATAGTGGTTGCTTCGATTTTATGAGCAACTGTTTGTCTGCAGCCAATAAGCTCCCACGCACACACGCGTACACACACACACACACTTGCAAAGGCAAACAAATAATCATATTACTGCACTTACAAGTGAGCGCGCTTGCAATATACAAAATGTGTTGTGAAATTTATGGCACATCAGGGAGCTCAATGTTTATTTTGCGTTGCACTGCTCCGGCGTCGTCCTTTGAATGCTTAATTTACAACCGCTGCATATGCCCCCATACAAGTCCTTAACATTTCACACTATATATATGTATGTATGTGTGTGGCTATGCATGTAATTGTGTGCATGCGTTTGAAAACATAAACACATTTGTGGTTGTATCCTTTATATACTTTTGAGTGCCGCACAAGCTTCTTGCTGTCATTTAAACAATATGCCATTGTTGTTGTTGCAATCTGACTTAATATTGTTGGTGCACGCGTGTTTAATGCTCTCCCTCATTTGCCGCTTTGTACGAAACCCTGCACGTTCTTACTTATATTATCATATTTGTGTTGTTGTTGCTGCTTTTGTTGCTGTTGCTGCCATTTTGACATGCAACATGCAGCATGCATCATGCAATCGAAAGTGCTGCAAGGTTTTGCAAAAGTTTGGTGTCACTTTTTATTGGTTTTTGGCGCTGCCCTCACTGACGCTCAGCAAAAACTGGTACAAATCATCGCAAATGCAATTTATCGACGCTTACGACATGCGCACAGACAGACATACATACACATCGTTTGGTTGTTCTTCATTTGTCATTATGTAATTTAGTTTTCTGTTTCTCTTCTTCTGCCACTTTCGCTTTTGCTTTTGCATTTGTCGTTTTGTTGCATTAAATCACATCGAAAGTTTTGCTGGTTTTCGGTTTTTGTGTTGGCAACCATTCACGAGTCACGTTCTGATGTGACCCAGTTGACTTGGCCAACATGGTGGCGCTTGTGGATTACTGGCAGTTTTGTCTGTGGCAAGGTCAGTTTAACATACTCACACATACACGTGCGGCGGACAATTGTCATTTGTTTTGTATTATTCAGTTGTGAGATTAGCAGAAATCGATAGAGCGCCATTGTTTTTCATTTTCATTTGCGTATGGAAAGCTTCTCGAATTTCTTAGCTTTTTATAGCACGTAAATAGGTGAACCAGTATTTCCAATGTAATATATCTATTCTCCTACGCATCCGACAGTTGAGCCCAAGTACACAAGGACTTAAAATTTTTAAGACATAAATTCAACGAAGTTTATGCCAAGTCTGGGACTTACAACCATATGAAAATTGTGTGATAGCTAAGGTGTTTGAGTGCATAGTTCGAGTTTGTCCTGATTTTGAGCTCTTAGTGAGCGGTCCAGTACATCAGTACATATACAGTGTGTAGAATAAACTGGCAATACTTTCCACTCTGGAGTCGAACTTAAGGCTTAAATCTGGTGACAGGGAAGCAGAAAGCGTTGTAATGTTTATTTCGATGTAGTTGTGCGTTGACAGCTTATGCTTATTCCAAATCCGGGAATAGTTATATTCTAAACAGTGCTGGAATCCAAGTGCGACAGCGGTTTCAGCTGGGCCCCGGGTCCTGCTAAAAAGCATATACTACTGATTGGTACTGAATAACTTCTGCACTTTAGAGCTCCCACAATAATTGAATACTGGCTAAATTAACCTAAACCTATAACTTAAACATTTGATGTAGAATAGGGAAGTCATCAGGCGATATGCTGCTTACCAAATATCAACGTATTTATGGAGACTGCTTTGTGGAGCGGACTGCAGGTCGACGGTGTCAGTTTTCCGAGAACAATTTTTAAACAACGTCATCATGAACGAAGGGTACAGTATAACCAACCAGGCGAAAAATCCATTAAAAAAGTTGAAGGTTTTTTCTTACCTCAAGAAGAGGAGGAGTTAAAGACTTATGCAGTTGCTCTACGTTTCAGAGTTTTTTGAAATTAGACCCGGCGGAGCAGTGTTACAATCAAAGCGCAGGGTTAGTAAAGCCATTTTTATTTTGAGCGACTCTTGTAAACTTTTCAGGAATATTTACGCACTTTTCCGGAAATCATCAAAGTATAATTTCACTAAGTGGGATGCTCTCCTTCTATTTGAAATATCCCTACTTCAATCAAGTTAGTATGAGCTGTCAGCGGTTTTATTTGTGAAAAGTTTGAGAAGTAGAATAAATATCAAGAATAAGGTTTTCAGATCCTCCATCTTCATTGATAAGTCTAATTTTTATTAAAAACTATTGATTTTAACCTCGGCAGGGTAAATCTATCACTTTCGAGCGTATTTAAATTGTTAGCGTTGGAATTTATGAATTTAGTTCTCCTTATATTTCCAGTGCACTCTCTTAACTACTTGCCTAGTGCTCTTATTCCCATTGGTTGACCAGTTGCGGATTGGTTGACCGGCCGCCTTGTTGAAAATGATTGAGATGTTTTCAGACTTCGAGGATTAGATTATTTAGAGCTGGTAACTCTGTAAAGTGGAACACATATTAAAAAAAAATACTATGAGCACGTTTTTGAGTAGAAGACTCCATTTTACAACTTAAAGCCTTGAAGTACAAGAATACAGTTAAAAAGACCATAAATATGTATGGTATATATACAACAATAACCGCTACCAGTTTTATTAATTTTATAGATATACTTTTCGCTTTAAAACGTTTGAAAATTTTAATATTGAACAATATTTAAATTAAGCGATTTTTCAAGCGAAGTAAATATTTTGAGCTAATTTTTGCAGGTCTTCATTCTTAACTAACACCTACGCATCAAATAGCTAACTCAAGATCCTTCTAACAATTCAAATTAAATTACTTGCTCATCTCCTGAACTAATCATCTGAAATCATAACATACTTACTTATTTGTTTAGTATGTAAAATTATGTAAATTTGTCATTGCACGCTCCACACAGCTACTCAATGCCACTGGAGAGGACATTTTTTAATCCAAAAATAAATAAATGAATTTCTGATGTAAATAATGACGCCTGCTATTGAAATTTATTCTGCTTCAATGCTCAAGCGCACAGCAAAAGCACAAATTTGTAGTTTATTTTTAGCAAATTCGCCAGAATTGAAAGCAAATTATTTTCGCTTTGCCTTCGACGGCGCGCAAAAATCAGCTAAGAGCTTAGGCCTACAGGCGCACAAGCGCACAAGCGCTGCTCGCATGCGACAATCATTGGCAAATCTGTGGGAATTTCCACATTTACACCTATTTGCATACGCACTTCTACGGCAACAACACACAGACGAGACAGAGAAGAAATTTAATTAAGAACTTTTTTGTTGCTTTTGTGCATGCGTAACTCTGTCCGTGTTTTTGTTGGTGTAAAGAAATTTAATTAAAAAGTTTTGGGCGCAACGATTTTGAGAGTAGATACAACTACAAAATACTACGTGTGAGTAGTAAATAGATACATATATAATACATATAAGCATAAAAGAGAGTGTATATATCAATCTATGTCTGTATGTATCTGTTGTTTTAATAACAAAATCGTGTGAAGTGTGCGGCAAGTGAGTTTTTTATTCCAATTTATGCTGAAAATACAAATTTTTTATGGAAAATACCAATAATACACAGCTTTTTGCCACCAATCCGGTTAAAATTGCAATTTTCACCGTTATACACCAATAATAACACCAATGGCGTTGACAAATTTTCGAAACCAAGAATTAAACTGTGCAAAAAGCCGTAAATAAACGACCTAACGGTGTTCAGCAATTTTGTATTTCCAACTACAACTACAAATGCAACTACATACATATATATGTATATATTGCGAAATTTTTGTGTATGTGTACGCGCTTTCATTTTCACTTGCGCGCTAATATTTTGTTGATATTTTGCAATTCGCGCGTACTCCATGGCTCCAGCGGATCTGGCGGTGATAGGCGTTCGTTCACCGGTTGCTTGCGGCCTGGCGCTGAGGCACCGCGTGGATGTGTTGATTTGTCGGCGTTCGCGTCATGGGACTGCTCGGGCGAAATTCTGTGCGTATAACATAAATTGCGAGAAATTTAAGTGAATTTTGTTGGCTTAACCAGAAAAGTCAAAATACATAAAAAGAAACTAGAAAAACAAAAAATTTCATTATCGCTGACCTATTTTTGCGCTTGATGCGTGCGCTTTTCGCTCGCCGCGCTGCGTCGTCCTGCTGGTATTGCCGCTTACGCAGGTGAAATTGCTTCATTGTTGCATGTACCTCTTCAGCAGTCGGGCAGTCTTCGCTGTCATCACGCTCATTGCCCGTTTCCGTTTCCACCTCGGCCTCCTGTTCGACGGTGAGTGTATGCTCTTCGGCCAGTGCGGCTTCGAAATTAAATTCCTAAAAGTTCTGAGGTTGTGTGAAAATGTTTGATAGGGAATAACTCCTGAACGGGATATATAAGTACTTCGGTGTGGAACCTTAATTCACCGCCAAACTTACAAGAAATTAATGATGGGTCTGAAATTTAACGTCGAGGTAGCCCCTGTTCATCAAAAACTTCGACTAACAAGAGGCTTTTGCCTCCCTATAAATCTATCACGCACAACTTGAGCGCTCCATAAGCGGGACTCTGTGCATGCTTTGAAACCCCTCATGTAGATCTTAAGTTATTGTAGTGCATCAAAGTTCTGAAATTTATCGCGGTAAATTAACGGCACAATCTAATTTAAAGCCGAGCTATAAATTTCGCTTTCTCCTGTCAATGCCTCGACGGAAGTGGAAGACAACGTGGGCGAAAAAAATTAAAAAAATTTAGAGTATATTTCTAAGTCTCCTTTAAGATAAATGATGGCAACCAGGTTTGGTGACTCTCTCAGAAAATTTTCTCTCTCTCTCAGAAATCAGAAATCTCAGAAAACAATGAAAATTCTGGCAATGCGCGAAGGTGGAAGAAACTCTCCATGCTCGAAAAGAGCATAAAAGATATGCTCAGCTAAAGATAGCAAACTCAGAGCCTCAGATAAATTCTAAGACAAAGGTACGGTGGTTCTTTTTGGTCTATCTTTTGATAATCCGAATGTCTCGGTAGAAAACTTAGGCTAATTAGGTAATTTTTAAACTCAAACTCAGTAGGGAGCCCCTCCTTTTTAATGTGAATATTGCAATCTAACTCACCGGTTCTTCCTCGGGCTGTGGTAAATTATGCGACCACACCGAAGGAATTAGCTTAAGTGGACTGCCGCCAATCGATTCTTTTTTAATTTGAGCCTTCAATAAGGCGCTCTTTGTTCGACGCGAAAGCGACAATTTGCCCAAAATGGGTCTACTATCGCCATCACTTTCCTCCGTGTCGATGTCGGCAAGCATTTTCAAGAACTCCTCCAACTTATGTGGATCAACAACATCCTTCGGATCTTGGAAGAGTGTGGTTAAATTCGAACTGAGCGGTGTTACCAAATCGTCGGTTGGTGCAGCTACTGCTGCTGCTACGGCACTAGTTGTTGCTGTAGTTGTTGTTGTCGAAGCAGTTGAGCCAATGGTGCTTGCTGTTTGTATTGTTACAGCGCCTATGGTTGTTGTAGCGGCTGCTGCCGACAAGAGCAATACATTGGTGGCAGGGGTCGGTATCGGGTGCATACCCATTGTTTGCTCTACTAAATCCAAAGCTTGATTGGCCAACTGCTGCAGGCCGACAAAATATTGTGGATCATGTACCTCAGGACGACGATCAGCCAAAAAGATCAAATCTCGTAGTGGATCGGGTGCAGGCTGTTGACTTTGCTGCTGCTGTTGTTGTGTAGTCTTGCCATCTGCACCCGTGCCAGTGAGGGAAGTGCGCAGTTGCAGGCCTGAACTCGATGCAGGATCGTTAGCGAAAGACAGCATATCCATAGCGTTGGTGAGATCGCTTTGTGGATTTAAATTGTATGGATCCTTAAGCTTCTTTTTCGTAATTTTAATGGGACTGGATATAGAGGCGCGTCCCCACATCAGTCGGCGCATTTGTTCACCCGTCATGCCGCGCTTTTTTAATGCATTCAGCGTTACGCGTCCCACACGCTACAATTTTTCAATTATTTATGAGTGCTCTATATGGTGAAAGTATGCCTAGAACTCACTTTCCAATTCGACACCGCGCCTTTCCGTTGCTTGGCCCGGGTCTTCGCTTTACTCTTGATAACCATTACACCGCGTACCTCGTAACCGGAGTCATCTATCGGGCCGAGTGGTATGGAATAGGCTTCCAGATAGTTTTTTGCATCGGCCTGCGGTACGGCACGCTCCAAAGTGACCACAATTTTGGCCCACTGAGTCATATCGGAAAGGATTGCGTATAAATATGTATATTTCTCTAATCTTGCTAATATTTTTACCTGCTTCATCCACTCTTTCTCTGAGCGTTCAATCACTTGTGCATACGTATTGCCCATCATAGCGATTAACATATTCAATAAGAGTATGGGTACAAAAATCATGAAGATCACAAACACTGTCTTCGACAAGTTTGGATACGTTGTGTTATTCAAGTCGGGATACTTTAGAAGGAAATAAGAGAGTAAATGAGAAATAATCAAAACAGATTGGGCTAAAGTTATACGCACATATTAAGTTCTGAAAATATCTGAAGCCGGAGCTCAATTCAAAACCCATCTTAAATAAATTTATTTGGTCCAAGAATAATCTCTACGCGTTTAAATTATACCTTAATGAGAATATATGTGTGAGTGCTCTAAGGAATAGAAGTATACCACTCTCATATACCTGTATTCTAAATTTTTTATCCTATTTATTTGGTTAATATCGAGTAAAACCTTTGCTTGGGTGTAACTTAGAAGAAGTGCTATATACCAGCACCATTTTAGTTATTCAGTCGGACATCGGCCATCATCGGACATCAGTTGGAAATCTAACAGTTCTTCCGTATCCATTTATAAAACTCAAAGAAATTTTGGATGTTATTTGAAAGACAGATTTTTTTGTTTGTGAGGAGCAATCGAAGGTTTGGTTTCTCTTCATAAATCTGGGAAATTTTATTGGGTTTTAGGAAAATAAATTGTTTTGAGCTTGAGTCGCTTCAACAGAAGGAAATCTTCTTTGCTATGTCTTTCGGTTTTTGGTTTTAAGATATGTATTTTCCTCTCCTTCTTCTTCTCTTTTAGAAAAATTTTCATTAATTCTAAAAAACTTACATTATAATCACCGAGCGTTGTTTGAAACAATGCCATCCATGTACTCGGAAAGGTGTTAAACATAGTCGACTGAATCTGGGGGTGTCCTTTGTAGAGAAAGTAAAAAGCTTGTGAGAAACCACATAATACAATGCAATATATAATGCCAAAAGTGAACATATCACCAGTTATCATAGAGTAGATCATGGTCACAAAAGGACCTGTTAGACGAATGGCACTAGGGAAGATATTAAGATGGCAAAGTACAATTTTTGAAAAAAATAAAAATAAATAAGGGTACACCAACATCACTCACCCTGCAAAGAACATTAGTAAAAACCAACTGCCGGGTACAGCAAAAATCAGTATGGCCTCCTCAGTATCTGTATCGCCCATCAAACGGAAAGGTATGCAGGCGAGAATCATCAGATTAGAAACAAGAAATATAGCCTTGGCCGGTGCATGGGTCTACAAGTATTACTGGAGACTAAATATAGTGTTTTTAAAGTAAATAAACAACCGAACTCACTAATTGTTTCAGAAACGCGGGTAGTCCTTGATTTTTTATCTCATCGCCCTGCTGGAAGATGACATAGCTCAGGACACCTACAATCGTACCAAACTCAGCGCAATAACGCACAATAGTCTGCACGTCGTACTCTTCGTCTTCTATTTCTTCTGCAAGCTCAAGTGTTTTTGCCTCTTTAGAAATTGATATACTTGAAGCTACCTCTTCTTCATCGTCGTCGTCAGCTACGTGCGCAGGTCGCATATAAACCGAGACAGAGAGGCAAAGTAAGTGAACAAGCAGAATGAGCAGACGCTTTAAGAATTGATTCTGAGCAAATGTTTTCCATTTCTCTTCAAGCAAACGTTGTATGATACCGCCATCCAGCATATCCAAGTGTTCCTCCTTCGTACCGTTTAAGATGATAAAAAGCGCTGAGTTCCAGTCTGAGGAAAACGAAAAATTTCAAAACATCTGCGAAGATCTACCTTGGCAGTTACTCACTAGTGCGTCCGTCTGGTAGCAAAGTATCCAAAGCATTTAGCGGATAGCCCGAACAGGTGATATTACTGTAACGCCAGAACTCACGCGACGAAAGTTCCAACATCTCGCGGAACACCTCTGCGCGTCCCAATTTGCACGATAGTGTCAATGGTGTGAGCCCGCTGTGATTAGCAATACCGTTCTTGGCTGGTGTTCTTGGATGACGCAGCGCATAACCGAACATATCCTGGACAGTAAGAGCTTTACTATTTTCAATATATCAGATCGACTAATCAACGAACTCACCAACTTGTCGCACACAACCACCATGTGTAGAATCATATTTCCAAACGTATCTTGAGCATCCGGATCAGCACCACAATCCAGCAACAGATTATAAACGCTCTCATTGGCACAGCAAGCCGCCCAAGCCAGCGGATACTCACCTAAATAAGCGAGACCCTCGTAGTCCGTCGACTTGGCTGGATTGTTACGCTGTTGATCACGTGGTAAAAAGAAACTACCGATTGCACGCTGATTTATATCCGCGCCCGCTTCAATGAGATCGGCCACAAGCTCATTATTGCTGTAAGCAATTGCCAAATGTAGCGCACTAGCGCCCAAATACTCCTCACCTTCCATCACATCTTGTGCGAGATTCGGAAAGACGCGTATCAATACACGCGCCAACTTCGTGTGTATTTTCGAATCACATATGATGAGCACATGTAGTAGACTCTCGCCGAGTGCGCCACGAAACTGCATTTGCCAGCAGGCTTTATGGTCCTTCCACTTGCCGAGTGGATCATGTCGTGAGAGTGATGCCTCAATCGGTATGGTTACCTCAGTGTGATCGCGATATTTCCAACGTAGAAATTCAGCGCGATTAATCACCTGTCCCTTGCCATCATTGTACATGAAGATACCGAATTGTTCGCGTATCAGCTGCTCCACGGCGACCAGACCGCCAGTGTTGAGCGCATCAATGAGATCGCCGCCTCGTTTGTAGTCTGCGAGCTTGTAGAGCAGACATTTGTTGGCCGTTGGCGAAGATTGTGAAATGACGGCGTCCAGTATGGCGCCTGGTTTCATCTCTTCAGGCTTCTTGCGCAGACATTTTTTCAAAAAGAATTTCATAATTAATTTTTTGATTTGCGCTAAACTATTGTGAATGCTTTTTTAGCCACGGTTTTACTCGAAGTTATGCAAAGCTATTTAATCGATTGTCTGCAGGAAGTGTGAAACAGCTTGGTAACATTCCAAACCATGGTTACTTTGTTATTGATAAGTAAATAAATATTTGCCATCCTTTCGTTTTGGGTTGCTATGCAATTTCTTACGGTTTCATCTTTCATTCTCTTCGTGTTCAATTCGAATGATGATATTCATAATACGATGCGTTGGTTTTCGCGGAGCACGGCGATGTCTTGTTTTGCACGGATCTGAAACAAGTGTCACTTCTTTAAAAAAATTTATATAACCCGGTAACCATGCTTCAGTTGAAAGAGCAAAATACAAAGTCGTGGAACTGGTCTAACAACATTGATGGGTTGTTATCAAGTTTCTGGTCAAATATATATTCTGGGCTTGATGGATATCTTAACTGTGTGTATTGAGTACTGGTTTCGGGTTTGGACATTAGTAATAACTAAACTACGACAAGGTATTTCTTAATAGAGACTTTATTTTTGGAGAAGTACTACGCCATGGATACTATATAGGGAAGGCTGTATGATTAGAGTATTTAGCGTATAAGCGCGGTTATTGAAACTCCGACCAAAATTATACTGATGCCCAAGTAACTTAAGATTGAGGTGTAGAAGTATTACTATGGTCTGTTCAACTAAAATCTCAAACAGTCTTCTGTAAAATATAAGACAATGTATCAATAATATTAATCTACACCAAAGCACTTGTTTATTATTGAAAAGTAGAAAAAATATGTTAGATTCCGTAAGCGCTATAAAGGAGAATCGGAAACCTTGAGCAATAGGTGAATAGCCGAATACCTTAATACCGTTCAATATAAGTGGAATGGATTTAATAAGTGGAAGGCGGTTTATTATATTTCATAACTGTTCCGGACATAATTATGTTGAAGCGCCACCTAGCGGAGTAGACAAAATTTAATAAATGCGAGATGGATCGCTAGGAAGGAATTCAATTACTCAAATCTCTCAACGACTAAATTTCAAAAATAAAGCATTTTATTAAGAAAAATTAACACTTAATTTTAGTATTGTATACATAAACGACATCAAATTAATTTAGTTCTTTTTTAAAAAAATGTAAATTTTTCTGTAAAAATTTTGTCTTTCAATTTTAAAAAAATTTTGTCTTTTTGTACGCCAAAATTGTTTTACAATTACTCACAGGGAAAGATACTAGATTTCAATTATATATTATTTTCGGCGTTGTCATAGCAACACAAAATTCACAAAGCCGTTCGCTTTATGGACGTACATATAGGAATATAGATATGCTAACGTATATGCTCACCAGTGCATAAATAATTGCATTCCACCGGCGTTTAGCATGAATTGGCAATTTTTACCACTATTTTTTTCGAGTGTAAATAATTGATTTGCGCGCGCACACATACCAAACATGCCCAACACATACACACACATATATATATATATATATAGACGTGTGTTTTCAAAGGTAACTGAGTATTAGAAATATTTTGCAAAGCGACAAAATCATGCTCCGTTATCAATGCCATATTAAACAGTAAATCAAATTTTAGAAAAGTGAAGAATGAAATATTTGTGGCGTAAACAATTATTTGCGCACATTTAGACGTTTTTTATTCAAAAAATATTACTTTCATGCAATTTAAAAATATACGAATGCATTGTATTTGTACCTAGAAATGATAGTTGTATGGAAAAGCAATTTTTGTGATTTCTATGGTTCGTGCGAAATATATAGATTTAAATTATTGTGTACTCACCAATGGTCACTATAACTGAACTGCTGAAATGAGAGGAAAAATTTCATTATTATTTGTGGAAAATATCTATGAATGTAAAATAAATTAATTAAGAAAGTATCTAAGAGATCGTATAGTTCGTTCTCGTTTTCTTCTCCTCCACAAAAGAAAGTTTCCAACTGTTTCTTGAATGTTTAGTTTATTATGTTTACTAGTTTACTAGTTTAGTTTGTTATTTTTAAAAGTGAGTTGGCAACACTACTAAAATATTTTTAACATAAGCATGCTTAAAACCAAATTCGCAACATTTACCAAATGTAATAAATTTAATATGTGAATTAATGGTAGCTGGCAACCTTACTATACCCATATTATTAATAATATTCTTTAACGCATGAGACAACCCTATAATTTTTAATATTATTACTTCACTGCATTAATATTATTTCAAACAATATAAGAAATATGTCAAATTGGTTTAGTTTGCACCATTGTAGCACTTTATACTATGAGATTTGATATCAACACAATTTCCTTCCAGTGGAACGGTTCCTTGACATATGAACACTGAGGTTACATTGTTGAACCGATAAATTCTACTTATGAATTCTCATGAGGCCGAAAATTTTTGGTATTTGTTCAGAACAAGCACCGGCTGTCGGAAATTGGACTTTGATTTCAAATAATAAGTAATCTCTTCGAGAAAATATATTCTATTTAAAGAAGAAACAATATAAATGACTTTAGATTTATTTTTGAAGGTATTCACACAGTTCCGCCTATAGTTTAACAATCGGCTCTTAACAGTTTTATAGCTACTGGTATCTACAATTCGGTGTCGAGTTCTACAATGTACTTAATGCAGAATTTTTGAGGTTATGTTCGTCATTCAGCGAAGTGTAACCAAATTAAGTTCAAAGAGATTTCTTCCCACAATAACTAATTCAAGAACAACTAATTCCTTAATTAATAAAAGACAAAAGAGCGAAACAAATATCTGCTTCCCTCAATACGTGCGAGTTTTTGTTCCATTTAATCTGCCCTAAATTTCTCCAACCACTCACCTGCTTAACGTAACTGTTCATATTGGCAATTTTGCACTACGCACACAAAATATTGATAGATAATTTATTTAATAATAGTTGCTCTAAAATCCACCCAATTTATGCAAGTACTCTCCACACTGCACTCGCGCCACTTTTGAGTACATTTGAGTTTTACACATAATCATATCTTTTGTGCCTGGCACCCACTATATAAAATATTTTATGTTGCACACACTGCTCGTAAATGAGGAGTTGCAAGTGTGCATGGCGGTTGTTTGATAGGTGCAACCAGAAGTCAGTAGGTTAGTCGGTTAGTTGGTTGGACAATCTCACACTGGTTGTGGTTGTTGGTGTGGCAGGAACAAAAGGAGCAAAGGACTCCATTGTTTACGCTCCGGTTTTTGTGGTAGACACTTTTCGATATGCCAGAAAATGAGGTAGTCACGTGCGCCTGAAATACGGGAGCATCCGCAAATATACCCTGTAATTATGTATGTATGTTAGTTCTCCTTCACTAGAATATTCACTTATTCGCAGTTTGGCAAGCAGTCGTTGCCGTTGCACGTTTTGTGGAAATAATTCGCCTGCCTTCCGCTCGCTTCAAATCTACGTCCTAGCTTTTAGCTGCTCTAAACGTTTTTACATACTCTTGCTCATCACAAGCGAAAGCATTGATTGCGTGTGTGGAGTAGAGAGAGTTGAGAAAACCTACAGGAAGTGAAGGCGTACAAGCGGTTAGATCTCGGCGCACAGGTGTTTGGTCAATTGGGTGGGGTTAGTGGTGGCCCAGCGCAATTATTGTTGAGTTCATATTGTTACTTTCCTGGTATGTGCTACTCATCTACAGTGAAGTAGTGTTGTTGTATTAATTTCAATTTCATCCTTCCTTTATATTTCTTTACTGTTATTTTAAGGATAACGTTGTTTCGCATATGCCATACCTTTTTGGTAGTTTTATTGGTTATTATACTCTCGCAACGCGTTGGAATTGAGTATAATAATTTTGTTCACCTAAAGGTGGTTTGTAACACCTAAATTTTTCGAGATAGATCTAGTGTTGTATTTACAAAAATAATCAGGGTGACGAGACCGCGCCTACTTTCTCTATATCACGATTTTGAATTACATTTGACGCTTTCAGTTTACAGTGTATAACTCAAGCACCAAAATAAATATTGAAATAAAACTTTGTCCAAATAGGGGCAACTAACTTCTCCAGCCCCCAGATACCCAATAAATGGACCTCAGTCTGTGAGATATCGTAATGAAATTTGCGGAGTATCTTTCCATGATAATATGTGTCTTTGTGTTAAAAAGGGGAGAATCGGCTAAATAATTTTTAAATATATGATTGACTTTATATTGTATATAACCATCCATTTGTATGATATCAAAAGCAGGTTTAGGTGAACGTATAATCTTGGATACTCTATGGTTTGGTCGCGAAAATGGGTGAAGCCGATCCATGAATTCTAGTGGACATCACAAGATAAGACAAATTGCAAGAATATAAAATGTTCGGTTGCACCTGAACTTAGCCCTTCCTTATGTGATTGAAGTTGAATTTGTCTGAAATTTTTGTTGCCTCGGGTGTATCATTAACACGAACACTTGCAAAAATTTCGAAAATTATTACCACATTGTTCTTTCTGTGAAAATTATTGAGAAACGTTTTATATTTTTTTCTTTTTTTAGGGAAGATGCCACATTATTTAAAATTTTGTATTCGAAAATTAGTTTAAGCTAACGGTAACACCTTTATGCTAATAGATGTATACCCGAGAATATTAAGCAAAGGTTAGACACAATTATGATCGGTGTAAGTGGAATAATGGAAAATCTGGACCAATTTCACCTGTTCTTGGGTTGAAGCAGCCACATATCGGAAGTGTTAAATATACGAAGACGTGTGTCAATATATTTTAAATTTATGAGTTCTAAGATCAATTATAATACAAAATAAGCTGACCGGATGCAAAATAGAATTATATAAGTAGTAGCCGATCCATACCACAAAACTTTGTTAAGGTTTTTTAGGTAAGGTTATAAGAATAGAGGTTTCAGTAAGCTTGTGCGGTAGTTTACGTTTATCTGAATTTGAATTTTGAGTGCTTAGCTATCGATTTCACTTCCTGCTTTAGTTTAAAAATGGATGAAATCAGATTGTAACCACACAAAGTTGGACCGCTCTCTAACCATCAACGTCATAAACGTTAAATTCAGTGACAAGGCTCGAATCAATTCAAAAATTGTACACTGGATGTGGCACTGTCTACTTTAAGATTAAATTTTATGGCTCACAAAAGACTGAAGACATTTAAATATAATTTTTTTCATACATACCATTATGTCCCTTTGGCATAGTTTACATACATTGGACCTTGGACTACAACCACGATAACTTCCAACATAACGCCATTAAATAATTTAAATTTGCAGTAGATATATAGCTCTTACAAAAACAAACTTATCGAAAAAAGTTTATAAAAATAAGGCTCTCAATATATGCCAACTGCGGTTCAAAAGCCAACGAAGTCGGCCCATACCGTCCATTAGGCTCAATACACTAATATAATTTCCCTTCTTTTTGTTGATATTTGTTGTATACATGGATTAGTAGGAAAGATATGTCAGTAAAGTTTTGTAACAATGCTTTCCTTAGCATACTTTTGCTATGTTCCAAATGGATGACATTGTTAGATCAATTTTTCCATCTATCATTTAACCTCCTGCCGGTTGACTTTATAATGTACAAAGTATATTGAACATCGGTTAGTGCTAGAGATATCTCAACAAAAAAAAAACGAGCATAGCTGATTTTCAGTTGTCCATAATTGCGCCTCTGGCTTTTTCTTTCGCAGTTGAAGCCCCATTAACTGTCTTCGTAGGATTGTAGAATGATAAAATAGTCTTCTAGTAAGGCTGTAAAAAATAGTCCTTGGATAGCTTGTGAGTGGTTGCCTTCTATTAATCTATAGTGGGCTCATGTTACGATTAATCTATTTATATCTACGGTTACTACGGTTACTAGTTACTCTTCGCCAGTATCAAATATTTGGATTTTACTATGAGTACTAAATAGTGAACCCAGAGAGTTTTTTGTCCTTTAATTTTGTTTCTTTTTTTTCATTTTACTAGAATTGCCTGCTAATTTCAAAAAAGTTGAAAAAGGTGTTCAAAAAGGAATCGTGACAGAAAATAAAGGAAAACGTTGGAAGGCCATAATAAAGGAGAGGACGAGAAAAGTAGTACGAGAATTCACCTTTATGCAATTCATTAGTATGACTAAATTGGAGGAGCAAAAAATGAAGGACCTAATAAACCAGCTTACGGTCGACATCTGTGTATATATACATATGTATGTCGACAACCAGCAATCATGCGTGCGAGAACTCGAAACTATGGCAAAAGAAAACAATCTGAAGAAGTAAGGTGAAACATGCAAGCAAAAAATTCGAACAGGTTAACTTACGAATCACTTCTTGTGCTCAACAGTTTCACAGCTTTCGTTCACTTTCTTTTAGGCTACTTTGCAGCAAACAAATATGCACACGAACACTAAATAAAGAAAGTGGAAGTGAATGGCCAACAAATACGCGCTTCTCCCCTTCACTTCGGCACACAATCGTCTACAACAAGGAAACACATGCTCCAATTCCCCCGCGGGCTTTAGCTTCACTAGTAAATGTTTCCCTTTGTAGGTCGGACCTTCATTATGCGAATGCGAGTAGAGGAGGTCGATGGCAATGTTTCCCCTAGGGGCTTTATCAGCAGCAAAGAAGAACGAAAGTGCTTAAAAGGCGTAAATGGGACTACTATTTTTTTCATTATTGACTTAAATTCGTTCGGCGTAGATTTTTTGTTACTTTGTGGTTGCTTGCACCTTGACCTCGACTCCACGGAATTGTTGATAAGCCGGTGGGTCTAGTGGCTGGTTATTTTGAGGGAAAGCCGGCAGGTTGAGTTGCGAAGACGGCTACAGTTTAAATGGTAAATTTTCTTTATTTTCTGCAAAGCATTTCTGAATGGTGTGATGAACTTTTATTAATGCTGCCCTAATATTATAAATAGCTTATAGCAAAATCAATCTTTGCAAATATCAAGCATGTGGCAAGAATATCATATTTAGATTGAAAATATTATGAATTTGAAATATTATATAATTAATATTATGAGACTCAGAGCTTAGATATAAAGATATGGTGTGTAGTTTGTCAGTTAGCTTAAGGATTCTTGAAATTTCGAAAGCATCCTGAACCTTAAAAATTCTGAGCGCAGATCTAAAGTGATATATATGTTTTCGAAAAAGCAGTCTTCGTAAAGATATCGCGTTATTCTCTGATATTTTCCAACTTCCAGGGAGCGAAGTAAATTCATGAGAAAGAAAAAATGAGATCAAATAAAAAAGTAAAGCAAAAGAAAGAATGCTATAGGATAGGATATTGAATATAAAATTGCATTATAATTTTTAATATAATAAAGGGTATAGAGTAGATATAACAGAGATATGATAGAGTAGGAAAGTATAAGATAAGGTAGGGTAAGATATAGGGTAGAATAGCATAGAATGGGATAGGATAAAATAGGATATGATAAAATAGGATAGATGTTATAGGGAAAGGTAGGATGGGACAGAAAAAAATATCAGAATATATTAGGAAGAATAGGAGCGAAAAGGTTACGCATTGATAGAATGGATAGAGTTATATGGCAGAATAGGATAGGCAGACGGATAGATATAGGATAGAACAGGACAACATAGCTTAGATAGGATAGAATGGGATAGAATATGATAAGCCTGAACATAGTAAATGATAGGCATAAGATAAAATAGGTTAAGATAGTATACAAAATGGAAAATAAAAGATAAAAACTAAATGGAAACAAATAAGACATGAGGAAAGGAAATAAAATATGAATAAAAATTAAAGGGTACTTAAATGCGTAAGTGGATAATTTCATATTTTGGGAAAGAAACTTAAGGAACGTGAATATATTGCCAACTGTAAAGTGTTCCAATTTTCTTTGTGAACCGAGAACAAGTGCAAATAGGTCGTAAGAGCTATAAGATAAGGAAACAGAGAATATGTTCGCCTCTTGTTTTCAATGTTCGAACTCTCACAAAACTATTTCCGTAAAGCGGTTATGATACTAAGGGTCTCAGAAATAAATCGAACACATGACAAAGTGTACTAAATATGATTAGTAAATGAATTTCACTCAGTGATTAATATTCCTTTTCACTCAAGCTATCTTAATGTACTGCACGTTCAATCTGTCCAATGGCAAATTTCTACATGCAAGACAAAAAAAGGTCCATTATGGTCACTTTTGCTCTCTGCTCACACACACACAAATATTGTACGAAAAGTTTATTTTTCCCAGCTGATAGATTTCACTGTGACCGCCCGCGAAATTGGCGTGACGTAATGCTGACAAATACATTAACCACGACGACACAAAGAAATACAAAAAAAAAAAAAGAGAAAACTCAAAGGAAGTAATGAAGCCGCGTTGGGTAGCATGGTAAGCAAGGGAGAAAGCGAAATATGTGCGTCAACATTTTTTTTTTTTTGCCAATAATCTCTGACTTCCGTTGCTGTACGGATATTTCCTCCAGCCACTCTGCACGGCTCTTCGGGGATTATGACTTAATTGGAAAAAAGTTTTCGTAAATACACAAGGCAATGCAAAATGATGGTTTGGCGAGGGAGGCCGATGGTATTTTCGTTGAATACTGTTGTATCGCTGGCATTCGGTAATGCGTTAATTCAAATATTCTCGAAGTAATGGCGCGCCTTGTTCCCTGTGCGTCGACAGTTTCATTGTGTTTTGAAGGAATTTCGAGCGAATTGTTGTTATTTTTAACTGTGAAATTCGCTGTCACATTAAATAATGAATTTCGCGCTATTGTGCAGAATAAATAAATGATGTCGTTTCGGTGAGTGGATTTGGTCTTGGAAACTTCAATGCGTAAGTTTATTGCCTGAATTTAAATTTTACACGCTTTCGCACATATTCCAATTAAATGACAAAGATTAACGTTTTAAATTAGGAAACAGATAGACTAAGTTGTTGGTGAGATTTAACTTTCTGAAGATTTCCAATAATTTTTTTTTCAGAGAAACTCATTCCAACCTCACTCTTGCTAACGCGAAATAACAAATTTTTTGTAGAAATTTTTATAATTCTCATCAGTTGGCCTCTCTCTCTCTCACCGTTGGCTAAACTTTTTCTTACTGTTCTCCAACTTTAATATTTCTCGCACTATATAGAATGACTTTTTTTATATTTTCAAGTGCAACTTGTGAAATTATTTCTTTTATCTCTTAGAAATAGTAAAACCCAACCTGATTCAAATCCCACCAGACAAATTTTTTAAGCTGTTGTAAGAAATAGAGAGCGAACGCAGGCTCTGTGAAGTAGTAGTAAGCATTGAATAGCCATTACAGCTATATATATATAGCTTACAATATAGTAGCTTTACGATTTAATACTTCATCTTTCGATAGTGAGAGCACATTTTAGATAATATTTTCTGATATCGTTGGAAATGAAAATTAAGCCTTTTGAGGTAATTGATAGAGCTTTTGTGCTTTTTTCTTTTTTGCTCCAAATATGTCTATTCGTAACTATAAGTGATAAAACGGTTTTGTTATATACTCTCTATCTCTTTATTGCTTTATTTCTCTATTTCTCTCAAGATTTAAGGGAGTATCGAATCAAACGGAAAATCTTGTGTATCTTTTCTAGCTTTTAGAGAATTTTTGTGACCCCTAAAAGTAGGCAATATTACTTACATTGCGGTCTGAACTTTTGAAGGACCCCAAGTAGTAAAGGACAAGGAAAGTAAATCCCAGCCGGTAAGTTAGAGGTATATTCCCCAAAGGAAAAAAATTTGTACTGGAAGCAAACGTGAAATCTAGTAAAAAACAAGTAAGGAAGGGCTAAGTTCGGGTGTAACCGAACATTTTATGCTCTCGCAATGTGCTGGGATCAGAAGCGGAGATATGCTTTCAGGTGCTGGTATAACTTTATATTAAAAAATGTTGGAAAAACATGAGGAAAAAGTCTACCAGAAAAAAGGAAATCATTATATTAGAAATAAGCGGCTTAGACCATGGTCTAGACCGATTTCTTTCATATTTAGCGCGAAATCACAATGTGTTTAAGAAAACATATCAAACTTAGTTCAATTAAAACATCACACATATTGATCAACATAAACGGTTTAAAGTCAGATGGAAAGTCGGGAATTCTTATACCGGGCATTTTTGGGATAGAGGAAGATCTTCACTTATTACATTAACTCTTTTCATTATTCAAGTATATTAGGGAATTTGTTTTCACCCAATTTTGTGAAGGTAACTCACACAGTGACTGACATATTCGGCATAAAGTCTGCTCGAATAGCGAAAATCATTATTTGTAGTAAATGGGAGGTGGGATAATTCGTAGACCGATTTCCCACATTTTCGGTGGTAAACTATTATATATCCAATATTACACGCTCACTTAATTTTGCCAAGATATCTTACATATTCACCGAAATATATGGTATAAAGTCTACCCAGAGGTTGAAAATCCGTATATTAGATACATGGGGGCAAGGGGAAGTGCTTACCCGATTTTATCCATTTTAAGCACATAGACACACTGTTATCAGAAAGAGACGCTCTCTAACTTTCAAAGAAACTTTCTATATTATATTAGAGGTAGGCGTGGTTTTGATTCGATTTCGTCCATTTTCACAGCGTGACATAAGAATGCAAATATAATGCTATGTACCAAATTTTTATTGAAATCGGTTAAGGGGTTCTTGGGAGATGGGATTTCTCCTTCTCTTTTCATCTCGATCATTTATATATATATATATGTCTATATCTAACTCGTTTAGTTCTACGTGTTACAAACAACCGTTAGGTGAACAAAACTAATATACTCTCTAGCAACATGTTGCGAGAGAATAACAATGAGAACGTAACTCTGAAGGTTGCAATGGCTTGTGTGGGAAGAAATATTTAACTTCAAGTATATTTAACCGTCTCAAAATTCGTTTGATTTGTATACCTTCTAAACCCTGAACCAAAATGTAATGTAAAATGTCAAAAAATGTTGAGTCAGCTATAGCTGATACTGGAGCCGATTTGTCTGAAATGTTCATTGAACACTATGTAAATCTAAAGAATTCCCTTCCACTCTTCCTTAAAGAGTTTCTTGGTTACTTAATTTTCAATAACCCTTCAAATAAGGAAAGATTATTTGTTTATTCTGGAAACATTAACTTTCGTTCATAGCTGATATCACACATGCAATAAGTTTTGAAGTAATCCAGGGAAGAAATAATTCAAATTTAAATTTACCATTCAAACTGTTTTACTAAAGCCTTTAGACTTAAAGCAAAAAGCTTAATATTCCACACATAAAATATATTAACATAATTTTAACAAAAATGTCGTAAATTAGCATCCTTGCACAAAATAGAATTAGCAATTGAAATATACAGACAACTCTTTAATACCACCGAAAAGATATTTTCGCAAAATTAAGCTGCGCTTATGGGTGGTGCTGTTTGAGAAAAAAAAAAACATAAAAATCTCCACTAAGCCCTTGCTTAATTCCAGAATATTGAAAAGCTCTAGAAAAATGCATAAATTTGGTTTAATGCGTTTCCACAACTTCGCAGCATAGCAACAACTAAACAAAAAACTTATTCTGAAGGTATTAAAAAGCATACAAACTGGTAAATGAAAAATCGCAAACACCACGCTTCAGACCAACCAACATACTCCATTTTAAAGGCTATAAAACTGCAACAAATTGGCAACAAAATAGCACAAACTTTAAAAAAGCATCCAAATCAGGCGAAATCGGCGACGTAAACAAATAAGGCAGACAAAAGGAATGGATTTGTGGTGGCCGCACTGTACACAGTAACAAAATAAGTTTGAACTTTTTTATTACGAAGACACTGTAAGGGATATGAAGAAAATATATCTTTACCTCCACCCAATTTGCATCTATGTATGTATGTATCTATGTATGTGTATATGTCTGTATGTATCTAAATTCCGTGGTATGAAAACTTGCAATGCTTCATAGGGTAAAACTTAATTCTTTATTACCTTGCAACATTTTCATGCTAGTTTTAGTGCTTCTACTCATTTCTTCCCCTCTTGGTTAAAGTGTAGGCAGAAAGGTCAGTTATGCAAATGTGCTTAATGTTCATAGCGATAAAGGGTATATGAGTGACGTCGGGGTTTTTATAAAAGAACAATGCCAGTGCAATTGTGAGGGCTCCAGTTGAGTGCATATAGAAACACTTCGTACCTTCGATTCGTAAATTCGATTCGTCCAAAGGCTGCTGCAATACTTCTTCAGCGATAAATTTATGTTGAAATTATGCTATTTGAAATTTATATTTATACGAGTATTTATTTACTGGTGCTCGATCTATTGAAAACTATTGTTTTATAGTGTTGCCACTCGACTTTAATTTTGCATACTTACACTTTAGTGGTGAGTTGAAAATATTCATTGGACCTTGTATACTAGATTGTGAATATTTGTTACGCTTTCGTGAACCCTTTAAGTATCTTTCTTTAACTACCATTTATTAATAACATTTTCTCAGTGAAGCTGGGGATATTTTTTATGAGTTTGAGTTTGAGTCGAATCAGCGTCGCCTTTTGGTGATTTTTTCATGCAAAAATATTTTCCTTCCATTTATCACTGCATACTCTGAATCCGATCGAAATTGTTCCTTATAGATATAGAGTTTTAGAATATCCTCTCTAGCCAATCTCTTTAGTTGGTTCAATCGTGAATTTACGTTAAACAGTTATTCACCATTTTATACTTCTGTTGGAGGTGCGAAGCAAATATAAACAAGAAATCTGTGAAGCAAGAGAAAGGATCCTATATAAAAGTCTAAGACCATAAATGTGAACAAAATACAGGTTGTGCCAATTATTTTGTCGGTATGTTGAAGAAATCGCATCATACATTTATGTCCATAATTTAATAATAAAAAAGTATGTTTTAATTAAAATTAGATTTCGACTTTTTTCGACAGTTTCGCTTCGTTTGAAAAATTATGGTCGAATTAATCGTTTCGGCATAAAATCCGACCTAAACAGTTACACTTCAGTCGAGGGATACAGCCCAGACCAGATACTGAATTTTTGTTATTAGCGTTCACACATATGGAAATGCGTCTTGCCGATTATTAAATACCGAAAAGAGGTTTCCAAAACATAACCAGCCAGATCTCCATCTGTTAGTAAATGTCAAAATTCCTCAATGCTCATATACTAACGTAATGATTGCGGACGCTATATTAAGTAAGGTAAAGGTCATCAAAATTGCGCTTCAAAAGACTTATTTTCAATAAACTTAAAAATGGAAAGTTTATCGAATTGTAAAAATTAATACTCATTAAGGGCATTAAATTTAATAAGTATTTTATTAGAAGTCTATAAAACTTTCATTCATTATCATTTTCATATTCATTATGACGTACTACACAGTCAGTAATTGACCCTTTAAACAATTTAATTTAATTTCCTCAAAAACCCAATAAGCGCCTTAATTAAGTCAGCAACCAAAACGAGAAGAAAAAAACGTTGAGTGTCTCACATAAGACCCTTCATGGTTACATATAAATTAATGTAAATAAGCATTAAAATGTTAAACTCAATTAGTTTTATGCATAAATATGCGACCAAAATGACAAAAACGAATGTTAGATAAAGTTTCCGACCATATCAATTCCACAAAAAATGTCAAGTATCATCCAAAAGTCACTCAAATGCGTTCAGCCAAGCCTTTAAAGTCAGAAGGGTTAACTGAAATTCGCACAAGTGATTTATTATTTGCCTGAGTTAGGTAAATTTATGCCTGCATTTATAATGAAGGATAAACACATACGGAGATAATATTATAAGTAGTTATGTATTAGGTTAATTGTAGTTGGCCTCGGTAGATGTAGGTAGGTAGATTTGAAAGGGCATTTGTTATTTATAACTTTTGTGTGAAACCCTTCGCTATTTGCAACATCTGCTATGGACTTGACAAGGTATTATGATTGACTTCTAAATAATCAGGTTGAATGAGAAATGGAGCACCTATCTTCCTGGAAACTTGCGTAAAAATAACTAGATTTATATAAATATGTAGTAGCTTTCGTTATCATACGTTAGTTTAACCATCTCACTGTGTGTGTGGCGCTACCCAATCGACTTTTATTTATTTTGTTTACAATTCTTAACACCGTTTGTATCTGGTTCTAGGAGGGATCAAAGCTTCCGCTCTAGAATAAGTTGTCCAATGAGAACACCAAGAACGATCCATTGTAATTTTAGTATATGGAATAAGAGAAGTTCGTTTAAGAGAGAGTGTCATATATTGCCTATGTCCTAAATATAGTTTTTTTTTAGGCAAAAATTCGCCTTCAGTTTCATGATATCTATAAATTTATTTAAATGTTACAGTAATCTCAATTCTATTATATACATTTATCTAAATCTTACTAGAAATTCAATATTTTATCGAAATTCGAGGTTACGTATAAGATATGGAAATCTTTTGCTAGGTGGTGCTGTAATCTATGTAATATTTTACAATGAAATTTACAGTTATTTTAGAATTAAGTAACATATACTAAGGCCTTGAAGTAAGAGATGTATCTAATAGCCCTTTAGCGGGTAATTTATTATGTTACAGGTAATCGATATTCAACCAGGTGAAGCTTTTTAGACGAGTTAATACTTTATTCTGCATACAGGAATATCTCATTACAGTTAGCTGAATTTTATTAAACATTCAAACAAATACCAAGCGCAACTTGAATGTATTTCATGGGCTTATAAATCGCGGCCCATTGAGTTTAATATTATCCGTAATCAAACGCAACAACCATAAGTGTTTCAGTACATTGATTAAAAAATATAGGTCGTGGGAATAAACGAAAATTTGGTCGTAATAAGACTCTACAATATCTATCACGAAAGAATAGAAAGTCAGGCTAAATTTTTTAAGTGTTATGCTTCGGTAAGCTTCTGGAAATATCTAATTCGGAAACAATTCAAAGTCTGAGACAACAGCCGACTGGTAAGTAGATGAAGTAGACGTACTGCGACCCGATTCATTGTTCGCTTGGAGAAAAGGCTATGTTCGCTATATATGGCTATATTGAACCATGGTTGAATTGTGGCCTCGTGTAGAAAAAATAAACCCCTCCTCATTTCATCGCACATATCTGTACAGATCTCGTATGCTTCAAACAAAACGCCCTAAGATACCTAACCTGGAATAGTTATGGGTATCCAACATTGCAAATATTAGCAATTTCATCGGCTGGTCGGTTCCAGCCTAGAAAGAAGATCTCACTTTAGGGAATGAAAGTGGCGCTTCACCTATTACTTGGTCTTGACCCACTTACTTGATGTATTTAGTGTCAGTATTAAGTTTGCTGTTGATTACAGGTGATCCATTACTTGCTTTTATATAGCCATGAAGTGAGGCTTGAAATTGGCCTAGTCCTACTTTAATACGTATAATTTACAATTTTGTTAACTGGGTTACTGAAGGAAAGATTTATTTATGTTCATTCATGGATATCCATGTATTTGTAGCTGTGCTTTTCATATCAAATGTATTTACAATTTAAACGATTTTAACCTCAACTCTATGTTAAATATTTCCGTTTCGATTTTTACTCTTTGCGCCCCCAGGAATATTATATACCAATACACGTGTGTGTGTATTTTGCTGCGAGCAGCCAAAAATTAAATAATACCAGCGTTGTCGCACCAACGAGGGATTAATGTTGTTGCCATTGTAGGTATTGTGCTGTCTGTCTATTGTTCAACTCTCGCTCGGCAGCTGGGCCAACACGCTCACGCCAGCTGCCAGCTGTTTTTGGCTCTTGGCTGCCAACTTAGCTGGCGTTGGCTCAAAGTCGATGCTGGCAACAAAGCTTAATTTACATAAATAAATATGTACGAGAGCGTATTTTACATGGCAATATTTCACCAATGCACTATTTTGATATTTATGGATAAAAGGGGGTCTTTATGTGGGTGAGCGCGAGTAAGGTGTGAAGCTTTGTGCTCGAGCAAGTGTTCGGATGCTTTGTTCTTCGGTTTATAAACCATTTTTGTCCGTTTGTTTGTCAATGTATTAGTTTGGAGGTGATCCCATACTTATTATTCCGCCTGATATCATTATAATCGCCCTCTGACTGTTGATGTTAAACTAAGTTGGCATGGAATAATTCGCAATCTACTCTCGCACCCCAAAACCGGTAATTGTAGCGGTTGACACAAGGGAAATGGGCGAAATTCCAAGTGACAATGCGACAAACAGCCGCTTCTAATTTGGCAGCATAGCTAACAGGTTGGAGTCGAAACAAAGCCCTCCTACAACTGAATTGCTAAGAGACAGATTCCCCTCTACACACATACACATACACATAGGCGCATAGAAATAATGGCATGCGGAAAGCAGTGCGTATCCGTGATGGACGCTTGATGTGGCAGATACGCATCAAATTTGCATCACATAACAATAAAGCTCCACACATACGCTCACACACCCAAATCTACAAACAAACATTAGTGCCCATGTGGAGCTTGGTAAATCGGTAATTTTACTCAACGACTGTGAGTTATGAGGTGATAATAGCAATGACAATAACAACAGGCAACAGCATTGTGCCGCAAGTTCGGTAACAATCCGGCAGCAAAATTTAATAAGCTTAAGAGCTTCATTTTAGAGCGTAGAAGTACAACATTATGCAGCTGATTCCTTAGAACAATTACGGTCTCTTATTTTTCCCACACTTCTACATGTATTTCTCCTAGTGCTTTAATTCATTTCAGCAAAATTTGCAAACTTTTAAATTTGTAATGGAAAAACGTTAGTGTAAGGGAAAAAACTTTCGTGATTCATAAAATTTCGAACAGTGAAAATTTGTTTTGAAATTTGTCCGCCGATATTAGATTGGCGAGTGATATTCTACTCTCAAAACATGTTTTTGTTGTTGTTTTGCATCTCCCAAAAGAGATATGCGTTATAGAAAATAGATATAGTGTTGTATATACCAAAATTATTGGGATTGTAATTAGGTAACCAGAGGATGTAGGTATTGCAAATGGGTAGAATCAGATCATTGCAACACTCACTAAGTACGGTTAATCGAACATAAATTGCTATAACTATGACTATAACTCAATCGATGTTCAAGCTACGAAACTTAAACACAGAGGATCACTGGTCAATAAGAGCCATTGATAGTCACAGAGCCAGTGAGAGCACGAGAGAGCCATTGAAAGCTAATGAAAATCGGTGAGTCGGTAAGAATTAAACAGAGGAAGTAAATGAGGGCACATGTGATTCCACAAAACCCAATAAAAGTAGGTCAGTGTAAGCGAGAACCGGTGAGATGCAATGAGAAGCAATAACAGTATTGGTTAGTGTTAGTTAGTTAGTTAACAGTGCTGAGAGTCAGTGAGAGCGAATGAGAGCCAATGAGAAGAGAACCAATGAGAGTCAGTGAGAGCCAAAAAGAGATACCGAGAGCCTAGAATAAAAAGTGAGAGTCAATGAGAGCTCAGGAGAGCCAGTGAGACTCAGTAAAAGCCCTACAAATTACTAACCAACTTATTAGTTATTTATACTTATTCTTATTAAATTTTGCGATCATGCAGAAAAAGTGTGCCTGAGAGGCGCTACAGTTGTCTGGTAGGAGCCTTGGATATAGCAGAGCGTATTTTTGAGAGTTCAACAGGTTATATTTTTACAAGCGCGCGAAAAGCGCAAAGATATACTTTGAGCTAAAACAAGCTTCAAAACGATTTCGTCTAAAGACTAAGGCAGGCATTACAAAGTGCTAAAAAGAAAGAAAAAGCAATAACGCTTATATTCGGCTTATAAGAGGACAGCATCGGACAAGCACATTTCTGATTAATGTAGAGAAGATGTGAAAAGAATTATATCAGCACTTTCCTGCCCAGTTATTCGGAAAAACCACGATTTTATGAAGGAACGCGAAATGGTGGAAAATTTTTAGGTGAGGTAGCATACTTAGAATAAGGTATATAACTAAACGATACCAAATCTTTAAATTTAAAGCATATGCCCTTAGTTCAACGAAATTAAAATAAAAGTTTAATGCTTTAAATGAGTTTTTGGAACATTTCTGAAATTATAATTATTATTTGAGAAAATCTTCATTACGAAAGCGCAAAGCTTACTGTGCATCTTTACTTCAAGCTGACTTCAATGCGCTTAAATTACGAGCGTGTATATGATTTAAGTACTTATACACACGCATATAGATTATTTTAATCCCACAAAGGCCCGAAATGAACACAGTGTGCACCTGCAGATGTGTGTATGTGTGCAACATATGTCTTATACCTATCCGAGGCAAGATGAGCGCACGTGCTGTAAACACTTCCATACAGCCCCGAGGGCGCCGACAACTTGAACTTCGGATTATGCTGAGTAGACAACTGAAATCCGCACAGCTTAAAAACGAAACAACATGCAACAACGTATATAATCGCCGGTTGTTAGTGGCAGACGATGCTTCGAAATCACCAAAACAAGCAACAATTTCACTTAGGCACTGTATTGCTTTAAGCGTATTTAAGTTTTAAGTAGACTTCTTTGTCGTTGTTGTTGTTATTGCTGATATAGTGTTGTTGTTGCCAGCATGGTGTTGTTGTTGCTGTTGTTGTATGACGCTTAAGTATGCCCAGCGGCTGTGTTGGCTCACTATTTTCGTTGCCATTGTAGGAAACGTTATTATTTTGCACACACACACACACATATGTGGCAATGGCTTCAGCTCGTTCTTCAGGCGCTCGCTAACAGCCTTGGCTGCCTGGCTGCCGGGCTGCCTGGCTCCTTCAATGCTTTACTGCTGCCTCACATGTTGAATAATTTATGCAGCAACATGTGCGTGTATATGTTGTTGTCGCTTGAGAAATGTTGTTGTTATTGTTGCTACGTGAATATTATTGTTGTTGTTGTTGCTGTTGCGATTGGTGCAGCCGCTTTGCCGTTTGCTTTTCACATAAGTCTTATTGATATTGTGTACCTTAACGTTGTAAATAGTTGTTGTTGCATGTGCCTATTGCTTACAGATTGCTGGTGCGCCATGTTGTTGCGCATGTCGATGTTGTAATGAGCATGTTGACGCCGCCGTAGCAAGTTGGCGAGGCACAGCGCTGCTGCTGCTGCCTTCATTAATGTTGCCGTTGTTCTTATACGCACACACACACAAACAGGTACATACATGCACATGTAATACATATATTACATACTATTAATATTGTTTTCGTTGTTGCTGCCGTTGCGGTGACACGATAATTGCGTCGTAACATTTCCAGTTGTCGTTGCTTTATTTTTCGCCGCTTCAGTAACAAACTTCTGGCCCATATATTTCACTCGCACACATATGCGCAAACATATATATGTTGTTGCGGTGTGTTTGTGCGTGCCAAAAACAAAAAGAAAAAAACAAAGAACAATGGAAACAGTGCCTGCCATAACTGTGCATTGTTTGCTCATTAGATTTTGCTGACGAATTCCGCGACGTTGTTGTTGTTGTTGTTACTGCGTGTACCGTTTCGCTGGCGGCAGGTGTAAAGCGATAAGCTTTAAATATTTAAAAATAATACTTGTGGCTTCTAAGTGTTTTCAGTTGAATGAGTTGACAGATGTGAAAGTGCCGTTTATGATGCCAGCTGACATATCGTAACAACTGAAAAGAACGCACATACGCACAAGAAACATACGTACACAAAGCAAATGCTTTCTAGCCTTCATATACCAAATGTGGAGACCTCCGTACCTCCGATAGATTTTATATTGCATACATCGGTGAATATGTGGGGTATTCCATCGAAATTAAGTGAGCATATTTTTCCAGCTCTGTCGTTTCGGAGTCAACATACCATAGATAAAATAGGTCCTATAGCACAGATATAGTACTTGAATACCCAATATGTTCATTTTTGACCATCCATCCGTAGACTTTGTACCTTGAGTAAACCTATGACGAAATAAATTCAATCGGTTGAGGGACTTAGCTTATATTTATATAATAGCCCTTTAATGAGTATATGTGTGTCAAAAATTCACTCATCGATATAGAACTCATGCTAGACCGAATGTGTGATGGTGATAAGCTTACTTTTTGTACGATAAAATCGGTCTATTCCTTCTCAAGTTCGGCTAAAATACTCATCGCATGTATCATATAAATTGCATTCAGCTTTTTACCGAAAAAATTTTTTTTGGAAAAAACTAGTGGTGGTACTCTAGTGCTCAGCATCAATTTAAATAACGCTACTACCAATGTTCTAATAACAGCCATAATAGCTAAACAGCTATAAGAGCGATCAATTGCATCAACATATGAGCCATATGCCATATGTCGTATTAAACTATTATTAAAATAAATTTGCAAAATATTTTATGGGATGGGACAGATGAATACAAAAAATTACTAACCTCAGTTGAACAAATTATATATATAAAGCTAACATTTCACGATTGAAACTAAGATAATTAGATAGGTTAAAGCTTGCTTCTCAGCTAGTTGCCTAACCTTCTTTCTTTATCTTCTTTTTGGATTTATGGTGTATGCCATGAAGTTTCCTCTAAAATGAAGGGTCCTGTAAGCTTTAAGCCAACTTTGCCAGGTCAATGCATTTCTTTAGAAACCTTTTTGAAGGCGTATTCTGTTAAAACGAGTGTATATCTACCCAATGTATATCAATTATCAATTTACTTAATAATACTGCCGTTTTAGTAGATTTTCGATTATTTAACGTACAACCTTATTAATAAAATAATTCGGTTCATTAAACTGTACAAAAATATCTACTGCTGTCAAAATACAGCTGAAAATTAAGGACAATTTAACGATTATTGCATTTAAGTAGTAAAACTCTCAAATACTGTTACATCTCTTTGATGACCGCTGTTAAAAATTTACAGCACCAAAAGTTGCGTATACGCCCTGTCAATTACCAATCGAAATATTATGTTTATAAAATGATATAAAAATTTGAATGTAAATGTTTTGGCAATAAAACTTACTAACTCAAAATAGTTAAACGTCTATTTTATTTATTTTAGGAATGCTTTTAGAAAGTACGTGAGCAAATTAAATAAAAAGAGAAGGGCATACTTTCTACCTATAAGAGCTGTGCTCGTTACTAAACGAAGCGAAGTTTCAGTCACTACTGAAAACCATACAAATTAGAAGCATCAACTAACCGAAAACCAAAAGCAGCCACGCAACAGCACTAGTTAACAGTAAAATGTTAACTTTCACGTCTGGCAATGCCGCCTAACAGCGTTAGAGGTGAAACGCTAAACGCTCACAATTCAGCAAAGTATCAAACATTGTAAGAGAAATTCTGTTCGAGTTTAACGCTCTGCCAAAAGTGACGGGCCAAAGTAAGTAGTAGCTTGGCAGCGTCGCACACTATTCGCCTCAGTTTTGCTGTTAAATAAAAAATTGCCACGACCTTTGACAACATATCGAGCAGGCGCCCAAACTACAAGGATCCTAAAAAATTACACAAACACAAGCCAACACCTATATGGTAAATGTATGAATAAAGTTTTCACTGTGGCCAAGTGTGGGCGTCTCAGTTTGTAAGAGTTCGCTTTGTTTCGACTGTGTGTAAATGTGGAGCAGAATGTAATCGTACAGTCTTGTTGTGGTTTAAGGCACGCAAGATTTGAATGTTTTGTTGGTTGAATGATATTTTGTGGATATCGATTGCATTCACTGTAAGGATTTTGCGGTGAATGTGGCGAGATTTAAAAGTAAAATGTGGCATGAAAGTATGGTAATACGATATATTTGTGTATTTCAATATTTGTATGTATGTTTATGCTCTAACGGTTTAAATAATTTAGTTTAGGTTGATTTTTTGCGGCAATGTAACACAAGAGGGGAGCTATTATTATAGGTTAGGTATAATAAAATTTAATGTGTGAAGTGCTTGTCCTTCAAACAGAACAAAAAACAGTTGTGGCATCGAAATAGTTAATAGAAAGCTTTCCTGAACTAACTAGGAATATTTAATACAATGCAACAAATTACGAAGTTTTTTTATTTAAAAATTCTTGTTGAAACAGTCAAACTAATTTTTAATAATTCCACGGAAAACTCCTACTGCTTCGCGAGAATTAGTTTTCTAAGCATTTTCCAGCCAATAAAGCACCGTTACAATTTACACCAAATTAATTCTTATGATAATGAGTTCCAATTTTATTTTCTAAATTATAAAAAAAAAATTTACAAATAGTCGCCACTATTTCGAATAACTTCACGAACAAATTACCATGGTTGAGTTTTCCACATTTCAAATTAGCATTTGAAGTTTCTCAAGAAATATTTAAAATTTTTAGTAAATTTAGTAAAGTAGTTTTTAGTAAAAAGTTTTAAAATTTTTCACGAAAATTCCTAATTTGTTCGAAATTTTTTCGTATTTTGTATTAATGTAAACAGCACACAATCTCAGGACTTATACTCCTAATGTACGGTAATTGAAATGAGCAATGATTAGGCTGTGGTATAGGCGTCATAAGTTCACTCCCACTAATCTTCGCCAGTTAGATCTCGGCATACCGAAATTAATTTCGGCTTCAAATTATAGAATAAATGCTTTTATATTCACCTCCGCAATTTCTGGGCAAAAGATGAAAAGTCTCGAAAATTCGAACTAAATTTTTTTGTCAAATTCGTTGCTCTCACTCCATACAAACGCACATGCTAAGAGGTCTTTCACATGACACATGTGGAATTCCTGGAGGTAAACTCAATAAAGCTCGTACATTATTTAGTGCACACATTTCTAAGGAAATGCATGCTTCACTGCCACCTCCATTGATTAGTCGGCTTGCGTGTGTCAATAATTGTTGCACGCATTCGGTTACATTTGTGGACTAGCAACTAGAATACTAAATTTCAACAGCTGAACGTCATCTATTTCATTTCAATATCAAATTCTTGTGGCATGCGTCATGTGGCATGTGGCTTGCACATATCTCTCGCATTTTGTCTGCAAAGTTATTGGCTTAGGAATAATGAATACACTAAATGTCTTTTTTCGGTTATATGACGAATTTTAAGACATTTCATTTGTGGAAAAAATAAATGAATATTTGGTAAGACTGACTGTGTGCTCAGCATATGGTTAAAAATCGATTTATCTCACATCCTTTACGCTTATTTTCTCCCATATGTAGTTTTGCTCTAAGCAATCTGTGTATTTACATCCATGTACATTTGTCTATATGCAGACGCGCACTCGAATCTATTCCCAAAAGTGCAGTTACTAATTCAATAATATTCAATTAATTCCGTCTGTGTTCGAAATTCTTTTTATCGCTGATATTCGCCGACTTTATTACTTCAGCACTCATCCACCTATGTTAACAAACACACTCAAATTTGTGTGAATAATTGAAAGGTTTTTTTGAATTTTGAAATAAACTTTACTTTTCTAAAGAAAATTGGGAATGGAAGTCAATAAAAGCGCACATCAAACATATATATGCATTCTTGCGGATCTTCCTCTAAAAAAATGCCCATACATTTGTCGGGTGAGCTCCTTTATGAGGCAGCCATTTCTAGAAATCCTGGTATTAAGTTCCGCAAAAATTTCGATTCCAAAATTTGGAGAAAGTCGTTTGCGTATAAAGTTTCCGGAAGAAGAAAACATGTTGTCTCTATACACACTTGCTGTTGAGTTCTATGCACACATATGCCGGAGAGTTCAAACTTATACAAATCATACGTATTTTCCAAGTTGGTGGTCTTTAAAATTAATGTCAGCAAAAACAAAAATTTTTTGAAGCATCTTCGAAAACATAATAACATGTTATTAAAAATTCATTTGGGAAGTTTATGTTTTCAAGACCTTTGTGATAAAGAAAGAAATAAGTGAGAACCAAAATACTTATCGTCGAAAGGTATTAGTAGTGAGAGAGTTGTTTTCGAATCTTGCATATACTCTGCAAAAAGTATAGATCAGGAAAAGAACATTTCGAAATGGAAGGCGTTCTAAATAAAGATTAGAATAATTTTCGTATTTGCAGAACAATCAAAACCCATATGGTTCAGATATGTCATATAACGAGTAATTTCAAGAACTTGGAAACTTAAAAATTATATTAAGGTAAATTTAAAATAGTCATCTGACAGTTTTTTTTTATTACTTTATGGAGCTGGATTCTTAAGAGAAGAAGCACTTCAAATCGTAAATTTGACTAGGTTAATTGCATTTCGCGTACCCAACAATTCAACAAATCTTCGAATTGGTTTTGCTTATTGTTAGTGTAAATTTTATAATTCTTAAGATCTCTACAAACACTTACGGGAAATTCGACTTTTGATTAGATTAGCATATGCACCCCATTATATAAGATCTAAAATTATTATAAACAGTTAGATGATTCGAGTCTCTTTTTTATTGGCTCATTTATTTAATGGAATGGCAGTTTCGAAGTTTAAAGAATGCAATTACCCAGAGAAGAAGTTTTTAGTCGAGCTATGTGGGTATGTATGTTAGGTAGATATGTGTCATTTGCGAATCATGATCGAAGAAAGAACCAAAATATAAGAACACAATTTTTTCTGATACCTGTCGGATTTCAGTAGACAATGACGGGCTTTCGAGGGTATTACACCCTTCTCTACAGGTTTCTATTCAACGCTTTTGATAAGTAAATGAGGTACAACAAAGTGGGTGGTTAAACGCGAACGATTTAAAAAACTCTAATGTTCAATCGTATTAAGTAACCTTAATCAAACTCCAAATAAAACGGAGAGGATAATGAGAATTCAAAACTTACAGAAACAAGGCATTACTTATCTTATCAATAAATTACAGTTGGAACTTTTTCTACTTAATAACGGATGCTTCCAAGTTAACCGGTTTCACTTCTAGTTAAATGATTTAATTTAGCAATCACTTGTTGGATGGTGAGTAATTGATGTGGACGCGTTTCTTCATGGTTTTGAAGGTCTAGTATGCAAGTTCAAAATCGCTATAATTATATTGGATATATCAGACGCCTTAAATCTTATTATCGAGCAGCGAATAATATAATTTTAAACTTCCCTTTTTATCTCTCATCTGCAGTCTGCGATGAGCTTAAGCATCAATCATACTTCACTCTCTTGACTACACAAGTTTTTCGGCAAGCACGCAAACTTAAACCATAAAGATAAACGCACTCTCCGTAGACACCGTAGACGCCGTAGACAGACAAACAAAACTATTTGGCTATTGAAGTTGCCTGCCATTTGACATTGTTGTGATGATTGCGATTGACAATTGATTTTGATGGCGCAAAGGGCATGCACACAAAGGAAGGCGAAACGAAATGTTGCACAAACAAGTATGCCTTTTACAATATGTGTATGTGTGTGTATGTGTGTATGCGGCAGTTTGTGCTGACTGTCACTAAATTTATATAAGTACATTATATTTGGCATAACAACTGCTTTTGCTTGCAACGAGCTTTCTGTGCTTGCGGGTATGCATGCGAGCGTTTGAGTTTAATCTCTGTGAGTGTGTGTGTGTGTGTGTGTTAACATTAGTTTTATAGACACTCGAATGTGCTTGAGCTCCCTCACCAATCTACTTAGTCGCTCTTGACTGCTCGTTATCTACGCTTGTCTGCCAAAAACTTTCGTCAACTTAATGCCCTTACATAGATGTAGTATGTGTGTGTGCATGTGTATGTGTGTGCAGTTGTTGCGATATTTGTTGGCTCGCCATTTTGCAATGCATGCTGTCTGCGTGCTTTTTCGAATTCCCTGGGGCATTAGCGTGCGCAAAGCCTGCGCGAGTGTGCATTTGTGTGTGTATGTGTATGTATGTATGTATATTATAGTTGATTTCGTTGTTATTTTCAATAGTTTCTTCCTTTTGCTTTGCCTTTTGCTCCCCTTGTTTGCTTATGTCATAATAGATTTGGAATCGCTTTTATCCGTCTTCATTCCACCTTCTGCCCAGGCGCAATCAGCCCGGTGGATTATGACACTTGTAAGACAGTCATTTGGATTATTGCTACTTTCTTCAATTTATTTGAAGCATTTTTTCTTTTTTATTTGTTTTTTTTATTCTTGCAAATTCGTTATGATTCATATCGATCGCCATAAAGGGAATAGCAACAATTGTTGCGCTCATTTCGTTGACTGTTGCATAAATGCATACAAACAGTGCTGTAAAAATGTTTTGCACTCTTTTATAAACTTATATACCATTAGGCATTTTTTTTTTTGTCCTCGATAAAATCATAGTTTCTTGCTACTTAAATAACTGTTTTTTCTCTTCCACTTCCAGTTGTAGCCACGTCTTTGTCTTTCAAGTATTGCCTTCTCCATTATTGTTGTTGTAAGCAGGCGCTTTTGTAATATACAAATATAAATGTATATGGCTTGCTTGCTACTCAACTTCACAATCAGCTATCAGCGAGTCATAATGCCGCGATTGCACCGACTGCGAGACATAATGCAGACAGCTACAATAAACAACAACAATACAGTTGCTTGTAGAAAACTTACAAGTGCCTCGCTCATTGTTTTGTCCCAGCGCCGTAATCTTCCCTCTTTCCTTTACCCCACCAGCGCTTTCTTAACGTACTTGCTGATTACTAAAGTCCCTTTTGGAAGACACCTCCTCAACGATTTCCTCGCTCTCGTTGTTACTAGTACCGTTTGAGCTACTCACAGTAAAGCTGATTTCCGCTTTTTGTTTTCTACAAATTTATTTTCCCCTTTTCGTGCTTCCTCACCGCTTCCGCCCACGTCGTCACTTTAGTGTCTCTTCCGCATTTGTTTTCCCCGTTGTTGGTAAGTGTTTTGCCAATAAGCACTTAGTTCGTCCAATGTCTCTTGAGTGTTTAGCGAGCGTTCTCTATGCGCAGACAGACAAACACGGCAAATACTTGGCGAGGCACTTGGTGGTACATTTATTTGTTTGTGTGTAATTGTGTGGCAGGATTGCTTATTGTCTCAAAATATTGCACAGCTCGCAAATCATTTTGCCGCATTGGTATTTTATGGATATTTTTAGGTATTTATCCAGCTATTATGGCATTGTTTTCCGAAATAGAATAAATGAAAAGAGATCCATATCTACTTTTAAAAGCCTCAAATAAATCACAGAATACTCTTTGCTGCGAAAGGACGTCAACATTAGGAGGAGATATATGATAACATATTTTCAGTTACCAGAAGTGGGTGGTACTGCAAGACCCCATTGAAGCGCTAACGAAACCTTTAAGGCGCCTGCTTAACTGCTTTGGATCTAGAAGAGAGCAGATAATAGCCTTCGGACTTATTTCCTTCCGAAGCTAATGCTTATAGACTTTATCGACAGTTACATCTCTTTTTTCTTTAGGTGCATTAAAGGGAAACATTCATTAGGTCGTGACGTCAAGAACGAAAGAAGAATAATGACTTTCTATTCTTTTATTAGGAACATCTATTAATCTAGTAAGAAATCAAAGACAAGTAACCAGTCCAGAAAATGTGTTGTGATATAGTGAGACTAAAACTTTGGAACTGGTTCAGTCATGTAAACCATACAAGCTAAGATGTTTCCCCAGAGGCAGAACCTAGAGTTTTTGACCAAACTCAATTCTAATTACTGTAAACCTGAAGTTAAATTACATTACATTTGCACACTTGTATTCTAACTACTTGTATTTTCTAGTTACTAAATTTACAATAAAATTTTTGCAATTTTCAGTCATCTTCGACGGAATAGTCTTACGGAGCATGGTTGTGCTTCTCCAATGTCTTTCTGTACCTGATAAATTTCATCTAAAGTGGTTGCTTGTGCTATTAAGTGAAAGTAGATTTCTTGAATTTAGAACAGAACAGAGCATAACAAAACAAGTGTTAAGAAACACTGAGCACCGAAAAGAACAGTACCATGTCATGAAACGAGCTGGCTTAAAACTGCTTCTTCCCCGCTGTGAAGGAAGCATACATCCAACATTAGGGCAGTCGAACACGTCGTTCGTACTTTTTACTGAGTTAAGTTATTCCACGAGATGATCGGTTGGAATCGGTTGTTAGACAGATTGAACACAAGCTTGAACCAAAAATATTCTATTCCAGCAAAAAGAGTAGTACTCTTCTATCAATGAACCTAACAGTTAGATTGTTCGTTGGCCCAAATACAATATCGGAAATTCTAATTTATATTATTATAGAATATGTGTGTATATTACGAAAAGTGAAATCTCGTTTTAATTAAATTGTACTTAATTAAAGCGGAACTTCTAAAATATGCAACATTACCTACAAACAGTCATAACTTTGCAAAAATATTTCATAAAACTTTTAGCAAATTAATTTTCACCAAAGGAACACAATGCAACTATTCAGAGTTAATTATTTATTGAAATTGCTTATTCACACACTAATTGGCTAAAGCAAAACTATGCCTCCACTTGAGCCCAGAACAATGGAGGCAGAGATGAAGCAGCAGAGAGAGAAAGCACAACAATAGTTGCTGCTGCAGTACTTAACTAATAAAAGCAACAATAACTAATGCATGTATATAAATACAAGAGCGAGTAAATATAATATGTATGTATACAACAACAAGTACTTATGTAGTTTTAAAGTAATTCACCAACATTGTCAAACAGTCAACCAGCTTGACCAGACCAGCTGCTGGGTGGGTGTGTGGCAGGCAGCATCAAATTAAATTACCCACTGGTGCAAGGCGATGAGTTAAAAGCTTTAGTAAGTGGTTTACTTGAAATTTTTATACAAAGTTACTGCCACCAGCTCGAGTGTTGGGCAATTGACTCACACACATATATAAATATATATATGTATATATATGTGCTTATGTGTATGTGTATGTGTGCGTGCGTGCATTGTGTAGATTTAAAATTGTCCGTCATTCTCAGCCACTTGGGCTATTTGTTGCGGCTCAAAGTTTTGGAGTTTATAAAATTTAATGAAATTAAAATAAGCCGGCGGAAGGAAGAAGCACGAGGTAAGGTAAAGTCCATTAAACTTCCCGCTAATATTGGTGTAGGAAGTTATCGTCTATAAAATATCTAAAATACGTAGAAATATTCAGCTTTTATAACATAAATAAGTCCTCACTCTAACTCAATTTTTGTTCAAATATAAATCAAAACGAAACTTATTGAATTCAACCTTGAAAGTTCTTCCGGAAGCTCTGCCACTTCCGCTGTTTGCTCACATGATGAGTAGTTATATTATCTTAGGCAATGAACGCAGGTCAGTCATTGCAAAAGTTTTGCTTTGCTTTTGAAAATTTACAACTTCGACGAGCAAAGAGATTATTGCCTTATAATGGTTTTGTTGGCAGCTTTAATTTGATACTTATGGATATACTTCATCATACACACAAATCAAACATTTTGTATGCCTCATTAACTTAATTTATATGTTAGATTTTAATTAATTTAATTTTTGGTCAATCAAAACCTGCATTTCCCCTCCCTATTGTAAGTTACTTCCATCACATGAAGCCAGAAAAAAAAATTTAAGAAATATGCTGCATATAATTAGGCGCAATTTTGAGTATGAATAACTATCTAGCAAAGATACACACCATATACTGAAAGTTTAAGCGGACAGAGCTTCACTACAACCAAGGTAAGCAGTGAAGGAGTGAAACCATAAGTATTTTCCTTTATAAATACAATGCTTCTCTTTCTCTTTTCAGAGCAACAACATCCGTTACCATTTCTGACATTTGACAGTTCTTGAAATAAATCCAGATAAGCCAAAGAACGAAACGTCGTAAAAGAATTTTAAAAAGTATATGTTTCAAAAAGCTCCTATGCCGTATTTAAAATGAAGGTTTGTGGAGTCGTTCTTCATACAAATAAACTTTGGTTCCATCATTAGATCAAACAACAGCCTCACCAATGGCTTTTTTTTCAAACGAAATATTTTCTTTTTTGACTGTAGAGGGGCCTCGAAACTTCCATTTCAATAAGAAGTATATTACTTCCGTTACATATTATTAATGCCTTTGGCCTTTCCTCTGCGCTGTTGAGATGAATAAAAATTAAATCCATGCAATTGGGGTCAACCACAGATCGACAGGAAAAAAAGTTAATAAAAAAATTCAATAAATTTGACCACAAGAACAAGCAGTTAAGTACATATAATACCTTACTAATTTTAGTGCTTAACAAATTTAACAAAAATTATTTTCATATTTTAAAGCTGACTTAGTTGCACTTAGCCTCATTAATTTTTGGGTAGTCATGCCTTTCTTCTTTTCACTCCGATCGTAAAACCACAACCAAGCGCACTCAACGATTGAAATACCGAAATACCAAAGCTGAATCCCAAGAGACAATGAGCGGTGAAATTAAAAAGTAAGCTCGCAAAATGTCAGCCAAACTTTTTCCGCCTCAACATTAAATCGTATTATTCGCTTGCTGGTGAAAATTTTGTTTGACAGTTGTTGGCGAGTATCGAAAACGCGCGCGATAAACTTGGCAATCCTGTCCAACATTAATGGCGCGTAGAGACGTTTGCGTTGACCGCCGGCTAATCTTCAGCAATTGTAAAATGTACAACAGCGGGAATTGTAAGTGATTTTTGCTAGCGTCGGCGTCTTCAATATTGCCTGCGAAGTTATTCAATTTGCAGGTTTGGAAAATGTTTATGGATATGTATATATATTTCAATGAACATAGGTATATATACGAGTACAAGAATATTGGTGGACATTTTTAGATTTTCTTATCGCTTGCAGTTTTTTTTTTTTAATTTCAATCACTTATGTCTGAGCTCATTAGCCCACGTACAATTTTCGAATCATATTTTTCGTGGGAAGCGGTGGAGTCTTTCTTGTGGCAGTTGAAATTCAATTAACTGTATTAAAGCGTCAATCAAACGTCAAAGTTTGTAAGAATGATACTTTTACTTTTTCACTTTTCTCTTCCTGCTGTCATGGCACAACACGCACTTGGACGTTTGCGTAATACGTGAGCGAATTGTTTGAAAGAATTTCGAAAATATCATATCTTCGACAAATGTAAAAATATTATATTTATCAGAAGGGATAAAGAGAAAAAATCTTACAGTTAACTACGCGATTAACAGTCGCAGGAAGTGCGTCGTTTCCTATTGACAATGCTACTAGAAAAATTTTAAGATTATATGAAGTAATGTTTCTAGCAGTGATCCCTCTTCGGAAGACATTCGATATATGTATGTCTCTTTGTGGCATACAAAAGTCGTATATGAGCTTACTCCAAAGTGTTAAATGAGATTCTACAGCGATTTTATATAATATATATACCATTTTTACCCTCATCTATTATGTGTAATCCCATATATTTTCTAAGCTCACTTTCGTTAGCAAAGACAGATTGTGCGAAAAACTTGTGTTGGTTGAGGTTCCATTGTTTCGGCGCAATGCTCTCTACCTAGGAAGGAGGAATTCTAGTAGTTTGACACAAACGGGTTCAAAGTTTGGACCCATTAACAACCCATTTCAACAACTATGCTTTTTCAGCACTTCATCCTACCAATGTTCTTAAAATTTATTTAAGTCATCTTAACCACTTAAGTAAATAAAACAATAATTAATTGTGATGTGTTTACAATTATAGGCAATCGCTCAAAATCGAGGCTTAAATAATAGAAGAGTGAGAGCGGGTAGTTAATTACCTGTCGGTTATTTACTAGTAAGCAAACACTTAATGTTCGAGGGAAAAAGCTCTTGAATATTTAAAGGGAATTCAAACATACTCACACAGCCAAATAAGCCATGGACGTTTGTATATTTATGGAGGCAAATGTTCTTCATGCGTATGCTTGAGGGCACTCAACCTCTTTTTGCTGACCTTACATTTTTCCCCTTAAACCAATTGTGTCAACGCGTAAGTAAATTAAATTTGACTGAGTCCTTCGCTCATGCTAAAGTGCTTGAAAAAGACAAGCAAGAAAGGAAAATAAATAAAACAATGGAGTGGTGATATGAGAAGAAATGCTGCGTTGATTTTTAAACTAGAAGTAAGAACAGAAACCCATTTCATATTGTGTGCAAGTGTGCGTATTTGTTCACTGTATAGGTGTATCAGCAATTTAACGTAAACACCTGTAGGGTGTCTAGCATATCGACGTCCTTGTCAGTAGTCATTTTCATCAGTGCGAGGCTCGTTTAGTATAAAGCCATAATTGTATGGTTATTGTTCACTAAGCCAATGATTATGAAAGAAAAATTTAAGTTCCCACTAACATTGAAAGATTGGTATATCTTTAATCATGCAATTAGCACCACAATCAGTATATTTAGTAACTAGATATCAGGCCTAACAGAAGCGTTAGTCGATTATGTATTATATTGTCAGAAAACGAATGAATAAGACAATTAGGCTTCTTTAGCTATACATTAAAATACCAACAATCACTCACTCACTATCAAAATTAGTACACTTAGTAATACAGGTAGCAGACAGAGAACGAAATCCCAATGAGTAAATGAGCAATTTCGATTTTTTCAAATTTGCGATTAACACTCTCATTCAGTCAGGGCTCACATACGTATCTCATAGTCTCTTCACAGATAATTGCAAAATTAACAAAATTTAAAATCTTTAGTCTTTAATAACTTCATGGAATTATACACACTTCACTGTTACGGAATATGACTCGATTCAGGCTGGTCTAGCTGAAGAACAATCTATGCCTAAAGCTTTGGTTTTTATATGGCTCATGGCTGTCCCTTTCCGCGACAGCTTAATTCCGATAGGAGAACTCATGACTTAGTTGCTGAAATATGCACAACCAGTATGCCAAACTCTGAATTTCCAATAAAACTGCATTTTTCGGAGTGGAGATGCCAATAGTGTCTACGGTCAGGAGAGAGCTGAGTCAGTCCTCAAAAATGACCAATCCAACCCCAAGGATCTGCAGTAGGACTTCTGTGAAATTGAAGATTACAAATTTATTCGAGTATCGTCCAAGTATCGCCCGAGTATCATTCCACTATCGTTCGAGTATTACTCGAGTATCACTCTTACAAGACAAGTGCTGGTATTTTAGAATTGTACGCATCTTTTTCATCTATCTGCATACATATCTGCACTGTAAATACTTATATAACTTTAAAAAGCTGGATATTTGTTTTAGGTTCAGTGATAAAAACTTGGTGCCTTTAACTATACACATTTTCTCATGCCGAAGTAATTATGTTGCACATAATCTACTTGTTATAAGTAAATAAGCCCATAATTGTCGTCAGATTTAGACCTTCGTAATGACCTGAGTTTACCAACATTTTCATTGAGCTTAATTTAGCACTTCAACTTGCAGACACTTTGTGACTTTTCTCCTACAAGCTTTTATGGAACATAGTCAGACAAATACAGATGTAGTAGATATGTAGTACATATGTATGTGTATGTATATATATATATAATAGTGAGTAAATAATTGAAGTAAAAGTGCACTGCCTAAGTATGTCTAAGCTGCCAAAGCAACAGCTACTAAACATCAATTAGAAATTTTTCGCCCTTCCTTATATGCTTACATACATACATAAAGAAAATATGTGTTTATGGTTGTATATAATTTGTGTAGTGCGTTTTAGTGGTCGTGTCGCTGTTGTGGCGCAGTTTTTCTTTGACTGATGTTATGATGGCACTTAAGTACTTATATACGAGTATGTGTGAATGTTCTGATTGCGTTTGTCTGCGCTGTTCTATTCTGCTCACAAATCTGCTCATTCACCCATACGCATGGAAGCCGCTTTTTCTGTTGCTGTGCAGCGCTTTAAGTGGTAATATTCGCAAGAGTGGCGGTTAAGCGCTCTCAAACAAGCACTTAGTAAATACTTTTGCTCGTATAGAATCTTTTTGTACATTTTCGTATTTGTAATAGCAATTAGTTAGATGTGTCTGAGGAGATTTGCTTATAATTTAGCGTATAATTTTGAGTGTAGAAAAGTTAACACTATAAGCTTCTATGGTTCCAATGGTACCGATGGTTCTATTCGTGAAAGTTAATTTGCTATAGTTGTATGCTTTTCGAATACTCACATGACCTAAAGTGTGTGGCGGCCAGTAAAAGTAAGAAGTCAATGCGAGAGCTATGAAAGAAGTTCCCTATTAGATGTTTGGCTTCAACTAAGAACAGACTATTCACTAGATAACGCAAATTCATATCGATTATAGAAATGAAAGGCTCTCAAGCAATGGCCTCTCGCGATACAATATGTGATTATTTTAGTTGCAGGTACCTAAGTCATTTGTAGCAGTGCGAATTTAAAATGTTCTCAGCCTAAATGTAGGCCAGAAAATGAGAAATTTGCGTATAAATTGTTCATACTTTCTGGTTATTGGATTTTTAGCGATAGTTCTTTAAAAACCTTCCCCATAAGGGAAATACAATTTGTAAACCTCTTGCAGTTTACTACTGGACAGTTGGACTTCAAGCGAGTATGGTGTGAGCTAGTAAACAACCACTACTGCGCGATACCATGATCTTTCTAGCTAGTGTTGAAGTAAATGAAAGCTAATGACCTGCTTGCTCTCAGCCAGCTTCGTTTTCTCCAAGTTGTAGGGGTTCTTACAGACTGCTGTTCGATTTATGAGGTGAGGCTGGGTGCAATTTTTCGAATTAGCGTGGCTGGAGTTGAGGTAGAATTATCTTAATATTTCCATATGGATCGTGCTGCTTTTGCTAGAGTAAGGTTAAAACAACTTGGAGCTTATACCTTCAGCCAACTAGGCGAAGTAGCTGGAATCGATATCCATCGCATTAGCAAATTCGGTTTAGACTGAAGACACTTCGTCGATACATGATGGTTTAATCCATTTTTTGAACGTTTTGGTACCACAAAGGCCTTTTCTTTAACCGTTAAAGTGTGATCTCAGAACTCTTCTATAAATTTTGGTATTTAGACTTAACCTAACGTCGTTTCCAAAAAAAAAAACTTTGCAAGGATTTTTGCAGCCATTAATGCTATTCTTTTAATAAAATGGGGCATTTTATTTGTCTAAATCAAGTGTCAATATATCTACAATTCCTAATTCGAATTTCAATCTGTACAGTTGTTCTCTTATTTCGTGATTTTGATTTGTGATGTGTATAGATTTATACTAATTGTAATTGTTTTGTGTAGCATTTCAACGACCGGCTTATTTATTTACTGTAATTTTTTATTCTATGTAAATCACGAATTTCGTTTAAAATATGCTGGACACGTCATTCCGAAGTAACAATAAATTACTAAAATATATGTTTGTTTCATTTGGAATTCAAATTAATTTACTAGCATATTAACTGCTGATAAAGCAAAGATGTATTATATCAAACAAACTTAATTTAGCATAACTACAAAGATAGCTTAAGTCACATATTTCATGAAATTTCTCCAAAACATTAAACATTTGATACATATAAACATATATATATATATATATTATATACAGGAATACAATACAAAAAAAATGAATTATTATTCCAAGCAGCGCTTGAATCCTTTATGCCACATAAAATCATATACAAATAAGTGGATTACTACGCCACACACACACACTCAAGGGCTACAAATTGACTTACAAGCTCATATGCATTTCATATACAAATGAGCCGCCAGATTTGAATGCGAGAAATTGTCTTTGCGCAAATTTTAAAGGATAACGGAATGTAAGCAAATTACTACACATCTTTCACTTACTACTTTTATACTTCGGAAGACAAATTCCCGTTACACACACGCAAATATTTGCTCATGTAGGTAAACTTGTGCGTATGCCTGCGTGTGTATGCGTGTGTGAGTGTACGAACTGTTGTTTGCGAGCACGTCATAACATTTATCATGCCATGCCGAGATGCTAATAGACGGATCCTAGCAGATATGCAAGTATTTGCGTAGTCGCGCAGGAGACAGTGGAGACGGAGGAGACGGAGGAGACGGAGGACGATACCGAGATTGAGATTGAGACAGAGACATAGACAGCGGCTGAGATTTGTCTACACTTCAAGCATGTGAAATTCTAAGTGGATATTGTTTTTGATGCAAAAGTGGCAATTATTTATATCAAATCTTACAAATGACAATGGCAGGCAATGTCAAATGGTTTTGTATTCCATGAAATTGCTACAAATTGGTCAACATTTGAGTATATTTGTTGCGATTATGAAAGTACGGAGATGAAAATGACAAATAACATTATTTATTTGTGGCAATTATTTTCCATAAATAAGCATAAATAGATGTATGTATATATACGAGCTGTGTGCTGGCTAATGTGAGCTAAAATTTCTTGGAATGAAGTATGAAATTGCCACATATTGCAGAAGTACACATTTAAATTTAATTATTGGAAGATTATTGTATAGATTTCATTTAAATATTATTTACATCAAGTAAGGGAGCTCTAAGTGTGAACATATAAAATGTTTATAAAAGGCGTATAAATTCCTTTAGGGATAACTGTCAAACCAGCTGTCAAAGTAGCTGTCAAAGTTAATACATTTGTCTGACATTAGTGCTTCATATACTTTGTAAAAACTTACAACGGAAAACTGTTTAGAAACTGAGGCAATTCATTCTAAAGTCTTTAAATAAGTTTAATAAAATTGTCGATTTGGTGTGCGAATAATCTTGAAAAGTCCCTCCAGAATCCCTTGCAATCACGAAGGCATTTTTGAGCCACCTTTTTTTTAATATATTTTTTTGATATGTGAAATCGATATGAATAGTTTGAGCGCCTTACAGCGCGTGAAATCATCGCTTCATTGAGACACACTTTTGAATGCGGAATCATATTGCGAAATGGGCCTGCAACTTCATCACCTAAGTCGAGTGATCTAACCCCCTTAGACTATTTTTTGTAAAAGCAGCTCAAATCAACAGTCAATGCCAACAAACTGGCTGCGACGGACGAGTTGGAAATACTGTAATATCGATATTGAGATCATTCATTTCAGAGATCATTCAGTTCAGAGCACAATTTTTTTCGAAATTATAGTATTTTGAAAAATCGTACGTCTCAAGTCCTTATTAGGTTTTGTAAAGATTGTAGTTTAGTTTTGAGCTTATTTCAAATAATGTGAAATGTCCCATGCCGCACCCCTCTTTCGAAATTATTTGTCGATTCCTTTGCTGTAGTTAAACAAGTCCACTATTGCATACACATATTGTGCTCTTCTTTTGAATACTGTTATGTAATATAACCAACTGCTTGACTATTTTCCGATTTTTGCCATGTTGATTTTAGTCTTGCAACAGGTCTCTAAAAATGTATGGTAGTAGTTTGTAAGACACCCAAATTTCCAAATTTTTTCGCAGCGTTACAAGTAGCGTGTACTTTTTCAAAATGTGAACAGTACAAACTAAGCTTTTCTTATTCTATTCTTACTGCTTCTTATTACATTTATCGAGTTACTTTGTACACTTTCGAAAATGAGAGCAAGAACAAATGAGAGCAAGCAAGGTGGAGTTTAAGCTCATTACTGAGCCTCGGATAAGTCTGGGTTTCCGAGTATTCATTTTATTTATAAGGCAGACGTTAGTTGAACCATTTACTTGACACACCTAACTTCACCTCACTAAGGGATAAAAATAAGAAACTACCATCCGTTTCTGAAGGATCACTGTGATCACCATGAAGGCGTAACAAAACAGTTTCTTCGTTTTTAAAACGAGCGCTGAATAAGCCATTCGTAGAAAAAGGCCAAACCTGCCCCTAACTTAATTTTCCGCATTTGAATCCGCTTCATGAAATCTTCATTTGTAAACGAGGCAGGACACCACACTAGTTGACTATCAGTTTGCAATATATTTTCAATAGTGTTTAGTTTACACCACAATGAAATGCGGAAATCTACCTGAATTTATGCTCTATTCGAAATGCTTTTACACTTTTCTATTACTAAGCTGTCAATTGCCATGAAAAAGATTTAAAAATCTAAGCCAAATTGCATGAAAGCAATTCCAGATACGGAAAAATATTGCTATCAAGAAAGATAGTGTGGACTGAACATAAAAATACTAACTCAAGCGAGAAAATGCTTGCCTTTTCGACGTGTAGCGACTCCACAGCATGGAGTATGGATGTTTGCTGCTCGCGTATGCGTTTGTGTGTTTGTGTCGTGTTTGTACACGTACTATAGCCATGCGAGCATAAAATTGTCATTAACAAGTGCAATCAGATGGCGGCGACCAGCGGCAACACACCGTTAAGGAGAAGCAGACAGGCGAGGGGTAACAACGATAAATAGCGGAAATGACATAAATAGCAAACGGCAGCAAAGGACCATAAGTAATACTAGTAGAGTAAAGGCGTAAAGGCGTAAAGGCGCGTCCAGCAACAGGTAACCGGAAGCTAAATGCATAAAAGCAAAAGCTGCTGATTCATGAGCGCATAAACATGAACAAGCATGAACACACACACACACACACACACACACACACAAACACACGCACACATGCCGCGATTTACAACGAAGAAGGCTGAGAGTAAGAAATCAAACACAGAAAATTAAAAAGAAAGAACTAATAGAAAGAAAGAAAATCCATGTGTATGTGTGTGTGTGTGCGTGTGTGCGTGTAGTGTCGTGCCATTAACAGCAGTGAAACTTGTTGAGCTCCGGCATGGCCATTTAATGGCAGCGTTGACAGCTATGTCACTAATGTTCCATCGTAATGACGCAGCTAAAAGGCTAAAAATCGATGTGCGCTTACTGGTTGAGTCAGCACATTAAATTTCACAAATAACGAGCTTAGGCAGCGCATTTCATCGGATTTTCTACGCAAGCCTGCCAGCGACCTAAACGGGTGGTCCACATGGTGATTTCTCTATTAAATCACATGACTTTTTTAACAACACTTTTTTGGTAAAAAAAAAAAACAAATAGTGGCACTAGAAATAAAAGTTGTCACTCATGTCCCAGTGTCTCGGTAAGCGAGGAGCTGTAGAAATGGTTGCCGATAAAGCGCCATCGTATACTCTAGCTACAATGACAAACTTCATAACATGGACCACGCTGTATTTGCATATAAAGCAGCAAATAGACAAGTATATAAACCAAGCTCATATTTATCTATACAGACACACATACATACACAAATACCAGTGTTAGTGTGGCATGTGAATGAAGCGTGCTCTTGGCATATTTCGATGATTTTCAATTCAATTCTTTTTTGAAAATTAATCTGCTATTACAAACATATGTATTTCGAAAGTTTTTTAGCACTGCTATCGCGCACTTTTCGCTTTCATTGCATTTGATTGGCAGTGTGGAAATTGTGTCAGTATGTAAGCGCTTGATGAACGATGTCATGCATTCGATTGACATTGGTTTATGGATCAATATCCGTTTCGAAAAAATTTAATTGTGTATAACGATTTTCATTAGTAGTTAAATGGATTTTCGAGAGTACGCTGAATGGTGACTCAAATATTTCAAGCACAAATCGTTGGAAAATATTTTGCCACCAAAAATTGAACATGAAATAGATTGACACTATTATTGAAAGCGATAACATTTTAAATTAAATCCATTTGCTTATGGAAATATGAGAAATAATTTAAGGTTGAGCACATTGTGAACCGTTAAACGAAATGGTAGCAAAAGTAAATTGTAAGAAAATCGAAAAATTTATAAAAGCATACTCAAGTTTGACTAAAACATCGATGTTGCTTTCAAAGCATTGCTTTCAAGGCAAAGAGAGAGTAGCTCTCAATAACTCTCTTCCGATATAAGCACTAAAAGTGGTAGTACTCAGAAATCATGCATAAAGAAATTAGAACAACTCCCAAAATACGGAAGCTTTCCGTGTTTTTTGCTGTGATTTTCCAATTTCCATCCGCTTTTAAACTTTTTCCATGCATATTAAATTCTAACGCTTCCTTCGTATTGTGCATAAATACCACATATGAAGCGTTTTCCATTTGCCGCGCCACACATTCAAGGCACGTTCTGTGCATAATATAAAAAACTTTCCTTTGCACAGCTGAATCTGCTTTTTCATCCCGAACAACCGATTCCCGGAAGTGTCGGTAAGCCTGCAAGTCAGCTAGCAGTAGCGATGCACAGACAGTTATAATAGTATCTTTATGAGAGAGGCAGAGCATTGTGGCGATGACGCGGCAGTTGACACATGTGGCAAATACAAAAATCTTATACCTGATGGTGCAATGATATAGCTAAAGATATGCTGCATATCATAGGAATATGGAAATAACAGCGCAAAAGAGGCAATAAGGAGTACGGAGACAATAAAATGCAATTGCTATGTGAAGGAAAGTGAGGAGTGAAATTTAGTTAGCGAGTTTAAAGCAAACGGTGTGTGTGCTAAAGGCGAGACCGTGATTTTTTAACAAAATTATACTGCTTGATGAAAGGTCCTTTGATTGGTTTAAGTTCTAATCGGCTGGGTATTTCATTTACTCTATTTATTCCATATTTGTATAGCTTCTCGACTTGACCTAACCTCTGATGTCAACCTTCCGAATGTATTCCCGTTATTAAAAAGGTTCATACAAATTTTATTAGCCGCTGGAGGACAGTGTAGTACATAATTCCAAAAAGCATATCATAAAAAGCGGAATATTTCAGTCTGACATCTGAAAAAGGTACATCCGATATTTCCAATCATCCATGTCGACAACCCTCTAACCCAATTATTTCAATATGGTTATAGCGGTAACGGATACGGAGGCGAACTAACTAACTGTCAGGTTGATGTCAGATAGCATGCGTATATTAAGATGTCATTAAGACAGATGACAGCTGATAAACTGCTGTCAAGACGTTGTCAGATGTCAAATGTCGAACGTATGCCTGCTGGCAGATGTTAAATGGATGTCTGATGGATATCAGATGACAACTGTCAAAGGAGTACCAGATATGACCTCTGTCAAATCGATGTCACGTTTCATCTTCTTCACAATCTGTCACACCTGACACTCCTAATTTCACCTTCCAAACCACCATATAATGCTAAAAAAAATAAATAGAAACCAACACTTTGGTCGCATATATATTGTTTTATGTGTTTAAAATCTGTCTGAGTATAGAAGTAATAATCGCAAATCTCAAAATTAAAAACTTTAAATAAACAAGAAATAAGCAAACTACATAACTACAGTTCTGCAACTAAAAATCGATGAACGATTTTCCCTTCTTTTCTCGTCCTCTTTCTGTGACATTTAACGCGAAGAGCATACTTGAAACTTCACCCGAAGTGTAGTTGCAATTAAATCGCGCTGGCATGTAAGTTAGAACGTTTTCATGAACTGAGAAGATGTGCAGCAAAGCAACAAAGCCAAATTGGCAATTAGACAGAAAATGAAAGTGCAGGAAATGCGTTGTGAAAAGCTCACCAGCTTCTAGTTTACGACTGTACTGTTACAAATTTCTCTGTTGGTTTTCGCAAATTTGGAACTTCCACACTTGCCACAATGTAAAATGTGTTGTGTGCAATTATTCTACTCTGAATATGCTAATTGCAAAAGAATAGCGAAGGATTTTGCTAGAGGCTTTCTTGTTTTGGCCTTTGTGTTTCTTCGCTTTAAGGAGTGGTGATTGAGTAATGCCTGATAGAAATGTGAGCAATCTTTAAATGTGAACTGCATGCAACTGTTTTTAATTTACTCAAGGATGGCCAAGGAAACCTTTCTCACATTTCAAAGTTCAAATGTTCTTATTGTCGATTGTATTCAATCCAACTTAAGTGCAACGAGAGTTCAGCTAATTTCATATTTTGCTTGAGTAAATTTTTTAGTTTTTTATGTACCCTACACATCAAAAGATTCGTGTTATAACTTAATTTCTATCCATTTTAAAGTCAAATTTCACTCGAAAGACACTCCATTTCCAAGTTGTGTATATCTCTATACTATTCATCTATACTATTTCATTCAGTACACGTCGAAAATCGAGTTTCCAAAATATATTCCGTTCCTTGTTGAACTCTCGAAAGTTATAAAGACAGTTCTGGGGAGACTGGCGTAAAGTTTTGTGAACGTTCGATTGATTGCTTCAGGGTTTCAGTGTTAAAATACTGGATTGGAGTATAGCAATGCCTTAATACTAAGGCACTACAAACAAAACTGTTCGTAGTTGCTTTCGAAATAAATATGAATGAGAATCCTGAAACAGAGTTTAAAATTTCATTTTCACTTTTAGTTCTTCTCCTTCTCAAGTAAAGAACAGTCGTTATGAGATAAATTAATCGCCCTGTAAAAGTAAGATTTTTTATACAAATTTACGATCTTATAGTCTCATAAGAACTACCTTTCCTTCCCGATTCCTACATTTCATTCGACATTAAGTACTCCGCTGCTCCTTCCAGACGCAAGTTCTATGAACACCTTTAGAGCTCGAGATTTTGTATATTCGAACAATGAAACCCAGTCGGTACAGCTCAACGCTGAATATTATATTTATTACTCATAACTCACAAAACTTTTCAACTCAAGATCTCATTAGATATTGAATGTTGAATGTTTTGATCGTCCTCGCTTCTACACCATATAATGGATGGGTATGAGAAGAAAATAATAACGTTCTAGTGTTTTCTTTGCGAGAGAACTTCACTCCTCACTTGTTTACTTGGTCCAAAGTAGCCTATTTGCTAAGCTTTTTCAGAGATAGATGTATTTGTTCATAACTTCGAATTTATAGTTTTTAACAGTGACGCAAGAGCGAAAAAACTAATTCGCTAACTGGTCTTTCGTTCACAAAGAGAGAGACAGGCTTGGCTTTACACATCTCCAGACCTATTTGCTACAATATTCTACCCAAAAACGAGGCAGGGCTCTTTGTTTGTTTTCGTGTGTTTCTGCTCACTCAAATATTTAATAATTGGCAAAATAAGGTTACGAAAAAAATTCTTCTTCTTTTCTAGACAATTTATCTTGCTGTGTTTCATTAAACAAGGCCACCTACTAATTATAGTATTTCTTATTTATATATATTTTTTCTACATCTCAGCATATTTACGTATATCTTTTATACTTAGAATTTCTAACGGTTTTCTCCAACTTGCCTCAAATTTTATCGCATTTCTCCTTCACCTACATTCCGTTTTTATTATAGTTTTATCAAGCGAAGCGCAAAGCTATGATTTTCAGATCATTGATTCGTTTGCTTTTCAAATTTTATTCAACAATAAAAGTGCTGGAAACACAACATGTAAACAACGAGACAACAAACACACAAAACATAGACAACAAGCAGCAATCAGCATTGAACAAGTTAGTGGATTTTCCTTGCCAAGCGTATGCGGTAACAATGCGTGCAACAGCAAAGCTTCAATGGCCTTAAATCGTTCCACAAAGATTGCTCTAACTGTACAAACGAGAAGAAGTGAAAAAGTCTCAACCGAACAACCGATTCATAATTGGCAGACCGAGTGAGCAACTGACCTACGGGGGGCACATATCGACTGACCGTGTCCACGCGACGGGCGGTCACCGTTCCAGTTCATTTGCGCAATACAAAAACAAAACAACAACGTTAACTCGCAAATAACATGTATGTGGGAATGTGTTCTCGAGTATGTGTGTTTTCGTTTTGTTTGCAATCAGCCTTGTTGGAATTGCTGAACCAGCTCCAGCAATTTCCTCTCGAAGGGCAACTACTCGCTGTACCCTTCTATACGTATCATGCTTACTCAACTATTTTCCCACAACAACTACAAGTTCTTTATTCTTTTGTTTCTTTTTTATCTTTGGCCATTGCGAACTTTTCTCTTTGCTGTATTCCATCGTTGTGTATATTTCACTTTATCGGCGGCAAATGTAAACAGCTGAGACGATTGCATTGAGACGCACTCAATGTGTGCTCAGCTCATCTCAGATCAACGCCTTGGGCTGAATACTAGGCGCGCGTTCTTGCGAATGGTGTTCACAATGTAAAGTTTGTTGTTGGGTAAAGGTCAACTTGGGTGTTCATTTCTTTACAAGTAAATATGTACTAGGGATATATCTTAATACCTGTGAGTCCTAGGTTCTATCCTGGGAAAAAGATCGCCCTAACAAATATAAAGCCGGATATGGTGGGATGTTGACTACATTTCCAACCAAATCAAAATTCATCGAACCCAGAGATTAAGGATATAAAATTCAGATATTGACCTCTGAAAGGCACCTCATCTACAATTAACTGAACACCTAGCGTCTTCTCAATTTAGTCGTTTTCTATCATCGCTTTTAGTTCGATCCACTCTGGTAGTGACCCATGGAGAGCTGAGCAGTGACATAGGATTTGATTCGTAGCATCTTTCATTTCGTCTTTGTGCACATTGAGATGTATCTTATGTCGACTGGGCATATAAACTTTGTCACAAACTCGAGTTTATTGGCGAATTTAGTGTTTAATATTAAATACTATTAACGAATATGGAGTTTACGATGCAAAAATATTTCCCTAACTCTTCTTAATTAACACCTTTCTTTTGTATCTGGAGATATAAAAACCCAATTCCCAATACACTGTTGAGAAACATTTCGAAAACGGCGAAAAATGTGGTCACGCATTTGAATGTTTTGACAATGCCTACTGTTAAATTGAACTCAGACTTTCTTAAACACTCTGAATATAAAACTTATGAAACTTTAAAGTATAGTTTTTGGCGCAAAGCGAATAAGTTATAAAGAGCTTCATTAAAGCTCGTAATTACATGTAATGTTGGCACGCAGTCAATGGGTTTATGTTTACTTTTCGGCGGAACTTCTGGAGGCATTTATAAGTCGGAATGATGTCGAATCCGCTGACATTATATATAAATATATATATCTTCGTTTAAAAGCTATAGTATATTTCTGGTCAGTCTAACAAATGAGCCTGGTTAAATCTACTCTCGTAACCTACATGGTGAGAGCTTAGCTACGGGCATAGCCTAAAAATACTGCAGCAGTATATAAGACTTGCATGACTGCAATATATAATATAATAATTTTTATATGGAATGGCACTATATTCAGAGAATAATTGGGCAAAAAGTTATTCCAATTCAGTGGAAAAGTGAAAGTAATTAAAAAGGATATGAAGCTATTTCTGATTTCAATGCAATTATGTGCATTTCTTCCAATTTATTTCTCACTTAAAAGGATGTGTGTGTTAAATAATAGCTTGATATCTAAATGATATCATATGGAAGGATATGCTCTTAAAAAGTGAGCGATTACCCCATCTAAACTTCCAAAGAAGACGAAAGCCCATCTTTTTATAAATCTTTGCTGAAGCACGGAATATAATGGTGTGCTAAAGAAATTAGTAAATAAGCCTGTGGGTGTTTTACACAAAAGCAACGTAATGCTTTCACTCCAGCAACACAAACATATATGTGCATATACAACAACAAACTTCATTGGGACACAGAGCAGGTGCACTTTTGTGCCTTAACGCTCTTTATCCGCTAGTAGATTTGTTTACAAGCTCATAAATATACAAATGGCAGGCAGGCACACACACACACCCCCACACATGCAGAGGCACGAACATTACACGCACGCATTATGACACATGCAAATTAATTTATTTCGCTTTTTTACACATGCTACCCCATGCTCCTCAATTCTTGCACTACACCTTTTACTTTCCCACATGTGCAAACATACAGTTAAGCGTATATGTGTGTGTATGTATGTACACGCATGTATTTGCATACGCACAGGCGCAGAGCTTAAATGTAATAAATCTATGCTTCCGCTCGAATGCCAGCCCTGGCGCCAGCGCCGGCACCGAACAACGTAAACAAATGAACACAAATCGGAACTGTGGGTTCCGATTAAGAAGGGTATTAAAAAAAAGAAACCAAGAACAACAACAACGCGTTATAAATACGCATACAACAGAAAACAGGTTAAAAATACCAAAGACAAAAGCGTGTTAACGGCACAAAAAACTAATTCCCTAATTGCAATGAATAAGTGAAAAAATCGCTTCCGTTGTTTTATACACTCGGTAATCCCGTTCACGCTGTGAAGATGTTTTCGCCTCACGGTGCCACCACAAGTCGTGCGTGCAAACAGATTGGAATAATTTCGCATTTGCAATTGGCATGCGTTTACATGCGACACATACACACACACATACACACATACGTTGTCAAACTTATAAATTAGCATACATATATGTGTGTGTGTGTGTGTGTGTATGTATGGGCTGGCGAGTGCGAGTTGGCGCGTGGCATGTATTATGCATGTATTACTTTGGTGGTGTCTCAACACTCGTGTCAATGCCGCAAACCAAAACAAAAGAAATACAAATTAAACAACAACAACAAAAAGCATTAATTCCAAATTTGTGCGTTGCAAAGCGATTGTTTTGCCGAGGCATTGTGTTTCATTAAAACCCGAAAACGTGCCTTTGGGCTGCTGCTTCTTGACACCGGTTTAAAGTCAAAAGGCACATTTCAAATTGCATGTCATGTGCGAAATTGTATGCTGACAGCTGAATTGATATGTATGCGCATGTGTTTATAACGAAAGGATGCCACATGTTTGAATGCACGTGTAAGCATAGTCACTTCTTAGTTACAACTCCACACATAGCAACAGTTGTACTCGTTGATTGGTTTACAGAGAATGCTCGGTATGCTTGTTTACACACATAGAATTACACACATTCGAATTTTTGTGCAGCATACTTGAACTTTTGGAAGCGCATATGGTATATTTTCAAAGAAATTTTTTTTTAACCAACTCTCCCTATATACCAAAGATTTTAGTGTTAACGGAAATACCATCCTTTTGGCTGTACTAATTACTACCGTCGCCATCCTATACGTAATAAAATTTTAACTAAAATCTTACTTTTTCAGTATACTTTATTTATCCTGATAAGAAAAAAGAACTGTAAACCTTAAAAATCAAAACCTTAAACTTGTGTTTATTATTTATTGTAGTATTTACCATTAAAGGTTATAAGGTTATAAGGTTAGGTTTTATATAGGTCCGTATATTTACGAATATTAAAGTGGCAACCCTTTTTGGCCATTATATGTGGAGGAGACTTTTGGTTAAACTCAGAATTTATTAAATAAATATTCTGCTGAGAAGACAAAAATGTGGTCCATAAACACTTAAACTCGAGTTTATTGCTAATTAAAGGGTTTATCATTAAACGCTACTCACAAACACAAAAAATTAAATTACTTAAAGGAATTATTTATATCAAAAATTATTTTTCTTAAACTCGCATTAAACAACACAACTTTTTTTTCAGAAATACAATCCGTTTTGAGATTGTTGATTGTTTTGGCCCTAATATATAGAAGAAACTTTTATTTAAGCTTAGAGTTTATTGTATAAACATTCTACAAGTGTGGTTCACAAACACAAAATCTTAAACTCGAGTTTATGTTATAAAATTAACGTGATTTATATGGTATAAGAAAGTTCAAGATGTAGACAATTTGGTATTAAATTTTTGCTAATTTGCAAAATAAAAATTCTTTAAGTTTAAGTACCAATTGTAAGAGTTTCAGAATGAACATTGTTTAACATTTAAATCAAGATATAACAATAGTGCCGATATTTTATATGACTCCCTATATGATTTTTACAATGTCTATATAGGATACCGAAAAAACTTGGTCAGAAGCTACTTACAACACTATAAATTGCAAGAGGAGAGAAATTTTAGACATCTTAATCCTGTGAGATTTATTAGTGGTAATTTCCAGTAACATGGAAGAGATTTAAATTTAGAGATATAGAACAAGTTCCAGGCCTTGAAACTCTTCACGGCAAGCATTTTTTTAAATAAAGAAATATTTTGTATTAAAGCATGACTCATTCGAAAACCCTTTCGCTGACGCCCTTCAAGAACTAAACTTTCTTTATATGATGGCACTCATAATAATTGCAATGAACATTCACGATTGCTGTAAACAACTATAATAACAAACTCTATAATAAACCTTAAGCTTCCTGCCAACACATAACTCTTCTAGTTAACTGTTTCGTTGACAACTAAAAGGTGTATAGCATTTGCAACAACAACAACAATTGAGGCGCGCTCGCTGGATGTGGCGAAAGTTAGGTGCTTGCATAAACAGCAATGAAATCGCGTCTGCAACAGCGGCAAATAAAGTGTAATAAGCATAAAATTTAAAGCGTAAATAAAGAATAAAAGACAGAATTAAATGCACATGCAAGTACAATGGTCACGCAAGCGCATAAAATATACATAAATGCACTGGTTGGAGACGCTGTGACCGCCAAGCGGCAAGCAGTCGTCACGCGTGCAACAAAGTTTTATTTTACACGCTTCTCGCATTCAGGGATTGTTGTCAGCTTTGCAACAAATTGAAATTAATCTGACGCATTTCGCAGGGGATTGCAGAGAGCGTGTGTAGAAAAACTTTAACTGGAGACTATTAGAGTGAAAGTGAAGCTTTTGGGTTTAATCAAAATGAAAGTGTGATTCCGTAAGGAAAAATTAATGATGCGTAAATAAATTAAGGAAGATAAATGCATAACTGGTGAATGTTTAATAACCAACGCACACTAAGGAGGAGTGAAAAGACATTTTCCAGAAATTTTGAATGATGAAAACTGAATTTGATTGGTTGGAAATTATCCTTCGTTAGCTCTAAATATTGAGAATTTAATTCTAAACAAGAAAATATTTATACTTTCAGGGAATCCATTCAACTCATTCATTCAAAGATAGACAGATGGACATCCATAGTTGTACTTGGACCAAGCTATACTTTCTGATTGTTATAACATTTGAGGGATTATTCCTACTTCTTCAGAAGTTTACGATTCTCTGAATCACGTATATCTTCTTCAAAAAGATTTAGTGCACCAAAACAAAAATTCATTTTATGAGTCCACATGTGTCTTCTAACAAATTAACTCTTTTATTTGCAATATTCTCCAGTAAGATACTGATAAGGGTCTGATACTGATCAGCCCCAGTTCCCAATGTGAACTGTGTTTAGACGCAACTCTAGAAGGTTCTATTCCTAGAAAGGTTTTTTAAAGTTGCCTTATACTACTTTCGAGCTCTTTACTTTCATAATTCCATGGCGTATGAGTAACCCCACCCCACATATTATAATAATAATAAAATAAATACTTATTTTAAAGAAAATAATACCGTATATTTCAATGATTTATACAAACTGAAACATTTACTTATATTAGAAGCGTTTTTAAGCCAAAAAACCAAAAAAGGATTTACTTGAAACCACCCTAAAAATATGCAACAGAAAACGCTCCGACAAACAAGAAATGAAAAGTACTGCCAATAGCCTTGACAGTCTGTGTGCTCCATCTTTGTGGAAAGTAGAGCTCGAGAAAAGTGAAAGCGTTCGAAAGTGCGCCAATATACTAGGAAGTAAAATGCGCACACAAAGTTCTCTAAATTAGGTTGCAAGTGCGCTCAAGTAGTGAACACAAAGCAATCGGAGTGTGCTGCCAGATGACAAACTGTCCGAGTCAAAACGCCAAATTGAGTGGTAGCAGCTGTTGCTGAGCTAAAGTAAAGTCCGCTTTGCACATCTGCGCCTTGTTGTTGCTATTTCAACTAGTTCCTACGCAATGCCGTCGAAGTGAATGCTTCTCTTTTTTTATTTTCACTTTTATGCCACAAACTGTGTTTCGTATTTGCAGTTGTTGTTGTTGCGCTCATTTTTTATCACTTGTTGGTTGCATTTGTTGTGTGTGCTCAGTTTGTTTTTGTTGGTAATTCGTTTGCTGCACGTATATACTTCAGTAGGTTCGCAATATGGGTCAAGTATTCTTGTTGCATGACCGCCTCTGCTGTCACTTCAACTTCAACTTCAACTTTTACTGTCTGTGTCTGCTGTAACTGCTGTAACTGCACGCATACACATACACTAACACAGGCTTATTTTGCTCTTCCTTCAAACAAAATATTGTGGATTTGCAGGCTTGCAACATTTGGTTGCTAGGTAGAATTTGGAGTATTTGAAGTTCCTAAGCTGAGATTAGCTTTCTGTTATAATTGAAATTGAACCACACACACGGTTCAGGCAATTCTCAGTATTTATTGTGTAATGCTTGAAGGGAAAATTTTCAATTAGCTCACTTGCAACTTAGTTTCCATGGAAGTTTCATCAATTTATTCCCAAAGAGTTATCTCAAACAAACTAGACAGGCAATTTTGCTTCAGAGTACTATGGCATATATTTCGATTTTACTCCCTCTAGCATGAGCAATTGCAATGAGTAGCTTAGTTGGAAAATGTTAGTGTTTGATATTTTTTTCCAAAAATAGTTTGAAATTTTCACTACTATTCAAGTAAGGGATCTTTGCTTATTTCATTACGACAATATAAATAAGTCTATCTGAGAATATTTCTGGTGAAATTTTAATGCAAAATCATATTTTCACAAAAGGCAAAATAGTCGCACAAAGAAAGCGTAGCAAAACTTTTAGCTGCTTCGATTTCGTGGATCAAAATTTAGTAGGCGGATGTAAAGTTTTAAAATTTTTGCACAGTGGGACCCTTACAGTTTTAATAAAGTCTTAATACTTTCTTTTAAACTCCTAGTTCCACATTTGCAAAACTTGGTGAAAACTTTCAGCTTCACCGCCCCATACATTGATCTAAATGTTTAAAAAAGAGAACAAATTGATAACTACGACCATTTTCTCTTCAACGGCATTGCTCAAAATTAGTTATCTCTGACGCAAAATATGATGAAGCAATGTCAATTGGAGGAGAGATATATATTGACCATCCTTATGGCCCGCTTCTAAACTTCGTTTACTATCTATCCTATCTTAAAAACTGCTCGACCAGTTTGAACTAAATTTTGTAGATAATATTAGAGTAATGTCCTCATACCATAGTTTAAAGATCTAACCAAACTCGTGCCTACTATTTATTTTTATTTAAATAAATCAGGTAACAATTTTGGTAAACACAAAGAAAGGGTATATTGGTATTGGGCGAAATCAGTATGAACCTACTCGAAATCATGTTTACTGTTTGCAGACATTTCGAATTATTTCAGAAGCTCGAATTTAGCCGTTTTGTTGTTTATTTGTGCTAAAATTTTGTCATTGTCTCAAAAAATCTCAAGATTCCACAATTTTTTCTAACCTGGAAGGTATTTAAAGTCAATTTCACCCGAACTTCGTCTAACTTAGTTATTTTTTTTCAATTTTGGAAAACATTCCGAAAAATTTACATACAATTCAATATTAACATAAAAGTCTTCACCAAAGCATGCAAAGATGTCAAAAATTTACTCTATGGATTTAACTCTTTCATTTCCAATTGAAAACTCTCTGTCTGTCCATAAATACAGCATAATACAACAGTAAGTTGTCAACTCACTTAAATACTAACATATATAAATATATGAGTGCACTTTCATCATAATAAATAAACAGTTGGTTATTTTTCATTGCTTTCGTAAGGAATACCTTGAAAACGCATTAAATATGCTCTGTCAATTTTCAAAACCACAAAACAATATATCTTAATTTCTGAAAAATAAATGAAAAGTCTTCGCTTTGACAACTGTCAGCTGCTGCTGCGCACGACAACTACAACGTTTCATAAAAGTGCACTTAAGCTTTTTGTGGTCCGTCAGCTTGGCCGATTTTGGCAATAAAACAAAGTTGTCTTGCCAAATCGGTTACAATGGACATTGTGTGTGCATATGTGTGTGTGTGTGTGTGTGTTATCGAGGCTATGGCCCACTTCTCAATGTACACATATTTAAAAGCAATTTATGAAATTAAAAACATATACTCGATTTCAGAATTTGAAATTAACACAAATGGTATTGAAAGCTTTACACTTGATTTGATGATGAAGGGCATGCACTAATTTTTTTAAATTTTATTTAAGATACTTGTAATTTCATATTGTCATTTTTACATAGTAGACTATAAGGGAAATGCCTTCGAAAATTTTTAAAATGTAATCAAAAACGTCAAATCAAATATTCGGTTGCCATTGCTGCCATATAAGTTAAGCCTCATATGGTCAGAAAAGTTTCTATTTGTTAGTATGCTTACTCTGGATAACTGTGGTTTCACCAAAAAAAAAAATAAAAAATAAAAAACGATAAAACCAATTTAGGTGGAATTAAATAATGGTGTACTTAATGGATCGCAAGGCTCACAGTCGCTATATTTGACCCAGTACTCTGAGAGCGAATATTTCAAAACATCCAGCTCAAGTTGTAAAGAAACATACACTTTCAAACTTTCGATAATTTTGTCGATTGAAAGTTTAGTTCCGAAACTTTTCAAGGTTAATGAGCCACAGTAAAAGAATCAAGATGAAAGTTGGTCTGGGAAAAACCCTTGCATATGCAAATTTTCTACTACCAGTTACTGCAAGATATTAAAACTGAGCTACTTACAACCTTTGGGGGACTGACTTCTTGAATATCTAGATCTAATGATTAAATGCTCAGAAAGCTTAGGACCGGCTGTAAATCCTAGAAGAATCGCATTGAAGACAGATTTTGTACATAAAATTTCACATATGTATACTTAGTAGTGATTATGGTCAATTATGGTCCAAAATATAAGCTTGAAGTCTCTTAGTAGTTCCCTTTACTGGCATACCCCTGGCAGACACTTACCTGTGGAAACACTGATCTCTGGAAATTAGCTAAATAAGAGATGCGCCCAATGCCTTGTGAATTAACTAACTTAAAGTGACCACAGCACTTCATCACGCCTTGAAGCGCAGATCATTCCGAGTATATCCAGAAGGTGTAAGAATACTTTGACACTAATTACATGATATTTGAACAACCGACCGCTAAGATAGACGCATTGAAAACTATTTGGAATATATGAATGTCGAATAGTTCTAGTGAAGGTGAAGAGACCTCTATATAGGTTACCTTAACCTTTATAGGTTACTGCCCAATCTTAGTTTAGCATGAGCGCAAAATCCATCTCCACCTGAAATATGCAAGAATTCCTTGACTAAATGGTTTATCCGTAATCCTGATGTAAGCCTACAAGCCCCGCAACAAGCTGGAATTAGAGCAGTTCCAGAAAACTTAAACAATGAAGAAAAATGTTTTGAAATAATATCTTAAATTGAAGGAACTCTCTCAATGATATTGCTAATGTCATATAAAACTAAAAACAACAACTCCTCTACCGTCTGCATTGTCTCTTCCTAAAGTCCAAGAATGCAAAAAAGGATTATTTACGCAAAACTACACTTTAATAAATAACAAAAACTTAGAAGTAAATAAAAGTCTTCAATGCAGAAATTCCTTACGAATAAAATGCTATAAAAGAAACTAATATTATCACACAAAAACAATAAATAAAATTCAGCTAAATAAACTGCGCGCTAAAAAGAGATTTCTGACACAAAACAGACGCTAACGCCAAACACAAGTGGACAAGTGGCGTGTGCGAACAGCGCAGGGACCAACCAACCCAAGCAACCCAACATTCATTACAACTACTTTTTAAGTGCAAACGACCGAGAAGAGTACACAACAAAAGGGACATGCGAGCGAACAAGAACCAAAAAAAATGAAAAACAAAATATAATGAAAGCAATGAGGAAGAAAGCAAATGCATGGAAAGCGTTGCTGCTGGTGAAAGGCAATTTGAAGCAGCGGAAGTGAATAGCAAGGAAGTGGAAATCTGCTGCTGTACGCAACAACCGCTGAACTAACTAACTAAAACAAACATTATGCGATTTCCGTGCTGCACAACAACAAGGCGGCAGCGACAAATACAAATGCACACACACGCGCGCTGGACAAGTTTAGAACCGTCAAACGCCTGTCGCCTCACCCTCTCCCCCGTCAGTCGGCTGACAAACATAAAAGAGCCATTTCGGCCACTTCAGCCACTTCAGCCACTGAATGTGAAAGGAGTAAGTAAATTGCATGAAGGCAACATGAATGATGCCTTAATATGTTGGTTAGGTCCATTAAAATGCAACGCATACACGCACACACACACGCACTTACATAGATTCATAAGATCTAGTAGTGCTCATGGTTTAGCTACTTCACAGCCTGTCGCTTGCCAATCATACTCTCTGCCGCTTGAGTACACACACATATATATACAAATAAAGCAGTTTATTCACTCTCTCTCTCTCTCTTTCTCTCTCTCTTCTTTGCGCTCAAAAGTATGCTACAAAAGCATTAAGTGGCTGGCGAAAAAAGCATATATTCCACTACAAACACAATGGCATGCACACATTCACAACAACAACAACAACAACAACAACAACGGAGAAAATGTAAAGTAGAAATGAAACTGCAGTTGGGAGTGCATTTTTGTGATGAATTTCTTCGCAGTGATTTTGAAGTGCAATTTATAATTGTTAAAGTGTGTCGCAAGTGAATGACACTGGAAGTGCTGTTGTGGCAAGTTTATGGAATTACTCAACTAAATTTATTTGCTGTACAATTTCGATGTATATGTAAGTGTGAGTGTGTGTGTGATGGGCAGAAAAAGTTGAAATTAAATGTAAATTGAGATTGAATGAATGAAATATGTGTAATTCGTAAAAGCAAAACAGATTAAATGGATTCTGTGAAAACTTAATGTACAGTCAATTAAATATCTTAAGCTTCATTTGAAAATAATGAAACTGTGTTTATGTAAAACGAACAGAAGGACAAATTAAAGGAGCGAATTAGAAATAAAATTATACTACATCAGAACTATGTGGAGAATTTTCTTGTTATTTAAAAATTTCATTTGTATTTGTGAGATGTACAATTTGTATGCTGTTAATGCTATAATAGAAGTATTTTCAACAAAAATTCTTCGCTTGATTTTAATAATATTTGAAATATGAGTTTGGTCTAAAAATTTTTAATGTTGGTTCGATATTCAATGTCGGAAGCCACTTATCAAAAAAGAAACTATATTTAATTTAATTTTTTAAAATGTTACATCAATATTACAAATATGTATCAAAAATAGGTGAGTAAAATGTTATCGTGATATTATGGCATCTCCGCCAACTAGCGAATAAAATATTATTAGTGCAGCAAATTCATTTCCTTTTATAAAGGCTTGACATATGTATGTGTATCACATGTTACGGCATTGTTTTTTTTTTTTTCCAAAATAATAAATTTAATAATAACAAAATTTTTCCAAATAATAATGCTTCGTCACTAGATATATGCAAAAAATCTAAAATTCCTACATAAAATTATTTCCAGGAAGCTCTGAAATTAAAAGACTTAATACCAAAAGCTAATAAATGTTGCGTCACTATAGGATTCATTTTCAGTTTAGCTGATTTTTCGGAAGGAAAATAATTTTCTCTGTTTCTTCATTTTACTTTTCTATTTTATGCGTTTTCATCCCAAATGCAGGCTAAATTTATAGCCAGAAATATGAAGCAGTACATTGTTGCCTACATATGGGCTCATATTTTAGATAAAAGCACGAATTAATTATTTGCCGCATTTCATATATTTTACTAAATAAACTCTATATTTTAAACGAAAATATTTTTTTTTCGAAATGGAAACATTTATAATATCTCTCTTATAATACATAAATGCGTAATAAAAATTCAAATATAGTTTTTTATGTATTCTTTAGTAGCCATTCGAATGGAAAACAAAAAATTTTTTCAATTACAATGTTTTTATATTTCTTGCTAATATTCTTTGACACAAGCATAATAAATATTTTTAATTTTTCAAATTTTCTCAATTACATTTGCTTGTCATCCAGTAATCATTTCAATCAGCTGGAGTACAAATAACTCACTTCCACTGATTTGCTTGAATTAATTTGTCTTTTAATACATTTAATAATTTTTACCCCCCTTCTTCAGTTGTTCCTTCATGTTTCTGTCAAGCTGTGATAAATTTTAATTAGCAGTACAAGGAAATCATAAGAAGTCGCAAGAATTTGTTAATGGAAATGTCGGCTTGTGTAAATGTTTGTGTGTGTGATGCTACATCCTTTGAAATAATTTGTTGGGCTGCTGTTTGCATTTGCTGGACCAATGTGGTTACACAAATTTTGTTGGTAAAACATAGAACAGTACGTACTTACAGCGGTAATTTTTTGTTGTTGTTGTTATTGTTGTTGAATAGCAGGCGAACGCAAACAGGACATGAAACGTTAAATTGATGAAAGAAATCCCAGACAGCGATTAACGCGCCCGAGAAATTTCGGACGCACCACGCATTTTACAGGTTGCTGCGGGAAATATTGGCGGTGTGGAGTTTTCACGCGAAAAAAAAATATTTTAATGAATTTCATTTAAATTTAATATTATTTACTCATATTTTTTTATTTTATTGTTAAACTCTCGCTTTAATTTTTTCTTAACGGGCTAATGTATTTTAATTTAATACAATTTCATTTCATTTCAATTCAAATTATTTTATTTTATTTCATTTTATTTTATATATATTTATTTATAAATATTATATACATATTTCATTTCAATTCAAATTATTTTATTTTATTTATTCTTTATTTCTTTAATTTAATTTAATTATTTTTTTATATCTTTTTTTATTTAATTAAATTAAATTTTATTTCATTTATTTGTACTTTATTTCGTTGTATTTTATTTTAATTTTCCTCTCTTTGCTTTATATTTTGTTACATATTTCTTTTTACATTTGGACCACCCGTTCAGTCCCGTTACCCTTAATGAGACAGCGCCTAAGAATTGAAATATGCCGTTACTTTTAAGTATAACTCCCTGTTCTTTATCGCTCGGCGAATGCTACAACAAAGCAAGGACATCAACAAAAACAACAACTATGGAATACTCGTAAAATGCCCCAAACTCACATCCAAAACGTAAGAAATCTCTTTAACGCCTATAGCGTTTTAATGAAGACAATAATTAAAAGAAACCCTTAAACGCTTTGCGATGTTCGTGTGTCGTGTACTCGCCGCTGGCGAAATGAAAGCTGTAAATATCTTAGCCCACAAAAGGGTGGCACAGCAGCTTCCAGATATGTATGCATACAGACATAAGTAGCCACTGAACGGCTGCTTGACATTAATGGCAATTTCCGGAAATATGCCCACACAGCAGACGCCTCAAAAGCCGAATGCAACAACAACACAGAAGAAGTATGATATCAGCTAATTACTTCGTGTTGCCCAACAAGATATGGCAGGGAGCGGACTCCACGCAGGCACCGATGATGTCGGTGGTGCTATCGTTTTAGCAAATTGTGCTTTCACGCTCTCCACTTAGCTGAAAATATTGCCGCTTTCCGTATAATATTTGCTATGTAATTGGCTGTCACTTAAACCAGTCTGCAATGATTTAAAGCGTTTATTGATTCTCGTAAATCATAGCAAGTTTAAGGCATTGAACATATTACAGCCTTATCTCACTAACGCAGACCCTCGAATTTCACTAATAAAATTCTTCAGCAATTTCAAACTCTCCTTCGAGAAGCTTTTCGAGCAGCTCCAATACCAGCCAAATACCAAATCCAAATAAAACCTGTGTAGCTGAATAGAATCTTGTAAGAATTTAGACCAAACTTGAGAGCTGTGAAACCCTAAGGCTGGCACATTAACTCCCGTACAATAAAAAAGTTTTATAAAGGTGAATTCACATTGCACCGCAAGCTCAACTTTGTTGGAATTGGTGTTGGTGTTTAACACCAAGTACTACACACAAACAAAAAGTTTACATCAGCACATTAATGGTGACTATTGCAAAACTACTTGTTTATACATAAAAAGAAAATCTTAAACTCAATTTCGTGTGAACGTGCAAAGAAATAGCTTCCGCAAACCTATTAAAACCAGTACAGGGTGCTACATCTAATGGCTTATTTTCAAAAATTAAAAATATTAACGGAAGTCAGTTGAACAGGTACAAAAGAGAAAAACTTGCCAATATTTACAATCTCACTCTTGTCGCAGGCTTTGTAAATTCAGTTTTACAATACTTTTTTGACGGTTTCTGGAAATATTTTTTTTTCTTTTGACATTAACCTCAAAAGTCTGGGTTCACACAACAATCAAGATTTTACTTGCGTCAAATCATTGCTGCACGGAATTAAAGCCACTAAAGACACAGTTAGCCACTTTTATGTAAAAAGGACTGATTTAAATATTGCCTGAGTGGTGAAGGATGTCAGTGTGCTGATAGCAAAGTTCACCAAAAAATCGGTTTTTATTGTTGAAAGTAGTGCTGTAGTGCTGAAAGTTGATCGACATAAAGTTCCTAGTAGCATTTTCAATAACAAATGTTGCCACAGTACCAAAATTGATACCAAGCTGTTCATCTAAAGACCATACATTACATAACTCCCGACTATTCCAATGTGTTTTCCGACATTCTGAACCGGCTGTTTTTTTATTAAATGTAGTGGCTTCGATGTTTTTCATGATGGAGTTTTTCAGAAAAAGAGAAACTTTCAATTAAATTTGTGTCAATTAAATTAATTAATATCTGTTTGAAGCGAGATCGAGATGTCACCATAGAATATACTCTATTTCTACAGGATAATATTTGAGCCCATTTCTTAATTACCAATAAACTGCGCATCCTCTTTTGGTCGTCCTATATTTTACTTACAAACGCTTACCATGCTCGGAATAATTTGAATAGTCTAAACTTTAGAAAGCTCAAAAAAAATAACAAAACATAAGGCTTTAAGAATGAACCTAAAGTTCTCTTTAAGTGTATTACTCTGATTATTACATAAAATTAAATGTGCAGACATTTTAAATAATAATGTAAACTTCTAGCCAAGTAGTACGATATCATATCACTTTCCCAAACATTCTATCAACATATCTTTTTAGAAATTTGAGCTAAAATCACACACAGGATTTGCCAGTTTTAAAGTACCTTTAGCAATTTTATCGATTGGCAAAGTAAACATGAAATTGAAATTGAAAGCAAAATATCCATTTCAGTATAGTTTTGCCTGCATAAGTAATGAGGTTTAGCATTGAACCTAAAAACCGCGCACACACATGTGTTCGCCGAAAATTGTAATGAAGGTAAATATGAAGAACAAGATAATAAAGAAAGGTCGAATTGAAAGCGAAGGCAAACTCGTTGGAAATTCAGTAATGCGATTGCAGATACATACACAGGCACATAACTGATATGTTTGTATAACCGAATAAAGGCATGTGCGGGAGCATGTAAGGTCATACACCGACACCATTAAGTCTTATCACACAAGCTAACTTTAAATTAAATTTGCCGCCTTTTATTGAACAACTCAGTATAAAAACCTATGTACGAAATGATGTAATAGAACCAACTATTGGTCTTAAATATTAATTACATGAAACAATCTTAAGTAGTTATCATTTTAAACCAAATATCTTTTAGCTTTTCAGAGTGACTTATCAGCAGTGACAAGTTACCGTTGGTTGCGTTCAAAAGTAGCAATAAAGAGCGCCAATGGAAGAGCGCGCGGCATTGCCAACACTAAGCGCTAGCTATGTTAAATTCAACAGCGCCTAAATGTAGGCAAGAGTTGGCAGCAAGAGAGTATTGCGTGATAAGAGAGCTTTTTATTATGAGGGAATAACATTTTTGTTTTACATACTATTATTTAAATCTTTTTATTTTAAATTTACTGAGGCTTCTTAAATATTAAAAATAATATATATTTGTATCTATTATATCTGTAGGTGATGCTTACTCTGTTTAAAAGAAAGGTAAGAGTGATTATAACGTAAATTGTTGAAAGTTAAGAAAAAATTATTCCGAAAAATGTTGATTTTGTACCGCCGACCATCATTATTGTGTGAGACAAAATCCAATTCTAATTGGATCAATTTAAATTCTACCTCTACGGCATCCAACATCGAAATTTCTGTTATGGGTGGCTATTAAATAATTAATATTCCAAAAAAAATCGAACAGTACATATAAGCGTCAGAAATATTTCAATGAATGCGTCATCTATGGAGCATCTATAGCTTCTTTGTGACCATCGGTGTTCTGGTACACCAATTAAAAATTACTGTTTCTTATAAATATGTAAAGAGCTTAAGCTATACAGGTAAAATATCAGTGTTGTCAAGAACACAAATGTCACCTCACTTAATACTTATTAGTCAGTTGGCCAAGTATTCAGCACATTCGAAGGTTAATTTTCATCACGACTGC